>CM053765.1:7832631-7897372 GCA_028658305.1 Pachyuromys duprasi
TTTCTGCAGAAGCAAGAAGCTGTGACGCAGTTCTGTGGCAAAGCACCCCCCCCTTCAGCCTGGCTCCAAGACTCCATAGGACTCCATTATGGCCCCCCAAACTGCTTACTCCATTACCTGCAAACATTGTCATCCATGCAGAATCCATATGTGGGGTCGCAGGGTGGGTCGCATTCAGCTCCTGAGAAAGAAAAAAAAAGGTACGCAATTCACCCCACAGGCCTGGAGGACACTACAAAGTCAGTTTTCTCTCAAATGGACCACTATCCCTCAGTGAGGGGGGGTCCAAAGACCCTTTTAAGTCCTACTAGCCTGACACACAGTAGGCATTTCTTGTCTGTGGATGGACGTGACTCAACCTACCCAGGAAAACAATCCTGTGTATTCCTAGCCATGGGACAAGCACAGCTCACCCCTGATTCTCCAAGTGCAAGGCAGACACCTTTCTCCCCAAAGAAAATAGGAGCCCCCAGACCCTTAAAAGTAGGAATGGGAGACAACAACGAAGTGGTAGCCTTTGACCCCTGGGCATTCAGTCAAGCCCTCCCTTTTGCAAAATGAGCTAAAGGGGAGATTTTAAGGTTTTGGGGAAAACTCAGACAAGCCCACCTGCCTGGTTCACAGGTAAAGCAACGATCCCCCCAAGATTCACCCTAGTTGTGCCAGACAGACAAATCCTACCTCCTCATCTCGCTCCCCTTTTCTCTTACCCCCACACCGGGCACAGAAAAAGAACTGCGCAACAGCTCTGCAGGGCCTCTGAGATTCCGACGCTCTTACGGGGATTCTTACACTTTAATAGACACCTACTGTATGCATTTATTCCACCAGCTCTTGGGCTTTCCAGGCAGCCCCCTGCCCCCTCCCACGACCACTGGCGCAGTGGGGGCTGGGGTCGCTGCGGGAAGGGGACAACTCTGTCGCTCCTGAGACAGATGGCCTCTGCAGACACAAGTGTCGCAGCCCCTCACCTAGGGTAAAACGTACCACACAGGAGGGTCCCCAGCTGGGCGCCTGCTGGAAACTGGGGACTACTACTGCAAAGTCACCCCCAGAGCCCCCAGACCTGTTTCTAAGCACAAACGCCCCCAAAGTTGCACCTCAGAGCCGTTTTTTTTTTCTTAAATAGAATACCTCCCAGCCCAGCCTCCTTTTTCCATACCTCCTCAATCCGCGCAAGACACCCCTCCGAGAACGCCACTCTGTCAGGCTAGAAGGGGCTGGGACCCTCCACCTCCCGCACACCCCAGGATCCCGGGAACGGGCAAGGGTGGCGCAGGGATGGAGAGGTGGGCATGGTGCGGGGCTTAGGGTTAGGTGGGACGGGCGGGACTTGGGGCGCACGGGACAGGGAGAGTGGGGTGGTCGGGCGGGGTGGTCAGCGGGGCATCGCAGGCTTCCCCAGAGGGGGCGCGAGCCAAGCCGCCAGGGGGGCTCACCATAGGTGCTGTGGCCGAAAGCCAGCAGGAGCAAGAGGGCGCGCAGGAGGGCTCCGGTCGCGGTCATCTCGGGGCGGCCTGGGTCGCGGTCCGGGGAGTGGAGACGGTGCAGAGGGGGCTCCGGGGGCTGCGCTGGGCTTCTGGTTGCGGACGGTGAAGGGGGCGAGGGCGTCCAGCGGGAAGAAAGCCAGGGTTGCACCGGGGCGCACGCTGGTAGTTGCGGGCCGCCGAGGAGCTGCCGCTGCGGCCCGCGCGCCGCCTTTTCGTACTGTCGTCCCCCCCCCGCGGCCCCCCGCTCACGCCCACGCCTCGCGCGCACGGGGCAGGCGCCGGCCAGTCCCGGTGACCCACCCCCTGGCGGGGCCGCCCCCCCAGCGCCGCGGCGCCCGGAAGCGGCTCGCGCACGCGGGCGCACACTTGGCTAGACGGGTACCTGCGCACGATGGGCACGCGGTCCGCACACAGGACAGCACGCGGTGGAGGTGGAGGCGGCGGCGCTCGCATAGGCCCGCTTAGCTCAAGTCGCAGGAACCAAGCCGGGCGGGCGGGCGGGCGAAAGCCCTTGCACGCACTCAGAATACAAAACGCTCACAGACACAGTTAGACACTTAGGGCTGGAGTCCCGCGCACACATGGTGCGCGGGTCAAAACCCCAGGAGGACCCAAACGCACACCACGAAGATGTGGAAGACGCACATGATCACAGAGGCACACACGAAAACGACCACGAAAAGCCGAAGCCCCCCGACGAGCCTTGCCATTGTGGAGTATGGGGAGGGTGCAGATGCACTTGCCCCACGGACCCCTGACCCAAACACACCTTTCAACACAGGCACTCGTTAGTGCCAGTCCCTGGGGCACAGGTCACAGACCAGGGCAGCAGGAACTCTTGCCAGCTCTGCTCCAGGCAGCGGAAGCTCCAGCTCTGAAAGACTGGGCGTCCTCCTGCCTATGCTGCCCCTCCACGCAGCCCGCCTGTAAACACAGGAGACCACTGGTAAACACCGACGACAGCATGCGTCACCCCCTCCCCTCCCCTTCTTGCAGGTACCACAGCCACAGAATGGGCCTTATCTATCGTGCTGAAACATAAAAGCATGGATTCTTTCCAATATGCACAGCTGCACACCTGATAGGAACACCTATGCCCAGTCCCCCAAAATGTCTGAGATTACCCCAAACCACACATAATCCGACCCATCTCTGACCACAGTGACACATGTTGACAGTCTCACCAGCATGGTCAAAGTCAAATGCAGACAGACAGTCAGACACACACACACACACACACACACACACACACACACACACACACACACCCCTGCTTAGTGGGTTTCAACCAGGGATGGCTTAGAGGATGGAGGGGGGGGGGATAATGATTCTCCCAGAGTTCTTGGGGGTTTACAAGCAACCCCCTTTTCTGCCAATCCCCTATCCCCCACCCCCAAGCAAGGGCTTAGAGACTTTTACTCAGCTGGGAGGCCACCCCATCTCCCATTTTGAGGCTCAAAAGGAGAAGGAGGTGGCTGGGCAGACTGAAACCTTTCTGGGGCCAGGGAGATGCTCAATGGGTAAAGATGCTTCCAGCCAACCTTGTGTTTGATCATTGACTCCTGCAGTTGTCCTTTGAGTCCCACAGGCACCTCCTTAAAGAACACGTGAATAGAGTCACTGAGATAGCTCAGTGCGTAGATGGTAAAGGTTCTTGCCCACAAGCCTAACACCTTGAGTTTGATCTCCATACCTACCTCACATATTGGGAGGAGTGATTGAGAGATGTTTTCTTGTCTGGCCTGTTCATGGCATGCACTCCCTCTGTCTCTCTCTCTCCCGCCCCCACAGCAAATGTAAAAAATAAAAATAATGTAAAAACAAAAAACCCAAATAAATATTTAAAATTAAAAATACAATAAAATGTAAATAAAAAATTTTTTAATGTGGAGGTTGGATAGATGACTCAGCACTTACTGTTCTTCCTGAAGACCCAGATTCAGTTCCCAGCACCTATGTGGCAGCTCACCATTGGCTTTAAACCTAACTTCAAGAGCACCAGACACACATACAGGCAGGCAAAATGCTTATACACATAAGAAAATCTTTAAATATAAATAAATAAATACAAAAGTCTTTTAACCTCTGAGAAAAGATGTTGAGATTTTAAGATGGGTCACCTGGGTAATACTCAGTTTGCATGTATTAATTGTCACCTAGCTCTCAGGGGCTGTGAGCTGTTGTTTCCCTAGCCATGGCTTGCTTTTCCCCCACAGTGAGGGGGAGTGGCTAGGCAAGGGACTCTTTGAATCTGAGGGGCATCTTCAGCCTGGGTGGGGGGGGGTGATCTGACATTGCCCAAACAAGTTCAAAGACTTCTGGCCATTTTAGGGATTGGAAGCCAGGGAGTGGGAAACCCCTAGCGAAGAAAGCAAGGGAGGGGCACACGGGGTGGAGTGGAAAAATGCTTCCCCAGTCTCTTTGGTGTGTATGTTTTCTTGTGCTTTCTGCAGAAACCTCACATGAATAAGTGCTGGGGAAAATAGCTTCCGAGGCAGTTTAGAGGGAGTAGGCAAGGTACCCCTAAACTGGTATGGACCCGCTGACTTCCTTGGGTTCTTCTTGCCTTCAGTTAATAAACTAAGGCCAGCAAAGCAAGCTTTTGTTGTTTAGGGGAGGTTGCTGTTTGGATTTTTCTCCCCCCAAAAGCTCCAGGTTAAACTTAGAGCTGCTGGCAGGTGCCGCTGTCTCCTCCTTGATGATCACTGAGGTCTCCTTGGCCCTCCTTCGTTTCTTTCTCCCTTCCAAATCCCCTGACCTCAGCCTCCAAAATTATCCCATGCAGTGCAGTGCAGCAGGCAGCCTGGAAGGGCTGAGCTCTCACCCAGAATTATGAAGATTGGTGGGTCTTGGGGCTGGGCCACTGGGATAAGGGATGGATCCCTGGGCTCCTGCTCAAGGCAGCAGAAAAAAAAGCTGGGTACATGGAGCATGAGAAGCTCCAGACGCAGTCAAGTGAGCACCTCACCTAGACTCCATTTCCTCCTCCTAACCCCTTCTACACCCTGCCTTCCCCGGGTTTGGAAAGGGAAGCAAGTCACCGGGACAGCCTAGGTACCTAAATGTCATAGGCTTAAGCTAAAGGGCACTCCCTTGGCTGATGGGAACCTGCTTTCTAATCCGAGATCTCATTCTCGTGCCTGCTGAGGGCTCTGGCCAGCCATCCTTCTCTGAGCCATGTTTCCATGTCTATAAGCAGAGATCACACACCTGTCACTGAAGAGACCTCAGAGTTCTGTAGGCAGAAAGCTCAGTGCCTAAAAGGTCCAGCCCCAGGGAGCTAGCGGGATCTCTAAGGGGAGCTGACAGAGTCTTCTTCTGGAGTCCCTGCAGGGTGGCTTGGGGTGGGGGAGTTTCCTCTTTTAAGGCTCACAAGCCAAGGAGTTTTATGAGGGTTTGCTCTGGTCTCAATAAAGCATTTGTTAATGCTGCCGGCTGAAGATTTCTGTGTAATGAGCAGATGCCGAGAACGAATGAGTAGCACAGGAGCACTAGGGAGGGGAGGTTGGAGACTGTCACGGGCTCAGAGGCTGCATGGAAAGCATGAAAATGCCAATCCAATCCCTTGGGGAGAAGTCGGCACAGTCTGCCGTTTGCCATGCAGATCTCGGGGGCTGGGAGTCACGCCCCCCTCCTCTATCTGAGCTTCCCTCCCCTGCCCCTCCTCTTCTCGGGCGGCTGCATTCAGACCCCTGGACCCACAGTAGAGAAGCCAGCAGCCCCCTACTACAAAAGCGCTGCCCAACTGTCACCACAGCAGGGCCCAGGGAGGGGGGCGCTATGCAGGTATCAGAAAATGGATCTGCTCTTTATGGGGGTCACGAGAAAAATCTGGGCTGCCTTGGAACTAGGCTGCTTTTCTCTGGCCAAACCAAAGGCTCTGTAACTTGCAGGCAGGAGAGGAAAGCAAGGGGATTCTGTCTTGCAAAAAAGATGCCCTGGCTATCGGTCAAAGTTTTCTGAAAGAATCCAAAAAATGCTGTTTCTGGCCCGTTTCCAGTACCCACCTCCCTCTTCCACCCTCCCTCCCCAGCCCCTATCGCTGCCTCCAGCCCTCGGCAGACCACTTGGCCCTTGATTAAATACAGAATCGCTGGTCAGGGAAGCTCAATGGGGGTGGTGCAGACGGGCTTCTCAGACAAGCTGGTCCTGATCTGTGCAGGAGGGGAAGGCCAGCTGGTGGGGGGAGGGGGCCTAACCCCAGGTTGACATCTTGCTCCACACCCCCAATTGAGAATCTCTGAGCCTTGAAGCTTTGTTTCTGACTAGCCTGGACTGTGGGTTTGGGAGGTGTCAGATTCTCTGCTGATTAGTCCTGGGACAGTCTACAGATAAGTAAACTGAGGCATGGCGAGGTTCTCAGAGTCGGAGCCTGGGAAGGGTGCTTTTATTGCTCTCTCTAAAGCTGACATTTTTCATCCTCCACTCAAGGACACTTCCCGCCCTCCCCTCCCTTTCTCCCAACGAGGAGTCTGCACAGAGAGAACTGCACAGAGCCGAAGGCTCCTGTTAGACTTGAAGCCTTGGCCCCACCACCCACTAAGCCTCACTGCCTCCTCCTCCCCAGGATCTCATCTTGCTTTAGTGTGATGGGGTTCTTCTCCACCAGACGAGATGACCACGGAGTAGCAAAACTGGGAATCAGACCATGGGCTGCCGGCATTGAAACTCAGCTCTCTGCTCCCAGGGCCAACCCTGAGGGGAAAGAGATTAAGAGAGCTGAGCAGAGAGTGGGACCGCCCCAGTGTACTCCCCAAACCCTGTGTCCTCTCAGCAACCTTGAATGCTGTGAGGTCCTTCAGGAAAACACCAGAGAAGGAGATGCGATGCTGTAAGATGGGCTCACTCCTGCTTTGGGGTTATCCATCCAAGCCCTTACCCTGGCCTCCTCTCTCTGCCGCAGTGGGGCGGGCCCAAGGTGGAAGACAAGGAAAATCAGAGGCTCAGTGGTACATTTAGGCTTGAGAACATGATGGTTCGTTTCAAGTTCAATCAAAGAAAAGGCTCTTCGGTCTCAAGAGGCTTTGCATGCAGAGAGCTAGGAATGTGGCCCATGGCCTCAGAAATGCAAGCCTTGTGTGATTCTGATGTGGGGGGGGGGGGCTGGAGAGGTGGGTCATGACCCACGACCCATGACCCACTCCTGAGCACACTAAGGCCTTCTGGGGGTAGCTGGGACACAAATCCTACATAGCCCCAAATGGCAATGGGGTCTGCCTATAATGTGGGAGAGAAAGTCCTCCATTTCCCCAGGCCCTGACCCAGCTTTGCAAGCTTGAGAGACAGGATCCCATTGGTCTGAGGTCCACATTGCATTTAGCATTGGTTGGGGCAGGGTCTTACCTCTCCAGACGCCATCCCCCCCCCTTTTTTTTAAATCAGTGATAAGATTTAAAAACTAGGCCTTTCTTGCTTCCTTCCCCAGTGCCGTTTACATGAATATCAAGTTCATGTCATACTCATCAACCAAATTATCCTCTTAAAGGACACCACTGAGTCATGCTGCAGCAGCGAGGCACTCTGGGGGGTCTTGAGGAGTGTGAAGTGACTCTTCACATCACCCCCACACAGAGAAGGTGAATTCACCCATCAACCAAGAGGGAGGGCATTCAGAAGAATAAGTAGTCTTTTCATCACGGTAGCTGCCTGCGCTAGCTTTGGCAAAGGCTGCAATAACTCTCCGCTTATCACAGATTCTTAGAGGTTAATTTTCCATAAAACAGTAAGTAGCTCTCATCCCTAAAAGCAATATTCATCCATCCAGAATTATCGAAAACCTTACTGTATGCCCAGAAAGCAAAAGGAGCTCTTCTAGGTATCCAAAGAGGTTCAGGCTAGGGAAATGGACATGGTACTTTATGGCAGGAAGATTTTGGCTGAGAAGGATGCTTAGGAGTTCTCCAAGTGATGCTTCTGTGGGGACAGCCTTCAGGGTGGAGGAGAGAGCAGCTTGTGTCTGAGGAATGGGGCAGGTGAGGTTTGTGCCTGTGTGCTCCTGCGCAGTTGTTAGAGTAGGAGATAAGAGCATGAGCCTGTTGTCCCAAGAGCTCAGAGCAGGGCTGGAGAGGCGGCTCAGTACTTAAGAGCTCTTGTGCTCTTCCAGAGGACCCAAGTTCAGTTCCCAGAACCTACTCTGAGCAGCTTACAACCGCTTGCATCCCAGCCTTAGGGGATCCAATGCACAGAACTCGCTTCTGACCTCCAAAGGCAGCCGTACTTGCACACACAAATCTACATGATTAAAATTGAAATCTAAAGCAAACAAAAAATATGGGGGAGACTGAGGCAGGAGGTTCACACAAGCCCTTGAGGTCTGAGGTAGCATGGTGAGCTCTTGTTACAAACCAGCTACAAAGTACAGTGGCTTATTTTATCAAGTAGAATTAACATGGGGGAATGTGCCAGAGGCATCGGTCCCAGACTTGATCATAAGTCTTGGAAATTGAGCTTGGACATCCCACCCAGTGAAGAACCAGCAACCTACCTGAGTCAGGGGATAGCAGAGCAAAGGTAAAGGACATCATCAGCTCAAGTGTTGGAAGCTTTGAGTCACACCAAAGTCATCAAAACCTGGAGCATGAACAAGAAGGTCCCTCCTTCTGGCCCCAGATCAGTTCTCAGGGTGCCTGGGGCAGAATTTCTCTTTGGCTCTCCACGTCTATAAAAGAGAGTGCTGTGTGGTGGGTTTTCCTTGACCCCCCCCCAGCTGTTGGCAGGGAAGCTCTGTCAAGTTTAAGGCTGTGAAAACACTGCTCTCGAGGAATCCAAGATTTTTCTCTTTCAGTTTTGTAAGGAAACATTTCCATTTTTATCCAATTATATTTTTAAAAGAATGTTTTCAGCGTGTTTTTGGGTCCAGGACAGACTTTAGAATCTCTTGAATGGAGGAGAGTGTCCTGTCCCCAGGAGCCAGTGGAGTAGGATGCAGGGGAGAGGGGCTCAAGCCGTGCCCACTAGCCCTGTGCACTGCCCCTTTCTGTGAGTCCTGGACCCAGACCTACACCGAGTCTGTCTGTGGCCTCCTCCCCAGGCTGCCTCGCTGGCTGGAACACATCTTCTCAGTCTGGTGTTAATGGGTTGTGCACATGTGTTTGACCCCAGTAGGACCAGAGACATCTTGTTCCTCCTTGTACCTCGCGGCTGGTGGGCTGCAGCCCTGCCCGTGAGCTGGTTGCGGATTAAGTGAATTAATGAATAAATGAATGAGGCACAACATGTTCTCTGAGGGTTACCATGGGCCCCTCAGAAAGAGCCTGTGTCCTAGCAACTGGCCCCAGCAGCAGGGCCCTCTCCAGACAGCGGTCCTCTCTGACATCCCCAAGCTGCCTCCCAGGGTCCCCTGGGTTGAAACACTGTTCCCACCTGGCTCCATCACAACCGAGACCCCCAGACCTTGTACTGGGAATGTGGGTAGCAGCTGCAGCAGACCACATCCAGAGCCCCCTCCTCGCCCTCCCCCCCCCCCCGCCACTGTCTCTTCCACCAAGTGCCTGGTTCCTCTGAACGGCTCTCTGCATGCCAGCGAGCCGTTCCTATGGTGACGCTCTGCACCTCCGGGAGGCCCTACCTAGCAGTCTGCAGCCAGGCTCCAGCCAGTGATGGACAAGGGGGCACCAACCTGAGCTGACTCTGCTCCCTACCACGTACACACACTGGGTGGCTTAGAACCCAAACCCAAACTTTTGATGAGCTTAAATGTGATTCAGGAATGTTTCTTCTGTCTTCCTTCCAGCTCTGCCCTTTACTCCCCACCGAGTCACATAATAGAAGCAGGCAGCACAGAGAGGGCAAGTGATTCTCTGCTGGTCACACAGCAAGGAACTGAGGCTGTAGGACTTGAATGTTAGGAAGTGAAGCCCTGTCAGGAAGACTGTAGAGGTTCATAGCAAAAAGTCCTCCAGGAACCCTCAGTTTATTAAGAATGTCAAAAAAGAAGGAAGAGGAGGAGGAAGTAGAGGAGGAGAAAGCACAGCATGGTGGTACACAGTACACTCAGGAAGCAAAGAGAGTTTGAGGCCAGTCTGGGCTACATAATGGGGCTGTCTAAACACCAAAAAACCAAAACTGATCACAAAGCCAGGGAGGGGTCAGAGAGGTGGCTCAGTGGGTGAGGCTACTGGCCTCCAAGTCTGAATACCTGGCTTCAACTTCTGGGATACAAATGGTAGAGGAAACTAAGTCCAGCAAGCTGTTCTCCACATATGCACAGTGACTCTCACCCTCTCCCTCCCCTTCTCCCTCTCTCCCTCCCTAAACATATACTACTAAGCCCAAAGACTAGAATCAAGACATGGTATCCCAGGAGAAGGCTCCGTTAGGACTGAGTGGTCTGCCCTCCCATTATTACTTCAGTGTCGTGCCCTCGGCTTCCCATGCTCCCTCTACAGCCTTATTTCCTATCTCTCTTCTCACTTTCTCCCTGCCCTGGAATACAACTTCTTTCTCGCCTTTATTATCCAAAGCTTGTCCCAAGACCTCCTGACCTCCCAGACACTAACCCCAGTTCTTTGCCCCATTCTGGCCACAACCTGCTCAACACAAGGCGCTTGCCTCTTCTGCCAACCATGATAGCAGCCTCTGGGCCTGTATTCCCTACCATACTGGGTCTACAGAGGGCAAGGGTCAAAGAGGCTTTACAGCAGCTCAGAGAAGCCTTCCTCCCACAAATGAGCTGGGCTTAGGAGGGAAGTCAACTTTCTCAGGGATCTAAGCTATGAATTTAGTGCACAGTAGGTTCTCATTAAGTATTTGTGGAATTGAACTGCAACATCTTATCAAGGAATCAATAGGGAAGTCCTCGGCTTGCCTGGGGAAATGGGGGCCAACAGAAGCTGTCCTCTAAGCAAGCAGACTTCTCTTCACTGGCAAGGTTTGCCTTCAGCCTTACATTGATTCCTCAGTAAGTTTTTTTCCAATGGCTTCTCATCACCTCTCTGTAACGGGCCAATTATTTCCAACTGTATTTTACTTCCTTCTGCCTCCGGCCTGACCCCTGACCTCCTCCAGTCCTGGTGTGGCATGTGGGCAACCCCAGCACCCCATCTCCACACTGTCTGTGTTTGCTTGGCTCGTTTTCCTGTTGACAATATCTTTAAGGCTTGTTACAGGCTGAGGAGCAGGAGGCTAGCAAGGGTGTGGGGGTCATGGGGCTGGTGGGGATTGTTTTCCGGTGGGCGGGAAGCCCCTGCCCCATGATGGGCATTTTTTTTTAGGAGTCTGGCCTCCAACAAGATGTTCTGCTGTTGGCAGGGTGGGAAAGCACTATGAGAAGTCTAATAAAAGTCAAGCCCTCCAGCCAGCTTCCATGAGGCCCTGAGACGCAGCATCTACGATCTAAAATGGACTCTACAGCCATGATACACTTCTGGAGATCCAGGCTCAATCTCCCTGCTTGACAGCAGGAGTCAATAGGCTCTGGGAGTTAAGAGGCAGGGCTGGGGAGGCCTGTCTGAGTCAGGGCCTCCCGGGCGGGGCTCAGCACAAGACAGATGGTTCATGCAAGATGGTGAGATCAGAGAGAGCTTATTAGAGGGACTATTTACAGCAAAGTGGGTGAGGTGCAAAAAAACCCAGAAGGATGACAGCAGGCCCAGTTACCCCGCAGGCCTGGGGGTTGGGGAGGGGGTATTCATACCTGGGTTACAAACTGAGAGCTAATAAAGAAGCACTAGCCCACAAGAGTGAGATTGGGGGTTAGGGCGGGGCTCTGATTGCCATCCCAGGTGAAGGCCAAGTCCGCCAGGTCTGGACACAAAGGGCCAGGGCTGGAGGTCCCACAGGTGGAAAGAAGTCTTCATGACCAGAGTTCCAATGAGCCCAGCCGCCTTCTCTTATTGGGGGAAACGGAGGCTGGAAAACCTGATGGGTTGAGCTGGGACTGTGAGGGACTCATATCCCTCAGCCTCATTGTATCAGCAGGATGAGAGCCGTGCTGGGCTAGCTCCACCCTGGGAATTGAACACACAGGGGAGAGGATTCACCTGTGTCTTGATCCTGCCTGTTGGCTCACTCTGTGGTGTTCACATGCATCGGTAAAGTAGGGGTCTGGGTTGACTAACCACCCCACCAACAGGCACTGGGTTCTCAGAAGGGAACTTTCTCCTGGAGAACCAGGCTGCTGAATACCAGGTGTGGCCACGTCCACACAGCCCCTGTAGCAAAAGAAACCTCACTGGGTGTGAGGGCAGGGCTGATCCTCAATGCCAAATGACCTGACATTGATATTCCAACAGACAAGAGAGTCAGGGGGGACTGTTATCAGGACTCTGAGAAAGTGCTAGGAGGTCTCAAGGAAAGCCTTTCTGCTCTTTGGGCCCCAGCTTCCCAGTTTCATCTTTCAGATCTGATACAGTGGTCTCAGTGGTGGAGGGACCGTGGCCAGGGGAGGAGATGGTACACTGAAGTTTGTGAGGTGAAGCCAGTCTAGTGAGCTGTGCAGGAATAGAGGTTGGATGCTGAGCGAGTCAGAGGCTAGAAGCTACAGGAGCAGGAAGGAGGCCAACCAGGGACTGCGTGTGGGATGAAACCCTGGGAAGAAATATGGAAGGAACAGGAGATATGCACAAGACACAGCTGTCCAGGCGCTTTGGGCCTGGACTTTGGGGTTTGCCTCATAGGAGACCCCATGATTTCCTCTTTTTTAAAATGTTATTTTATTTTATGTGTGTGGGTAGATGCACCATCACATGAGAGCCTGGTGCCCATGGAGGTCAGAAAAACGTGTTGGATCCTAAAACAGCATTCGGGTGCTGGGAACCAAGCCCAGGTCTTCTGCAAAAACAGAAGTTCTCTTAACTGGTGAGCCCCAAACCCCATCTTGGCCCCGTGTCATCTGCTCACTCTACTCGCTCCTTGCCTGATGCCCATCAGCATCCTTCTTCAGTCCTTTCCATGGGAACAAAGGGATCTCAGATGCCCAGGGAGAATGAGGAAGGGAGTCCCTGTAGCTCCCCAGTGTTATAAAGGCATCATTTAAGAAAATGGAGACAAAGGCATTGGGCAACTGGGTGGAACCCTCTGGGATTGTCGGGTCTTGGGACAGTGGGAGATGCACAAATGGAGAGGATCAACTGTGGCCTATGGAAAGGGCAAAAAAACAAAAACAAACAAAAAAACAAAAAAAACAAAACCAGTCAAGGGCTCCAGGATGCAGAGAATATGCACATTTGAGTATGTGCCTGCGCGTGTAGGAGCCTAAGCCTTCATTTAACTATAAGAGGGACCCAAGGGTGTTTGCGAGCTGAAGAGGCTGCGGATGATCCAGCACCTAAATGATTAATTGAATGAGGCAAACAGCCTGCCTCTCTGTGGATTTCTGGCTTGGTAGGGAGATGAGGATTTGAACCAACACTTTCATGATTTCTTTAATTGAGTCCGAAGTATCCATGGGGTGAGGCGGTGGAGCACTCGGGGCAGTGAGGCGGTGTCCCATGATCCCCTTCCATCTGTCCTCTGTCACCATTGGCAAAGAGAACAGCCGTGCCGTGGAGCCCAGCCTGCTAGAGGCTCTCTGCCACTGGCCTTGTCATAGGCACACTTGGGTGTTAATTGTGCTTTTAACTTTCAAAGTGGTTTCACATTGATTTTATTTACACAGAACCTGGCATTTGTCACGCTCCGCCTCAGAGGCTAGTGAGCCACTTTGCAAAGTACCAAGAGTGGCTGGAAGATCTAGCTGACGCTTAGTTCTCATCTGTATCCTGGACACACAGTCAGGGCCCAGGGAGCATCTGTTGACTGAATATATAAAGGGTGGATGGACAGCTAGGTAGAACAGTCTAGGTATAACTCTTTTGATGTGACCACCAAAGGAGTTTTGTTAGAACTGCCAGAAATCTCTCCTGGCACCTACCCCTTAGTCTCGGCCATGCTGAACACGAACCCCCTCTCCCAGTAGACTTCTCTGTATACCCTGTCCTATCAGAGTCCTGTTCCTTGCCCCTTCAGAGGCTCTCAGGGCTATGGACTGGGCAGTGGGTGGCCATGTAAAAGTGTTGAGCTCTACCTTCACCTCGAGGTGGGGAGGGGGTCCACCTGGCCCCAATCCAGACCTCATTAGCACCCGGGGGTGCCAGGCCTGGTCACAGGCTGGTGCTCAGTTCAGGCAGAGCGGAGCTGGGAGCAGCTGTGAGGGGCTGTCCTGTCCCTTTCCACGCAGTTGGCGGGTTGCCTGCCAGCTGGGCTACACACAAGCCGTGGGCAGGGATTCCCCTGAGAGGAGTCTCGGCTTTCTGGTAGTTTGGGGTGCCTGCACTTCCTTGATGCCAGTATTTTTAACTTGGCCCGGTTTTTAATAAACTGTGGGGGGGAGCGGCAACCAACAGTTTAAAGGACTCAACTAACTAAAACACTTCTGTGAGGAGAAAAGCCTCCATGACTGGGTCTGAGCCAGCGGGAAAGCCTGTGCTTCCTGGGGCCACTGAAGATGAGGAGTCAGGACAGCTGGGTAACAGGACTTCATGGCCCCTGGCAGCTATATCAGAGATCTGCCCTCCATGCCTCTCTGTAGCTCAGCTTTATCTCAGACCCCTCTGCCATGCTCTATAGGGAGTCCTCTTCATATGTGCTTGGCTCTCTCAGCCATTGGAGACCTGACAGCCATTGCTCTGTTCTTACCTCTGCCCCCAGTTACCACGTGCTTGCTCATGCCTTCCCTCTCCTAGCCCCACAAAACCCTCGTTCTTTCCCAACCCTTTACCGAGGGCACATGGCAGACACTGGGTGAGACAGTCTGTCTGTCTATCCATCCCTCCTCCTGTCTACCCTGAGCATGAGCAGAAGCAATGCCTCTCTCCTCCCCTCACCTAAGAAGAGTGAGAAGCATAACCTTCTAGTGTCAGGTCTTTACCACCATGCCCAGGCTTAGCCAGGGTCTGTCACCTCCTGACCCTCATGCTGAGGGTCTAGGTGTGGCCCTGGCCATGCTGTATGTTCCTGAGGGACAGCTGAACTCCCCCTTTCAGTGAGGGGGGAGTTCCTAGAGTAAAGCTGCAGATTGGCCCAAAGACCAACAGTGGGTGTTCAGACATTGGTCCTCCTCAGGCAGGATGGGAAACTGAAGGCGGCGACCACTCTTTCCACAGGATCTGAAGGAGCCATGACTTGTCTGCTCCCCACCCCAAGGATTCCACAGCCACTTGAGTTCCCATTAGTAGTCAGGGACCCCAAAACCTAGTTTCACGGCCTTTGAGTGAATGGGTATCATGGATTCCATGGGTCTCCAATATGTGTATCTGAAAGATGGGCTAAGGACCTATGGACTGACAGCCCCTCAAAAGGGTTGGGGGAGGGTGGGCCACAGAGAGAGCCTGAAACAGAAGGACAGGGGCGTATGTTTCCACCACCTGCCCAAATTGTCCTTATTACAACCGTGGAATGTACCCATTGAGCCTCAGGGTGACAGAGTCTCTCTCAAGGGTGGGGTAGCCAGGCCACCTGCTCAGGATGTCCTGACAATGATTGGCCAGTGGGCTGCCTGTGGGTACCCTGGAGCCTCAAATTATCTCGGAGCTTCTCTGCTCTTGTGCGCTCCTTAGTTCTGCTTATGATAGAGAACGCTGTCCGGAACAAAGCCTTGGCTGTGTTCCCAGGTTCCACATCTGCCTGTCTCCCCCCAGGCCTCCCACCCCCAACCCCCACTTGTCGAGACAGAAGCGGGTAGGGAGGGCTTTGCAGACACGGATGGAGGCATTCATGTGTTCCCTGGCCCTGACTTTGTAGAAACATCTGCAGTGGCTCTTCCTCGGGACAAGGGGGGCTAAGAGGCTTTCTATAGGCCTTGCTTGGGGGGGGCACCACAGAGGACAGACTCAACAGCGGGATCAATAGTGAGGCCCATGTGTGGTCATCAACTAATTAGCAAGCCTGACTTTGTGGGTGTAGACAAACCAAAGAGGGTTCCCTGAGGGTCCAGGCTGCGACCCTGGGGAACTAGCCACAGAGCCCATGGAATAGTAGAGAACTAGCCTGTGGACCCCATTGTTGGACCTGATACAATCCTGCATTCCCTGCCTCCTGTCCTTGGAGGCAGTTACAATAAAGCCCAAAGCCCACCCAGCCCTTCTTATCTGCTGGAGGACTTGTCTACCCTGGGGGTCTTCCTCCTATGCACCCCAGACACGTACAGAGGCCCACTTCCCACATGTCCATTTGCCTCCACCCCAGAGCCCAAGCCCTGTTGTTTACTTCTTCACTTCTGCCGCTTGCAGGAACCCAAGTGTGTCCTCCAAAGTCTGGCCTGGGCAAGAGACCTCAACAAACTCCAACTTGAACATTTATGTATAGCCCAGAGGAAAATGGAGACCCTTCATAATGTCTGCTGGCAAAAATTCCCTCTCAGAGCTGGAAATGCCACGGACAAATCTGGAAATGTTCTACAGAGTGTCTGAAATGGTAGTCTAAGTGTGGACTTCAGCTCCGGTATTGGAGAAAGAAACTAGGGTTTTGAAAGGAGGGTCCTGTTTTATAGCTAAGGAAGCACGGACAGACACCAGGGGCCTGGATGCCAGGCTTGGCCCCTCTCTAACCTTGTTACTTGGCCTTTCAAGTGGGAACAACATGGAGTAGATCTTGTAAGTACGCTCCACTCTGCTCTATGCCTAGTGGAAGCTGACAGGCAACAGTATGTGGGGAAAAACAGGACAATATAACTGAACTAGAGCCCCTAGCTCAATGCAGCAGTCCGTGGCAGACAAGGCGCGTGGGTCAGGTCAGCCTGCATGCTCTATCCCCTAGCTGCAGGAGTGCGAGGCAGCCCCAACAGGGCCTCTGGAAGGCTTCCTAGTGGAGATGGGGATGGGCCTTGATAGGTTCAAATGAATGTGCCAATGCAGAGGAGGGGGAGGCCTTCCCGGCAACAGGAGGAGGCCCAGCCAGGGCAAGCCAGGGCGCCAGGGTGCCTGGCTATTTTGGGAGCCTAGTCTGAGAAGAGTGAGGGGAGCAGCTGTCCCTAAGGAGGTGAGGCTTGGAGGGGTCCCCAACATGACCTTACTGGGCAGTGCCACAGGCAAAGCTCAGGCCGGTTCCAAGAAGTGGATCACAAGGTCAGAGCTGTAAGAAGCCCCAGCAGGTCACGGTGGAAGAAGGGAATGGTGACAGCTGAAGAGCCAGGGGAACAGAAACGTACAGGGACCAGGGGGTGCTGGAGGAGGAAAGCTGGAAAAGGAACAGAAGTGGAAGTTGAAAGGCAGCTCTCCCCCTCTGTGAATCCCCCTCCCACTCACTCTGTCTGTTCTGTATGACACAGAGGGGGGAAATATATTCAAATATCCCCAAGATGAGCAGCAGTAAGATTTAAAAAAAAAAAAAAAACCTCCATAACAGTGTGTATACAATGAACTCATTTATGTAGTGTGAAAGAGAATGTACCAGATTCACTTTTCTATTTATATGTTTACACACGCATAGATGTTTCTGGAAGATCACATAAGAAACTGTTACTAGTTTTCACCTCTGCTGAGTGGGCCTGGGCCTGGGGTGGAAGGAGGACTCATTTCACATTTAAAGTGTTGTACATAAAAGTCAATGTTACTCTTTAAACCCCTTCTAAGATGAAAAGAAACAGTGGTGGAGAGATCCTGCTGGGGGTGGTGGCTTCTGGCTAACATCCATGGATGAGCGGGTATGGTTATCCGGAAAGGCAGTGTGGGCCTGAAGGCCCTGAGGCCTGACTCAACTCTCCCTGCTTGTGTCTCTACCTTTCTTCCACTCTGGACCCCCAGGCTCCCAGGGCAGCACACCTACCCGGCCTAGCGCCCCTGCTCAGCGAGCTGGCTGCGCCCCCTGCCGGCGGGTCTCCTGGCCTTCCCTAGCCAACGTGGAAGAGAACTGAAAGGTGCCTTCTCTGAGGCAGTTACCAGCTCATCCCTGGGATGTCTGCATTTCCTCAGAGAGTGGCTCCTGTAGCGAAAAGATAAGAGGAGAGCTGTTATGAATGAATGCAGGCAAGGGGAGGCTATCCATTATCGTTTTCAGCCTAATGAAGCCCTCTGAAGGCTCTCTTCAGAGTGATAAATTCCTCCAGGGCCTCAGTCCTTCCAGCCACGAAGCCACAGGCTTGTCATAACTCATGTCACAGGAACCACACCACTTGTCCCAAACTTCCTCAATGCAGGCTGCTCAGGAGGCCCGAGGGTATGGCTGATAACACATTTTGGGAACACAGACGCTCACAGCTCATTGTGCAAGCATTCCAACCACAGTTCTGGAGTCAATTCTTCCCCATCGCCCATCTCTGTCAGCCCGGGCAGTGTGGAGGCCAGGCAGAGGAAGCTGCAGGACTGTGTGTGGGGAGAGGGGACCCTGAGGCAGCCTGGAGTCTGTATCTGTGGCTATGGACCGTCTAGGAAGTGGATGGTGTGAGAGGGCTCCAGTCCCCCTGAGCAAGGTACTGGGCAATTCATATGGGCTGGAAAGGTACCCCAAGCCTGTGCAGTCTCTCTTCCCCCAACTAGGCCCCCTGCCTTCCAGTTCCAGCCCCTGACGTCCGTTCCCAGCAAGCACAGCCAGGTGGCTGGATGCTCTCACCCCTCCTGGGAGCCGCACAGACAGCTGCGTTAGACACAGTCCAGACTGCGGCCTGTTCCATACAGTTTCCCATCCGCACAGGCAGCCTCAGCCAAATGGCTCCCTGGCGTCAGGGCGGTGAAGGTCTTCTACACCCCCCTCAGCAGGAGGGGTGCACAGAAGAGGCCCCGTTCAGGGGCTAAAGGGGGTGGAAAAGGGAGGGAGACTGAGGCCCAGGCTGGGGGCTGTTTTAGTGCATCGACACAGAAAGAATGAATCCTTGCTTCCTCTGTTGATCTCTCTACCCACCCTTGAAGTGTGAAGGCCAACCCTGCTTTTGCACAGCCCTTGCGGGGGCAACATGGTCTGGGGACCTTTGGCCTTCCCTGTACAAACATGAGCCCCTTCCGAATGTGGCTCTCTGAAGGCCAGCCCCACGTTCACACAGACTGTGTGGTGACATGGATCCAGACCTTTGGCCTTCCTTGTACAAACAAGAGCCTTTTCCCAGAGTGGTCCTCTGTTCATCCACCCCCAGTTAGGGAACTTGGAATGTGAATCAGCCTCGGCCTACCAGGGGGCTACTTTGAACAGGAAAGAAGGGACGTTTTTGTCACTCTCCTTCCTGGGAGCCTAGTCCTGGCTGCCACCCCAGGAGGATACTTGAGAAGAGCCCCAAGAGGTGTGGGAAGGGCGGGGTGGGGCGAGGCAGGGAGCTCCAGCCTAGGACTGGGAGCGCCGCCCAGAGGCCTGGGCCAGGAACTGACTTGGAGGGGACCGGGAGGGGGTCTCTGGGCCAGTGGGGCTGTGAACAGGGCAGAGAAAGATCATGGGCCTTGCTTTACTGCTGCCAGGCATGTCTACAACTCCATCTTTTTCCCCGGCTCACCCTCTGAAGCCAGGGTAGGGGAAAAAAAGGAACGCGTGAGGGCTGAGGGTTGCCTTCCAGAGGGGGACTGAGTGCTCTGGCCAGGGAGTTTGTCTTTCAGCTGAGATTCGAAGTGAGAGTTCGAAGATGAGGAGCAACCAGCTGGCTTTGCTGTTGTTGTGCTATTAAAAAACGCAAAACAAAAACAAAAACCAGAACCAGAAAGGGCAGAAAACTGAGAGACAGAAGAGAGGCGCACGGCGCCCTCCACACACGGCGCCCTCCACAGGAGCTCTGCACTGAGGCCCTCCAGGGCTTTGCTTCCTTGGTGTGAGAGGACAGCGACTGCAATCCCACAGCTCTCTGGGAGGACCCTCCCTTTGGCTTCCCAGATGCCCCAGAGTCACTGCCAGCCCATCTCTGGACCTCAGAGCCCATCCAGGGGCTTACCATTTGTTGTTGTTTGAGACAGGATTTCTCTGTGTAGCCCTAGCTGTCCTGGACTCCCTTTGTAGACCAGGCTGGTCTCGAACTCACAGAGATCCGTCTGCCTCTGCCTCCCTGAGTGCTGGGATTACAGGTGTGCACCACCGCGCCCAGCTGGGGTTCAGCTTTTATTTGAGACATTTGTGACTTAAAATTGTACTTTTGAAGGCGTCACAGCCCTGTGATCCCAGCACTAAGGAACTTAATGCAGGAAAGCTGCCAAGAATTCACAGCCAGCCTGAGCTGTCTATTGAGATCCTGCCTCAAAAGAAAACTAAGATTCGTTGTATTTCTGATTATGGGTATGTGTGAGTGTGTGTTTTCCTATGTGCATCTGAGTGTGGGTGCTTGAGGAGGCCAGAAGTGGGAGTTAAGATACTCGTGTGCTTCCATGTGGGTGCTGGGAACTGAACTCAGGTCCTCTAGCAAGAGCAATAAGTGCCTTTAACCTCTCAGCATCAATCCAGCCTCCAGCCCCTGAGCTCTTAATAGAAAACACGTCCCTGCTGTGCCTTCTCTATTAGCTAATGTTTTTTTTTCATAGTTCCAACACACTCTTCTAAATTTTCAAATGTCAGATCTTTGTATGTAAGATAATTGTGTGTGTGTGTGTGTGTGTGTATGGGTCATCAGGAATCTACCTCAAGGCCTTGCACACGGTAAGTAAGCAAGTACTCCACCACCAAGCCACATCCCCAGACCCAGACTTTAAAAAATCAACAAAACAAATAGAACTTTCTGGCGTGTAGCATGTGTGAGTGCATGTGTGATATATAAGTTATGTGTTTTTATTTTCAAAAACTTAGAGATAAGTGTAAAGAGAAAAGCATACTTTTCCAATAACTTCATGACTCTTTTCACAATGACTTCATGAGCACTTTCACATTGATGACAGATATGGAATGTATGTGTCTAATATATGTGTGTGTGTGTGTATGTGTGTTTCCACCCATGTGTGTCCATATATGTATGTGTGTGCATATGCATGTGTATAAATATGTGGGTATGTGTGTGTCCCCACTCTGTATGTACATATGTATCCACCCATTTGTGTGCATATATGAATATGTACGAGTGCACATGTGTGTGCCCACACTGTGTATGTATAGTCACACTGTATATGTGCATTGTGTATATGTGTGCATGTGTGTTTGTGTCTATGTATGTCTCCGTGTGTATTTGTATATGTGTATGCATAGATATATGTGTGTGAGCATGTGTGTGTTCATAGCCCCCTATGGTGCAGGCACCATCTCAAACCTCATGAGCTCCCAGTCTAAACATGGCACATTGTACCAGGCTCTGGACTTGGACCTCTGGCACCTCCAGGTAGACCATCTTTCTTCCCCTCAGCTGGCATGCCTTTTCCTGTCCCCCAGCCTGGTGATGTCTCCTTGTTGGGGGCATTGGGAATCTAAGACTAGGAGAGCCACCATCATGCAGGGAATGGAGGTAGCCAGACCTTGTCCCTGCCTGAGAGCTGCCTCCACTGTTTGTGTTATGAGCATACAGCTGCCTGGCCACTACCCTCTTGTACTCTTTCCCACTTTCCCGGCAAAGCTGTTGGATTTATTTTCAAACCATGTCCAGAATCTATCACACACACACACACACACTTTTTTTTTTTTTTTGCATGCCATCCCTATACAAGCTGAGCGTTCATCTCTTTCCAGGGCCTGGAGATACTGCAATTGGTCCCCTTGCTCCTGTCATGCAGGAGCCTGCCAAGACCGGGCTGGTTATTAACCATGCCCTTCTGGTCTGGTCTGACTTCATCCTCTTCCCCTGGCAGACGGGCACCATGGCCTCTCAGCCTCTCCAGCCACAGGAGCTCTGGCTCTAGCACCTCGTGCCTACTGCCTTCACTAAATGTGAATTCCTTCAACTTCTATGTCTTGGTCAAGTTCACCCTCTTGGGCCACCTCCCCGTGTTCCTAGCATTGCCTCTGTCTACCAGCCACCAGCGTCAGTGGGAGGCTCCCATGGCAGGACCCACTTGCCTATGGGTCATTTCCTTATTCTGTCATCAACAGCTGCCCCTTGGACCCTCCGTGGACTCCTGAAGGCCCGGATGGCCCCGCCTCCACTTGTCTCAGCCTCCACCTCCTTCTCTCCCTAGCGAAGGTGCCAGGGACTCCCAGGAACCCAGAATGTTCCTCAGGAACCCAGAAGCTCTTGTGCTATCCTTGAAAGCAGGCTCAGCCCATCCATATGGGTTCACGCTGTGAGGAAGAAGGCCCTTGTGGGCATTGTCTCAGATGTTACAATCCCGACAGGCCAACAGCTTTTTGACACCACCCACCCTGTCCATGCCCCACAAGATTTGCTTCAGTTGTGGTCAGTGCCAGAGTGTTGTATGTGCCCACCAGGACCAAGCCTGGCCTATCACTACATTTCCTGTGTAACTACCTGACCTTCCAGGATTCTGTGCTGGGTTCATTGATGAAAGACACACAGGATAGCCTAGGGTGTGGGCCCAGACTGAAGCCCACAACTTCGGGGCTACAGAGGCATCTGCCTAGGAGGAAAAGGACCCATCTCTACCCAGTCCCTGGTGTAGAGGTCTTAGGGTCTTCAGATCCATCCCTCCTCAGCTATGGTGGCTTCTCCCTCCACCGAGGTCCACCCGGTCTGCTCTGAGCCATGTAAGCCAACTCAGCTAAGCCAACAGGATGCTCAGACCCAGACATGAGTGAAAAAGTTAGGTGCCCTTCCTCAGGACTCTGCTGGTCCCTCTGAGTCCAGATTTCTTATCTTTAAGAACTGGGAAGCTTCAAAAGATGGTTCAGTGGGGAAAGTACTTGCCCTACAAACATGAGGAGCCGTGTTCAACCCCGGTATCTACACAGTCTTTTAAAAGCTAGTTCGGCATGGTAGCATGTGGTTCTAACACAGCAGCACTGGGGAGGCAAAGACAGAAGGATCCCTGGGGTTCACCCAGCCAGCCTAGCTCACTTGGTGAGTTCCAGGCCAGTGAGAGCAATGTATACCTGAGATTGTCCTCTGGCCTACATACACCCACCCACACCCACCCACCCACACACATTTGCACGTATATCTCCACACATACATGTTTATACACAGTAGAAGAAGTGAGCAGCTTGCTGCCCTCCTCACCAGCACATCGATAGGTTCTGAGACAGCCTTGCGCTGTGTGAGTGATTCATGAGCCCTGGAGACCAAATTCCTTCTGCCGGGACTGCTGAAATCCAGCCATGGTCAACACAGGCCCCAGAAGAGAGACAGAAGTCCTTTATGAACCCTTCTGAGACACCTGGTCCTGTCACTGCCCCTTCAGGGGAGGAGGCTGCGATGGATGGGCAGGAGACTGCCAGCCTTGCTCCAGGGAGGCAGCGTGTGGCCGCCGCTGCTGCTGCTGCTGGCCCGCATAGCGGTCCTCCTTGTTAGGGCCTCGGCGGGCGCTGGGGCTGTGTTGATCTTGGAGGGCTCACAGGCGCTTGCAGTGTTCCGTGTGAGGTGTTCTCAGCTGCCTTATGGAAATTATTTTATGGCCTATGTAGGTTTTGGGCAGCTTCTCCCCTGCAAATATTTCCAGGCTAAAAATACTGTATTCACGCTCAATGGTGGAGAACTTTGGGAACCATATAAAGGTCTGACTCTCCAGCCACCAACTCAGGCCTGACAGGGAACACAACTATGCTTTTCCACAACTCAGTCTTCCTAAGGACCTGTCCTCCTGGGTGACAAAATCTGCTGCAGTCCAGCACACGTACACACACACACACACACACACACACACACACTGAGCCTCATTTCCCAGGACTGGGTAACTCGGAAAGCATTTGAGTAAAAGTCTCATGTGCCGAGTACCTGCTCCCCAGATGATTATTGGAAAGATTCTGAAAATCTCAAGAAGTGGAAACTGGCTGAAAACAGTGGGTCAAGAGGGATTTTTGTCTCCTTTGCGCATGCTCCTACTACCATGATGCTTTGCCTCACCAAGGCCAGAACCAACAGAACCAAGCGCTGTAGACTAAAGTCTCTAAAACTGTGAGCTGAATTCAACCACTCCTCTGCATCACTTGGTTGTTTTGGAATGCAAAATTAACAAATGAAGGGTTCAGGCCTTGGATCAGGCTGGCACCCTTCTGAGGTAGAGTGACCAGAGGTCAGAGATCAGCCTGGCTATAGCGTGTTACACTACTTCAAAACAAGCATATATTCCCAGCAAAATTTTGTTTCTTCACCAGGACCCAGAGAAGGAAGTGGTGCTGGCGCTCCTGAGCCCCTCTGTGTGCTCAGGGGGAGGATTTGTGCCTGTGGTGTGAACTGATCCCTTAGGAGTCTGTAATATTCATACCTTACACACCTGCCCTCAACTCTCTGTCTATATCACACAGGGACCTCCAGGATCAAGTTCAAAACCCAAAAGTCAAGAATTGACTCAGAAAAAAAAATGCACCTACCTATCTCTCTCTCTCTATCTACCTATCTATCTTTCTATCTGTCCATCTAGACAGGGTCTCATTATGTCCCAGCAGGCCTGGAACTCACTATGTAAACCAGGCTGGCCTTGAACTCACAGATACGTGCTTTCTTTTGCCTCTGTACCTCTTTAGTGCTGAGATTAAAGGTGTATGCCTCCACACTCTAGCCCAAGAATTTATTTTTTTAAACAGGGTTATAGTTTCTCAGAAAGCCAAACACTGGGATTTGGCACGAGGGGCCAACAGGTGAAGGCCAAGCCTGGTGATCTGAATTCAGTTCCTAGAACTCATGTGGTGGAATGAGAGCGTCCATTATTGTTCTCGTTCCTCTATACACAGGCCATGGCATGCATGCACACACGGACAAACACACACACATGCACACAAATAAAGAACTGAAAAATAAATAAATAAATAAGGATGGATGTGATGGTACATACCTTTAATCTCAGCACTTGGGAAACAGAGGTAGGTGGATCTCTGTGAGTTGGAGGCCTGCGTGGTCTACATAGTGAGTTCGAGGACAGCCAGAAGCTATAGATAGATAGATAGATAGATAGATAGATAGATAGATAGATAGATAGATAGATAGATAGATAATATTTTAAGTAGTTACAATGATGAATTTAGTGTTATATGTGTCTATAGTGATGTTATATGGGTATTATTGTGGTGGTGGAGAATGGGAACCAGGGCTTTGCTCATGTTAGGCAAGGGCTTTGCTGTCCAGCCACACCCCAGCATCTTACAATAAAGAAAAATCAACCCAAAGAAAGAGAGAGAGGAAGAAAATGTAAGAATTTTCACCATGTCTCTTCCTGCAGAATCTTCCCCAGATACTGACTTCGGGAGGGAAGGACCACAGTGGCCCATCTTTTCCTGCGGGTAGTTTCAGGGTTAGGCTCTCTGAGTCTGAGGGGAGGAAGCATCCGGTGTTATCTGGAGATGTCTTTGGCTGTGGCTATGGCATCCTTCAGGTAGGACTCAGGCTTTGCTATATTCCCAGCTTGCACACGACGCTCTGCTCTACTTCAAGGAACCTCTCCAGCCCCAACATGGATCACACCACAGGCACAAATCCTCCCCCAGAGAGGAACTCAAGACAGCTGGGAACACACAGAGGGGCTCAGGAGTGCCGGCGCCACCTCCTTCTCTGGATCCTGGTGAAGAAACAAAACTTCGCTGGGAACTATATAGTGTTTATGCTTGTTTTGAAGCAGTGTAACATGCGACAGCCAGGCTGACCTCTGACGTCTGATCACTCTACCTCGGAAGGGCAGCCAGACTGATCCAAGTTGGACCAGGAGTCTCTGCCTCATCTGTGTGGCAGAGCTAACCAACAAGCTCTCAACCCTGGCTCCTCTCATGTGGTTTCCACACTTGCCATCAGGTTAATGGCCACACCCCTAACCACACAGGCAGGTGGCAAAGAAGACCCCATAAAGCTCCAAGAGAGGGGATCTTTGGTCCCAGTTGAACCCAGCTGGGCCCTTTGTGGGGAAGGAGTGCCAGGTAGATCCCAAATCTAAGACCTCAAATCTCCAACAGATTAGTAGACCTCAAGGTTTCTTTTTGCTAAAGGGAATATTCTAGAGTTAGATTCTGGTAATGGTGGTGCAAATCTGTAAATTTATTCAACACTATTGAATTACACACTTCAAATGGGCAATCTTCATGGTTTATAAACACTATGTCAATAAAGCTGCTTAAAAAAAAGAATCAAGTTTGGCTACTAAAGACTGCAAAAGTCCTGAACAAAGATAAAGGGGACAGACTCAGGGAAGGACCCAGGATGAAACTTCTCAAGCATTGCTTTGCTCCAGGTGAGGGGAAATGGCTAGTTCTCCTTGTACTCTGTGTCAGCTGGAGAGCTGGGAGGAAGAGTGTGGCAGCTTGGAGCTGGCTCTGAGCTGTGAGGTTGGGCACTGTGGTTGAAGTTCCCCTCCCCAGTCTCCAGCCCATGACTGGCTGTAGTTGACTCTGGCTCCTCTGTCAATCAGCTCATGTCACTCCCAAAGATCCCTGTGTCATCTTGCTGTTCATTTACTCTCTCCAAAGCACCAGGTTCCCTTAAACCCCATCAGTACCAAACCCAAGCTGTCCCCTCCCAGGCATGTGTCTTAAAATCTTATGAACTACACAGCCCATGCCTCAGTTTCCCCAAGGAAGAAATGGTTCCCAGCAGGTCCCAGAGCAGGAGGCCACACTCCCACCAGGAAACACATGCTACTTTTTCAGGGGTTCTTCTGCATCTACTTGGTGGTCACCCCTGAGGTAGCAGCCAGAAGTCTGGGACTGCATGCCTCACCCCACCTCCACCCCCAACTAAAGCATGGAGACTTAGCTTCAGGTGGGATGGACACACAAGTTCAGCTATACCTAAACTACAGGAGATCCAGAAGAACCCTGCCAAGCTAGCCCCTAATGCTCATGCTGCCATGGATGGTCTGGTCTGACGGGGGGAACTCATGGGTGGCTGGGAGGGTCAGAGCAGTGGTATAATTCAGCTGCCAAGACAGGGCTTCATGTTGTATGCACCTCCAATCACTGCTAAAGCCCCAACCCCACCAGACACATGTGGGAGCACTGCCAGGAGGAGACTGTCCTCAGCTTATTTTCATATAATCATCATCACCACCACCCATCATCATTACTGTGTGCATGCAGTGCTAAGCAAATGCTTACAGCCGAGCTACATCCTTGTCTTTAATTAACTGATTGATGATTGATTGATGTATTCGTGACCTCCCACGGCACACATGTGAAGGGCAGAGCACATGCAGGAATTGGTTCTCTCCTCCTACTGTGTTGGTGTCAGGGTCAAATTCAGGTCACCAGGCTTGACTGGAGCTCCTTTGCCCACTGGGCCATCTTGTTAGCACAATCAGCCTTCCTTCTTTGACTTTTCATTTTGCAGTCAGAGCCTCACTGAGTTCACTAGAATGAATTTGAGCTTTGTAGCCCAGGTTGGGACTTGAAATTATAATCTTCCTGCCTCAGTTTCCTGAGTAACTGGGATTACCAGCCTGTATCAGGCTTAGTCAGTTCGGTTTACTGTTCTTTTATTTGCATGTTATGTAAACGCTTTACCAACTGAGCCACACTGGCAGCCCTGGGTTTTCAGTATTTTAAAAAAGATTTATTTCTTTTATGTGTATGAATGTTTGCCTATAAGTATGTGTATATAGCACATACATACCTGGTGCCCAATCAGACCAGAAGAGGGCATTGGATCCCCTGAAACTGGCAGTATAGATGGTTGTGAGCTATCATGTTGGTGCTAAGAGCCAAGCCTGGGTCCTCTGCAAGAGCAGCAAGTGCTTTTAATCACTGAGTCAGTCATCTCTCCTGCTGTGGGGTTACTTTTGCACTTTGATGTTTGTTTAAGATTATAATATTACATCTTTCTCCTTTCCCTTTCTTTTCTCCAAGCCTCCCATATTCCTCTCATTTCTCTTTCTAATCCTGTTTTTTTCATTGCTATTATATATACATTCATATGTATATGCATGCATACATATGTTTAACTACACAAATGTGTGCTTAGTTTTAATTGGTTCTTCAACCAGGGATGAGAATCACAGATTAGAAATTGGGCATGAAAAGTGTTACTTCTGAAGCCTTCAAAGAGCATGCTGGGTACCAAGGATGATGTGCCCATGCAGCCAGACATACTTCTTTAGCAGAAACCCCTACACCCAAAACTTCACATCGACACACAAATGAAGCACAATAGAGAACACCCTTAAGACCTCGGGGATGACAGACTGTAGCCCCCCAGGAACATGAACCCACACACATTCATGGTTTCTTTCTTCACAAGAACCAGAAGGTGGCCCCCACAATTGTCTCCAAGCAAACAAGTAGATACAGAAACTGCAGTACAGCCACACAGTGAAATAGTATTCAGCCACAAAGAGAGATTGAGACTAAAACAGACCATAACTGGAAGAAGTCTCCCAACATTAGGGACAAGGAAGAAACCAGACACCGGGTTCACGAATTTCTGATCTGTTTATACAGAATGACCAAAGAGGAAAATCCAGGAGACAGGACCTAAATCAGTGGCTGTGGGAATTAGGGAGGATGGGGAACCTTTGCTCTGGGCACAAGGTCTCCTTTAGGGACTAGAGTGTCCTGGAACGAGGTAAGGTAAGAGGTGCTCAATGCTGTGGAGTTGGCCTTGACTGAATTTCCCATAGCATCCTGAGAGGCTGGTGGGAGCCACGTGAGTGCATCCTGTGGCAGGGAAGCTGGGAGAATGGGTACTTTGCTGGACACAGCACTAGGCTCTCCGTGGCCCTTGGAGCAGGGGCAAGACTCTCCACAGCTGCCCAGAGAGCCCAGGATCAGCTTGGACACTAACTGAGAGAGTAGACTCCATTCTTGCCAAGAAACGAATGCAGTGCTTGGTGAAACCTGCACAGTTTTTCCACTGAGAAAACTCCAAGTTGCCACTGGGAAAAACCAGCCCTGGTAGCCGAGGCAGCGACATTGA
Source organism: Pachyuromys duprasi (assembly GCA_028658305.1). Taxonomy (NCBI): domain Eukaryota; kingdom Metazoa; phylum Chordata; class Mammalia; order Rodentia; family Muridae; genus Pachyuromys; species Pachyuromys duprasi. Next base: position 7,860,925 of record CM053765.1, read on the forward strand.
CAGGCTGGTCATGCACTCAAGAGAGGACTACATCTGAAGCTTTTGCTTTAACACAGAGCGAGTGGCCTTGCATCCATCCACACAGTCCTGTGCCAATGCGTGGCCAGGATCAAAGCCTTCAAGGTCATGCCTGATATCTCCAGAAAAGATGATGTTGACACGGAGCTAGCCTGAAGCCTTGAACATTCTTTTGCAGCAGAGCGTGTCCCTGGCAATGGTAGAGCATCTTGCTGAGTGCTCTCTCTCTCTCTCTCTTTGCTTTCTCTCTGCTTTGGTTTGTCTCTTGATTCTGGTCCCCTGACATGGTGTGCATGAATATGTGCTAACCAGCAGTGGATAACAGGAAAGGGCCTGGAGGTGAGGGGAGCTTGTTGAGGCGGCACAGGAGGTATGGACTGTAAAGGTTGGGGCTCCCACTTAGGGTGGGGTCCGCATTCTGGCCTGACTCTCCCTGGCTCTTCCAACAGCTGCATATTTAGCTCTTTGAAACTCTTGTCACATGGTACTCACCTCTGTCAGGAAGAGTGGTGATGGGCTATGCCAAACCGCCCCCCCCGCCCCACTTCTAGAAATTGTAGAAGGAAGAGGAAAGAAACTGGGAAGTGGCCCCCTTCCTCCAGATGGGGATTGTAGGGGCAGAGAGGACCCTTGACCCGTGATCAAGGGGCTATTTTCTTTCCTGTAAAAAGGGCAGAATGGCTGGGATGTAGCTCAGTTGGTAGAGTGCTTGCCTAGAACAAAGAAGGCCCTCATTTTCATGCCCAGCACCACGTGATGAGGCAGACCTATAATCACAGTGCTTGGGAGGTTGAAGGTAAAAAAAAAAAAATCAGAAATTCAAGGTCATCCTGATCTACATTTCAAGTGAGAGGCCAGCCTGGGCTATATGAGGCCCTGTTTCAAAAGGAAAGAAGCAGGGCTGAAGGGAGGGGGCTGTGCTTTAGAATACAAGAGCAAATTCATTCTTCAGCTTGCTGACGTGTGACTCACTGAGCGGGGGATGGATCCTGAGCAGAGGCGGCAGAGGACCCTCCCTCTTGCACCAGCTTGTTCTGTGTCTGGCTTGGAGGAGGGGGCATGGAGAAAGGACATAAGGTCAGCCTTGGAGACTCCTGGCTGTAATAAAAGTCAGGTCGCAGAGCGATTAAGCTCTCCGCATTTGTCTAGTCACCTCTGGGCAGGTGCACCGGATGGAGGGCGGACGCAGTGACCCCAGGCGCCGCGGCTGGCAGCCTTTATGTCATTTATCCCCATTTCATTCTTCCAGGCTTTAGCAGGGCTTAGGAAGGAACACCAGCGCTGCCAGATGAATTAGAAGTGGGCGAGAGGAGAACAAAAATCAGTGTTGGGCACTTCGGGCAGCCGAGGTCTGCTCCCTCGGGGGTTCTCTGAGAGCTGCTGGCAGAGCAGAGGAGCAAGGCCCTGTCTGCTTGCAGGCAGCTCTGGCAGCCTGTGTATTCCCTGCCTCTCACCAGGCCGCACTGCTTCTTGTGATGTCTTCTTGTTGACTGGGTGACGACTTCGGGTAGAGAGGAGTCACATCTGAGTGGTCCCCAAGTCCCCTAGGAACTGGCTGCGAAGGCAGCGTTTGACAAATGAACAAATGAGCACAGGAATGAACACAGGCAGCTAAGGACAGTTCTTTCATCCCACCAGCCAGAGACAAGCGAGGGGCATCCTGTCACTCTGGCCCATTGCTGCCCAGAGCCAGCTCGGCTTACCTGCCCTTGCACCAGAGCCTTGGGTGACAATTTCAGTCGGTTTGTTTACTTGTTATGAGCAGGGCAAACTCTTGCTCAGCTGTGTGTCCTCAATTAGGTTGCTAAACCTCTCTGTGCCTTTACTTACCTCTGAAAGGGAAGTTCAGGAATTCTTGTCTCTGCAGACACACTGGAGCCATGCTTGGCCTGCAACAGGCCAGGGTGGCTACCTGTGTTACTGACTTGCCTCTGAGCTAGTCAGTCTTCAGGAGGCTGCCTTCCTCCCTCTAGGAGGTCCACACTGATGCCCCAAGTCCCATGTCTACCACTATAGGCTGCTTGGATATCTCTGGTTTCATGGCCCTGTAAGCCCCAACGGTCTGCATTAGAAAGTCATCAGAGTGGCTGCTTATGCATGTGGATGGACAGCTATCACTGTGGTGGTGGTGGCCAGCATTCCTTACTCTGGCCACTGTCTCCGCCTAAGTGTCTGTGCCTTTACTTGCCTGCACTCTCCTTCCTGGGCATCAAGCATGACTGCCAGCATAGCCCAACCCTAGGATACTGCTGTGGGTGGGTGGACTACAGACAGGGCCACAGAGGAGTGGCTGAAGAGAGAAGATGGGTAGGAGGGAGGGGAAGAGAGCAGGGAAAGGGGGAGGCAGAGAAGGAGAGGTATGGAAGAGGAGGGAGGAAGGAGGAAGAGGGAAGAAGAGGACAGCAGGAAGTGTGGGTGGGTTGAGGCAGGCATAGGCCTCCCCAGGGCTTGGTAATGCTCTGCACACAGTCCGGGCTGGGTAAATGTTTGTAAAACGAATCAAACCAAATTGTGTCCACAGAGAGCACAGGGCACACCGCCTAGAAGCTTCCGGAGAGGCTTGTCCTTCAGGGCTCATTGCAGGCAGAAATGCTACCTGAATGCAGGCTGCTGCCTATCATCCTTAAGTAGGACTTGGGGAACATCTAAACTGCATGGGCAGGGATAGAATGCTGAAGGGCAGCCAAGGGTAGTCCAGGAAAGGCCGGAGATGAGGCAGAGAGGGCGAGGGGGTGCCAAGGACCTGAGTTTCTGCCAGGCTACCCATGAGACTGAGGATGGAACATAGGGTTTTAGTTGTGTATAGATATTCCCCAGGGGTGGCCAGCAGGTATCTGGAAGAAAAGACAGAAGAGAAATGGTTGTGAGTTCTGGAAGAAAAGCATGGAAGAGAGATGTAGAGAGGGAAGGAAAGAGGCCTTTGGAAGTGAGAAGCCACCTAGGGCACGCTGCTGTCCCAGAAGAAAAGAGCGTGGCTGGATGAGCAGGTGCCAACTGTTCTTAGTGAGAAGGGATGAGCTGGCAGGGAAGTCAGATGGGGCTCAGGGTCCAACTGGCTAGGGACAGGCTGCCTTGGAGTGTCTGAAGGAAGCTGGGAGACTGCCATCCAGATGGGTGGGCATGACTTCCTCACTCCCATGCCTCGAATGCCTGCTGGCATCAAACTCCTAAACTGTCACAGTGTGTCTCCGCTATGTTCTCCCAAGATGTTGTGCCAGGGGCTTGCTCGTTCACAAGCGGCATCTTTGAGAGTTGACAGGATGACAAGGCCTCTCTGATATCCATGGCTCACTGTGGGGAAGCTCCCGATTTGATGGACTCTCAGGAGGCAACAGAAACTTAGGACATAGACCTAGTTGGAGGGAGTAGGTCCTTCAGAGTGTCCCTGAGGCCATATTATGTCCTCCACCTTGTCCCCTACTTCCAGGCCACCATGAGTGAGTGCTCTGCTTCACCTCATCAGGGAACCAGAAAGGAAAACTTCGGGTGACTCTGAACTGAAACCTGCCAGAAACCATGAGCCTAAGGAGCCTTTCCTCCTCTACATTCTTGTCACAATCAGGGAAAGTCAACACACACAGGAGTTTACATTGTTTAGAGACCGACAGCAAACAAAATGGCAAGTTAAGGTGTTGGTGGCCTGGGGAGGGGTTGTATGGGTATGAGCCACAGTTTCAGAATACCAGGAAAGACTTGCTCACAGGTAGGGACTCACAGCTCTGTAGGGGTATTGTGTAACAGTTTGTTACAAGACTGAAACATTTCATCCTGCAAGAAGCTCCTTGAGCAATAAAGATAACAACTCATGATAGCTTTCGGAAGTCCCTGAAACTGACCAGATTCACTAGGCCCCTCCTTGCCAGAGTAAGCAGTGAAAGCTGAGAGTCCCCTCAGTTGGAAGGAAGCTGAATTGTTAAGTCGACCCAGACAAGCCAAACAGCAAACAGTCTGAGACCAGACCAGGTGTCCAGAAGAAGCAGAAACCAGCCCAAGGAGCTTCTCGGAAGAGGTTAGACCAACTGAGGCACCTGGAAAGGACACTCTCTAGCTGCCCTGTAGGCTGTGCAGTAAGCTTCAGGTTCCTAGCTTTTTGGTAACCCTTCACCCGTATTCCAGTAACCCTAGTAAAACACGTTGTTCCACCAAGTTGGACTTTGATGTGTGGGTTCCCTCTCTGCCGTGAGTAAATGAAGAGAGGGGTAGAGAGATGGGTGCTGCATCTCCCCAGGAGAAGTTTGTCACAAAACCAGGGGTGGGGTCTTAGCATTCAGCTATAGATCCTGGACGTGCAAAGGCCCTGGGGCAGGAGTATGGCATGGGTGTATTTGAGCAAGTAGGAGGCCTATGTTGGAGTGAGAGCCATGAGGGAGTGATGGAGACAAGGCCAGAGAAGATGAAGGCTGGAGTCACTTGAGAAGCTTGGTAAGAACTTGAGTTCAGCTGAGTATCCTGGGAGCCTTTGATGGGCTTAGGAGTGAGGCCAGGTAGAAGGGTGGCTAACAGACCCGGTAGGTGTCCGCAGAGCCTGAGCCATGGCTGGAGGCTGGCCACTCTCAGGAGACGGGTCCTGAGGACTCCCCAACAAGATAGCTATGAAATGCCTGGGAAAGAGGGGTCACAAAGACCCCCATCCTGGGCAACACTGGAGGGCTAATAGGAACAGGTTCAGGGAGGACTGAGGACTCTATATCAGATGCCCAGGGACATGGCTGTGCCGGCATCACGAGACACTGTTAGTTGGAGAGCCTAGCTCGAGGGAGAGGGTCAGGCTACAGATGTAAATTCAGGGCTCGCCAGCCAGGAGTAGAATTTACAGCCATGCTCAGGGTGAGATCACCACAAGGGACCCCAGGCGCCTGTCCCTGTCTCCTCTCTGAGGCTCACAGGGTGCAGGGCCCCAGCCTGGCGCCTGGCAGGCAGTAGGTTGGCCCAGCTTGGGTGAGCAGTGACCCACTGCAGAGACAGATGTGGAGAGATAACTGGGTCAGAACCAGCCAGAGAACAACAGGGCTAGACTGCCATCCGAATCCTCTTCTCACCTCTTATGGGGTCTCTCTCTGCACCAAACTCAGTGACTTTCATTAGCTTCTTTCACTGTAGAAAAACCCTGTGGTGTGTGATTACAAAGCCCATGGCTGCTTCTGTGGCTGTTGTTGAAGATAATGCATTTTAAACAGCTCTAATTTTGAAAGGGTACATTTGACCCCATCCCTATGGTGACCATATTTTCCAAACCCTAGGCCCATGACACCCAGCCTGACACTCGCCTGGGCTGATGGGTGGCAGGGGACAGGGCAGAGTGCTTACAGCTGAGCTGTCTCGCCCCTATTCTCTTATTCTGCCCGCGTACCAGGCAGGATATTAAGAACTCACAGGCAGCAGCTATCTTCACTCGTGTCCCCACTTGTAATAGGTTGACTCCATGAAACCTATTTGGGAGGATGTTATCTCTGCCTCACTGTGGAAGGAGGGGCCTTTGGGAAGGAAGACTCTCTTAGGACTAACTTTTTCCATTTTCTGCCCACTATCTGCTGTCAGAGAGAAGTCGCTTCCCAGATTATGGAGGTGGCCTTAGAGAGGGTTAGGGCTGCAAGGCAGGTAAGCTTGCCCCAGTTGGGTGCCAGTCCCTTATAGACATCGAGGCAAGCGTGAATGGGAACTTTAAAAGTGCCAGGTCACGTGTCGGGCATCCTGGATGAGCCGCCTCACCAGGACCTTCCAAGTTTCCCAGGAAACATGGTGCATGATGTTACCACTTTTCATCGGAAGCTGCTGGGCCTGAGACACTTGCCCCCAAATACACAGCCAGTAAGGAAAGAAAAGAGAAATTATGTTCATCTTCCTCAAGTGTGTCCCCTAAGCCACTCCCAAGTCCCCACTCCTCTTGGTTCATTTGTGTGCCCCATTTGCCTTCATAGAAGAGGGTCCATGAAAGCACTGGAGAACTGATGAGGCTGGGCTCGTGGCTCACTTGGAAGGTTTGGAAAGCCTGGGCCCGTTACCCAGCGCTGCAGAGATTGGGCAGGCCCAGAGTCTCAGCGCTTGGGGAGCAGCAGAAAGATCAGAAGAACAGTGTCACTTTTGGCTATGTAACAATTTGAAGGCCAGCCTGAGGTACATGGCAACCTTGTCTGGGGTAGGGGGCAGGAGGGAGGATGATGGTGATGGTAATGATGTATGCACAAAGAGATACTTTAGGGACAAGGTATTAGGATGACTCACTGGGAAAACTGTCTCCCATGTACCACGAGGACCTGAGTTCAGGTCCCCAACAGCCCTATAAAATCAGACATAGTGGTGCACAAATGTAACCCCAGCACTGACATGGGAGAGACAGACAGATCTGAGCTCACTGGCCAGCCAGCCTAGTGAAATCTGTGAGCTCCAGATTCTGTGTAAATAAAGAGAGCAACTGAGGAAGACACACAGCACCTGCACATGCGCACTCTCATAAACATATGCACACATAAAAAAAACAAGCACTAAGATTTTAAAACAGTGTCTGCTGCTCTTAGAATCCCCATGCTCTGAAGTGAATGGAGGCAAAAATAATTACCAAAGACTTGCTTTCCAAAGACATTCACTGGGTGAAAGGCATTGGCCTCCAGAGCTTAGGAGCTTGAGTGTGGGGCGTCTGCACTCAGGTTCCCCCTCTGCCTTCTCTCTTTGAGGCCAAGAGCAAAGGGAAACTGTCACCTCAGGGCCCTGGGGCACCTTTCACTTGAGCAATCTCCCTGGGAGACCGAGAAAATACCTAAATCTTTATTTAAAAGCCAAACAGTGCATGCTCATCATTCCATTGCTGAGGAGACAGAGACAGGAGGGTCTCTGGAGCTCACTGGCAGAACAGCCTACCCTTAGGAGAAAACTTGAGGCTGAGTAGGAGACCTCCAACTCAAATCACCAAGTGGACAGACAGCACCTGAGAAATGACACTAAGCTCAACCTCTGACCTTCACACGCACCCCCACCCCCACACACATACATGCAGGTACTCAAACACATATGAGCAAATATGGACGGGCACATACACAGAATTGCCAGCTCATGCCTGAAAGCCTCTTTAACATGGGGTGGGAAAACCAGCCACAGCAAACATCCTGGATTTCAGCCCTCACGTTGCACTCGGCAGCTGTGTGGCCCTGGGTGGATCCCTTTGCCTCCCTGTGCCTCTGGATCAGGCATCTGTAGCGTGAGAGGATAGCACTGCCCTTTGCACATGAGTCCCTGGCTTAGGGGAGCAGTGTCTGCCCTGGGACGTAGAGAGAGGAGCCATGCCCGTCCCGGCTCACAGACGCGTCTCCCACTGCCACTGCTCATGGGCACATCCTTTGGAGACTGTCTTGCTCTAGGGCTTGTGGTCCCCATTGCTTTGTGAGTTTGTGAGGTCCAGCGAGTCCACCAAGCCTCCAAGTCCCAGGTGGGTCACAATTCCCTCAGGGGTACATGTAGCAAAGGCTTCTATCACCACCAGGGGCAGGGCAGTCTCCCGAGCAGAAGGAACATTCTAGAACAAGGAGCTGGATCGCCATCACTTGGCTTTTAAGATTCTCTAAGCTTCCCACTCACTGTAGAAACGGCTTACTTTCAGATTAGTCAGCCAGTGTGAGTCACTCAGGGCCTCACCAGCCGTGCGCACAGAATACTGATTCAGCCAGCCCTGCCAAGGGGGGCGGAGGGGCCCCCTGGGGGCCCAGGGCCCTTGCCTGCAGCCATCCCACCCGCTTCAAGGGTGGAATGCTCAGCGCCCCACCACGTCCACAGGCAGGCCCCAGCCCTGCTTCTCTGGCCCACCAGCATCTGCCCCCCTCTCCGGCGACAGAGTGATTAATCCCCCCATGCTGGAGAAGCAGGGGCCAAGCAGCTACATAAGTCATGCGCACGCTGACAGCAGGCAAGGGAGAGGCCCAGGGCTTTGGCCTTGGTGCACGTTGGGGAGGGAGGCCCGATTGGCCTTCTGCTGGGAAGGGGGAAAGGGGTCTGGAAAGCAGATTGCACACAGACCATCGTTGTCTGCAGGAGAGGGGACAGCATCCCACACCCCGCAGGGGCCCCACCGACCCCACATTCACGTACTCATGTACTCATGCTTTTATTCACTCACAGCCATTTGCAGACTATTCCTTCCCTGGAGCTCCCAATGAAGTTCCGCCGAAATGGGGGGGGGGGGAGGGAATGTAGGGCCTTGTGGAGAGAGAAAGCTCCCACATGAGGGACACCCAGAGAAAAAAGGCCACATGAACCTAGAAAGATGGGGCTGCCTGGCCATGGAGGGGCATGCAGGCAGAACTGTAGGCCTCAGCTGAGGCATGGGGTTGGATGATAATGAAGTGGCATTCCTGAGTCATTGTCACCGTGGCATGAGGACCAGAGCTAGATTGTAGAAGGGGTCTGTGAGGCAAAAGACATGACCTTGGAGCAGACTGTCGCTGCAGGGACAGAGAAGAAGGCAAAGGGCACACAGACAGTAATGTAGGAACCAGGGGGAGAGGCCAGCCCATTTCTCCAGAAGTCCCCAAGGCTGCATGTAGATCCAGAATGAGGTGTCTGGGGTAGAGGGTGCCTGGAGATATTCAGGGAAATGGATTCTAGAAGTAGGATATGTAAGGTCACAGGAGGGCCACTGGGAAATGTCTTCACCTGTCTGGCGCCTGCCTCAAGGGTGGGGAGAAGGAGGACAGGAGGGACAGGAAGGAGGTAGAGTGAGCTCTTCATTCCTTATAGCTGACAAGGAGATTAGACTTGTCTGCAAACTGACAGATCCCAGGATCCTGTACCTGCACCTCACCCTTCGCACTGCAACCCCAACACGCCCAGCCCTGCCATACCTTGGCCTCTTTCCATTCTGTACAAGTCACATAAGTCCTCTGAGACCATGTTTACAATGTCACAGACATTCCAGGCCAGGTTGGATTGCCAGGGTCTCTTCCCGTTGCTTTTTAGGCCTCTCCTGGGTCACTGGGGATTTGGGGAATGCTGTGAAGCAGGATGTTCCTGCCTGGTGTCCTCTGTCCATCCCTGAGCTATATACACAAAGAAAATCAGCTCTCTTTCGAGGCTATCCCAGTCTCCCTTATAAGGGCCAGGTCCAGGAAAGAGGCTTCTAAAGTAGCTTGGATCCTGCTTCCCCCTATGGCCTCCAGGATGGTGCTGGCCCACCCAAGGCATGGAGGGAGAGGACTCCAGGACTAGGAGAAGATGGCTGCCACCAGGAGGCTCCCTATATTAGTAAGGAAAACAGCCTACCCTCACCTCTGGTTAAGTAGTTTTTGAGTTTGTAGAGGCCACGGTGGGGCCAGTGATGCCAGCAGCAAAAGGGGAATAAGTGCTGAGCCCAGCCAAGCAGCCCTGAGACAGCTCCTTCTTATAGTCATGGCTCCTCCTTCACGCCACTTGCCGAGGTCCCTGATTTTGACAGCCCTAGAAAAGAGGCTCAAGTGGAGCAGGAGACACGGGGTTTGGTTCCCTCAAGGCTCTGGGAGGGAGGGCCTAGAAAGGATCAGAAACCACCTGGCAGTGGGAAAATGTGAGCCAGCCCCACAAGTCTGAACGCAGACTGGGTGAAGCTTTCTCCCATTTTGCCTTTGACACAGGGATAAGAGCAGCAAGTCATTACAGAAGGGAAGAGGTGCTCATGGACCCCCTGCCTGACACATCTGCTTTTACTGAGCTGCCCTTCGGGCCACCACACTCACAGCCACAGCTGGATTTGTTCCCTGCCTTTGAATCTTGTCATGCCAAGTTCACTGACTCACTGTAGGACTTTCAGGTGTGCGTGAGCACACATGCACAGGCTTTGTCCCTGACAACTCTCTGCCGACAGGACGTTGGCTCATCCTAACTGAGGCTAACACAAGGAACACTGCCATGGGAGAGGAGGAGGTGAGGATGCACGCAGTGGGAATTGGTGCCATCATGGTCAGACTTTCTTTCTCCATAGAAGGCCACAGACAATTCTTAAACCATACTTCCTTACCTGTGAGTTCTTATCCTGATGTGATTGAACGTGGAGGGTCTTGCTCACACAGAACTGAGTGTCTTGAGGTCTCATTCATACAACACTGGGTTCTCAGAGTCTTAGGGTCTCACATCACATTGTTTCCTGAGTTTTCACATATACCTCATTGAGTCTATTGGACCTCATTCACACAAAATTGAGTCTTTGGGGGATCGAATTCAACATTGACTCCCTCAGAGTCTCACCCATTCAACATTGAGTCTCTTAGGGTCTCACTTAACATTAAATCTCCCACTGTTTCACTCATTCAATACTGAGTCTCTTGGTGTCTCATTCATTCAATGTTGAGTCTCTCAGGGTCTCACTCATCCAACATTGAGTCTCTCAATGTCTCACTCATTCAATGTTGAGTCTCTCAGGGTCTCACTCACCCAACATTGAGTCTCTCAATGTCTCACTCATTCAACACGAGTTTCTTGGTGTCTCACTCATTCAATGTTGAGTCTCTCAGGGTCTCATTCATTCAATGTTGAGTCTTTCAGGGTCTCACCCATTCAACACTGAGTTTCTCGGTGTTTCACACACTCAACACCGAGTCTCCTGGGGTTTCAGTCAACATTGATGGTTTTGGTGGCCTCCCTCACTCAACATTGAGTCTGCAGGAATCTCATTCACTCAACAGTGAATCTCTTGAGGCTTCACTCGAATACAGAATGTGTCAATCTCATTCACAAACACCAAATCTCTTGTGGTCTCACTCACACACCATCGTATTTCTCAGGGCTCACACCAGACTCAGTGGTTCCAATCTCACAGCTCATTGGGTTTTCAGGGTCTCACACGTGATTAGAATCTCACACATATGCCTACCCTTCCATGGAGCCCCTCTTGGTATCCTGTGTTGAGGCAGGTCGACCAGAAATACTTGTGTACTTTCAAGAGTCTCCATATAGCAACATATATAGAGGGCAATATTCTATATTTTCCCTGTTTGGAGCAATGGATGGCTGTGGGTCTCAGGAATATTTGTTTCCCATGGAAGAGCCAGGAGAGAGAGAGAGAGAGAGAGAGAGAGAGAGAGAGAGAGAGAGAGAGAGAGAGAGAGAGAGCTTTCTGAGGCTAACCCCAGCTGAGGACTGCACAGCTACTGTCAGGAGTCATTGGCCCTCAAAGACCCCCCACTACCCGTTTTCTCAGACCAGACATTGTAGCTCCTTTTCTAAAGCCTCAGACTCCTTCCAGGAATATGGCTCTTGGTGTCACAGAGTTCAGTCCAAAATTCCACACGGCCTTGACCACCAAGTACTGGTGTTTGTTTGTTTGCTTGTGTTTAATGCATTTGTTATATTTAATTTGGAGAAGGCTCTGTGTGCCACAGTGTGCATGTAGAGGTCAAAAGTCAGCTTCCAGGATCCAGTTTGCTCTGTCTCTCTACCATACTGGTCCCAGGCATGAGGCTCCTCAGGCTTGGCCACAAGTACCCTTATTTATCTTCCAAGCCATCTCACTTCACTGGTCCCAAGCACTTGTGTTCTTGTTATTTTGTTCTTTGTGTTTTGTTTTTAAACTACATTGATCTAATAACAAAGCATAAAACTCATAGTGAGATACACATGCCCATGAGCAGAATGCCCATGGCATTTAGCTGGGAGGGCAGCAGTCCCTGGAGAGCCTCCACTTAATTCCCTAAGGCCTCCCCAGGTCCTGAGGAACCCCTGACCTCCACACAGGTGAATCTTGACCATAGGCAGCAACCTTCATCTAACCACTGTTCTCTCCAACCACCCCACCACTTATGTAGGTGCTCTCAGTGCCAGTTTCTCTGATACCCACCTCCCTCTTAAGGGCTCCCCTTTGCCTCTTTGGGTAGGCCTCCTCACCATCCCTGGACCCGGGGTTCTCACCAACCAAATACAGCATGGAGAACAAGTTGGTTGGGATGCAGGATCAAAATGTCACTTCCTCTGAGGACCCCTGGTGGAGTCTGTGATGTCATTTCCCCAGTGATGTCACTTCCCCTATGATGTCCGGGAGCCTTCTAGGCTCAGGATGGTTGGCTATCTACCATCAGTACTGGAAGGACCAGAAGGGTGTTTAAGTGAAAGGAACAATATTTGAAGGTCTGGAGAACTGAGTACCATGGAGCAGGAGAGCAAGATGGAGGCACCATGATTGAATCTAGGAATGTATTTGGATCCCTTAAGGGAGGAGATAGCCTCTGTCTCGAGAACCACAGGGGACATGGCTAGGTAGGTCTGAAGCCTCAGGAAGGATCCTGGGGAGAGGCAGGAAGTGGCTTTTCTCCCAGATCGCCTGTGCTCAGCCTCAACGCCTTCCACTTTCCCACAAGGCTTCTGGCCAAGGCTGTTCAGGCCACTGTGCACTTTCTAACAAGATTGGAAGTTTGTAAGACATATTAGCTGGTGGAAAGTCAAGGGCTGTGGGCCAGTCCTCTGTGGTGCTGTTAGAGTGGCAGCAGCCTGCCTGGAGTACATCCTTATGGCCTCTGGCAACAGAAAAGGGTAGGGAGGGACCCCCAACCAGGGATCACCTCTGCTTCCCGTGCAGGGTTTACCAAAAAAAGGGGCTGCCCTGGCATGTAGCCTTCAGGTCTGCTGCTTCCAACATACGTGTTCAGAACAATGGAGTAATACCCAGGGGCTGCTTGCTGGCCAGGCACAAAGCAGACCCTCCGGTGGCCCCACAGCCCCCCCTTCTTGTGTCAGGGGAGGTGATATTCACCTGGTGTTGTAGAAAGCCCCAACACAAGTTTTCCATTCCCATCACAGACCCTCCCCAGCTGCACTCGCTCAGTGGAAAGGAATGCACAGCCCCAGAGCCCCAGAGAAGAAGGTTGGCCACGCCAGGCCTTGAGCGTCTCTGGAGCAGCAGTACTTGGGGCCCAGGGCCCCTCGCTCTGTGAGCCTAGCCAGTAATGAAGACCATGTGAGGGCCGTGGTTCCCTCCGCCTTCCTGGCTTAGCAGAGAGGCTCTCAGGAATTGTGGAGGGGAGGGGGGTCTGCCTTGCTGTCCAGATGGAAGAACTGTGCTGAGGGGCTGGGGAGCTGACAGGGGTCCAGGAAGCCCAATCCTCTGTGCAGCTCTCTATGTGTGCAGGACTCTGAACCATACCCTGCCCCTCCGAGCCTGTTTCCTCAAACCGGGTGTTTGTAGAGAGGTCACTAACAGTAGGACTCAACAGTGCAATCATTTCTTTAGGAAAAAAAAAACCCAAACTAAAAAACCCAAACCAAAAAACAAACAAACAAACAACAAAAACAAAACCCCAGGGTTCCACGCAGAGAAACACTGTGCTCTGGCCAAAGGGTGGAGCCAAGCTGCAGGAGGCATCGCTTCACGTGGACACTGATGGCAACTGGCTCCTGTACAGAGAGGGCACCAAGGCAAATCTCTCAAAAAGCCCCGAGACTTGGTTTGGAAAAGAAAGGCTAGGGGAGTCACAGTTAGCAGTTCCAGATATGCTGGGGTCCAGACTCAGTTTCCCCAAACCCCTTTCCTAGTAGAAACATGCCTCTCTGGAGGACTAGGCTCCCAGGTTGGTAGTGAGCCCCCTTAGTGGCAGAGGGAGAAATCTCTGGGTGTGATCCTTGAGTTCTATGGATACCTCTGCAGCCTGGGTGTGTGCTGAAGTGACTTTGTGAACTCTGTGAGGTCCGGGACTCCCCTCTCGGCAGCCTGAAGCACAAACACCTCGCACTACCTCACAGGGACTCCGAACACCCAGAGACTGAAGGGAAAGTTTTCCCACGGCCAGTGGAGACCCTTTCTGCATCCTGACTTAGCTAGCGGAAGGGGACCCACCAGCCCATACTCCCAAAGTGAGTCTCAAAGCCTCAACTGTGGGCCTCCACAGCTTGGAAGAGACTGATCCTTCATTCATCAGGGTCTGACCCAGACTATCTCTTCCCTACCAACCTCTCGGGGAATGAGGAGTACATACAAATAAGCCATCTAGACCCTCTTCTCTTGCACAAGGGAGAGGGGGGTGCCTGGCTGGGCCACCCCTCATTTCACAGGTGGGCAAGAAGCACCCATCTACAGTGTGCAAGCCAGGTCCACATGAATGGCCGAGCCCCAGCCCCCAGTCCAGCATCCCCTGCTGCCCTGGCCGCACCCCTACCCAGCTGCAGGGGCTAATCCAGGCCTGTGGGAAGTTGGGGCGGGGCGGCCTTGCTGGCCAGAGAAGGCTCACTTAACCAGGATGCCTCCATGCACAGATGCGCCTCTGGGCTCCAGCTCGGGCGGATTTGATAAACTTGCTAAATTGCAATTCTCTGTGGCTTAGGGGAGCTGGGCCTTGGCCAGAACATGCATTATCCTCTGCAGCTGCAGGCTGCAGAGAGCCAAAGGGTGGAGGCCTAACTGGGGCTTCTCCACCTCCATCCAGGGGCCCATTGCTTTTGGGGGTGCTTAGCCTAGAGTCACTGTCCCAGCCAAGCAGAGAGTGGCTCATGCTATTCACACTGGGGAGGCACAACCCCGGGAAGATCTGTGCCAGCACTGGATTTCCCAGAAGCTTCTAGAGCAAAGTGCCAGGAGGGGCTGTGCACCCACACTTCTTGGGCAAGTGAAGTTGGGGGTCCTAGGTCAAGCTCAGCTATCTGGGCAAGGATGGTACAGACCTCTTCCCCAAAGCTGTCCACAGGCATCCCTTCACCTTGGGTCATGGTTCTGTTTTAGGGGTAGAAAAAGGTACCTCTAACTGTAGCCTAGGGGATCTAGAGTCCAGCTTGCTGCCCTCCCCAGTGTTGGCAAGGGGCTGGTGAGAAGGCACAGGAAGGTGCTGGGCACAGTGGGCCTGCAGGGAGACTGGCGTCTCTGGACCCCAGGGTGAGCCGGGGGTGGTATTGACGCCAGAGACTAAAGCTCTGTTCTGTACTCTAGACAATCAATTTCCGTACACGTACACAGAGAGCCACGGCTCTGCTTCCGGCTGCCTCGTCTCCTGGAATAGCTGCTTTTTAATTACATGGAAAGGTCACCAGGAAAAAAAGAAGTGAGAAGCCCGAGTGTTCTTACACTTCCTCCCAGGGCTAAGAACTTTGAAACTAAGCAACGCAGGGCCAAAGCTGGGGGTGGATTGAGAACCAGATAAGGGTGTCAGGGTCACTGCCTCAGCCTCCCCAGCTGCAGAGTGGAGTAACAGGTTTGCAGAACAACAAAGCCTTCCTGCAATCCAGCCACCCAACACCTCTGCAACTCAGCTACCCAGTGCCTCTGCAACCCAGCTAACCAGCGCTTCTACAACTTAGATGCCCAGCAATTTTGCAAACTAGCCACCCAGCACCTGTGCAATCCAGACATTAGAGCATGGAGCAAAATGGTTTTGCTCTTAGGAGCTTAGGGTCTAGTGTATATGGATGGGGACAGAGAAAGAGAAGTCACTTGATTCTGGCATTCCACTATGTGAGTTCTCTCTGAAGTGGGGAGCTAAATTGGAAAGATCATGGAAGACTTCCTGGAAGAAACAGTCCCTGAGCTTGGAGCTCAGGCAGGCAGTGGTCAGCAAGGATTCTTGTTCTCTGTGGCGCACAGGCTTCCCAGCTGCCGACCCCTGGCTCCCTGGCAGTGCCTTTTCATTTTCTGACACTCCACCGTTGTACCCAGAATGCTGTCTTTTTAAGCCTCGGACAAAGAGTTGGAAGAGCTTGTTCTTCCACCTGTGCTGTCAAAGCCCCAGAGGCCCTCAGCCAACACCCCCAGATGGTGTGAGCTGGAATGAGGAGGCTAGCCCCCGCCCTTACCCCTTAGGTGCTGCACCAGCCCAGGGTTTGGGGGTATGTCAATCACCATTTTAAGTGAGCCAAGATAGTCTCTCCCCTCCCCAGCCCCCTGCAAGGGGAATTCAAAAATTGGATTTACTGGTCAAATTAATGAAATGCATGCATCCTCAGGCACCCCTCCCCCTGGGATGCTCCCTTTACTGACAAACAAATCTTTAAAATACAGCCAGCCATCTCCACAATATAAAAGAAGCCCCCCCCATATGTGTTCCCCCCCCCGGGAAGGAACTGCCAAACGTCCTTAGAGTCTAGGAGGAAGGAGGGAGAGCACTGAGGGGGTTTTAATTTTCTTCTTTCCGCTGACTCCAGCTTACTCCTCTGTCAACAGCTTTCTTTTATGATCAGGAACGAAGATAGCATTTTTAATAAAAGAACAATGCATCGATGTTACTAATTACAGTTTTGACTTATCAAAGCTCCCCACCCCACTCCTCTCCTGTCCCCGTAGGGTAAGTGGCTCCCTGGGTGGTCGCCTACCAGCAAAGATTTCTGCCCAGGGTCCCTGGCTCCATGCACTTCATGCAAGTGGCAGGCATCTCTCCACTGGGACTCCATCATCACTGTGGCTAAGGCTGCTCCCCCTCCCCCAACTTCTTATCCACCCACTCCCCTCAGCCCCCTGCCAGCTCCCTGCTTAGTGTGGCGTGAGACAGGGAGTGGTGGCTGCAGAGCTAGGAGTGATGGATGGCTTGCTCAAAGTGAGGTCTTATTAATCCTGTCTAGTCTGGAAACCTCAGCATCCAGGGCCCAGGGCAGCAGCCAGCAGGCCTTCGGCAGCCCCACAGCCCCAAACCTCTGGGGGTACCTCAGCACTGGGCCTCATTTCCCCCAGCTGCTGCTGTGGTGTGTTTTCACAGAACCCCCATGTCAGGACTTTCCAGATCTGTGTGTAGCAGATGTGACCATGTCCCATGTGATCAGGCGCTGTCTGTCCATCTGTGGACTGAGGGATGCTGTGCCTTCCAAATGGGTCTCAACCCTAGACCAGCCCCAGTGGTGAGGGCAGGGAGGATGGACAGATAAAGCCTGAGCCAGGCTGCATCAGGGAGCCTGCTGAATGTCAGGGAGGGAGCAAGGGAGGCTGAGGTGAGTTCTGAGACAGGCTGACCAGGAGAGGCTCAGAAGAACCCATCGTCAAATTCTGGAGAGGTCCAGCAAACAGAGCCCATACGGTACCTGCCTGGCAGCAGCCCAGACAAACAGGAACACGGGTTTTGTGCCTCTGCAGCCTCACTGTGGAAGGTGGAGTGAAAAACAACCTCCAGTCAAGGGCAGGATCTTGGTGACCATCAAGATGGCCACTGGCTTAGTCAGACAGGGATAGAGGGCTGAAGACTACGGCATCTCCGGGACGCCCCATTTGGAAGCAGCACTCAGCCCTGCCTGCTGCATATTGGCCACTGACTGCTGTGAGGCCTGGAGTGCCACACAGTGTAAAAGGGCAGAGTTTCAGCCCAGAGACTAAATGCAAGGGGTGCACATCAGTACTCAGGGCCCTGACCGATGCTCAGACCTTGTCTGCCCTATGCTTGCTAAAATCATTTTCTGACCTTTCTACCATCTCCAGTCCTTTGGGCTCCCTAGGTCCAGACTAAAGTATTCTGAGAATGAATATTATCTTAGCAGCCCAGGCGTGCTGCTGTGGATAGCAAGGAATGAGCATGTTGGTATTACTTACTGTGCCTGTCTCGGGGCCTTTGCACATGCTTGTCACTCCACTGCCAGAACGCTTCCCCCCTAGCTGCATGTGTCAGGTCTCTTCCTGTCTTTCAGGCTCTTCTCGGATTGCAGATATGCCTCTGATGATGCCCTCAGAGTCATGTTCCCTCCTCCCTCTCTGGTCAACATTGAGTAGGAATCTATGCGTTCTCTTCAAAGGCCCTATCTTCCCCACAGTGGGCTCATTCACTCTGGTGTTTATCCTGTGTAACTCCTGCAAAGGTACTCGGGAGTTCAATCCCCACCCCCCTGTCTGTCAAGGTGTGCCTAGAACCTGTGTGGCACACAGTGGGGTTTCAAGTGTGGGCAGACAAATTACCTGGCAAACAGTAGGTAGTCGATCAAATGACTCAAAAATGGTTACATCACTAATCTTTCTGGGCTAGTCATTTTCTTAAAGGTGACCATAGTCCAGAGACAGCCAGGAACTTGGAAGGTCACACAGCACCCTGTGGCAAAGAAGGATGGAGAACGCCTTCATGCTGTATGGCAGCTCTCACCCCTTTCTCTTTCTTCAGCAGGAGCTCAAGCCCTCGGAAAGCCTGTCTCAGGCTTCTCCAATAATAAAGGTAAAAGTTATGGCTTTCCTCTTCCTTGGGAAGAATTAATTCTGCTGCCAGGCATTTGTCCCCAAAGCTCTCGAATCTGGGGATCAAATCATGGCCCTGTCTGCACCAACGTTGCACTTCAATGTTTCAAAGGCAGATTCCTGGGTAAAATATTGCTGTCCCCAAGGCCCTCACGCACAACCAGTGCCTAGAGTAATCTCTCTCGACACAATACAAATGGGATACAGTGTTGCCCATCCTGGCTTTAAATGAGAAAGTTAGAAAAACAAAATGCAGAGGTGGAAAGCTACTCTGATCGCAGGAGCCCAGAGTAATTGCCTTCCAGCAGAGAGCCGGGCTGCCTCGAGGGGCTACATGTGTAATGGGTGGGGGGGACTCGGACTTTGAATATTAAGTGAAGTTTTATTTACGGTTCTTCTTGAGAGCCCAGGACTCTCAGGCAAGGGAGCATTCGCAACAAACCCTCTTGCATGAAAGTCAGGCTATAAAAACTAATTAAGAGAAAATTTCCCCACAGTCTAGGCAGCCCGCAGGGTCCCTCTGCAGACACATGACATTGGGGGTGTTGGGGACTGCAACTTTCACAGAAAGGGGCCCTGGGGAGATAAAGGCCACCAGCACCCTGACCCCAAGAAGGTGGCTTTCCTTAACAGATGGTGATGTGTGACTGATGCTTGCTCGGGCATATCTGCCTTTTCCCTGTGTGGGGAGACTGAGAAGCTTAGGAGATCCTAAGGCCTCCAAAGACAAGATCAGGGTGGCATGGTCTTGTGGAGCCAAGCTGGCTGAAGACAGTAGCCTGATTTCTTAACGTGGCAAGGCAGCCTAGCAGAGGCAGACATCCATCTCAGAAGAGAATTCTAGATTCAGGGCAAGTTCTAGATTCCCTCCACAATAACTGTTCTACTAAGCCTAGGTTCCCAATCTGGCACTTTGCTCTCACACTACAGTGATGGGTTGACCCTGTCCATACACTGCCTGGGGGGGGGGCCACTGAGGCTGTAGAGTTGCTTATGTGTGCAGAGGTTGACTCCTGGGCTCTGAGAGAGACAGCCACTTTGACAGATGACTTCCCTGACAGTTGGTAAGCCAGCATCTGGACCCTCACTTGGCTAGGGTTCTGTGCTTGGCAGACTCTCCTCATAGGCATCTCGTTCAATAAATAGCATGAGACACTTGTGTGTGAGCCTGAGACCCAAGCCTCTTGTAAGCATACCAGCCTAGAACACAGGACTGTCAGTGCTGAGCAAAGGTTCTGAGGCTGGAAAGATTCTCCCCACTTCTTATTCTTCCCTTGCTGGCTATCATCCAGTACCCCACACTCAAGTTCTCATAAGGCATGGTAGGGAGGGAGTTTCGGTCTACTCACCAGGGGTCGGACAGAACCTGGGACAGACATAGTAAAGCTGTTTACACCTCTTTGCATGTTGAACTCTTTGCCCTTCAAGACCCAACTTCAGTGTCACCTCTTCCAGGGAGCCTCCCCCTGGCACCCCAGCACCTCCTCTGCCCTCACTGGCTGAGCTGTGTATGTAAACTGCTTCCTCCTGGAGAAGCAAATGTTAACCTTCACTTGTCCAGTGGGAAGGGAACAAATGGAGTCTGGGAGAGTAACTCGGTTACCAGAGTGCTTCCCAAGTGTGCACAAAGACCTGGGTTCCATTCCTAGAGTAACGGCGGCACATACCTGTAATCCCAGCACTCGAGGTGTGGGGAGAGGCAGGAGGGTGAGAAGTTCAAGGTCACCCTCAGTTAGGTAGTGAGTTTGAGGCCAGCCAGCTGTATATGGGACCTTACCTTAGGTAAAAGAAGGAGGAGGAGGAGAAGGAGATGGAGAAGGAGGAGGAGGAGAAGGAGATGGAGAAGGAGGAGGAGAAGAGATGAAGGGTCACATAGTCTGTCAGTGGGGAAGAGGCACTGGGAAAAGGACCTGGGTTCCCCACCATGGAAGCTTTGCACAGCAGCCAGCACAAGGCTGCTTGTGACCAACTGTTAGCAGGAATGTGTGCAAGATGGAGTCCCAAGCAAGCCACATGATCCAAGCATCTGTTATCCCTTTGGAGGGATAACACTGTTTCCCAGAGCCCCTGCACAGCCTGGGCCTCTTTATGCAAGCTCCAAGGCAAGCCTGGTGGCCTCCACCTGGTCCTCCAGGCCCTGACATGAGCTACGGCTGGTTTATGAGGCAGACTGAAATCCCAGGAACAGGGCAGAGGGGTCACCTGTGAGGAATGAAGAGTGGGTTGAGACAGGCGGGAGGATTCATAAGCAGGTCACGCCCCTCTGCTCCTCCCCCCTCTGCTCCTCTTTCCTCCCCAGCCCCCCTGAGCCCAGCACAGTCAGCTCTGTGACCAGTCCTTGCCCTCATCTGGTCATCATGTCGCTTACTATGGAGGAGAGAGGAGCCCTGACCCAGGAGTTGCTGTGGTCCCTCTAGGCTCTGCAGAGATACCCCACATGCTCAGTCTGCATGAGGAGGATGCCCGCAGAAGGAAGTAGATATGTGCTGGATCTCACGGGGCTCATCAGATGCCCTGTGGCTAGGACAGCCCCCCTCCTGACTGCACCTCCTCCAGGGGGACAGAACCTGAGACCTCTTGCACCCCAGGGTGTATGGGCACCAAGGGTCAGGGTATTGTGACCCTGGAGACTCCATTGGACACTTACTAAGTCCACCATGGGAGCTAGACACACTGCCAGAAGGCCTGTCCCATCCCTGGCGGAACAGCTCTGGCCTCTGGTGGTTTTGGTCACAAGGCCATGCCTGTGTGTGTATGAAGGCAAGAAGCATGCGTTGTGTGTGTGTTCCGTGAGCACACATGAATATGCTAGAGGGTAGGAAGGTGTTCCCAACAGGATCTCCAGAGAACCCAAGGTCTTTCCTGTTCCCCTCTCAGGGACCCGGGCCACCTCTGTTCCTCTGGACACTTAATCCATTCTTCCCTCGTGCTCACAACCCTCTTCCATGCTCACCCCCCCCCAAAAGTATAAAAGGTCCTGGTCTGTCCCAGGCCCCCACCTCCTGAAGACTCTCATCTCTCTTCACTATTGAGCCTCTATTAGGAGGCCACAAGCCCCTGGGGATCCTTCCCATGTCCCTATCCCAGGCCAGCTGCTGAGCCCCTCCCCAACCAGGCTTGGGACAGACAGGTGAACCACTTTCCAGAAGTGGGTCTAACAGGCCGGGTGGTCGGGCAGTCCAGAAGCGTCATGGGAAGATCCGGTTGCAGCTGCTCAGGGGTCCTCTGTGCCAAGGAGCCCCCTCCGTGGGAGCCCAGCTGCCTGGCACTGCCGCAGGGTACATCTGCATGATGACAGCCGGTGGGGGGGGCTCGAGAGCAGGAGAGGGCTAATCCCCGTGTCCACCAGGACAGGAACATTTGATCTGTTGGCAGGGAGCGTGGGGTTGCTTCCTGCTCTGGGCAGCTCAAGGTACTGCATCTGTGCTGTGGCTAATGGGTGACCCCACGACATCAGCAGCATCTGGACCTGGGACCGTCCCATCCCTCTCTCCCCTACCCCTGACCCCTGGAATGAGAATGTGAGAGACATTGTAGGCAGGACACCCCAGTTACCCCTTAACAACATGGTATCCATGTCCACTCCAGAAGCTGCTACCCAGGGAGGTTATTAGCCCTCACAGGTCCCCTGCAGCCTTATGGTGGAGGATGAGTGGCTTCAAACCTTCTGCAAACAACATCCTCCTACAGGCGCCAAATCTCCAACATGGACCCAAGTGGTCCAGCGAGGCCTGACACCATACGGTTGACAGGGGATAGCTTGGGACCTGGGTAGGTACAAGGGCCCATGTGCCTGTCCTGGTGGTAGGTGAGATGTTAAAGCTCACTGAGCCTCATTCTAGTCATCTGAGACAGGAGGATGTCATCTTCTGCCTGCTGAGCAGTGATAGAATTGGCACCTCACAGGCTCTATCTCCTCAGCTCCACGTTGGCAATCATCCTCTGGCAATGGGCATTCAACCCTCCTGGCCTCCCCTGGAAGTACATGCTCTTCAGGTGGTGGCCATTATGCATACAGGATGTGGACAGAGGAGCCATGAGCTGGGGAGAGGTAGAATCAAGAGGTGGCAGCTGAAGGCATACTATGGCTGCAGGAGAACTCAAGCCAAGGTAGGATCTGTCGGCATAATCCCAGTTAGAATGATGAGGGGGCCTCTTTGACCTTAAGCTCTTCTTTCTCCTCCATCAATAACATAAGGAGGGCACCAGCCTGCCTGACCTCAGAATCCATCACCATAACATCTTCATGCTTGACTGCCGCCCTTCACCCCAAAGTCAGGCCTGGTGAGATAACAGAGCCATTAAAGGGAAGAAATGTGCAGTGTCTCTGCAACAGGAGGTGGGCCGTGTCCAAGGATGGCGACTACAGGGAGGTGCTGGGTAGAACACACGCCACCCTACCCTGCTGAGCTGTGGGGACCCTTGACCCGGATGACCTGCTTTTAACCCCAGCAAGGCCAGGGAAAGGGCTGTGTTGGGCCTCTGCCTCCCACTGTCACTAAAGCCCATATGTGCAATCATTTCCAAGATGGATGGTCCACACCCATGACCCCATCCTCTCAACCTCAGAGTCCCGGGAGCAGCTTATCCCAAACACTGAACCCAGGCTCTTCTCCTCCTGAGCCAGCCCTAGGGAACTGGACTTTACCAGCTTCCCAAATGAGTTTTCTCTAGCCACTGACAAGCCCAGGATCCAGAAGTCTACACATTCCTGGGACACCTGAAGACAAGTGATAGGCAATGCCCTTCATTAGACTGGCAGGGTCTGGGCAAGCCTGGGTTGCCCCAGGACTCACCTCCAGTTGAGTCACACAGATCAGGCTCCCATCCTGCTGTCAAGAGCTGGCTCAGGAGCGCCCTCTTTGGGACGGTGACTGTTGGCTTGTCCCCACTCTATTGCCTATACCAACTAAGGCCCCTGACCACCATCACCGCCCACTGTGCCACACCTGCACCAAGTGTGTCTATCACCTTGCTCACTTCTTGGTGTAGGCAGATCCGTCTCTCATCAGATCACTTGCCTGGTGAGGAAACTGAGCCTCCTTAAAGCTCTGACCTGGCAGCATTGCTTCTCAGCTCCCCAAATTCCAAAGCTCTTCTGACCCCCCTTTCCCACCCTCCTCCTACACACAGTTGTTCGAGGGTGACTGGGTGCCAGGCACTGTCCTACATGTCAGGGTGTTAAGACAAGGGGAGCCTGGCTGCCAGGAAGGACAGGTGCTGTGGTCAGTGTTTGAAGGGCAGGGACAGGAGTTGGCTAAGTAGCCCCTTTGAGATCCTACGAGGGATGCAGGACCACCAGGCAGGCTCAGGCATCGCTGACACGAGACTAAGAGACGCCACTGAAAGATATCGTTTCCTGCCCCCCAAACCGGCGGCAGGCACTGCTCAAAGCCCAGAGGACTTTGCAAGAATCACAGCACGTCCCTCACTCATCCGGGCCCCACTGGAACCCCATAACCTTGCAATCACACCAGCACACATCTGTTTATGTGCTATCAAAAGCCGCGTTGACAATATATTTGTTTAATTTCCAGGAAGAGAGAAGCGATTTGTCAGGGTCAGGGATACGTCTTGCATAAAACATTTTGATTAAACTCTGTTGGCCAGAGAATTACTTCCTCGTCATACTTAGGAACATCTAGCTATTCCCTAATTGGAGACGCTGCCTCGCCAGCGCGTTCGCCTTGTAACGTTGCTGGTGTGGAATCCTCCCCAGATGAGAACCCAAGGTGTCTTGGGAGAGGCGTTAGCTCGTATAGGCCATGGACACTGCTGTATACTCAGCTGGAGGACAGCCAGCTTCCCGTAGGGAAAAGAAGTTATTAACAAACATAGGAGGGTCAGCGATGTGTCACTGTGCCATCAACCGCTGGAAAGGTGTGGAGGCCCCATGTACGGCCTGCTTGCACAGCGTTGCTGTGCTCTTGTGCAGAGAGCCAAGCCAATCTTGACCCTGTAAGAAGAGGCCAGCTGAGGGGCCCTGCAGCTAGCGAGCAAGCAGGAGGCCTCCCTCGGCCTTGGCCCAGTCATGCGCAGTAGGCCTTATCTGTCTCCTGAGAGGGAGTCAGGCCAAGACAGACGCTGTTCCTGGGCTGGAGGGGGAAACTAGAGGGGAACACTGAGATGAGAGAGAGAGAGAGGAACGAGCGATGCTGCTTCTTGTCCTTACTGTGTGCCCAGCACTTTCACCGAGTAGGGCTTCACACTTCCTGTTTCTGGATTGGAAAATTGAAACGCACAGAAGCAAAATGGCTCATCTGGATTCAAAGAAGCACAGGATGTAGCCTCATGACCCAGGATTTGTGACACAGGACCCCCCCCACACACACACCATGAAAACACTAAAAACGGGTGAGACCCCAGCCTGAAGGAGCTTACTGCCCCAGTACTCTACCCATTGTGCCATGCCTGGTACAAGTCCCTTTCAGTCTACTTCATCAGGGAACAGGCCTGTCCCTGTGTGGAGGAAGGCAGGGCTAGTCAGTCCTGCATGCCTTCTCACAGAACCCAGACACAGCGCCAGACCCCTTCTAAGCCCCGGCCCCAAGGCCACGGACCAGGTAAATCACGGTGCCACTGAAGGCTCGTTCTTTACCTTTCTAGATTCTAGAACATCACTGTCTGATTCTGTAGCCATGAGTCATGTGTGACTGCTGAACACATAATGTACCTAATCTGTCGAGATTTAAATAAACACAGCATGCTGGATTTCAAAAGCCGAGTGTGTCAAGAAAGAATGTGAGTTCTTGTACATAAATTTTATGCTGATTTTATGTCAGAGTTCTGCGTTTCGGGTAGAGCAGGTTAAATAAAACATAAAACCGACGTCACTGGGTTTTTCCCTCTTATGAAACATGGATCGTTGCTGTTTTTCTCTTCCCCCACTGGGTCCAAGGCTGAGGTTGCCAACCACAGCGCCTCTGGTGGCTGGAACAGGTAAGTGCACCCCACTAAGGACCCGTGGCCAGAGCAAGGTACCTGAAGGACCCACCTCACTTTGCCCATCTGTGAAATGAGGGCACAGACGGTTTGTTCTCATAGCGCTGTAACCAAGGAACTCATTAATCAACGCCTGGCACTTGGCACTTAGGGTGTTCTGTGTATTTTGTGGCCTGGGAAGTGGGCCCAGCCCCTTCGTTGCCCTGGACAGCTTAAGCTCAAGTTCACCTTAGGGTGATCGTCACTCCTCAGAGAGAGATGAAGAGGTTGTTCTGGGTCCCAGCCAAAAGAGAAAAGCTCCCCGTTGCGTGCTGAAAAGGCTCCCCAGCTTGACCAAAGCCATCCTTGAAAGTCTTCCTCGTGATCCTCATTGGGTTCCTATCTGCCATTCCCCTCTGCTCCTGAGCCTCAACCTCAGTTGTCACCCCAGATTTCCTCAAAGCAGCCCCCTCTCATGTTCTTGCTCTTGCTTGACAGTCTCCTCAGGGGGGCTGCTTAGCCCAGTCTTTGCTGCCAGCGAGTTTCTGAGGCTTAGTCATAATACCTACTGGTGCCTTTTTGTGTATCATGCAAGGCTAGCATTGAGGCCCACAGCAAAACTTGGGAAATTAGAAAAGAAAGGGGGTGGGGCTCTTTGTAATCTCTCCACCAAGAGGTGGCCTCTGGTCAGCAATTCCTTCCAGAACAATACAGCCCCAAGGAACTGAAAAGCAGACCACAGCAGGCACTCGGAGTGTTTTAAAAGGCAAAACGGACCGATGGAATAATTTAGCAACATATTTCATTCAACCTCGCTGAAGTCAAACTCTCCTCACCTCAATACACAATCTGTATGAACTCGAAATATGAGTGAGATGGCTGGCATCCCTCACCAGCGCCGCCCTTGAACTCTGGTGTGTGGCTGACACAGTGCATTTCAATTTGAACCAACTACATTTGAAGCACATCATGGCCATCATATTGGGCAGGGTGGGTCTCACATTGACTTTTCTATTTGTGTGTGGGGATGGGGTGCTGATTTCAGAAGTCAGTCCTCTCCTTCCACTGTGTAGGTCCTGGGTCTGGAGATCAGGTCATGACATTTGGAAGCAAAAGACTACCCACTGAGCCATCTCACCAGCCCTCCCCGGCTTTTTAAAGGCACAGGGCCTGGTATGGTTTTGACAGTTGGAGGCTGCCAGGCCTACACCTTGAGTGTCACAGTCAGGGAAGCCTTTGCGTTCCTGGGGAGGGAACTGGCACTATCATAGAAACCCACTCATTTCTCCCACATCACCCCAAATAACTGAATTCCAGTCAGAAGAAATGGGAAATGGCTCCATCATGGCCAGGGTTTACAGTGGGGACCAGGCCTACTGGAGTCCTGCAAGTGAGACATAGGGAGTTGGTGGCGCAGCTCCAGAGCCTCGTCAGACTTCGGCAGCCCCACTTGGAGAGTTTGCTCCTGTTTCCACAGATTTGTACTCTAAGCAGAAGCTGGGAGAACCCTCACACTCTACACTTGACATCCCGCCAACTTGGGCTCTGTGCAACGGGCTCCCCGAACCACGTGTCTCCCGAGATGAAAGATTGCAAAAGAAGATAAAAATAGTCCCTCGGAAAGGGACTGCTTCAGCTGTCCCGGTTTGCGGAGTCCCCGTTTCACCGCAGATGTGAATAAATTCATTGCGCAAAGTACTGCTGTGAAGGAAGGGGCATCATTGCTGCATTTTCTTTGATGAGGCCCTTAAAAAAATGCCATAAACACCCAGCACATTAGGAGGGAACCCAAGGAGCATCATTTAAAGTTTTTCTGGGGGGGGGGGGAGTACAGGAAGCACCCATGATCTCCTGCCACCCACTCATACACCAAGATGATGAATCAAAGCCGCCTTGAGTTTCCTCCTGGGCTCAGACTAGCCCGTATCCCCAGGAGGTGGCCCCGGGAGAGGAAGCATTTGGAACACAGATCCTGCCACTGGGTCTCTCCCTAGCCTCTTATCTTCATTTCTTCCTGAAGAGAGACGGATGACTCTGGAAGGCACAGAAATTCTGGGGCTCTGCGGATGTGACTGGCAGAGACCAGCACGGCTGTGAGTCCTGTATGGCCCGCACTCCAGGCCACTCAGACTCACTTCAAGTTGGTCCGTGCACTCCTCGAGACTCTGCAGACATGCTCCTTACCACCTTGTCAGCAGGGCTCCTTGAGGCAGCATGAGGCAGGGTGGGTCCCTCGCAGCTGTCCTCCCGAGGTCCCGGGATGAGCACAGTCGCTGCTTCGGCTTTGACAGTCCCTGTACACTCCTGGAGGGAGCTGAGTATCAGAGCTGGTATGCAAAAGCAACAAACCCTCAAAAACATACCCAGCCTGACTAATTCCAGAAAGTTCTTGTCTAGAAGTCCAATGTGTAGAATAGGTCTTTTGGAGTTGACCTAGCTGAAGTTGGAAGGCTACAGAGAACCCTTCCCAGACCTAAAGCAGCCCACACTGACACCTTGGGCCCAGGATAACTATTTCTCTGGGCAGAAACAGGTTGGTAAACTGAATCCCTTGTAAGAACCACAAGGCTGAAGATACTGCACTGGTTGTGTGAGTTACTGTGTCTGAGTTCTCAACACTACTTCTCTGTCAGTGGTAACCCAGGCTAGCTCAATCACAGCCTGGGGTTCCAAGATGAAACCAGACCCCATTTCTAGCTCCACCAACTAATCATCTTGTCTCTCTTGGTCTCCCACAAGATGGGTCCATCCTCTTTGAACATGGTGACAAATGATGGGTCTCAGACTTTGAATCTCACTATAGCAGGATAAACAGAGCCTAGTTTGGCTTGTTGCATGGACAGTCCAGTCTGTCGCCTGCTTGGGGTTGGTGCAGGTCCACTGGGTACCTCTTGGCCTTGGATCCTCCTTCACAGAACAGTAGAGCCTGGTGCAGGGAGGCCCAGCAGGAACAAGGCTTGGCAGAGCTGTCAGTGAAGCAGCCAACAAGGCAGCTGCCCCCAGCTGCAGCCTCGACCTTGCCCAATAATGGATATAGGGTCTATTCAAGCCCTGTGGGAAGAGATAGAGAACAATTGTTCTTGCCTTTAGGAATCCATACCCTGGCATGATCTCATTGTCTCCCCTTCCTGGGAAGACAGGGGGATAAGCTTCTTGCCTCATAGAGAGCCAAGACCTGGGGCTGTGGCCAAGGTCCTGGGATTCCTGTCCTGGCCACCAGCATTCTCCCCTGCATTCCTACCATCTTCTCTATCTCCTGGGACTGATCACCACAGATCATCGGAAAATCTGGCAGCATTTGCTGTCATTCTGCTGGAGGGGACCATAGAGACCAAATCCCAGCACTAACTAACTGGAAGGGATGCTCTTGGCTGCACTTTATCTTTTCACTCTCTCAGGAAGCCACTGAGGTGGGCAGAGGCAGACCCCATCACATGCAGTGGACCTGGCACAAAGTCAGCAAGAGTCTACTGCACCCTTGGAGTTCTCAAGCTTCTTGGGAATATCCTCACTAATCAGTCCCCTCCCTCCTCAGAGATGCTGGCTTTGCTTGGAGCAAGACCCCTTCCTTGGGATGAGTCCATCCCCTTGCTCCTCGACAGCTGTCTAGAGTCAACCTGCTTCTGTAGAGTCTGAGAGGGAGGGGAAGGGAACTGCAGAGAAGCAGGAGGGGAGGGTGACAAGCAGGAGACACAGCCAGGACTGTCCCCTCCTGCAGTTCCTCATGCTCTACTACCTAGCACCCTCACTTGTCCCCCTGGCTATAGCCTCTGTTCCCCATCCCTCATAGCCCAGGTCGTCGTGGTCACCCCACATCTCATCACCCACCCCAAGCTCTCCAGAGCTTCCTCATAGCCATATAGTCTAGTTCAACTCAGCAACCTACAGCTCTGAGCCCTGGCCATGCCTTGAACCCTCATCTACTGGCTCAGGGCCTCTTCACCCGCTTCAAGCAAGAAGGTTCTTCTTGCCTGCCTCTGCCTCCTGTCCCTGTGTCTAGTTTCCCTGACATCACAGATCATCCCGGAAGTTGCTGTTTCTAAGCCAGTTATCCCAAGTCCTTTGTTCCTGTTCCCCTTTGGCATGCAGGGCAATGCCATCCTCCCCATAGGCATGGCATCTTTTACACAGGCCATTGGAGTACGTTCCCATCACTGTCTTTCATGTCGCATAGCTCCCCGGAGCTTTTATCTGCCTGAAGGAGTGTGCCTCGAGGCCCCAGAGAGTATGAAAACTGTGCCTCAGAGTTCTGAGCAATGGCTGGATGTGACGTTCGAGCCTCAGCCTGGTGGGGTCTCCTGGGGCCTTGGACTCGCCAGCCTCTGTAACACTAGTCAGCCTTGCATGGGCATGTGTCGAGATGCCCCTGTGCTTACATGACTTCTGCACTCTTCACCTCAGAGAGGGGCCTTCTGTGTGCCACTAAGTTGGTCTCCCTGAGAGAGAAGTAGCTTCCCCTGCTGAGCAGCCCTGGGTGGCCATCTGCTCCTACACACCTGTGTCTGCCTCAGCGTCTGGAGGACTGAGCTGTGGTTGCAGAGACGCTCGGCAGTTAAGGTTGTATACTGCCCTGGCAGGGAACATGAGTTCAATTCCCAGCACCTGGTCAGGAGGCTCAGTGGCCTGCAGTTCTATTTCCAGGGGATCTGACGCCTCTGGCCTCCTCAGGAGCTGCACCACTTCTGCATGTCCCCTTGTCAAACATGCAATAAATATTTTGGTTACAGCTCTAAAAATTAAGTAAGTAAATAAATAAACTCCACATGTTCCGTGTGCATGAGGGCTATCACCCCCTCACCTCCTCACCTATTTTGAGTACCACAGCAAACACCCACAGGGTTTTCAAGAACCAGTCAAAGGAATCAACAATTGAGGTAGATCTAACGTGTGGGTAGCTCTTCTTCCTCAGCAGTTCATAGTCAGTGAAGAGGCTGGTGAGCCCAGTGGTCAGCTCTGAGTGTACCAGAGTGCCTGCTGCTCCACCCCACGCAGGGCAACACTGGCTGCTGAGCCTCCACAGGAGGAGGAAGGAGAGCAGCTCCCTGGCTCAGGCACACTGCTTTGATTTTTGTGGCTTTGTTTGCTTACTTTTGAGGCGAGGTTTCATTTTAGCCCAGGCTGGCCTTGAACACCATGTACCTGAGAACAGACTTAAATTCCTGATTCTGCCTCCACCTCCCAGTGCTAAGGTTATGTGTTGCTGGGGCTCGAACCCAGAGCCTCAGATGTCCTAGGCAAGCGCTCTACAAACAGAGCCACATCCCCAGACCCACCCTGGCTTTTAGCTGGCACCATGGTCCTCTCACACACAGAGAGACATGTCACCTGCCCACTAGGGACTTCTTGGCAGTGGTGTAACATGGGGTCCACTCCGTGTTCCCCAAAGCCTCTTCTGGTTTTCCTAGGCCTCCTGTGACTGAGGGCTGTCCTGCTGGAACACGAGGCCTGAGCGGGTTGACCTTGATGCCTCCATCTTTAGTCTTCCCTAGATGATATCCAGGTGGCTCACAGGACAGCCCTCTGAGACACCGTCAGCCCACCTCTGCACTGCCTCATGAATCCTCAGTGGCACAAGGACACTTGAGCACTGGGTGCTCTCTGGGCTCTTCCACACCACGTCTCCCCTCCTCATTGTTCATCACTGACCCCTACCCAAAACCTGGGGACAACAGCACATGTTTTAAGCCCCAGAAGGTCGCCCTCCAGCAGACCATCATTAGGGTGTAACCAGGGACGCATCACGCTGGTATTTAGAGAGAGAAAAGGGAAGGACATCTGAAGACCAGCTTGCTGCCTTGGAGCGGGTGGCGCATGGCTCGTTGCTCCCAGCCCCTCGGGCTATAATTAAGCCAGGCAGGCGCCGAGCATGTCTGCGGCTCAGCTCAGTCCCAGCACAATATTCCAACCCATGGTTAAATGAGGATAAATAAAGGCAGCCCCTGACAACAAGAACGGTGCCTCTGATGGCTGTCTGCAGAGAGCAAGCACAATAGATGGGCCACAGAAGCCGCCTGGGGATGGCTGGAACACGCAGGGTCCCTGACTAAGCGTGTGGGCCTCTCCCAGGTCTTTAGTAACTCCTGTTTGCAATAAAGGGGAGCAGAAGAGTCCTGTCCCCTGACCTCTTACAGTCTTCAATATTCACTTTACTTTCAGCTTCCAGATTCACACTGACTCCCTGAAAGAGACCCACAGAGAATACTAGCAATGTGAGTTCTACATGGTGCCTCTCTACCAAATCATGTGTGGGGGTCACCTGACTAAGGCTTGGAGGAGAGGGCTAGTGGCCCTTGATCCTGAGGTCCTTCTTGGAGCCTTGCTGTGTTTGTGGTGGCCTCCTCAAAGCTCCCAGAGAGATGACATCACCAATGGCGCTTGAAGCAGCCACACAGCCCTCTGAGCCTGGGGGTGAATGGCTGCGTGGTGCCCTCAGGCCACCAGGGGGCAGAGGCGGTCAGGCGAGGCCGCTGCCTTCGCTTGGGTGAGCAGGGTTGGGCAGACTGTAGGGGACATCCGCAGAGGAGGCCTGTGGCTGGCAGTGGGCAGGACCGGACAGAGACGCTCCTGTGTGGTTCTGAGGGTCCGAGGCACACAGCTCTCTGCTCTCACTCCCCAAGAAAACTTAAGACAACACTGCTTAGGTTTTCTGGGTGCTACTCAGGATTGGGGACCCAGGGACCCAAGCTTCGTACCAACTTCCTCTCTTCTGAAGTGCTGCAGGTTTGATCAGTATGGTTCAGATCTGGTCTTCACTCACCCCATTTCACAAGAGGGGGAAACTGAGGCTGAACAGGTTGGGTCTTGAGGCTCAGACTGCCCTCTTTCCCTCCACCTTCTTCTAGCTGGGGAGGCTTTACCATTGTTATGGGGAAATGCTGTGAGACTTAATTCCCCATCCAGACAAGACAGGTTGTGCTTGGCGAAGAAATCGTTATTCAAAAATTACAGACTCTGGTTGTTTCTATGGAAACATTTTTCACCTCATGCAAATGAAGCAGGAGGCAGGAAAACAACGCCTCTCCCCCCTTCTGTTCGGAACCTTAAAAAGAGGTTTCTGGGAGTTGTCAACAGCAGCCTGGGACAGTCTGTGGCCTGCAGGCAGGTCACTTCATTTACCGGGATCACCACCCTTGGCCCCGCAGGGAACATAGACACCCAGCCTGGTTGACTCAGCTTCCTCTGAGAGCAAGTGAGCTGTGACCTCCAGATGCAGCTCCCAAGTTTCTATGAAAAGGGATGGCTGCTGCCCACCCAGTCCTCATAGACAGTTTCACCAAACACAGGCAGGCCATCCAGCCCCCACCGAGGATCCTGTGTCTCTCCTTGCCCACTCTGCCCAGAGGCAGCAGCTGGTGCTATACGACCGAGGGACAGAGGTCAGGTTACCTTTCCTCCTATGTTAACCCAAGCCCAGTGTTTATGACTCCAAGTTTGTGGCCACAGACAGTTCTCTGCATTTCTGATCATCAGGGCAGTGACCTTTAGCATTTAACATGTGGCTGGAACTTCAGCCAGCATGGAGGGAAAGCACACTGGGACAGGCTTGAAGACGGGGGACATCAATGCCTTGAGAATTTTACCTTGAGTCACCATGGAAGCCTGACGTAGGTGGCCAGACACACCAGGAACTGGGACTGGGGACAGCACAACCTGAATGGGAGCTGAGACCTGGACTCAGTGTTGACATCAGAAGTGTCCTCATCTCAGGACAGTGGATAGCTTGTCCCCTCCCCAGACCTCGGTTTCCTGAACCTCTTGATGTGGCGCCTGGACATAGCTGCCTCCAGTCTCTCCCCTGGCTGAACCCTGCCTGCCCATTCTGGGTGCCAGCCTCAACCCAGTTGTCAGGGCAGGTGCTGGTTGGAGGGCCCCTGCGTGACCCTGGGACTCTCGCTTTTCTGGTTTCTCAAGAATTTTTCAACAAGAGGGCTGGAGAAATAGCTCATCAGTTAAGAGCATTGGCTGCTCTTCCAGAGGACCTTGGTTCAATTCCCAGCACCCACATGGCAGCTCACAACTGTCTGGTCTGTAACTCAAATTCCAGTGGACCTGATTCCCTCACATAGATATATATGTATGTCAAATGTACAAAAAAAAATAAATTTTTAAAAAGATTCTTTGACAAGCCAGGCCTGAGTCTGCAGCACTGAACAAGTACTTCTTTGTATAGCTGATATATGTCACACTTAGGTAAGTAAACCCCAGGTCAGGCTGTTATTCTCCTCAATAAGCAGCTGAGGAAAAACAAGGCACAGGAGGGCTAAGCAATTTGCTTGAGGACCCACAGTTAGCAGTGGTGAGTGGAATTAGAAGCAGCTGATTGGTCTCTAGAGGTCACATGTTGGCCATCACACTACCTTGGTCCCATTTGCATTTGGCCATCCAAGGCACACTGTGAGAATGGAAGAAGAGAGTGGAACTGGCTCTTCTCAGAATCACACCTGAGCCCACAAAGTTGGGGAACATGGCCGTAGGACTCCAAGAAGCAGCCCCACACCCTGAGTCTAGTATGGTCTCCTATGCTAGCCCAAATGAATCAAGAAGTAGAAGATCTTGTCCATCTTCCCCCACCCCATGCCCGGTAGGAGAGGACACCAAGGGGCAGTTGCCCTGGTGGCTGCCCGAGCTGAAGTGTGCTTCTGTAAGCCAGAGGGATACTCTTGGAAGGGTAAAGAGAGTCCAGGAGGAGTCCAGCAAAGGGCAGAGGCAGGAAATAGGAGCAGACTGGCACCCACTTGCAGTGAATGCATGTTGAGTTGGCAAAGGGGTACCACTTGAGGTTGAGAGCGCTCACTGGCTCCTCACTGGGCCCATCAGACTGGAAGATGTCTGGCACAAGGCAACCCAGAGACAGAGAGCATTGACACCGAGGCCACCACAGTCCAGACCCTGTCCCCTCCTCAGATCTCAAACTAGGGAGGGGAAGGGAGACTCATAAGAAGGAAGGAGCAAGAATGAGAACAGCTGCTTTCGGAGAGGGCATTTTTCTGGTAAGTTCCCTGGCTGGGATCCTAGCCTGGGTCATGTAGCCTGACTGCGCAATGATTTCCTTGTCATTAGGAAACCATGGCCTCTGGCTTCTGTCATCTCTAGACCTCAGCTTGGGCTGCTGTGCACAGTTGTCCTTTCTCTGTACTTCTCACTAGCCAATCACTCATGGTCTCCCCTCCCCAGTTACAGTCAGCCATGCTAAGCACTGTTAGATGGTCTATCCTGTGTGATTCTCATTTCCTGATTGGACCCCAGATGATGTAACTTGGTACCGGGAGTGGAGTTCGCATAGGATTTGAAGACTACTTGCTCATACCTGGGACCCACACACCACCCATACCAGGAATGATATCGTCACTAATCAATACTGTCATCCATGGTTGACTACAGTGAAGCAGCTTGAACTTGATGGCTCTGGCAGGATTGGTACTCTCAGAGCTCTGGCGAGGCATAGTTTCTTATGAGTATACTCCAGCATCTGGAGAGAAAATGGGTCAGTCCATGTATGTAGCCCCAGCTCATGCCAGGCTCTAAGAACCTGCTACCAGAAGTTCTGGCGTTTCATAGTTGCAGGGCTTCTGGTACAGGGTCTACACACAATCTAGTCAGGCAGGGTGCTGAACTGTAGCAATTGGATTGCCAGGCTCAACAGGTTTCTCCTGTGAAAGTGAGAGTAATTGATTGGAGAAGAACAGAGTCCTGGGACTTGGTGTGGAAACACCTGATGACCATACCAATGAGGTAATTGATCTTAAATCCCTGACTCCCACTGAGCCTCCCTTGCCTGTAGCAGGATCTTGGCTTTAATGTCAGAAGAGACTAGCCTTCCCTAACCTCAACAGCCTGAGATACGATCATGGGGCAGTTGCTGGTAAAGAGGCTCACTACCCCCAAGCTCCATGCCCACTAAACCACAGATGCATCCCAGCTGATCATGCTGTAGGGATTGGACACATGCCCTCACCACAAAGATTTAACCATCTGAAGAATCAAAAGTGTGTGTGTGTGTGTGTGTGTGTGTGTGTGTCAGACAGAGAGAGAGCAGAGAGAATCGTGTATATGAGCAGAAAGACCAAGAGGGGAGAAACAGAACTTTAGGCCCACAGCAAACATTTTGGCATAGTATGTTGGCTTGTGTCATAGACAACCACAAATACAGAGGTGTGACACACACATGCATTTTGGGGAGTCAGGAATCTGAACATGTCTTAGCTGGACCCTCTGCATCAAGGTGCCCCATGATCACAACTCACAAGGTGACAATGAGGGTATCATCTAGGGCTTTATTGGGGAGCACGTACCTCCCAATCACAAAATGGCACTGTAACCCCACTCCATGAGGCTAGTGGGCCTAGGGCACACTGCTAGTTGGCATTAGTTGAAGACTGTTCTCAGGGATCCCCACACCAAAACTTACAAGCAGCTTTAGGCTGAGGAGACAAGAGAAGGAGAAGTCTACTAGCAAGGCAGAAGATCCTAACTTATATAAACTAGCCACAGAAGTGGTGGCCCATTTGCCCATTGTCATAGCCTGTGGCTTAGAAACATGTTTCAGAACCCACCCATAACCAAAGAAGATAAATTTCACCAAGAGCCAAGGTTTACTCAAAACCACCGCAATCTCTGCCCACCAGCAGCCAAAGCGGATCTGACGTCTTGATTGGGGAATATGCTAGAACCTAGTGATGACCTAGAGCACAGTTCTCCAACTTGCTAACGCTGCGACCCTTTAATACAGTTCCTCATGCTGTGGTGACCCCCAACTGTAACATTATTTTTTTCAAGTTTTTTTTAAATTAATTTATTTATTTTTATATCAATCACAGGTTAGGTACTTTGCATCCCAGGCGTAGCCTCCTCCCTCATTCCCTCCCTCCCTCCCACTCCCTCCCTCACCTCCCTCCTCCCCGCCCCCTCCAAGTCCACCAACAGGGGAGGACCTCCTCCCCTTCCATCCAAACCCAGCTCATCCTGTCTCCTCAGGGCTGGCTGCAATGCCCTCCCCTGGGTTCTAGCCCGTCTGTCACTCCCCGGCTTGTATGGGGGAGGGTCAAAGAGTAAGCCATCAAGCTCATGACTGAAACATTCCCTCTTTCCCTCACTAGGGTCTTCAGTCTGACAATGAGCTATCATGTGCCCCATCTGAGTGGGGGTTCCAGGCCATATTTACACATGGTCCTTGATTGTAGAAACCATCTCATACAAGACCCCTGTGCCCTGCTCAGTTTGGTCTTTGTGGAGCTCTTGTTCTCCCCAAGTCTCACCAACCTCCCCCAGATCTATCATTACTCTCGCTCTCTGCCAAAGTCTTGATCGCGAGTCTTAATATCTGCTCTGATACATCGCTACATTGACCCCCCCAGAGGTCCTCCTTTGCATTCTCCTGTCCTGTTGCTTGTTTTCTCCTCCACTCAATGCCCATCCCATTTGTTCATCCAAACAAGCATT
>CM053765.1:7897872-7953485 GCA_028658305.1 Pachyuromys duprasi
GGGAGTGGGAGGGTAGGAGGGACTGAGGGAGGGGGCTATGCCTGGGATTCAAAGTACCTAACCTGTGATTGAGATAAAAATAAATTAAAAAAATAAAATAAAATAAAATAAAATTAAGGCTGATATTGAAACTGCAGTAGTCCCCCAAAAGACCGGAGATGAAATCAGAGCCCAGGACTAGATGGATTCATGCTACGTTCTACCAGACCTCTACAGTTTCCCAGATTCTACCAAACCCAATTTATAAAGCAGCAGTACTCCAAGCAAGGTAAGAAAAACAATCCCACTCACAATAGCCTTTTACAATACACTCGAATAAATGTGAACAAAGAACCAAAGACCTCTACAACAACGACTTTAAAACACTGCAGAGGACCATTGAGATGGCTCAGTCAGTAAGGATACCTGCTGCCATGCCTGATGACCTGAGTTTAATCCTTGGGACTCACATGATGGAAAAAGAGAATCATCTTCTGCAAGCTGTCCTCTGCTATGCTGCCATGCATAAGAACACACACACACATGCACACACAAATACACTCCACATAAATAAAACTAATAGTTCTCCAAACCTTTAAAAGTAACACTTGAAGAAAGAAGTTGAAGGACACATAAGGAGGTAGAAAGACCTCTTGTGTTTAGAGATTGTTAGAATTAATATTACATATATGGTCATATTACTGAAAGTGATATTCAGATCCTATAAAAATTCGCATAAAGATTCTAGTAGCATTCTTCACAGAAAAAGGGTACGAACTAAATCTCATATGGAAGCACAAAAGACCCTGAATATCCAAAGCAATCCAAGAAAAAAGGAAAATGTTAGAAGTGTCACAATATCTGACCCCCTTCCCCAATGACAGCACAAAATTATAGCAATAAAGATAGCATGGTGCTTGCATAAAAACAGACAGGCAGATCAATGGAATGGAATATAGGACCAGAAAGAAACCCATTCTATGACCACCATCTGATTTTGGACAAAGGTATAGAAATATATGTTGGAGGAAGGGCAGACTCTTCAGCAGATGATGCAAAGAAAGCTGGATATCCACATGCAGAAGAATGAAAGATGATCCCAGTCCCATTCACAAAAAGAAAAATAGATCAAAGGTCTTCATGTAGGACTAGAAGATGTAAAATATTGAATGAAAACATAGAGATGTAGGCAAGGGCTTTCTAAAAAGTCCTTCACTGGCCCAGGAAATAATAGCAAAGGTTCCCAAATAGGATCAAATCAAATTAAGAACTTCCTGTACAGCAAAGGAAACAACCAACACAGTGAAGATCAGCCAACAGAGTGCAGGGAACCATCACCAGTTGTGCATTTGAAGAGTTTAATATCAAAAGGCTAATTTTTTAAAAAATTATTCAAACTAAATAATCTAATCAACAGATGGGTAAATGAACTGGGAAGTTCTCCAAAGAAGAAAAACATATGGCCAAGAATGATGTGGAAGCAGCTCCACACCCTTGGCCATCAGGGAAATGTAACCCAAAACTCCGTGGAGACTCCATCCTCACTACAGTCAGAACGGCTACAATCTGGAAAACAACACTCTTCTTCCTGCTGCCTATGGATCAGGACGTATCTCTCAGCTACTTCTCCAGCACAGCATCTGCTTGTGCACCACCATGCTCCCTTACTGTGATGATACCGGACTCACCTCTGAAACTTGACTGGCCCCCTGCCCAATAAAGAAAAGGAAGATGGATGAAAGCTCAGAGGTTCCATAGTTCGTGTTTTTACTCAGCCTTCCGTGCCATCAGAACAGCATCTACTGGATGGACATGAACCGATCTGCCTTATTTCCTGCACAAACACGGAATTACTCTCCATCAGTTTCCCTGCAGTACAAAGAGCCTTTAAAGACAATAGTGAGATGGCAGACCTGCACTTAAGAGTATCTGGGCTGGGGTCGTGCTGATGCCCACAGGCTTCTCTGAGCTGGCCCTGCCCCTTACTTGGGTGGCGCAGGAGAGCTGGCCCCATCCCTCACCAAGCTGCAGCACTAGAGAGCTGGTCCTACGCCTTGCCTGGGCAGCACTGTAGATCTGGTGAGGCAGAGCCATCTGGTGTTGTGGGTACAGAAGACCCAGCTCCAAGGGCATGAGAGTAGGAGAGCCCCTTTCCCGCTGTGGCACTGCGTGAGCTAGCCAGGGCAGGACTGGAGAACTGGCCTGGGGGTGCTGGTGTTGGGGAGCTGGCAGGCCGGCCAGTTCAGCTACTATTTAGACCCAGATCTAGGGCTTTGAGTTGGCCCATCTCAATAGCTATAGTACTTTTGAGACTATTTAGAACAATCACAGTCAGTTTACTCTAGAGATACTTACACTTCTATGCTATCATGACATTTTTCACAGATGTCAAGTTCTGGAATCAGATTAAATATCAATCAATGAATGAACGAACAAACAATCTAAAAAAGTACACAAGTATACACAACAGAGTTTTGTTTGGCCACAATAAAGAAGGAAATTAAGTAATGTGCTTGAAAATCAATGTAAGCAGAGAGTATCATGTTAGGCAAAAAAGCTTGACTCAGTTGTGCACAGTATAGATTCATAATTTTTAATTATTTCCTTTATTTATAAGATTATAAAATAATTTCATCATTCCCTCTTCCCTTTTTTCCTTCCAAACCTTCACATATAACCTTTCCTTCCTCTCTTTCAAACCCAGAGCCTCTTTTTAATCAGTTATTGTCACATACACATATGTGTGTGTGTGTCTTTCTCCTGTCCACTTTTTTTTATTGTTCAGCTCATGTTTCGGCAGCCATGTTGGTGAGATAGAATGTAGACTTTTAAATATAACATACAAAATTACAAGAAAGAATATCTGGGAAGAGAAAGGGGACCAGCTGGGGGCAAGAAGGGGAATGAAGGTAACACCGGCATGATCAAATTCAGTATATAATATTTGTATTAAAACATCATAGCGAAACCTGTGACTTTGTACAATGAAATGTGTTAATGAAAGGATGAGAGGAAAGAGGAGAAAGAAGGGGAGAGATGGAGGGCTCGTCAGCTGATCCATGACGAATAACAACATTGTCAGGACTATGGTGGGCCGTGGGGCAGGTGAGCCGTGCAATGTGGGGTGGGGGAGTGGAGTGAAGTTGGACCTGTCCAAGCCCTGAAAATCTTATCTTGATGCCAGCAGGAGTAAGTTCCTCTCCCTCCCTGCTCTCCCTGCATGCCCCAGTGCACATAGCCTTGTGACCCCCACCTCTGCCACCACTGAGATAGTTGTACAGCCTGATGGCCAATTTTCAGGTTAAAACTTTGTATTTCCTTATAAGGACATGTCCAGCTAGCACCCGGAATTCCTCTTCATGCAAATGAAGCAGTCCCAATACTTCAGCCCCAGCCAATGATGCAAACTCACCCTGGAAATCCCTACCCACTTCCCCAAGGTTTATATGGCCATTATTCACCCCCAATAAAGAGAGCTGTTTTACAGAAAATTGTCTCAGAGAAGGCTGTTTCTCTCCACATAACCCGCTCACCTGGCCAAGCTTCATTCTCTCCAGCCCAGTACAACAGTGCCGGAGCACACCCAGGGTGGGATAGAACCAGAGCAGCAAAGAGTTGCCTGTGGAACTTCTCAGTATTTCCACAACCAATGGTGAAGGTGTCTTAGTCGGCTCAGGATGCTAGAACAAAATTCCACGCACTGATGACTGTAAGAGATTGTTCTAGAAGCCAGAAGTCCAAGGCCGATGCTGATGGATCTGGGCAATGCTTTCTCACTCTGTCTTTAGCTGTATGGGGGTAAACTACTAGTTCTCTTTGTCTAGTTTATGGGTTTGGTTTTGTTTTGTGTTTTTGTTTCTTGTGACAGGACCTCACTATGTGCCACTATTCTTGGCCATTCCCAGGTACTCAGGAAGCTGAAGCAGGAGTCTGCCTTAGATGGGAGCATAGGCTTCTTAGTAGGGGCTATACCATTAAAGAGAAATTGCTCACTTTCCACAGCAGCCATTAACTTCTAATAGCTCTTTAGCTAGGCGTGGTGCCTCGTGAGACTCTCCCCTACCCATGCTGGAATGTTGGTGAGCTCAGCCTTGTGTGGGATTTGCGCAAATAATTACCGCAGCTAGCAAGAGTTCATAAGTTCAGTTGTCATGTTTAGAAATAACATTTCACAACACTCACTTTCATCTCCAGCTCTTATGTTTTTTCTGTTACTCCTACAATGTCTCCTGAACCTTGGTAAGTGTGTGTGTGTGTGTGTGTAAGTGTGTGTGGTGTGTGCTAGAATGTCCACTTTGGGACTTAACACTCAACATTTATTATTCCCTGTACTTTGGCCAGTCATGAATCTCTGTATTAGATAATACCTATTGCAAAAATGTTTTTGTGATCAAAGTTTATGGTAGTACCAACCTGTGGACATAAATATAAATATTTAGAAGACAGTGTGACAATTGTCCATTTAGCACAACAACAGTAGCAGGTTTACCCATGGAGATTATAACCTCACCAACTGTGAAATCCAATTAGAAAGCAATCAATTATTCCACAACAGTCATTTTACTATTGTACCTGTGGACACATCTTGCCTGGAAGCCTGATACTATAGCATACAGAATCCACCAGTAGATAACTACCAATGATTTCTCTTCCTTGGCAGTCTGAAATAGGAGGCCAGATGTGAGTTAAAGAAAAGCATGGTAGGAAAAAGCACCCATCTCTCTTTTAAGTCCTTAATGGTGGCATGAGGTTCTATAATCTCTTCAGGGATGCAATATTGGTTCACTGGTAGAGCCAACTCCAATGGCTTCGACTTGGCCTTTCCAACCATAATACCCGCCTTTCCACAAGCCAGGAGACCAATAGTCTGCCAACTTCTTAGTATGCCTCTCTCAATTATACATTCTGGAACTGGGTAATACCCACAGCATGAACCTGGTGGCACACTGTGCCTACTGTGAGTTGAACATCACTCACCTCACTTGCAGAAGCCCCTGCTTTAACTGGAGGGTCATACCTCCTGGCATGGTGCAATGTCACACTGTCTCTAGTGTGCCCCCAAATGTCTGATTGTTTATTTTCACTTCCCCAGTGTGCAGGGCCACAGGTACCTTTGGGGAAGGGTAGGAAAAGACCCACTGCAGCAAAGGACCCCTTCACCTGAGGAATTCTGTATCTAATCAGCTGAGGGTCTGTGGTTCTCTGTTGGTCTGATTTGAGATCACCTTTCATTTGATACCTCAGGAATCTATCTGCTTATAGAGATCTTTCAAGAACTTAATGGGCTTCCCGTCTATTTCACTTCTGGGGACAGTGTGATTAATTAGCTAGTGTCAAGGGTCTGAGGGACTCAGACCATTATGAACATAGTTTTGTCTATGCTGTCAGTTACTCTAAGTTCAATAACCTTGCCTTTAGTGATTCCATGCTGCCACTGGGTCTCTGCCACTCTGGGGTCCAATTATACCCATTGCATTTAAGTTGCCCAGCTGAGCAGCAGCATCTCCCACAGTAAGACCCGGCACATGCAGAGGGACAATGACAGTGCTCTTCAGATCTGACGCTCCCCTCTCACCAATCAGTGCCTTATGGTTGGAGCAAAGGGCATGCCTCCCAGAGCCTCCCACTGTGCAGGATTTGGTTTTAAACAGAAATCCACTTGAGCACTCCAATTTCTCTGAGCCTTTGAATTCTGTCATCATCACTGGCCAAGGGACAGCAGCCATTTCCAGCTCTTTCACAGTAGGCCATTTTGACCCACACCTCAGTCAACCAATCAGATAAACTCTTGGCGCCCATTTTTAACTGTGTAAGCTACAGCGCTAAGCCCAGAAACTCTGTTTGTTATCCTATACCCTTAAAATCTAAGGCCACGATATCTCCCAGGCTTTGGCTTCTATGAAATAGGAAACTCAAATTCTTAAGGGGCACCCTTCCTCCTGCACTGCCCAGCTCTGCTCCCCATTCCAGAGGATGGTGTGTGCTGACCCTGCTTCTATCAAGCCAAACAGATCTTCTCGAAATGTGTCACACAGCTGCCCACTACAGGCTCCAAGGTCTCTCTGGATACTTAGGTACTTACTTCAGTACCCTCCTTCCCATCAGTACCAATCCTATGTCTAGTCTTTCCTGGCTGTTACAACAAAATTCCATAAGCTGAGTGGCTGGCAGATAACAGTGTGTGGAAGCTGGAAGTTCAAGTCTGCCACTGGCAGAGGCAGTGTCTGTTGCAGGCCTACTTCTCATAGCCAGCAGCCCCCCGTGTGGCGACTAGGTGAACAGGCTGAGTCTCTTTTAGGAGGCCACCGATCCTTATGTCCAAGGTTCTGGTTTCATAACCCAATCTTCTCCCCAAGGCTCTGCCCCCTGACACCATCACCTCCCCAAGGCTCTGTCCCACGACAGCATCACCTCCTAACTGTTTAGGGATTGAAGAGTTCAACCTGTGAATTTGATGGTGAGCAGGTTGAAAACACAAGTATTCACACCACAGAAAATGCTTAGTAGGACATGTACCTACTTCCACTTTACAGTTCAGCATACTCACTCAGTGTGTGCAAAGCCCTAGGTTTGAGGCAGGCAAGCATAGGGAAGGTTTTATAACCTCAATCTGTATTTATTTAAACTGAGTTATACACACCCCTCCTCTTGCAATGTGCACTTGACAACTTCAGCTCCTTTGCCTGCGCATATTGTACACACACACCCTTTTCCAAACAATGCACCTCAGCACCCCCACATGCATTAGGCTATGCACTCCCATCTCTGAACAATAGTATAGATTTCTTCACCCCTGGTAACAATCAAATTTAGACAGTTTTTATTCAAGAGTATTCCCAAACTATCTTGGTAAGAAGAATACAAGGGCCAATCCAGCTTGAACTGGTTTGGGGTGCATGCGCAATAAGGCAAACTGTGTACTTCAAGTGAACTTTTAGGGAAAATCCCCTACTTACTGTCTTATGCCTATGCATAATTAAGTGTGCATATGATTAAAATCAGATGCATTATGGGACAGGGTACGTGCTGTGGGGGGAAATGAATATATTATCTAACCTGTCAATCAAAACAGAGAACCACCCTTTAATAACCAGTTCATTTTTCCTTTAGACTCCATATTGAGACCTCAGTCTGTGTGCCCTGGGTTCTTTTGCTCTTTTGGTCAATTTTGACATTGTATCCCTATGTGGTCTGAACTATCACTTTGCCCTGAATATTACATTGCTTCTTTTGCAAACCTCTGTGAGCCCTCATTTTCAATTATCTGGATAAGAAGCCAACAATATGTAAACACCAGACCCAGATCCCAACCACTAGTTCACTTACACACACACACACACACACACACACACACACACACACTCAGACACAGGAAAGTTAGGTCCTGTCGCATTCAGGAAGAAAGGTGCAAATCCCCCTATTAGTCAGAAATAAGCTGAATGGGATAAAGACAGAGGATTTTCACAACCGATCATGGGTGACAGGGCTCATAGTGCCCAGTTAGAACCTTTAGATTACATTGCGGAAGTGAGTTCTGCAGTAGCTTGGCCCTTTTCTTTTTGCTA
The DNA here is from genome assembly GCA_028658305.1 of Pachyuromys duprasi. Lineage (NCBI taxonomy): Eukaryota > Metazoa > Chordata > Mammalia > Rodentia > Muridae > Pachyuromys > Pachyuromys duprasi. The sequence goes on from CM053765.1 coordinate 7,905,417, forward strand.
TAGGAATAGGAAGTAAGCATAAAGAATGCATGTGAGCTTACCTGTGTCATCTAGTTAATCTTTAAAAGTTATTTTTAAGTGTGTGTTTATGTGCAAATGTGAAGTCAGAGGTGCCTGAAATCCACAGAGCTGGAGTTACAGGCAACAGGTATGTGTGCTGGGACCCTAGCTTCGGTGCTGTGAGAGAGCAGAATGGGCTCATAACTTCTGAGGACCTCCCCAGTCCTGAGCTGCTCTGATTTCATACTGAAGCCACGGGATTCCATCTTCCATGTAGCGTGTGGGTGACAGACTGTTGCGTGGGAATGGCAGTGAGCTCGAGGAGGAAGTCACACCACAGTAGACGTGGTGGCCGTGGGGACCATGTGCCTCCTCACTTGGAGGAAGGACTTTGTGGCTTGTGAGGTGCCCAGCAGTGTCTCACTACAAGCAGTGACAAAGCCCTGCTGCCGAATGGAGCCAAGGGGGGAATTCCGTACATTGCGGCGTGTCACTGCTCAGCTCTGAGAGAGCCCATCCTCGTCTGCCGTGTGGGAAGCTAGCTGGGACCTCAGCTTGTTTCCTTTGCTTTCTGGCTCCCTGTTGAGCTTTGTCTGCAGACAGTGATAGGGAGACAGGGCTTCCTTCCTGGCTGTGGTGACAAGCTCCTGAAGAGATGGCTTGTTTGGCACCCAGCAGCATTAGTGTGGCAGTTAGCCATACCTAATAGCCAGCGGCCCTCCTTCGCTCCTTCTAGATAGGCTTCCAACAGGTTACCCTCAAAAGATGCATTCCATTGGAAGAAACAACAGAAAACAGGACAGGAGCCTACCACAGAGGGCCTCTGAAGACTCTACCCAGCAGTGAATCAAAGCAGATGCTGAGACTCTTAACTAAACTTTGGGCAGAGTACAGGGAATCATATGAAAGAAGGGGGACCTGGAGATGACAGGAGCTCCACAAGGAGAGCAACAGAACCAAAAAAAATCTGGGCCCAGGGGTCTTTTCTGAGACTGATACTCCAAACAGGGACCATTCAGAGATATAACCTAGAAGCCCTGCTCAGATGTAGCCCATGGCACCTCAGTATCCAAGTGGGTACCCCAGTAAGAGGAACAGGGACTGTCTCTGACATGAACTTAGTGGCTGGCTCTTTGACCACCTCCCCAAGGGGGGTGCAGCCTAACCAGGCCACAGAGGAGGACAATGCAGCCAATCCTGATGAGACCTGATAGGTTAGGGGTCAGAGGGAAGAAGAGGAAGACCTCCCCTATCAGTGGACTTGGAGAGGGGCATGGGAGGAGATGAGGGAGGGAGGATTCGTTTAGGAGGGAATGACGGAGGGGGCCACAGCTAGGATACAAATTAAATAAACTGTAATTAATACAAAAATAATTTAATTTAAAAAAGATGCATCCCTCTGAAGACCTCCCTCCCAAATTATGAATTTGCAGAAAGTTCTCTTGCCCCAGCCCAGAGCACATCTATCAAGGTCTAGACATACCTGTCCAGCCAACAAGTGTGAGCCCTGGGTCAGGGTAGCCTTCCCAAGGCTCTGCCTTAGGACTGCCACATTGTCCTTTCCTGTTACCTTCCCTTCTCACCTTCCTCCCCCATTATCCAACTCGCCTGCTTTGAACTTTCCTTGCTCCAACGACTCTTTCCTACCAAGAGTTTGGCTGCTGCAGTGGACGAAAGCCACCAAGAAGGAAGGACAGCCAGGGGCCCAGTCACTGCTCTCTTGAGCAGACCTGGTCTCTGCCCAGAGGCTTCAGCCCAAAGGAGAGGCCAGGCTATCTTCAGACTAGAATGAAGCTGGATCTTCTCAAGTGCTGTGGAAGAAACTCCTGGCTGCCATGCCCTTCAGGTGGGGATAGCTTTAGGGACAGGACAGGTAGGTAAGGAGATGAGTCCTGTCAGAGACTGAACACTCTCAAGGAAAGATGGGGTGGAATGAAGTCATTCCTGGTGCTGCACAAGGGGAGTAATGTGGTGTTTCTGTGTTGCCAGGAAGCCAGAGGAAGAAGCAGGGAGAGAGAGATTAGTAACTGAGGGAGACTTGCAAGGCCAGGGTGTCTCTTGAAGTCAGTGGGAAGTCGCCGGAAGGATGTGATCAAAGACCGCAGGAAAAACAATATTTTTAAAAAAATAACATCGACCAGGGTGGGTTGCTCAGCTGGAAGAGTGCTCGCCTAGCATGCAAAAGGCTCCGAGTCTGATGCCCAGTACTACACAAAACCAGGCATAAGAGAACAGTTTTGCCATTCCAGCATTGGGAGCAGGGCAGAGGCAGGAGAATCAGAAGCTCAAGGCCATTCTCAGCCTCAGTCCCTTTGTAATGAGCTCCAGATCAGGCTGGAATGCATGAGACCCTGTCTAATAAACAACAACAAAAACCAAAGAGCGGAAACAGTGGAAACAGCATGAAATGAATCGTGCTGGTACCAAGCACTGACTGTAGAAACAGAAATGTTCACTTGGAACACCAAAGCTAGACTCCAAGAGAAAGGCCAAGTGGAATGATAAGACCAAGGCCCAGAGAGGCATAGCCACTTGCTGAGGGATCACACAGTACACCCCTGGGAAGATTCCAGGTTCAATGCCACCCAGCTCCTGCTGGAAGAGTGGGGACCAAGCACAAAGCTTCTCTCCTGCTGAGTCTTGGGAAACTGAGATCAAGTTCTGGGTTACCCTCAAGAACTGTGAGCCTTCTGCACTGGGGTTCGCATGACTGAGAATGACTACATTCATGGCTGAAATGCCGAGGTGAGGGTGCAGCTGGGCTGCTTCCCGCCAAAGGGGATGGAAGGGCTAAGAAATCATTACAGGTGGATGAATTATTCAAGGCATGGCCGACCTCCTCAGGCCCTGACAACCAGGAGCTCGATGATCGGGGCCAGCACATCTTATTACCCTTGTGTAATGGCCGCTTTTTCTCAGTCTCAGAAGAAAGGCATTCAGCACCATCAAATATTAATGTGGGGAGGCTGGCTCAGGAGCCAGCTCCTGGCCCACAGTCACAGACGACATCAGCCCAGGAACTCGAGACAGGGCTGCTGGCCATGCTTGGCCCTCCAGACCCCAATCCCAGGATGCAGAGCACCCTAAGGCCTCAGTGGCATCTTCAATGCTGTTTGCTTGGTTTCCTTTTTTATTTTTTTCCTTTTATTTATTTGTGTTTGTATGTGTGTGTGTGTGTGTGTGTGTGTGTGTGTGTAAAAGTGAGAGCAGATGTCATGGATGTGTGTAGAGGTCAGAAGGTGACTTGGAGGACTAAGTCTTCTCTCTCTCTACCATGTGGGTCCTGAACATTGAGTTCAGGTGCTCAAGCATGGCAATAGGTGCCTTTCATTGCTAAGCCATCTCATTGGCCCTTGCTTGCTCTTCAAGAGGATTTTGAGGTTGGCTGTGGACAGTACTCATTGACTCAGACAATGTGGATCTCTGGGGCACATTTTGGTCACACAGATCCTCACAGGCCTCTGATCGGGGGATTTAGGAATCCATCTGATGTCCTTGGTGTTACTGTGACAGGCCATTATATACTGGTGGCTTGAACAGAAGTTGATGCCCTTACATCTCTGGAGCCTGGGGTGAAGGTGCAGGCAGATGTGCTCCCACATCTGTGAATGGAAGGTCCAAGAAAGAAGGAGCAAGATCTAATCAGAACCTTGTGCGAATCAGAGCCTAGTGTGAGACCCATTAGCACATCATGAACACTTAAGTGACTGTAACACACACCTTTCTTGCTGCTGTGACTTGAGAAGAAGCAGTTTAAGGAAGGAGGGCTTTCATCTGTCTCACAGTTTGAGTTGGGTAAACCTTCACAGTGGCAGACGCATGGTGGCCTGAGCAGGAGGCTGGCTGGCCATGCTGCATCGCTACTCAGAAAGCAGAGAGTGAACAGGAAGTAGAAAGGCTACAGGATCTCAGGGCCCATCTCCCAGTGACCCACTCCCTCCAGCAAGTCTCCACCTCCTGACGGCTCTACAACCTTCCCAGACAGCCCCAGCAGCTGAGGAGCGGCTATCCACACCCAACCTCTGTGGACATCTCGAATTCAGACAACAGTGATGTTTTACAGATGGGCCCACGGCTAGTGGCACGGCTCAGTGGGTAAAGGAAGCTGCCACACAAGTCTGGTGATCTGAGTTTGATCCCTGGGACCCACCTGCATGGGGAAGGAGAGGACCAAGCTGTCCTCTGACCCCACTGCAGGTGGTGGTTCATGTGCCAATACATGTAATATAGATCATCAATAAGTTTTAAAACTTCTAAATCAAGAGATGAGTGCTTTGGGAGGTGACGCGTTAGGAGACCGGTGCTTTGGGTCATGAAGCTATGTTCTTTCAAGTGGAATTAACATCCTCATACAAGGGACAGAGGGGAATAGTCAGGACCCATGTCCCCTGCCCTGTGAACATAGTGTCTGCCTCCTCTGCTCCCTCGGCCTTGTGAGATGCAGCAGGAAGGTGCAGAACCTCAGGAGACACTGGCTCTGCTGGTGCCGTGACCCTGGGCTTTCCAGACTGCAGAGGTGTGAGAAATAATGTTCTCTTATCCCAGCTATCCCGCTGAACTACAGCACGCTGCTGGTGCTGGTGACAAAGATCACATCTGACTCCTCAGTTCTCTTGGTTTGGAGTTCACTGCTTCTATCTGAAGTTCTGTACTAGTTGTCTGAGGGCCAGGAGTCTTCTTTTCTGCTGTGAACACAAGTTTCCCAAAGAAGTTCCAACTGAACATTCTGCAAGGCCCATTGGCACGTCAGAGCATCAGTGATGTGGGTGGAGAGGTTGGAATGTTGTGGGTCCACAGCCTAATTACAACTTATCTTGGGTGATCTTTAGTCTGCTACATAGCCGTTCCTTGCCCACTTCTGTGTCAGACCTAATGTCCTGTGACTAACAGACAAAAACCTTTAGGAACGTATTAATTTTACAGCCCCCTAGTTTCCACCAAGAGACAGGCTGAGAGTCTTCAGACAGCATCTGATATCAGCCTGTGTCTGGGATTCTCTGCTTTGTTGTTCTGTGTCTACAAAAACTGAGTGAAACTGTTTCCCATGTTCCCATGGAGTTCAGGGTCCCCCTCAATCTGTATTCCTGGACTGTTTACTCATATTTGGCTCCATGTCTTTTCCCCTTTGGGGTGAGAGCTGGGTGTTGTGTAGATAATTTTCTAGTGTAGATTCCCACTTTGTGTGGTCCCAGCCCTTACCTGGTAGATACTTCCTTCCAGTGTCTGACTCCTTTCTTCCCTAGGTGTTCTTCCTAATGTGCTTCTGTGCCCTTTTTTAATTTTGCTGGATTTTGTGACATTTGTGGCTTTTGGTTTATATATATGTTTTCTAGACAGGGTTTCCCTAGCTGTCTTGGAACTCACTCTGTAGGCCAGGCTGGCCTTGAACTCAGAGATCTACCTGCTTCTGCCTCCCAAGTGCTGGGGTTACAGCCGTGCACCACCCAGTTTTATATATATATGTGTGTGTGTGTGTGTGTGTGTGTGTGTATACATATATATTATATATAATATATATTAATGAACAAGTAGTTAATTAATATACAGTTATGGGGCACACTGTGATATTTGACACAGAGCATGTAATTGTCAGGTCAGGTGACTGGCCTACCCCCCACTACAGACACTCACCTTTTGTGCTGGGAATGTTCAGACTATTTCCACCCGCTCTTTAGAAACGTTCGGGCCTTTGTCATGCCTACCCATCCTCCTGTGTGACAGAATACCAGAAGTCAGTCCAATACTTCTCTAGAGGTGTTAGTCTCTGTCTCTCTCCATCTTCCTCTCTCACTCCCTTTCTAGGATCCAGTAACCACTTTCCTAGCTTCTGTCTCTTTCTTCCTCTGCCTTGTTCTTTATTAGCTGTTCATTACAGGCTAGGTAGGAAGGATATTAGGCAACTTGAATCAGACCAAGTGTGTGAGGCATCAACTTTCCAGTTTTAGGAATAAAGAAACGGAGCCTTGCTATGCTTGCGTGATCACTCAACGGACCAGACCTCTGATGCTGTGGAATGGGGGTGGTTTTCAAAACTTCCAAAGCTCCTTCCTAGCGACATCTCTGCTATTCATTATTTACTTATTTATTTATTTAACGGTATTCCTTTTGCTTACTCATCGACAATTTTGTATACCACGATTCTGTCCACCCATCTCCCTAGTCTCAACCTCCCCCTCCATGTCTTCTCCACTGAGTTCAATTAGTGCTTCCTGCTGGAATATTAACTGATCTTTTTGACTTGATCTTGCGCAGGTTACCATAGCTACAGTGAGTTCATGAATGCAATGGCCATATCATGTCGAGAAGACAGCATGAAGGCATTTCACAGCACATCTTCCTTCCTGTCTTCTGACTCTTGCTGTCCTTCGGTCCCCTCTTCCATGATGTTCCCTGAACCGTGTGTGTGTGTGTGTGTGTGTGTGTGTGTGTGTGTGTGTGTAGGTATAGTGGTCGCTTTTGGAGCTGAGTACTCAATAGTCACTTCTTTCCTCAGAATTTTGACCAATTTTGAGTCTCTGCATTAACTGCTGCCCACTGCAGAGAGAAGCTTCTCTGGCAAGGCTGAGGGCAGCGCTGACCTATGTGTACAAATATAAATATGCAGAAGGAGTTTAAACATGCCCATTTAACAAGCAGTCGTCCCTAGGACCTATCACCTCCTAAGCCATGGGCCATGTTTGCTGAATCAATCATGAAACCTCAAATCTAGTCCCAAGCAGTTTCTTATTCCTCATCAATTTCTTGTCACTTTTGCACCAGCAAGCACATTTTGCCTGCCTGGTCTGTACAGGAGCAGTATTATCCCTTCTGGGTAATACCATTAGGAACTTTCTCCCCCAGTGGTCTGCTATACTGGTTTAAATAAGAATTACCCCCTAAGCTCATATCTTGGAATTCTTAGTCATCAGGGAGCAGCACTGTTTAAGAAGGATTAAAAGGTGTGGCCTTGTTGGAAGAGGTGTGTCACTGGTGGTGGGCTTTGAGGTTTCAAATGTTCACACAAGGTTCTCTTTCTCTCTTTCTCTCATTCTTTTTCTCTCTCTCCCTCTGTCTCTGTCTCTGTTTCTCTCTCTCTCTCTCTGGGTCAGGACATAGAACACTCAGCTACTTTTTTCCAACATCATGTCTGCCTGCATGCCATCACGCTTGCTTCCTGCTATGATGATAATGGACTAAACTTCTGAAACTGTAAGCCAGCCACAATTAAGAGTTACCTTGGTTATAGTGTCCCTTCACAGCAAGAGAAGACTGACTAAGACACCTGAATAGCACTTGTTAGCCCTATAAAAGCTAGCCAGCAGGGATGAAGTGCTCAGATCTGTTCCTGTTTGGTTTCTCTATTTCCTGCAGTCAAAGTGTGCTGTACTTTCAACAATGGGGTCATCCAGCTAGTTCTGGTAGTCAACCAAGAACAATGGCCCTGGTTGTTTGGGGGACCTCTGGGACCTGCCTGGACAATAACTCATTCGGAAGCATCCCACACCTAATACTGATAATTTCACTTAATAACCCACCTTCTGGGGGAAGGACTGTCCACCCACTCAGGTGGCAGCACTCAAACTCCTTTTAAAAACTAGCTTACGAAGCAGCGCGCCTTCCCACGCCTCCCTGGTTTTGCTTAGCTGACCCTAATCTCTCCTCTCCCTTGTCCTTCTGCCCCCTTTCCTATGTAAACCTTTAACCCCCGCTGTCCACCAGCTACTTTCATACTCACATATTCTCATACACCCTCACCTCTTAAGACCTTTTCCTCCTCTCACGGGTTCTTTCTAGCTTTCTGAGCTCTACAAATACTACAAATTAAACACATAAATCTAAAAATTCAAAGCAAGGGCCCACATACAAGAAAAGGTAGGTGGCATTTGTCTTGCTGAGCCCGAGTTACCTTACAGTATAATATTATTCAGTTCTACCCATTTTTGTGAAAATTTCATAATCCCATTTTCTTTATAGCTGAAAAATGCCATTGTGTGTATATACCATGTTTTCATGATCCATTCATCAGTTGATGAACATCTAGGCTGATTCAGTTTTCTAGCTATTGTGAATAGAGCAGCAACGAACACAGATGAGCCCATTTTTCTACAGAAGGGCATGCAGTCCTTTGGGTATATGTCCAAGAGTGGTGTAGCCAAATCATATGGTAGTTCTATTTTCAGTTTTTTTGAGCAGGCCCTAAACGGACCCCCATAGTGGGCATACCAATCTATACTCACCAACAACGAACGAGCATCGCTCTCACCAGCATTCCTCACCAACAGTCTCCTCGGCTATTCAGACTGGGGAGAAATGGAGCCTCAAAGGAGTTTAAATTTATATTTCCCTGATGGTCAGTGATGCTGAACTTTTTTTTTAAATGCATGTGTAACCATTTAGTTTCTTCTTTGAAGAATGTTCTCTTCAAGTCCATGTTTAGTGTTTTGATGGGCTGGTTATTTTCTTGATGTTCAGGTTATGGTAGGAACTAATCCTTGACAGATATGTAGCTTGAAAAGATTTCCTTCCATTCTGTAGGCTGTTTTCTTTTCATTTTATTGAAAGTTTGCTTTGCTGTAAAAAAAAAAAAAGGTTTTTAATTTCTTGAGATTCTACTTGCTGGTTACTGTGTTTATTTTCTGAGTAATACAGAAAAAAAATGCCTTATTTATGCCGACAAGTTAATATGTTTTGTTTCCTCTAGAACTTTGAGAGTTTTGGGTTTTCAGAATCTTGATCCACTTTGAGTTGAGTTTTGTGTGCGGGTCAGGGTATGATATAAAGATTTAGTGTTACTCTTCTATAAATAGGTTTCTCCATTTTCTCAGCAACTGTAGTGGAAGATACTATCTTCTCTCCAGTGTATTTTTGAAACCTTTGTTGAAAATCAGGTTCCTGTAATTGTCTGTCTTTGTAACTAGGTTTTTGACTCTACTCTATTGACATATGAATCTGTTTCTGTGCCATTAATGTGATGTTTATTTTATTACTACGGTTCTGAAATAGTGATACTCCCTGTGGTATTCCTTTTGCTGAGTATTGTTTAGGCTATTTGGGTTCTCTTGTGTTTACATGTTAATTTTAAGGGTTTTTTTTTCTATTTCTGTGAAGAATTTCTCTTTTTTAATTAGAGTTGCATTGTACCTGTAGATTGCCTCTGATAAGATGATCACTTTTACAATCTATGATCATGGGAAGTCTTTTCATCTTCTAGCGTCATTTTCACTAGAAAAGTTTTACATTTGTGGGGGGACTTATTCCAAAGTGTATTTGGGGCTATTATGAATGGGATTGTTTCCCCCAGTTTCTCGTTCAGAATGTGTCTCAGTCAGTGTTCCATCACTCCGGAGAGGCCCCTTGACCAAGGCAACTCTTATGAAGAAAGACATCTCACTGGGGCTGGCTTAAAGTTTCAGAGGTTTTGTCCACCGTCGTAACGGCAGGGAGCCTGGCAGCTGGCAGCATCCCAGTAGACAGGGGAGCTGGGGATCTATCCAGATCCAAAGGCAACACGAAGAGAAAAGGGCCCTGGGTCTGGTTTGGGCTTTTGGAACCTTAAAAATCCTAGTGACACACTTCTTTCAACAAGATCACACCTACTCCAACAATGACACACCTCCTAATCCTTCTCAATTAGTGTCACTTCCTGATGACCGAGCATTCAAATATATGAACCTCTGAGGGCCATCCTTATTCAGACCACTACATTCTACTCCCTGGCCCTCACAGGCTTGTAGACAGATCATAATGCAAAATGGATTTGTCCAACTTCAAAAGTCTCCATAGTCTTTCTGTCTTAAGACTTTCAAAGGTCGAAGTCAATCCAGAGACTCATGGCAATCTCTTAAGTGTAATCCCCTGTAAAATCAAAATGAAAAAGATTACAAATCTCCAACATACGGTGATCTAGAATATACATTACCATTCCAAATGGGAAAAAAAGGAACACAGTGAGGAAAAATGGGACCAAAGACAAACTCTGCATTTCCATGTCTGATATCAAAGTGTACTTCAGATCTCCAACTCCTTTCAGCTTTGCTGGACTTCTCTTGGGCTGGTCCACACCCAGTCTGTGGCCCTCCTTGGCAAGTACCCCACAGCTCTGGCGTCTCCAGCATCTTTATATCACCCACACAATCCAGGCTTCATCTCCACAGCTTCACTCAGTGGCCTCTCTGGGCCTCCATGCAGAAACATCCGTGACACACGCCTGGCCTCAGAGGCTTTCCTTGGTTGAAGAAGGAGATTCCACAACCCCTTTCTTCTATTCTTGGTGCCAGAATAGAAGAAATCCAGAACCATATGGCTGAAACTGCCAAATGCTTTTTCTTTCTGGGGCTGAAACTCAGCCCCCAGCTCACATACATTTCCATCAGTTTTCTATTTCCAGTGGTTTTCTTCACTGCATAAACTCTAATTTCTTTTCACAAACTAGATGCTTACCTGGGTTGGGTCTTGCCTGATGTCACTACTTCCACATAGTAACAATGTTTTCTTTAAACTTTTTAATCTCTATGAGATAATAGCACTTAGCTACATTACACTTACTGGAGTGCCTTTTCTCCTTGAACTGCAGGTTTGTATTTTTTCTTGCTCAGCTTGCTTCTTTCCAGTATAAATTTGCATAAGAACGGCCACTAATAACCATGCAACAAAGTCAATACTGGGCTGTCTTGAAATCCCCTCTACCAATTCCATTAATCCCAAACTCTTCAAGTTAGCCTCAGGCAGATTTTTTTAGACAAGGACAGGAAGCAGTCATATTCTTTGTCAAAGTATCACAAGAGCAGTCTCCAGGCCACTTACTAATATTCTTTTCCTTTGAGACCCCTTGAGCCAGACTGCCGTAATCTTCAATTCTGTCAGCACTGGTGTCTCCCACGCTCCTGCTAATATGGCCCAGTAAACCTCACTTAAAGAGTTTGACTGCTTTCCTAGGCCTATCACTGAAATACCTGGTCCCTGGTCCCTGGTCCCAACTTCTGTCTTAGTCAGTGTTTTATTACTGTGAAGAGACACAATGGCCGTGGCAATTCTTATAAAAGAAACCTTTTCAGTTGAGGCTTGCTTACGTTTCAGAGATTTAGTCCATTGTCATAATGGCAAGGAGCATGGCAGTATGCAGCTAGAGATGGTGCTGGAGAAATAGATGAGACTTCTACATTCAGTTCTAGAAGCAGGAAGAAAGAGAGAGATACTGGGCCTGGTTAGGGCTTTTGAAACATCAAAGCCCACCCCTGGGGCCATACTTCCTCCAGCAATGCCACACCTGCTCTAACAAGGCCACATTTACTCTGACAAGGCCACAGTTCCTAATCCTTCTTGACTCAAGGAGTACCATGCTTTGATGAACAAGCCTGTGTTCAAATATATTAGCCTATAGAGTCCATTCTTATTCAAACCAACACAGTACATTTGTCATCAGTACGCAGGAAGAACTAATAACACTTGTGCATTGGTTTTGTCTCCTGACACTTCTCTGAAAGTGTTTACCAGTTCTAAAAGTTGTCTGGTAGAGTCTTTAGGGTCTAGTACATGAAGAATTGTGTCACTTGAAAATAGGGAAAATTGACTTCCTATCCTTCCATTTATGTCACTTTATTTCTTCCTCTTAATACTCTAGCTGAGACTTTCAGTATGGTGATGGGTGATTGAATGATGGATGTGAATAAAGTGGACACCTTGTTTTTTTTTTTTCCCCTGATTTAGTGAAAATGCTTTGAGGTTTTTTCATTTAATATAATGTTGGTTATAGGTTTGTCATATATAATCTTTAGTCTGTTGAGATATGTTCCTTATATTCTGAATTTCTTTAGGACTTTTATCATGAGGGATGTTTGATGCTGTTAAAAGCTTTTTCTAAAGCTGTCCAGATGATCAGGTGATTTCTTTCCTTGAGCTCTTTTATGTAATTTATGATATTTATTGGTTTATGCATACTGAAACATCTTTGCATCTCTGGAATAAATCCAATGTGATCATGCTGAATATTTATGATATTTTATTAATTAGTGTTATGAAAGTATATTGTTGAGAAATTTTGCCTCTGGGTTCATCAGAGAGATTAGTCTATGATTTCCTTGTGTGTGCATGTCTCTCTGTGTGTGTGTGTTTATCTGTTTTTGATATCAGAATAATTCTCGCTTCATAAAAAGATATTGGCAGTGTTCCCTTCTTTTATTTTTTATGGAATGGTTTAAGAAGCATTAGTGCTCTTCTCTGAAGGTCTGGTAAAATTTACCAGTGAATCTGTCCAGGCCAGAACTTCTTTTAGTTGGGAGATTCATCTTTTTAGTGGCTACTTTAAATCTTACTACTTGTTTTAGGTTTGTTTAAAATGTTTGTCTCACCTTGGTTTAATTTTGGAATTTAATTTTGCATCTAGAAATTTACCTGTGTCTTTTAGACTTTAAAATTTAGTGAGATATATATTTTCAAGGTAAAACTTGATGTTTTGAACTTCATTGTTGTGTATTGTAATGGCTCCTTTTTCACCTCTATTTCTATTAATTTGAGTCTTTTTTTATCTTGGCTAATCCTGCTAAAAGTTTGCCTTTTTAAAAATCTTTTCAAAGGGCTAACTCTGTTTAACTAATCCTTTTCACTCTGCATTTCATCAACTTCTTCTCCAATCTTAGTGATGCCTTTCCATCTACTGACTTGAGGTTTGACTTGTTCTTTCTCCAGAGCTTTAAGGTGTATCATTAGGTTGCTTACTTGAGATCTCTGATTTCTTAATGAAAACGCTTAGAGATACAAACTTCCTCTGTAGAGTAGCTTTCATAGAATGCCATAGGTTTTGGCATATTCTGTCTTTATTTTCATTTGATTCTATGAAATTTTACATTTTCTTCTTTATTTCTGCAATGAGACATTCATTGTTCAGTAGGGTATTGCTTGCTCTTCAGGAGCCTGGGTGATATGTGTTCTGGAGTTTCTTTTGCTGTTGGTTTTAGCCTGATCAGAGAGTATGGAAAGGATTATTTCAACTTTGCTATATTTGTCAAAACTTGCTTTGTATCTTAATATATAATTAAGTTTAGAGAAAGTTTTATGAGCTGCCAAGAAGAATGTGCATACAGACATATTTTGTGAAATCTTCTGCAGATGTTTATAAAGCCAATTTTTATAATTTTCTTTACTTTCATTAGTTTTTTAAGAATGCAAGGTATTTTGATCATATTTCCCCTACTCCCTCTTTTTTGAGAACCCAACCTAACTTTGTGACCTGTTTTTTTTAAACCCATCAAGTACAGTTGGTGCTGCTAATATGCTCTTAGATATGTGGCCTACCACTGGAGTGCAAGCAACCCACCAGGAGCGACACCCTTAAAAAAAAATTAACTCTTTCCCAGTAGCTAGCAGCTGCCAAAAGCTCCTTAGGTAGAGGTTATATGCAAACATATATAAAAATGTAAACAGAGTTACTTTAATGGGACAACAAAGCCCCTAACAGACACCAGAGGGTAATAAATAAAAAGCTCAGCACTAGGAATAGGTTACCTCTCTCAGAGCTGTTGGCCAGAAAGGTCCTCTAGATCTCCAAACATCACAGACTACTTCCAATCCTCTTGGTTACCCTCCAAAGCTTGACAGTAAGACCCTGTTCCTGAAGACACTACATAATTAGGTCACAGAACATAGGGAATTAAACTGGTAGTTACCTGGAAACTTCACCCTTACTGGCTGGCTTTCACGGTGCTGGAATGTGCTATGCATGCTACTTGAGAAGAAAAGTAATGGCCAATCGTACCCTGGTGGAAACTCTGCAATCTACAACAAAGACCAGGTTGGCAAGGCATTCCTCCTGGTACAACAGTGACATGGCTGTCATGAGAGAAACCAACCACTTCTGGTTGAATAAATGCAATAAGGCCTGCTCCACAAGGTGAAACGCACATCTGGCACTGATATTGGATCCATAAACCTGTGGCTAGATAAGTAATAGGCCCCAGGGGAAAATCTACTACTGTTACTCTGCTAAATGGGAATAGGATTGAACGGACTCCTAATGACTTATCATTACACCCGTAGATTAGTACACCTCTCAACCCTAGTCAGAGAAGCTGCTCTTCTGCAGTAGCTGGTAATTAACACAGAGACCAGCAACCAGCCAAGGCTGCAGAGAATGAGAGACTGTGGGATGTTAGGCCTTAAATGGAACATCTATATTACATCCTCTCCCACTGGGATCATTGCAGGAGAGAAGGCAGACCGATTGTGAGACTCGCAGATGCTGGATGACCACAAGGAAACAGCGTTTTAAGACCCAGTAGAACAGTTGCACATTTGAGTTCACAGCAACTGAAATAGTATGCACATGACCTGTGCAAGCCAAACAGACTTACAGCGCAGGAGGCAGGTGGGTACCAAGTCCCACCCCTAACTGAGGAGCTACTGAGTTCATTTGATCTATGATGCCATATATATAATTCATGTATCTCTGTTCGTTTTACGTTGGAATCACCTGTCAGTTGGTGAGTTGTTTCCTGGTCCATTTGCTTCAGATCCCTTTTCACATCCCTTTTCCATAAGCTGCCATCTGTAATTTGTGGTGAGCTATAGTTTTTTGGTAGCAGCAAAGAGACAAATCCTGCTTTTTTGTTCAACCTACCAGTGTCTTTTGATTGGGGATTTGGGACTGTCAAGCCTAAGAGTTTTTTTTCCCAAAAGTTGTGTATAGATAATAGAGACTTGACATTTTGTTACTTTTGCAGTGTTTAGTTATTTCTCTCTCCCTTCTTGCTTAGTATTATTCTAGCATGGTTTTATTCTTTCCTATGGCCCTTGTGGATGTATCTGTTTCTCTCTTCAGAGTGAAGTGTTTCTTTGAGTACCTTCTGTAGAGCTGGCTTAGTGCTTATAAATCCATTTAGTCTATTTTACCATGGAAAGTTTTTATTTTTCCTTCAATCACAACAGACAGATTTGCTGGGTATAGTAGTCTGGGTTGACAGTTGTCTTTGAGAAGCACATCATTCTAAGCCCTTATGAATTGAAGGATCTGGTAGTGTGGACCTGCCTTTATGTTTGACTCAGTGTTCTCCCTCGTCGCTTTCAATATGCTTTCTTTGTTATGTCTCTTTTAGTCTGGTCTGTTTGGTGTCCTAAATGCCCCTGTATCTGGATTAGTCTCTTATTCCCTAAATGGGAACATTCCTGTTACAATTCTTTTAAAAAGATTCTCTTCGCCTTTCCCACTAGATTCTTCTCCTTCTATGCCTACAACCTATAAATTCTGTTTTTAGGATATCTGATATATCTTGGAATGCTCCCTGGGACATTCTTATTATTTTTCTTTGTCCATGTTGGATTGTTCTAGTCCCTCCATCTTATCTTCAAGCTCCAGATATTCTAACCTCTTCTTGGTCCAATTTTTTTTTGAGACAGCATCTCTCTGTGTAGCTGTGGATGGCCTGAAACTCACTCTGTAGACCAGGCTTGCCTTGAACTCACAGAGAGCTGCCTGCCCCTGCATTCTGAGTACTGGGAATTAAACAACCTTGGTCCATTCTATTGCTGAGACTCTAAACAGGTGTTGTTGTTGTTTTAATTTGGCTTACTATGTATGTATGTTCAACACCTCAGGTTGGGTTCCCACCTAGTATCTCTATCTCTGCTGAATTCATTTCACATCATCTATCACCTTCCTTATTTCATGCAGCTGTTTGTGGCATTGAAGATACTCAAAAATAATTATTCTGTGCTCTCTGAGATATCATATAACTCACTCTCACTAGATGCCATTGCTGGAGAGTTAATAAATTCTGTTGTTAATAATTTCCATAGAGTTAATAAGTTATGTTGTCTTGGGTTTTCACATTTCTTGTGTTACCGTACTGGGATTTGATTTATTTTTATCAACTGTATTCTTTCAGTTGAAGTGTTTGCCATGTTCACACGAGACTCGGATGTAGAAGCACAGAGTGTATAGATCAGAAAATAATTCCTCAGGCCAGGAGCTGTGTGTGCCTGGTAAGCTCTGCATTATTCCTCAAATAAAATATTAACTGCTAGAGCACCCGCAGCTGTTTGACACTGCCGCTATGCAATGTCAGTACTAGCCAATTAGTAACAGTGGCCCAATGACTATTGGAGAATAAACAAGCAGAGAGAGTAAGGAGTATACTCAAATTTTAATTATAAGGTTAGAGTGGGTCAAGGAAGGATAAGGATTAAATATCGTATTGATTTTGTGAAGAAAAATTCAAGGTGGGTAAAGCAACTGGGAAGACACAGTTAAAAGACAGTTAGGCTCCATAGATCTGAAAGGTTTAAGGCTCTGGCAGGTTAATGGATTTAAGGTAAGGGGGAGGGGGACAAAGGTGAGAGAAGAAGAGAAGATACAGGAATGAAAAGGAGAGCAGATGGGTATAGACACGTGACACACACACTTAGGAACGCTGAGCGGTGGGAGGCATGGCTGAGCTTAACAATCACTCGCTGCTTTTCTAGACCTGGGTTCAATTCCCAGCGCCCACGTGGCAGCTCACAAATGTAACTCTAGTTCCAAGAAATAAGATGACTTTTTTCAGGCTACCAAAGGGCATTTGAATACACATGGTACACAGACATGCATGTAGACAAAAGACTCATACACATAAAATAAAAATAAATCTTTAAAAAAAGAATGCTTTAGAGAAGTGGTTTTTAACCTTCCTAATGCTGTGACCCAGTTCCCAAGTAGTGGTGACCCCCAACCCTAAAACTACTTTGTTGCTGCTTCATAATTGCAGTTTTGTACTGTTGTGAATCATTGTAAATATCTGCTATGCAGGACATCTGATATGTGATTCTCAAAGGGGTCACAACCCACAGGCTGAGAACTGCTGCCTGAGAGCAGACTGGGTAGAGAAGTATTACAGTACTAAGCTCTAACGGAGGACTACATAAACAACAGCAAAGCCATCAGGACATATGCAAAGGTACAAACCAAATAATAGAAAATAAGAGATAAAATGAATACTATGGAGTGAATTGCTGGCACAGTGACGCCGAGCTGCGGGGTAAAGTTCTCAGGTCCCTCTGGCCCTGGCAGGCTCTCCATGGTGCTGTGAGGGAAATAGGAGTGCAGGGCTGTTGGTTTCTACAAGGCCCACAGTTGTTGGGGTTCTGGCTTGGTAGTGGAGGGGAAGATATAAGTCCTTTCTCCCTGCACTACACGTGGCCCTCCGCAGCGCAGGGCGCCGGGCAGGCCATGGACTGCTGCTTCGCCTGTTGTTTTTCTTTTTCTTCTTTAAATAATAATAGTTTAGTTGGCTTTACCACTGCTACTCCCAGTTAAAAAATCCTAATTCAGTGTTATATTCTTTTTTTTCCAGTGTATTTACTTTACATCCCAAAGGCGCCTCCTCCCTCCTCTCTTCCCAGTCCCTCCCTTCCCCTCCCTCCCCCTTCCCTTCTTCCTTTATCCCCAGAAAAGGAGAGCCCCCTCTCCCCATATCAACCCTTCCCAGTACATCAAGTCACATCAGGACTGAGCATATCCTCATCCCCTGAGGCCGGGCCAGCCGTGCAGCCAGGAAGAAGTAATCTAAAAGCAATAGAGTCCATGTTGGAAACAGCTCCACCTCCCCGAAACTCGCCAAGTGCCCCATGTGAAGGCCAAGCTGCCCACTGGCCACATATGTGTAAGGGGGCCTAGGTCGAGACCATGCATGTTCCTTAGTTGATGTCTTAGTCTCTGAAAGCCACCATGGGATTGGGTTAGTTGTCTGTGTTGGTCTCCTTGTGAGGTTCCTGTCCCCTCCAGGTCCTTCCATCTTTCCCCCAACACTTCCTCAGGATCCCTGGAGCTCCGTCCCATGCTTGGCTGTAAGTACCAGCATATTTCTCCATCTGCTACTGGCTGGAGCCTCCCAGAGGACAATCAAGTTAGGCTCCTGTCTGCAAGCATAGCAGAGCATCTTTAATAGTGTCAGGGGCTGGCTCTCTACCAGGGGATGGGTCTCAGGTTGGGCCAGTTATTGGTTGGACATTCCCTCAGTCTTCGCTCCCTGCGCTTCTTGCAGGGAGGGTCATTTTTGGATCAGAGCTTTTGTCAGTGAGTTGTTGTTCGTCTCTTTCCGCGACGCCTACCTGGCCAGGAGGTGGTCACTTCAGTCTTTATGTCCCACCCCCCACCCCCGTTAGGAGCCTCAGCTAGAGTCATTCCCATATCCTTCTTGGAGCCTACCTGTCACAGGCCTCCAGCTTGACAGACATTTGCTCAACCATGTTTGTAGCAGCTTTATTCATAATAGCCAGAACCTGGAAACAACCTATATGTTCCTCAACCAAAGAATGGATACAGAAATTGTGATATTACACAATGGAATACTACTCAGCTATTTAAAAAAAGAGAAATCATGGGTGGAACTAGAAAAGATCATCCTAAGTGAGGTTACCCAGACCCAGATATTAGACCTATAACACAGGACAACCATGTTACAATCCACAGCCCCAAAGACGCTAAGTAACAAGGACAGCCTAAGGGAGGGCGCCAGAATGTCACTCAGAAGGAGAAATAGAACAGACAGCAGAAGTCGATCAAGAGAGGGAACTGGGAAGGAGATGGGATGAGGAGGGAAACAAGAGTGGGGATCAGATGTAGTGAGAATGGAGGTGGAAGTGAGAGGTCTGGGAACAAGAAGGGAAACTGAGGGGGACATCTCGCTGTTTCCAATGCTCTTTGCCAGTGGCTTTAGTTGGCAGGCAGCCAGCTGCTGTGGTATCAGTTGGAAAGGGCTACCAATTGAGCTCTGACTCCCAGCTCTCCTGCTTATAGTCCCTGCATGTTTAAGGAGCTCCTGTGGCATTCAGTGAAAGCAGGAGTTTTTGGCCTCTCTGAGTCTGACTTATTTCACTCAGCATACTCCTCTCCAATTCCCTCTCTCACCAATAGGAGCTTTGCTCTTTTCATGGATAAAAGATATTCCCTGGTGCAGATGCATTCTGAGCCGTCATTCATCCGCTCACGTACCCCTAGGTTGTCATGAAGACCATCTTAGCGATGACCATGCGGCTTCAGATGGCCTTCAGTGCTCTGGTGTCAGTGCAGATATCCCCGGTGGTGGGACCTGCTGAACAGAAGGTGTGTTTGGAGGGGCCTCCACACTTCGCCCACCACAGTTGTTGCTACAGTCCCACGAACACTAACCGAGACTTTTTTTCTCCCCCCATGTTTGTTTATCGCCGTTGCAAATCCATTGTGAATAGTGCTGGCTATCCACAAAGACAATTTCCTTCAAGCATATCATGTATTTTGACCCTTCTCAGCCCCCGTACCCTCCTTTTCCTTTCCTTCCTCTTCCTCATCCCCTTCTGCTAGTTTTCTTCTTTGTGCCATTCTTCCTTCTGTTTTTATATAGTAATGTATTTGCATATATTTATACATATATGTAACATATATATACACATACAGAGGCTTAATGTATGTTCATGCAATCTAGGATCTGCCGATGAAGGAAACCATGCAGCATTTATCTGAATTTTTCTGTTTGTTTGAAAATAGATATTTTTTCCATACAATGATTATGGTTTCCTCTCCCTTTTCCTCTCAGATCCTCCCCACCCCACTAAACACCCAAATTCATACCATTTTCTCTCTTTCATTAAAAAGACAAAAAATAAAATAAAATAATCAAATCAGAGGCAAACAAAAACAAACAAACAAAAAAGAACCAAAGAAAAAGTAAAAGAAACACATACAACACAGAAACCCACACATTTGAACACAGAAATCCCACAAAAACACACAACCAAAAACTATGCTACATAGGTAAAAGGCCTGTAAGTTTTTGGTTTCTTTTTAATGCCCAGAGAAAGCATCATTGGACAAAAATACCACTGAGTTTGCTTTTAAGGGTACAGGGCGTCTCTCTCTCTTTCTCTCTCTCTCTCTCTCTCTCTTAGGTTTCTTTTTTTAAATTTTTATTTTTTAAATATTAATCACAGGTTATTTACTTTGTATCCCAGCGTAGCCCCCTCCTTCATTCACTCCCAATCCCACCCTCCTTCCCTCCCTCATCTCCTCCCTGTCCCTTTCCAAGTCCACTACTAGGGGAGGTCCTCCTCCCCTTCCATCTGACCCTAGCTTATCAAGTATCTTCAGGACTGACTGCAATGTCCTCCTCTGTGACCTAGCAAGGCTGTTCCTCCCTTGGGGGGTGGGGAGAGGTAAAGGAGCCAGTCATTGAGTTCATGTCAGGAATAGTTCCTGTTCCCTTACTAGGGAGACCCACTTGGATACTGAGCTACCATGGGCTACATCCAAGCAGGGGTTCTAGGTTGTATCCATGCATGGTCCTTGGTTGGAGAAACAATCTCATAGAGGACCCCTGTGCCCTGATATATTTTGTCCTTGTGGAGCTCCTGTCCTCTCCCAGTCACACTGACTCCCCCTTTTATCAAATGATTACCTGCACTCTACCAAAGGTTTGGTTATGAGTCTCAGCATCTGCTTTGATAAGCTGCTAGGTAGTCTTTCAGAGGCCCTCTGTGGTAGGCTCCTGTCCTGTTTCTTGTTTTCTCCTACTTCCCATGTCCATCCCATTTGTCTTTCTAAGTGAGGATTGATCCTCCTCCATTGCTGGTGGGAATGTAAACTTGTACAACCACTTTGGAAATCGATCTGGCGCTTTCTCAGACAATTAGGAATAGTGCTTTCTCAAGATGCAGCTATACCACTCCTAGGCATATATCCAAAAGATGCTCAAGTACACAACAAGGACATTTGCTCAACCATGTTTGTAGTAGCTTTATTTGTAATAGCCAGAACCTGGAAACAACCTAGATGTCCATCAACGAAGGAGTGGATACAGAAATTGTGGTACTTTTACACAATGGAATACTACTCAGCAATTAAAAACAAGGAAATCATGAAATTTGCAGGCAAATGGTGGGGTCTAGAAAAGATCATCCTGAGTGAGGTATCCCAGGAGCAGAAAGACACACATGGTATATACTCACTTATATAATCCTATAAGATAGGATAAATATACTAAAATAGGTGCACCTAAAGAAGATAAACAAGAAACAGGGCTCTTCTCTTAAGTGTGGTTTGTATACCCAGTAAGACACTGTTGGCAAAACCTGATTTTTCCTTTGTGATCATTGTCGATAGGAGATAGCTTCTGGGTGAGAGACGAGTGCTTTTCTCCACTTCTCTCAGCTCTGGCAGCCTGCCTGGCTCAGACCTATGTCAGCCCTGCACATGCTGACGCAGGGTTTATGTGTGTGTATCCAGGCCTGGTGTATCTAGAAGGCCTTGCTTTCTTGGTGTCCTCCATCCCCTCTGGCTCTGACACTCTTTCTGCCTTCCCCTCCACAGAATTCCTGAGCCAGGAGTGCAGGGATTTTCTGGACACCTCTCATTTAGGACGCAGTGCTCCAAGGCCGCTCACTCTCTGCACATTGTCTGGTTGTAGGGTGCTGGACTGGTTCCCACTTCCTGGAGGAGGAAGCTCTCTGATGATGACTGATGGAGACTCTGATCCACAGGTATAGCAGAATGTTGTCAGGAGTCGTTTTCCTGCTGTGTTCCTCTAGCACAACAACACTGCTTGGGTTTCTCCTAGGTCCATGGCCTGTTTAGTCTCAGGTCTTTGGCAGCCAGAGCAGTGTAGGACATGGTTTCCATCTAATGGTGTGGGCCTTAAGTGTAATCAGATAGTAGTTGTGCTACTATCAGACTAGCTTGTCTTGCAAGAAGGTTCAACTTGTCAATCAAAGGGTTTGGAGATGGGTTGGTATTTACCTTTCCCCTATGGTAGTGTTCAGAGAACCTTCCAGTACTGCAAACAGTGGTCAGTGAGGGTAAAGGTTCTCTGTAGTTACCAGCTCGACATCTCCATGAGCACTGTTTATGTCTGGGTCGTCTTCAGCAATAGGGGCTTACCATCACTTTGTGAAGAGCGATCAATAGCTTTTGCAATATCCTGGGTTGGTTTGGGAGGGGGTGTTTCACAAGACCCCTTTGGCTGAAAGCTTAATTGGATGTAATCCATTCCCAGCACTGGGGATTTCATTTGGTGAAGAGAGAAGTCTAGTTGATGCTTGGTAACCCTCCTTAGGTGGTGATTCCATTTAGATTTCTTTCACATAAATGAATATATATATATATATATATATATATATATATATGTATATATTTAAGAAGCTTCTACTATAGTAGGTTTCCATATGACCCTTCAAATGGTCTTCAGTTTTAGCTCTCCCTACTACTACTCCCTCCATTACCCCCTGTTCTTCCCCATCTTATTTAATTCCCTTGTTCTAGGCCTCCCACCATATATATATATTATTTCCCCTTCCTAAGTTGACCTTTCCTCCCTGCTAGTCTCTTTGGGTCTGAATTATCTCACTCAGGATGACTTCTTCTAGCTTCATCTATTTACCTGTGAATGTTTAATTTTTTTTTTACAACTGAATTGTATTCCATTGTGTAAAGTAGCACATTTTCATTATCCAGTCATCTGTTGATGGATGCCTAAGCTGTTTCCAGTTCTGGCTGTTATGCATAGAACAGCAGTGAACACGGATTAGCAATGCGTGTCTCTGTAGTAGACTGTCGCGTCCTTTGGGTACATACCCAAGAAGGGCATAGGTGGGTCTTGATATGGATCTGCCCCCAGCTACCTGAGGAACAGCTACCTTGACTGGCATAGTGGTTGTACAAGTTTGTGCACCCATCAGCAGTATCTCCCTTACCCACAGATGAGCGTTTCCCTCACAGCCTCACCAACATGTGCTGGCGTTTATTTTATTGATCCTGGCCATGCTGACTGGTATAAGATGAAATCTCAAAGTAATTTTGATTTTCATGTCCCCAATGACTAAAGAAGTTGAACATTTCTTTATTTCTCAGCCTTCTCTGTTTCATAATTTGAGAACCCTCTGTTTATATCTGTATTCCATTTTTTAAATTGGGTTGTTTGTTTTTTGATGTCCAGTCCTTTTAGTTCCTTATGTAGATATTAGCCATCTCTCAGACACATAGTTGGTAAAGGTTTTTTCCCATTCTGTAGCCTGCCACTTTGTCCAAATGATGATGGCCTTTTCCATACAAAATTAACACTCAAAAATCAGTAGCCCTCCTACATACAAATGACAAACAGATTAAGAAAGAAACAACACCTGTCACAATAGCCTCAAAAAAAAAAATCTTGGGATGACTCTAACCAAGAAAATAAAAGACTTGTCTAATAAAAACTTTAAGACATTGAAGAAATAAATTTAAAAAGATATTAGAAGATGGAAAGATCTCCCATGCTCAAGGATTGATAGGATTCATATAATTATATGGTCATTCCTCCAAAAGCTATCTGCAAATTCAATGCAATCCCTATCAAAATTCCAACATGTTTCCTAACAGATCTTAAAAGGGTAATTTTAAGCTTCATATGGAGACACACAAAAAAAGCAAAGCAAAACAAAACAGGTTAATTAAAGCACTTCTGAATAGTAAAAGAACTGTTGAAGGTATCACCATCCCATCTCAAACTGTACTAGACAACTCTAATAATATTAGCATAAACACAGATATGTTGATCAATGAAATGTAATTGAATGCCCACCCATTAGTCCACACTCCTATGGACACATGAATTTT
The DNA here is from genome assembly GCA_028658305.1 of Pachyuromys duprasi. Taxonomy (NCBI): domain Eukaryota; kingdom Metazoa; phylum Chordata; class Mammalia; order Rodentia; family Muridae; genus Pachyuromys; species Pachyuromys duprasi. The sequence goes on from CM053765.1 coordinate 7,928,983, forward strand.
GATGAAGAGTCCAAAAATACACACTGTGTAAAAAAGACAGCATCTTCAAAAATGGCGCTGGTCCAACAGGTCAGGCTGCTCACACATGGGAGGAAGTGGCCTCCAAATGAGCAACAGACTCACTATCACAGTGTGAGGGCCAATGTGTGCTTTTTAGCTGAATTTGGGTGCCCCTGTGTGGGGTACATCAATGTTTGGAGCTGCACTGTCCTCTTGGGGGACTTTTCCTCTGATGAATATGTAGTGTCCTTCCATATACCTCTTCTGATTAGTTTTGGTTTGAAGTTCATTTTGCCAGATATTAAAATGTCTACACTTTCTCACTTCTTGGGTCTATCTGCTCAGAATATCTTTTTCCCCCACCTTTTTACCCTGAGATGATGTCTATCCTTAATTATGTGTGTTTCTTGGCTACAGCAGAAGGGTGGACACTGTATCTGAATCTAGTTTGTTAGCCTACATGTTTTTATTGGGGAATTAAGAGCAGCATTGGTGTTGAGTTATTAATGAGTAGCATTTGTTGGTTCCTGTTATTTTGTTGTTATGGTGTTGTTTCACACACACACACCCCTCCTTTGGTTTTCTGGCCTGGAATTATTTATTCCTTGTGTCTTCTTGGATGTGGTTAACCTTTCCAGCTTGAAGTTTTCCTTTTTAGCACCTTCTGTAGAGATGGATTTACAGACAGTTTAAATTTGGTTTTATTGTGGATTTTTTCCCTTCATTTATTGTGATTGGCAGTTTTGCTGAGTATGGTAGCCTGGGTTGGTATTTGAAGTCTCTTAGAGTTGGAAGAATATCCATTCAGGCTTTTCCAGCTTTTGGAGTCTCTATCAAGAAGTCAGGTGTTAATCTAATAGACCTGCCTTCCCATGTTACTTGGTCTTTTTCCCTTTGTTTGTTTTGTAAATATATTGTTTTGATTATCATGTGTTGTGGAACATTTCTCTTCTTGTCCAGTCTGGTTGATGTTCTGTATGCTTCTTGTACCTTGATAGGCACCACCTTCATTAGGTTAGGAAACTGTCTCATGATTTTCTTTTTGTTAGCTTGTATTGAGATAGGGTCTCACTTTGAAGCTCTCAATATCCTATAACTCTATATAGAGACCATGCTGGCTTAAAACTCACATAAATCTGCCTGCCTCTGACTCTCAAATGCTGATATTAAAGGTATCACTATTCCTTGCTTTTTCTATGATTTTTCTTGAAAATGTTTTAGACCTGGGTTTCTTCTCTTTTCTCCCTTTCTATTATTCATAAATTTGGTCTTTTGATAGTGTCCCAGATTTCCTGGTGTTTTGTGCCTGACTTTTTATTTTTCATTTTTAACATTTTCGTTGACTGAAATATCCAGTTCTTCTATCTTATCTTCAATGCCTGAGACTTTCTTCCATCTATCATACTCTGTTAGTGAAGATTACCTCTGAGGTTTTGTTTGACTTTCTCAAGTTTTCATTTCCTGTTTTACTTTAGTTCGGATTTTTTTTCAAGTGAGTCTATTTCTACTTTAAAGTCTTAAACTATTTTCATCATTTCATTTCACTGTGTTTTCTCAGACTTTATTAAAGGATTTACTTATATCCTTTTTAAGGTCTTTGAACATATTGATAATCCCTGTTTTGAAGTCCTTGCCTTGTGCTTCATTTATATCAAATTTCTCAGGATCTACTGCAGTTGAGTTGCTGGGTTCTGGTGGAGACATACTGTGTTAGGTGTTAATGACTGTGTTTTTTCTTTCCAGCATAATATCTTTTACTGATTATTTGGGAATTTCATATAATGCACCCTATCACACTTACTTACCAGATCGCCCAGGTCCCCCAACTCTGGTGATCCTTCCCCTCCCCCAATAAAAGGAGAGGAAAGAAAGGAAACAAACAAACAAACACCCACGAGTCCAATTTGTGTTGTTCACATACTCACTGGAGCATGGTCAAACTCCCAGTAGCCAGCCCCTGGAAAAAAGCAAACCTGAGTTCTTCCCCACCCGAACCCCTGCCAGAAACCTTCATTCGTGGAGAGCAGCAACACTTCAGCGTCTTTCGCACAATTTTTAAGAATTCTCTTTCATGGTTTCCTGTCTAGCCTGCTACTTTGGGGGCTGGGGTGGGAGGTCAGGGGTTCTTACAGAAGCCGTCTATGTTCCGCTTTATCAGCTGTGAGTCTACAGGCATCGATGCCACGGCAACAGGAAGCTACTTCGCCCTTCACAGTCAGTGGGGGCATGGACACGAACGCCCACGTGGCCTCTGGTATCAGCATGTGCCACAGACCTCAGCGTGCTTCCCAGCGGCAGTGCAGACGGTGGACAGCAACACGGCCCTCTGCCGAAGCCCAGGCCGAGGACACCAGCATGGCCTGTGGCGGCAGCACAACCCATGTACCCCAACATGGCCTTCGGGGGCAGCATGGACCACAAACATGGCCTCGGGTGGTACCATAGGCCACAGATGTCAACGTGGCTTCAGGCTCCAGTGGGACCAGGGACCTCTGCATGGCCCTTGGCAGCAGCACTTACCACAGACATCAAAATGAACTCAGGTGGCAGTGCAGGCCACTCTCAACCAACATGGCCTCAGGCAGAAGCATGGCTCATGGCAACATGGCTCCAGGTGGCACCACAGTCATCCACATGGCCTTCGGTGGCACCGGCTGTGGACATCAACATGGCCCTTGGCAGAAACACAGTCCACCCACATCAGACTCATGTGGCAGTACAGGCTAGGCACATCAACACGACCTCTTACGGCAACCCAAACCACCAACACCAACATGCCTTCTTGCGGTAGCACAGTCCACCGCCCTCCGCCAGTGGCTCCGGCCTCAGACATCGACATGGGCCCCAGCAGCATTCAGGCCACAGCTATCAACATAAACCTCAGGCTTCCACACAGCCTGGAGCAGCCGCATGGACCCCAGATACTAACATCAATGCCAGGAACAGCACGGACCATGGAGGCCTTTCAAGGAGGTCCAATACAGGAAATGAATGTCTCAGACATCCTGCTGCTGCTCAGAGCCCAGGTGATCATTCGGCAGCATGTGTGGGGACTGAGTCTGCACAAGCCCCAGCTGCTGCACACCACCCTGCGAAGCCTGCTCGGCAACATCTTCCCACAGCAAGCACAGCCTGCTCTCACGCCTGTCACCACCACGCCTGCCTCTCTGCTGTACAGTCTTCTGGTGTTTCTCCATCTTCCCTACCTCTCCGTGACATATTCGTTCACTGTAGTTGCGTTGGAAACTGCAGAGTGTCACACACAGTGTGTGTGTGTGTGTGTGTGTGTGTGTGTTTTCCAAATAGCTTGACATTCAAATGTTCATTGCCATGAGTCGTTGTTGATCTGGGTCAAGATTTCTCGTTTCTGACACATTACAAATACTGGACCACCACAGAGACTTGCCTCAGATGTCCTGCTGTTACTCAGTGGCAGGGTGATCTTGTGGGCAGGCAGAACTACCGGGGGCAGGTTCTGTGAGAGCCCAGGCTGTCGCACACCTTGTGCTTGTAGCCTGTGGGAAGTCCTGCTGCCCTGAGATCTGTGCTGGGGACCTTGGACTGGTCCTATTCAGTAATGACATCTGCTCCCGCAGGACTGGCTTTTTCATGTAGTTTGAATAGGCATGGCCCCATACACTCCTGTGCTTGAGTGCTTGGCACAAAAGGGGGTGGCCCTACTAACGGGTATGGACGGGTTGGAGCAGGTATAGCCTCGTTAGGGGAAATGTATCCGTGGGAGTGGGCGTTGAGGTCTCCCACGCTCAAGCTATTCCTAGTGTGGCCCACAGTCCCCTTCTGCTGCCTGCAGATCAAGATGTAGAACTCTCGGCTCCTTCTCCAGCACCATGTCTGCTGGGACGTTGCCATGCTTCCCACCATGGTGACAATGAACTAAACCTCTAAAACTGTAAACCAGTCCCAATTAAATGTTTTCCTTTATAAGAGTTGCCTTGGTCACAGTGTCTCCTCACAGCAATAAACACAGACTAAAAGAATTACAGTGTGATGTGGAAATTAAAGAGCGATAACCCTTTCCTCCCCAAGCTGTCTTTTAGCACAGCGATAGGAACCTTCATCCAGTAGCATCCACTTCCACCTTAGTCAATGGTATTCAGAGCTCACAGGTGGGGCTTCTTCTGTTTGCTTATTTCATCCTTTGGGTGACAGACATTCTAACCAGGGAGAGGGGACAGCTAGGTATAGTTTTGATCCTTTTCGGTGATGAGCAGTGTGATGTTACCATCCTGTCACCTACGAACTGGTCATTTGTGTGTTCTGTTTTGAAGCATGTCCATCAGGTCTGTTCTAGTTTCATCTCTGTCACTGTGATAAAATGCTCTCACCAAAAGCAGCTTAGAGGACAAAGGATTTCTTTCATCTTCCAGGTCATGGTCCATTATTGAGAGAAGTCGTGGCAGGAATTCAAGCAGGTTCTTGAAGCAGAAGCAATAGAGGAACATTCCTTAATGACTTCTTCCCAGGCTGAGGCTCAGGGAGCTTTCTTTCATCCAATGCAATAGCATTAGCAAATCAAACAATCAAAACAACCCCCCACAGATATGCCTACAGGTCAGTCTGTCTGTCCAACTGAGACTTCCTCCTAGGCTGTGCCTAGTTGACAGTTTCGCCTAACTGCCACAAGGTCACTTGCTCATTTTTAAATCAGATTCTTTACAAAGGCTGCTTGTCTGTTGCACTTACTGCGTCTTTAGTTGAACATGATCACGTTTGTCAAAGTTTTATAAATGTTCTTACATGTGTGTGCCTGGGTCTGTCTGCTCACCACATGCTTGAAGGAATCCAGGAAGAAAGCATCAGATCCCCTGGAACTGGAGTCCCAGGCCACTGTGAACTGTCATGCAGTGCTAGGAACTGGTCCTCGGTCCTTTGCAAAAGCAACCAGTGCTCCTAACCAAAAAGTCATCTTTCCTGTCTTTGTTTGCTAACTTTTGTTCTTGTTGCCTGTCCTTCTTAGGTCATTTCTACAAGCAAGAGCTTTGCCCATAATTCCATCCTAACCTATGTCCTCTGTGCTTTCTTCCAACTGTCTTGCACCCAACAGTCTTTGACCCATTTTTTAGATGATTCTGTGTATAGGAAGAGATAGAGATCTCATTTCTTTCTTCTGCATGTGAACATCCAGTGTTCCCAGCACCATTTCTTGAAGAAACTTTTCATTTTTTTGCTTTCTCTGTCGAAACTCACCTGGGTTGTATGTAGCTGTGTTACTGTCCTCTATGTTTTCCTTTTTGTCTAATTCAGTGACAATACGTCCTGCGGTGGTTGCTATCACTTTATTAATTCTTTGAGAATATAGTGTGTTTTGAATATATTTATCTCACCGCCTCCCAACTCCCGTGAGATCCACTTTCCACCCCCACCTTTCCCCTATTCTATGTCCTCTGCCATTTTAAAACTAACCCATGGAGTACAATTTGTGCAACACATACATGCATGGGCATGTGTTCATGAACTAGAGCAAGATCAAGGGGTCACACCTTCAGAGAAAATGGACTGTCCCTTCTTAGGAACCATCACCATCTACAGCTCCTCATCTAGGGGTGAGGGTTTATGGTGATTTGAATGACAATGGCCCCCATAGGCTCATATAGGCTTAATCCCAAGTTGGTGGAACTTCTTTGGTAGGATTAGGAGGTGTAGCCTTGTTAGACTTTTTTTTTAAAGATTTATTTATTATGTATATAATGTTCTTCCTTCATGTATGTCTGTGGGCTAGAAGAGGGCACCAGACCTCATTATAGATGGTTGTGAGCCACCATATGGTAGCTGGGAACTGAACTCAGGACCTCTGGAAGAGCAGACAGTGCTCTTCATCTCTGAGCCATCTCTCAGCCCCTGAGGTGTGGCCTTGTTAAAGGAAGTGTGTCACTGGGAACAGACTTTGAGATTTCAAAACCCCACGACATTTCCCAGTTAGCTTTCTGTCAGCCTCCTACCTGCAGATAAAGGTGTACTCTTTCATCTACTGCTTCAGTGCCATGGCTCCCTGCCATGATGGTCATGGACTCTGTGATTCCCATGCCACTGTGAGCCCCAAATTAAAGTTCTTATTTTATAAGTTGCATTGACATGAAAAGTAACTGAAGGGTTGGGTATGGTAGTGCATGCCTTGGGAAGCAGAGGTAGGTGGAATTCTGTGAGTTCAAGGCCATCCTGACATAAAAAGCAAGTTCCAGGACAGCCAGACTATGTAGAAAGACCCTATCTCAAAACAAAACAAAACAAAACAAAACAAAACAAAACAAAACAAAACAAAACAAAAGAAACAAAAAAACAAAAGTAGCTAATACAGGGCTTGCGAACATCCTCCCACCTTCATGCTGGAATGTTGACTGGCTTGATCTTGTACAGGCCTTGTGCACGTCACAGCTGTGGTGAGCTCATGCATCTCCCAGTGCAGTCGCGCCCTGTAATACTGTCTTGCTGCAGATACTCATGCCCTCTGGCTGTTATGATTTTCCCACCCACTCTTCTGTGATGACCACTACCGGAGGGGGGATGCTATAGACATCGTATTTGAAAATGAGCACCCAACATGGACCAGAAGAGGGTCTCTGTACTAATCACACACTATTGCAAAAGGATGCTTCTGATGCAGGCTTGGGACCTGTACCAATCTATGGGTATAGAGATAAGAAATTAGGGAGCAATTTATGACTGCATTCACCTAGCTGGAAAATAACAGCGGACTATGACTTAGTCAGCCATCGGTGGTTGGCCCGGTTAACAGTACCAGGCATGAGCTCCATCTTGTGGAATGAGCTTTAAATCCAACCAGAATGCATTTGGTTACTGGCATGTCTTACTATGCCAGCATTATTGTACCTTGCAGGGTTCACATCTAGTTTAAACCATTCATGACTTTTTTTCCTCCCCAGGCAGAGTACACAGAACCTTCTAGCACTATAAGAGTTAGCCAGTGAATGCAAAGCTTCCAGATCATTAATGACGTGATTTCTTCATCTTCTATGACTCTTTCATGGTCTCTTCAACAGTAAAGTCTTTTTTGTTGTTGTTGCTTATCAAATCCTGTTATTGAGATTAACCTCCAATGCCCTTCAGCTAGTTCCCTTTTCTATTTTTTTAAACATTCGGGTTTGTTTTTTTCTTTTATTTCTTTCTTTTTTGGGGGGAGGGGGAGGGACAGAGTTACTCTGCATAACAGTCCAGGCTGTCCTGGAGCTCACTCTGTAGATCAGGCTGGCCTCGAACTCACAGAGACAGACCTGCCTCTGCCTCCTGAGTGCTGGGATTAAAGGTGTGTGCCACCATGCCTGGCCATTAAAATATGTTTCTAATTGAAACAGAATTACATCACTTTCCCCTTTCCTTTCCTCCTTCCAGCCCTTCCAAGTACACTCCTTCCAGTTCCTTCCTTGCCCCATCCACTGTCAAGTTGATAGCCTCTTCTTTGATTATTGCTATTTTATATACACATACATACACACTCAACTTACATATTTGCATAAATGTATAAATACAATCTTCTGGGTCCATTTTTGTTGGTGCTATGTATATGGTTTACAGCTGACCACTCTTCACTGGACAACCAACAAGGCTCATCCCTGGGAGATGATAATTCTGCTTCTCTCAGCAGTCATTGGTTGCTGTCTTTGTCTACATAGGACCCCAGGAACATTTCCCCTTCTACATTGTCATGTCCATTGATATATTGATATACAATATATACTACTGATACTGATACATTCTACCATTACAGTCTTATTTATGCAGCGATTTCTAGGAGTCACCATTTCACTGCAGACTCTCTGTTAGTTTAGCTTTTACAATATTCCTGCTTGCTCTTTCCCACTGTCCCCTGAGCCATACATGCAGGAGCTGTGGCATGGTTGTATCCATTAGGGCTGGGCTCCTCAGGCCCCACTGACACTGTGCTTTGCGTCCAGTTTCAGTGCTGGCCTCCATCTGCTGTGCAGTCTGCTTTGATAAGGGGTGGTTGCTACACTTATCCAGGAGCTGTGGCTTGTGCCCAAGGAGCATTTGAACACTGCAGGTCTGGAGTTAGGCTTGTAGGTTTGCAGGTGGCTGGCAATGAAGTCTTATTTACCATCAAGTTCAGGAGTTACACTCCAAAGCATGCTTCATTTTCTTCTTCTTCTTTTTTTTTTTTTTGGCTCTTCTTTCTCCATTCTTCTTTGTTAGGGTGCCAAAAAAGCTTGCCAATTACATCTTTTCGAATTCCACTCTTTGTTTAATTGATCTTTTGGCTGTGTTTGATTTTTGTTTTATTTCTGAGTTTTCTGTTTCATTATTTCTGCATCACTCCTTGTTATCTCTCTTCTTTTAATTTGGGATTTAATTTGTTTCTTGCTTTTCTGATTTATTGAGCTGCATCAACAGGCATTTGAACTTCTTCATCTCATTATGTAGGCACTAAGTGACATAAATTAAGTTCTCTAAGTACTGCTTTTACAGTGTCACATGGGTCTGCCTAATGCTACATTTGCATTAGTTTCAACAAAATTTTAAATTTTCCTTTAATTTACCCATTGATATTGGTTGTTCAAGAGAATGTTATTAAGGTCCCATGTTACATAGTTTCAAAGTTTTTAATTATATTTTTATTTTTTATATTAATTACAGTTTATTCACTTTGTATCCCAGCTGTAGGCCCTTCCTTCCCTCATCTCCTCCCATGCCCCTCTCCAAGTCCACTGATAGGGGAGGTCCTCCTCCCCTTCCATCTGACCCTAGCTTATCAGATCTCATCAGGACTGGCTGCATTGTCCTCCCCTGTGGCCTGGCAAGGCTGCTCCCCCTTCAGGAGGGGTGGTCAAAGAGCTGCCACTGAGTTCATGTCAGGGACAGTTTCCGTTCCCCTTACTAGGGTACCCACTTGGATACTGAGCTGCCACGGGCTACATCTGAGCAGGGGTTCTAGGTTATCTCCATGCATGGTCCTTGGTTGGAGTGTCGGTCTCAGAAGAGATGCTGGGCCCGGACATTTTGGCTCTGTTGCTCTCCTGTGGACCTCCCATCTCCATCCTCTCCAGGTCCCACTATCTCCCCTCTCTCATGTGATTCCCTGCACTCTGCCCAGAGTTTGGTTGTGAGTCTCAGCCTCCACTTTGATTCATTGCTGCGTAGTCTTTCAGAGGCCCTCTGTCCCGTTTCTTATTTTCTCCTTTTTCCAATGTCCATCCTGTTTATCTTTCTGAGTGAGGATTGATCATCTTACCCAGGGTCCTCCTTATTGCTTAGCTTCTTTAGGTGTACAGATTTTAGTATGTTTATCCTATATGATAAGTCTAGTATCTACTTATAAGTGAGTATATACCATGTGTGTCTTTCTTTTCTAGATCCCGCCATTTGCCTGCAAATTTCATGATTTCCTTGTTTTTAATTGCTGAGTAGTATTCCACTGTGTACATGTACCACAATTTCTGTATCCATTCCTCCGTTGAGGGACATCTGGGTTGTTTCCAGGTTCTGGCTATTATGAATAAAGCTTCTACAAACATGGTTGAACAAATGTCCTTGTTGTGTACTTGAGCATCTTTTGGATATATGCCTAGGAGTAGTATAGCTGGATCTTGAGGAAGTGCTATTCCTAATTGTCTGAGAAACGATTGATTTCCAAAGTGGTTGTACAAGTTTACATCCTCACTAGCAATGGAGGAGGGTTCCCCTCTTTCGACATCCTCTCCAGCATGCATTGTCACTTGAGTTTTTTTTTTTTATCTTAGCCATTCTAGTGGGTGTAAGGTGAAATTTCAGGGTCATTTTGATTTGCATTTCCCTGATGACTAAGGACGTTGAGCATTTTTTAAAGTGTTTCTCTGCCATTCTATATTCCTCTACAGAGAATTCTGTTTAGCTCTGTACCCCATTTTTTAGTTGGACTACTTGAGTTGTTGCTTTTTAACTTCTTTAGTTCTTTATATACTCTGGATATTAGACTTCTGTCAGATATAGGGTTGGTGAAGATCCTTTCCCAGTCTGTAGGCTGCTCTTTTGTTCTGATGATAGTGTCTTTTGCTTTACAGAAGCTTTTCAGTTTCATGAGGTTCCATTTATTGATTATTGATCTTAGAGCCTGTCCTGTTGATGTTCTGTTCAGGAAGTTGTCTCCTGTGCCAATGAGCTCCAAGCTCTTCCTCACTTTTTCTTCTAACTGATTTAGTGTGTCTGGTTTTATGTTGAGGTCTTTGAGCCACTTGGTCTTCAGTTTTGTCCAGGGTGATAAATATGGATCTATTTGCATTTTCTGCATGTAGACATCCAGTTAGACCTGCACCATTTGTTGAAGATGCTATCTTTTTTTCATTGCATGGTTTTGGCTTCTTTGTCAAAAATCAAGTATCTGTAGATGTGTGGATTTATTTCTTGGTCTTCTATTTGGTTCCATTGATCCACTATTCTGTTTCTATGCCAATACCACACAGTTTTTATTACTATTGCTCTCTAGTATAACTTGAGATCAGGGATGGAGATACCTCCAGATGATCTGTTGTTGTACAGGATCATTTTGGCAATTCTGGGTTTTTTGTTTTTCCATATGAAGTTGAGAATTTTTCTTTCAAGGTCTGTAAAGAATTGTGTTGGTATTTTGATGGGAATCTGTTAATTCAATCATCCTCTTTTGACAGGATGGCCATTTTCACTATGTTAATCCTACCAATCCATGAGCATGGGAGATCTTTCCATTTTCTGACATCTTTCTTTCTTTCTTCAGAGACTTGAAGTTTTTTTTCAAACATGTCTTTCATTTGCTTGGTTAGAGTCACACCCAGCATGTTACGTTATTAGTGGCTATTGGGAAGGGGGTTGTTTCCCTAATTTCTTTCTTGGTTTCTGATTTTTTTTTGGGGGGGGGAGGTTAAGCCCAGAGCCAGATGGTTTCAGCACAGAATTCTACTAGACGTTCAAAGAAGAGCTAACTCCAATTCTCTTCAAACTATTCCACAAAATAGAAACAGAAGGATCATTACCCAAACTCATTCTATGAAGCCACAGTCACCTTGATACCTAAACCACACAAAGACCCAACAAAAAAGAGAACTTCAAACCTATCTCTCTTATGAACATTGATGCAAAAATACTCAATAAAATACTTGCAAATTGAAAGTTTATTTACTGGTTTAATTAAATGGTCTAAAAAATGTATACTGTACTTTCAATTTTGCCTTAAGTTTGTTGAGCTTTGGTTCATGTCCTAACACATGGCCTTTGCCGGGTCATATTGTCTTCATGTGCCATGAATGACAGCTGGAGAGTAGCATGTGTCTGCCAGGAACGTGACTGTAGGGTAGACACTTGCAGATTTATTTTTTACAATTTTTTTTGAGAATCTCATTCATTTGTACTGTATTTTCACCATTTCCACCCTGCTGTCTCCCACCTAACTCTTCCCAGGCCCTCCACTCCCGCTCAAATTAATGAGCTCTTTATTGTCATAGCATACATGCATATGTATATAGAAAACACAATGTACTGAGACACTTAGCATCAGTCATATGAATATGTGTTAAGGGGTAACTGTTTGAAATGAGGTGACCTATGAGGGAGCTTATGCCTGGACAAGACTGTGTGGGTAGCTTCCCATTGGCTAAGGGCCTCAGTTGCTCCTGTGTTGGAATCTCTCTCTCATTTCTGATCTAGTAACACTCAATTTATTGGACAAGTGCCTCAGTGTGATGTGAATGTATTCACAGCTGCTACATCCTCCTGTTGAGTGACCCCTTTAGCACTCTGTACTGACTGACTATGGCAGTCAGCTTTTCTTCAGTCTGACAAATACAGAAAGAGTTTAAAAGACAGAAGGCTTATTTTGGTTTGACCTCAGAGGTTTTAGCCCATGGCTCACTGCATCTGCAGGCTGAGTCTGCACTGGGGCACAGTGTCATGGCAGGAAAATGTGCTGGAACAAGAAGACTTGCTTTGTGGCAGCCAAGAAACAGGTCAATGGGAAAAGGACATGATATGCCCTTCAAAGGCACACCCTAGTGACCCACTTCCTCCTCCTACACCCCTCCTATTTTTTTCCACAGCATAATATTTTCATTAATTATTTGATAATATCATATAGTGTATCCCAATCACACTACCTTCCCATTTTCCCAGGTCCACCTTCCACCCTTGCACTGCCCCCAAAAAAAGTCTGATTTGTGTTATCCATAGACTTACTGGAGCATGGTACATTCCCCGTGGCCAGCTCCTTAAAGACAACTGAGTCCCCACCCACCCATTGCCAGAAGCCATCGACTGTGAAGAGCTGCACTTCAGCATCTTTATCACAATTTTAATGGACACTCTTCGATAGCTTCCTGTCTGGACTGTATCTTTTGGGTGGGCTGAGTTGGCACAGAAGCTTTCAATATCTCTAATTCTCAGTTATGAGTCTGAAGTCATTGACTCCACTGCAAAAGTAGCTTCCCTGCCCACAGCAGCTGGTGGCAGAATGGATCGTGGACATCAACATGGTTTCTGGCAGCAGTACAGATCAGGGACATAAACACAGCAACAGCCTGGATCAGACATCAACGTGGTTTGTGCCTATTCTCTTCATCATCCACCACATCCCTACAATGTTATCAATTTATTAAAGCACCAATGAGCTTATCTGTTAAGGACGACAGAACCTTCATGGTTCAGTCACTTCCCAGAAGCCTCAGCTTTGAAGGGTATGCCATGGGAACTGAGCTGTCAACACATGAGCCTTTTGAGAACAAAGTTCACACCCAAGCTGTAATAGGACACTTCTCTTTTTATGGTTTATGACTAAAAGTCTATTTCTTCTTAAAAAAAATAGTGTGTGTGTGTGAGAGAGAGAAGGAAGAGGAAGAGGAGGATACAGACAAATCCATACAGAAGTGAGAAGAGGACGTTTAGTTTCCTGATCTATCACTCTCTACTTCATTCCCTTGGAAGAAGGTTTCTCTCTGAACCTGGATGAAGGCTGGTAGCCAGCAATCCCCGAGGACCTTACTGTCTCAGTCACTCACAGCACTGAGGTTACAAGCACTTGTAGCCACATCAAGCTTTTTACAAGGGTACTGAAAACTTGAACTCCGGTCCTTACGTATACAAAGTAGGTTCTCTTAACCACTGAGCCATCTCCCCAGCCATAGTTTATAACATTTGACTGGTGAACTTAATCTGTTCCCAGCCAATGTTATTATTTTTAAAGACATACCCCTACCATTCTACTAGCTTCTTTCCTGTTTATTGTATTGCAAACCAATGGCCTCAAGCATGATAGGCAAGTGCTTGACTGGTGAGCTGTCTTTAGAGCCCCACTCTGCTCTCTCCCTTTCTCTCCCTCTTCCTGGCTGCGCTGTATATTCTTGTATTCTCTTATTGCTCATTCTCACAATTTGGGGAGTTTCTGCATTGACAAGCAGAAGGGTTTCTTTTCTGTGTCTCTGCTCTACAAGTGAGTGTAAAACTACTCCTTTTTTTGATGGTGGCAATTGTTACCCTTCTTTACCACACAAGTAGATCAGGGTCCCCTCAAGAAATGGAGTGAGGGAAGCAGCATGCTTGGTTTGTCTCTTCACAAGGCCAGGGGTGTCTTTTCCTTTTATAGTATTGTCAGATCCTTGACATGCCCTGATGTTCATCCCCACACCCCAACACTCACTGGCCTAGCTAATGTTATTTCTTTGCTTTGGCCTGTTGTGGAGAGAACATGTCTTGAACTTCTAGTGAACCACATGCTAAGATTGCTTCATCTCCCTACTCAATAGGCCACCCCATTCCAATATTGACCTCATCTCGGATTATACTGTTCCCCAAGGAGAGCACAGTCTCAAGTCTCAAGTGAACCTGCATCTGAGGGACACACTACCCCAACCAGACCAGCACCCTAAAGGTGGCCACGACCTCTCTGTGTTTTAACCGACTCATGTTTGACAGATGTCCTGACTCCAGGGTTTCCCTGGGCATCTCATGATTCCTAGCATCCCCTGGGATTACAGAAAGCCTGCAGGACTTGTTTGTCCACTTCCCCTTGGACCTGTCTTCTCTTGTTTTTAAGGTTCACTCTTCTCACTTCCCATGACCAGCAGAAGCATAGCCTTGTTGGTACCCCTGAAAATTCAGTGGGTAAGGGACTTCAACCTCAAATTGGGATATGAACAATTCATTTGATGTCCCTTTTACATTTCTTTGGCCCTTCTCAGCTCCCAGCATGCTGACCCAACTATGTATCTCTTGTTTTTTCGTTTGTTTGTTTTTTCAGTATCATGCTATCTTGGTTTCTATAGCTTGATATAATGTTTTGAAATTGAATATTGTGATACCCCAGTTTTGTTCCTTTCCCCACCTTGGGTTGCTTTAGCACATGTGTGTGCATGCCTGTGCATCTGTGTGTGTGTGTGTGTGTGTATTTCCACTTTAGAAGCTTTTTATGCAAAAACACAAAGATTGCCATTGCTATTTTGATAAAAATTGCATTGAATCTGGGTAGTAAAAACATTTAAAAAATATTCTCCCAATCCATGAACATGGGATAACTTTCTATATTCTACTGAACACACTTGGAACTCGTCACCTATAGTTTTCTGGGCCTCAGAGACCACTTAGCTATAGTTTGGAGATGGCAGACTGGGAAGTAGACAGACATCATCCTAGATTATCCCTGGGCTAAGGACTGTTTAACACCATAGAATACGTCCCCTGTCTCTCTCATCATTCATGTACTCAGCTTCATTAGCAGTTCCACACTGTACCTTGGACATCCCTATGGTAAAAAGCTTCAAGCCACCAGAATAACTTCTTGCCAAACCCCCTCTTGAAGCCTCCTTATTTTTCTATCATTGTTTTTCACATTCATAGTCTACATCTCTCCTGAGAAGCCTCAAACACAGACATCTGACACCTCCCCTGTGCCCTACTTATGTCTCCCTTATTAGCATGGCTCAGGACTTCTGTCATGCTGACATCTCCCCTGCTTGGGAGATATTAAGAGTCCTGTGTCTTGCTAATGTATTCTGTGCTTGTCTGTTTTTGACAACTTGACACAACCTAAGGATACCTGGGAAGAAGGAATTGTGATTGATTGCCTCTAAAGGATTGGCTTTTAAAAATTTTTTAAACTTTGTTTTTTATTTTTATTTATTTAAATATATTATTTATTACAATTTATTCACTTTGTATCCTAGCTGTGGCCCCCTCCCTTGTCTCCTCCCAATCACCCCCTCCCTCTTCTCCCCCTACGCTCCTCCCCTAGTCCACTGATAAAGGAGGTCCTCCCCCTCTCCTATCGGACTCTATCTGAGCCTATCAGGCCACATCAGGACTGGCTGCATTGTCTTTCTCTGTGGCCTAGCAGGGCTGCACCCCCCAGGGGGAGGTGATCAAGAGCCTGTGCAGAAAGTACCAAGCCAAGAGCCACTGGCTTGCCTTCCTGCTGTTTCTGTGTGGATCTGTGAGCTATAAGCACAAGTCCAGCAGATTTTTAAAATTTCACAGCCTCCTCCCCTCTTGTTGAGTGGACCCTTAATCTACTTAAAGATTGGCAGGTAGACAGCCTGATTTCCTTATGCCTACTCTGTAATTCAGATGTTCTTCTTGTTTCCCTACATTCCGACACTAAGGGGTCACCCCAGCTCAGCTGTTAGCCAACCACCCTTGGGTGCACAGACCGGGGTTCTCTCTTGAGTGAGCAAGAGCCTGCTTGCCCTTTGGTGTTGAAAGAAGAGATGAGTCTAAAGTTAATGCAGTCTTGATGTTGACTGGCAGCACACTGTTGACTGGACTGGATTTCAGCCTGCACATAGTCCACCAACAGGTCTGATGGGAAGAGATAGGAGCTGCAATAGATGGCAGCTGCAACTGCCTATCTGTTCCCTCCAGCAGATTCCAGTATTGGGTCATCTGAAATGAAGCTTCCGTAATTCTCACTCTGTTTTCTTTCTTGCTCTTATTTTGTTGTTGTGTATTACTATCTCTAGAGTTCGCTTATTTATTTAATTTTTTAAAACATGGAACTAAACCCAGGATCTTGCCCTGTGGATGCTAAGCAGGTGTTCTACCATGTAGCTGCAACCCCAGCTTCTCTTGCCTTGATATAATTTCATTTGCCTGTTCTTTTATTTTCTTCTTTCTTTAACTTGGCTTCTCTCTTTTCTCTTTCCCATCACCCATTTATTTCATTCATTTGCAATGATCACCTTAACCTTTATTCATTCTCAACATCAACCTGTTCTTTATTTTGGCCCATTTCTGTGATTGCATGCAGTGGTGTGGCAATTGTCTTCCGTTCTCATTGTTGTTGTGTTGTTTTGTTTTCTCCTCTCTGTGTGGTAATAAGGATCGAGTCCTCAAGAGGTCGCTGCTCACTAAGAATACCTTCATGTGAAACCTGGAGAGGTATCCAGTCCAACAGATGTGAGTAGAGAAACACAAGAAAGTCTCAGTCTGACTTGGTAGCACATCCTTGTGACCACAGTGCTCCAGGTAAGGAAGCCGGGCTACTATGAGTTAAAGACATACCGAGCTACACGGAGAGACTCCCTCTCCAAATATCAAGAGTTGAGGGTATATCTCAGCTTTGTAGCCCTTACTTAAATATACAAGGCCCTGAATTCAATCCCTAGAACTGAAAGAGAAAGAGAGAAAAAGACGCAGACCAGAGAGAAACAGAAAAAGAGAAAGTAAGAAGGAAGAGGGGAAATAAGAAGAAAAAAGAAGGAAGGAAGGAAGAGGAAGAAAAGAAGAAACAGGTGAAAAAGCAGATGCTCTGCTTTCAAAAATTCAGTAATGGGCTCCTAAGGTTAGGAAATGGTTGAGGTGCCAAAGGATTCAAAAGTCTTGGTGGAGAGGTTATTATTATTATTATTATTATTATTATTATTATTATTATTATTACTATTTTGGTTTCTGGGATTTTTGTTTGTTTGCTTGTTTTGCTTTGTTTTTATGCCATGCTTCACACTGTAGTCTAGGCTGGCCTTGAACTCTTGTTCCCCTGTCTCAGCCTCACAGGTACAGGGATTACAGGTATGCACTAACACAGCTATCCCAGAGTCTACTTTTGAAAATGACTGATGATCAAAAAGAGTATTCAAATAAAGAGATGATGTGTGGGTACCAGTTCAAGACCTGGGTGAGAATTCAGTAAAAAGATAGAGATTCTAAAACTTAAATTGAGGCTTTAGAAACAAAAAGCTCAATAAATCAAATAAAAATTCAATGGAAAATATCAGCAATAGGTGAAACCAGGTAGAAAGAACACTTGAGATTAAGGACAATGTCAATAGGAAGGATTTCATTGAGAATTCAATAAAGGAAAGGGAGCAAATATAGTACAGGAGACACAACCAGAAAAGATCCTCCCTGCATCATATCATGAGCTAAGAATAAGATTTTTAAAAGAACACTGGAATCTTTAAGAAAAAGTGCTGTTATTTACAAAGCCAGACGTACTAGAATAAGACCAGACCTCTTAACACAAATGCTAAAGGCTAGGAGAGCATGAATTAATGTATTTCAAGCCACAAAGACAAAATATTTTGCAACGAAGATCACTAAATCTGGCAGCTGTGCTTTAAAATTAATGGAAAAAACGAAGACCTCACATGATAAATGTAAGCTAAAGAAACTCATAGCTGTTAAACCAGCATTGCAAAATATAGTTCAAGAGAATATTGTACACAGAATAGGGCAAAATATATTCACAATCACAAGAGCTCAGGAAAAAAATAAATATCACAAAAGAATAGATTAAAAGTGAGTTAGGACAGGAACAAACATTAGTTCACTAAGCCAACAAATCTTTAATGTGAATAATGGAGGTATTAGCATACACCTTTAACTCTAAATGTATGTAGTCTTAATTCTCCAATTAAAAGATTTATAATGACTAGAAAAAAAAGAAACATGCTACAACTCTTTGCTGTCTGCAAGAAACTCACCTCACTGGTGAAGACACAGAGAGACTGGAAGTCCAGTATGGAAAATGATATTACAAGCAAATAAAATCCAAAAACAAGTAGGTCTAGTTATTTCAAGCCAAATTAATAGGAAGAGTTTTTTAAAAGGTCACTTCATATTAGTAGAAGGAACAATCTAAAAAGCTATAACTGTTCTGGTTGTTTTGTTTTTCCATATGAATTTCAGAATTGTTCTTTCAAGGTCTGTAAAGAACTGTGTTGGTATTCTGATGGGGATTGCATTGAATCTGTAGATTGCTTTTGATAAGATGGCCATTTTTATTGTGTTAATCCTATCAGTTCATGAGCATGAGACTCTAAGAACAACAATTAATAAATGGGATCTCTTGAAACTGAGAAGTTTCTGTAGGGCAAAGGATGCTGTCAATATAATGAAATGACAGTCTACAGATTGGGAAAAGATCTTCATCAATCCTACATCCGACAAAGGGCTAATATCCAAAATACATAATGAACTCAAGATATCAAACACCAATAAACAAAATAACCCAAAAAATGGGGCACAGAACTAAACAGAGTTGCCAACAGAGGAATGTCAAATGGCCAAGAAGCACTTAAAGAAATGCTCATCAGGGAAATCCAAATCAAAAACACTCTGAGATTCTATCTTACCCAGTCAGAATGGCTAAGATAAACATCTCAAGAGATAGCACATGCTGGTGGGAGTGTAAACTTGTACAACCATTTTGGAATCAATCTGACACTTTCTCAGAAAACTGGGACTAGCTTTACCTCAAGACCCAACTATACTGCTCCTAAGTATATACCCAAAAGAAGCTACACCATACAAGGACACTTGCTCAACTATGTACATAGCAGCTTTATTTGTAATAGCCAGAATCTGGAGACAACCCAGATGTCCCTCAACTGAAGAAAAGATTTTTAAAAAATCAACAATGGTGGCACATTTACATAATAGAATATTATTCAGCTATTAATAACAAGGAAATCATGAAATTTTCAGGCAAATGTATGGAACTAGAAAAGATCAACCTCAGTGAGGTAATCCAGACACAGAAAGACACACATGGTATATATTCACTTGTAAGTGGATTTTAGCCATATAGGATACCCATACTACAATTCACAGACCCAAAGAAGATAAATAACATGGAAGAACCAAGAGAGGATGCATAAATCTCACTTGAAAAGGGAGACATAATAGACAGACATAGTGCTGGAAGAGATAGGACAAGGTAGGAGAGGGGGCACAGAGGTTAAGAGGGTGGAGATCAGACCTGAGGAGAGCAAGGGGGAGAGGACAGAAGGCCTGTAGAGAAAAGAGAAACTGAGGGTGGGGACATCTCTGTGACAAGCTGGAGACCTAAGTCAGGGTAGGCTCCTGGGATGATATGAGGGGTCCTCAAGCAGAAACGCCTAGTAGCAGAGGCCATAGAGACTGAAGAGGACACCTACTAACTATAATAGTCTCCTACAAGAGGGAGGGGAACACCAACCCATCCATGAACACTGTGACCCAAAATTTACCCTGCCTACAAGTTGTGCAGGGATAGAGATAGAGCAGAGATAGCAGAGATTGAAGGAATGTCCAACCGATGCCTAGCCCAACCAAAGACCCACCCTATTGGAAAGGCCAATCCTTGACACTTAGAACGATGCTCTGCTAAACTTGTAGGCAGGATCCTAACAGAGTTGTCCTCTGAGAGGCGCTACCCAGCAGTACCTCAAAATAGATGCCTAGACTCAGCCAAACATTGGGTGATGTGTAGGGAGTCTTGTAGAAAAGTAAGAGGAAAGAGAAAAAGACCTGAAGGTGACAAGAACTCCACAAGAAAACCAACAGAGCCAGTTAACTAGGGCCCAGATGGGCTTGCTGAGACCGAAGCATCAACCAAGGACCATGCACGAACTGGACCTAGGCCCCCTACAAAGATGTAGCAGATGGGCAGCTTAGGCCTCATGTGGGTCCTCTAGTAAGGAAAGTGGAGCCTGTATTGGACATAGACTCACCTGGCAGCTTTTTTATCACTTCCCCCTGTCAGGACTGCCTTGCCAGGCTACAGGGGAAAAGGACAAGCTCGGTCCTGATTGCAACTTGATAAGCTGGGCTGGATGGGAAAGGAAACTCCCCTTTTCTGAGGAAAAGGGTGGGACAGGGAGGGAAGGAGTGATGGGGCCACAGCAAGGATGTAAAGTGAATAAAAATCAAAAAACAAACAAACAAATAATAAATAAATAAAAGATACAACCATCCTAAGGTCATGTGTGGACCAATGTTGATCCATCCTACTTAATAAAAGAAATCTGAGACATAAAGGGAAAGCACCACCAAGGTTCGGCAATGTAAGTGACTTCAGTATGTCACTCTTATTAATAAGCAAATCATCTGGACCAGATAAGCATCAACAAAGAAACTTTAGGGTTAAATTGTGTCATCAACTAAATGGGCTTAGCAGATATCTACAGAGTCTACAACCTTGTCAGCAGCCCTTACAAATAGATCATCTTTTATGCCATAAGCAACTTGAACAATTTTTTAAATCTCCTGATCTTATCAAATCCTGTATATTTACTTTCCCTACTGTAAAGATTTAGATACCTGACAAGGAGCCACTTGGGGAAGTGTTTCTGTGGCTTACAGTTAAAGGGCTACAATCTATCATGTTTGGGAAGATATGACCCAGAACTGGCTGGTCATAGTATGTTGCACACAAGAAAGAAAGAAACAAAGTTTCCAGAAGAAAAGAAACCTCAAGGCCTATCACTTCTTTCAGCCAGGTTCCACCTCAGTCCTACCGCACCTGGGGACCAAGTGTTCAAATATACGAGCCTATGGGCACAACTCACATTTAACAACACTCAGCTGGGCACAGTGCCGCACACCTGCAATCCTAGCAGACAAGATGGATCACTGTGAGTTTCAGCCAGCTTGGACTACAAAGCAAATTTAGGGCAGCCAAGACCTCTGGCCCCTAAAGGCTCATGTCTATCTCACAATAGAAAATAAACTAAATCCCAACTTCAACTCTCCCTGTGTTCTCTTACATTCATCCCCATACTGTTCAAAAATCCAAACTATCTTCTGAAACTCAAGGAAAACTATTAACTGTTATGCCGTGTTAAAAAAAAAACTTAGACATTTCTAACATACAATGGTTCAGAGTAAACACTCCCATTGTAATACGGAGAAATGAGGGCACAGCAAGGAAACAAAAGTGTAATAGCAGGACAGACAGCAGATCCTTTGGTTCCATTTCTGGCGTAGGGATCTGAGGCTCTTGATGGAATCAATTTAGCTCCAAAGAGCTTGAGTAGAAACAAATGCATATGTGTATACACACACACACAGAGGGAGAGAGACAGAGAGACTCTGAGCTGTGATGCCTCCTAGTACATATGGCTTCCCTTGGACCAACTCCACACTGTGTCTGAAGCTTTCCTTGGTAGATAGCCTGTTGTAGAAAATTTTAAAAATGAGTGTTGGGCTATATAATGCTTATTATTATTATTTGACCTATAATTATTGGGGCAGTATTATTTGACCAACTGTTACGAATAATAAGACACAGACAGCTGTTAGATTTTGTAATTGCCTTATCTTGGGCTGGGCAGATATGCTGCTCAGTATTCTCACCATCCATTTCCCAGCTCCCATCTGATGTCATCCGCCTCAATCATCCTCATCTGGTCTACGTTCCATTCATAATCCCAATATACTTGCTTATATTTTTCATCTTGGTTTTCATTCATGCCATCCTCAGAGTCCTTCCTCCTCACCCACATGCTTCCTTTTCATCTAATTCATTGTGGCGTTCTCCTTCCTCCTCTCTTCTGGTCCATCTGTCTCCCTAGATTCTCCTGTCCTCAAAAGCCTGGGAACCTTAGCCACGCCTACCCTATTCTGCCCTGCCCAGGTATAGGCCAATCAGGTAGGTTTACATGAGGATAGGTGTATCCAGGCATCAATATACAAGCATCAGAGCAAACTCCAACAATAGCCTATAGTTTTGGTATCTCCAACCTCTTGAAGTCTTTATTGCAATTTACACTTCACCTTCACAGCTACATTCTGTGATCTCTCAGGATCTCCTTCAAAGGAACAGTCTGGCCCCAACAGCTCTCTGGAAACTTGTCATAAGACTCCATGACCCTTCAAGCTTAAAAAAACAAAAACTAAAACTAAAACTAAAAAAACAGTACAATGTGGAAAAAAACTATCACATTTTATAGCCAGCTCACAATATAGCATTTTCCCATGAGACCACAACTGCATCGGCCTCTATGTATGTATGGTTTTTAAACAAATAAACAACAAACCACTCCGTGGCAATCACATTTAAGGCTCTCTCCATTAAAAGAAATTTATGTTTCTACAAAAGACTTTAGATATCCAAAGCAATCCTGAGCAAAAAGAACAATACTGGAGGAATTAGTATTCCATATTTCAAGATATATTATAGAGCTACAGTAATAAAAACAGTATAACATTGGTACTAAAACATCCTTGTAGACCTGTGGAACAAAACCCAAAGTTGACCCAAAACCCAGAAGACCCAAAGTTGAATACACATTACCTAGTCCTGTGATATTTGACAGAGGCAAATATACATATGCTGGAAAAAAGACAGCATCTTCGATAAATGGTGCTGGAATGACTGGGCATTCACAGATAGAAGAATGAAATTAGACCTATATCTATCACCCTGCACACATACACACAAATTAACTATAAGTGGATTAAAGACCTTAATATAGAACCTGAGGTGCTGAAAATGTTAGAAAACAAAAACATAGGATATGTATAGGACACTGGAGTCTTCGTGCTCACAGATAAGTACTAGGAAACCCAGGAGTGTCAGGCACACAGGCTCGTCTCTTCAGCAGAAGGGCATGTATGCCTGTCTTCCAGCCAGAAGGTGGGGATTGGATATAAGTTAATAACCTGGTGACCTTTGCCACCTGTGGGGCCAGGCCTCACTGGAATTCCTCCCTAGATCTTTATTTTTAGCTTTAGCAATAGAACCTATCCTTAGGGGAGATGTCAAGTGTACCTGATATCTTGGTGACCTCTACAAGATTTGTATGACCTGATCCTCCCCTAGGCCCTTAAGCTATAGAATCTGTCTTTATGAACGAGGTCACATGCATATTGCAAAAGAGTTTCCTTTTTGTTTGTTTAGTTTTTGTTTTAGTTTGTTTTGTTTCAAGGCAGGGTTTCTCTGTGTAGCTTTGGCTGTCCTGGAACTCACTCTGTAGACCAGGCTAGCCCTGAGCTCAGAGCTCTGTCTGCTTCTGCCTCCTGAGTTCTGGGATTAAAGGAGCACCCACCCCTGCCCAGCTGCAAAGGAGTTTTGATGTAGTCATGTCTTAGGCTTTATTATGCACATGGGATTGAGGTCATTGCTACCAGAAACCTTTTTTCCCCCCAGAATTATACAGTACTTAAATGCCTAAAAACTAAACTTTGCTAGGGTCAGGCTCTAGAAGTTTCCACCAGCACAGGCTACTAAGTGTGTTAAACAGAAAATTTCTTGCCTCAGGGGAATCATTACCCTGCTGCCGTGACATTTGCAGGGACTCTCACAACTGGTCCTCAATGTGAAGGACATAACCGCTGGAGAAGGTAAGAAAACTTTTCTTCAAATAGAAGTAGGGGATTAGGTCATTCAGGCCTTTCACCTAAGGGGTTCAATCTGAAGTGATGGAGTGAAATTAACATGTGTCTTCTCAGTCCTTTGAGACAAAGCATTTTATACAATTATTGAGATATTTGTTAAAATCTGAAGGAGCAAAATCTTCAGAACAACAGCTCTGCAACTGTATACAAGTAATTATAAAATTTAATCTTTGGTTTCCTAACCAAGTAACAATGTTAAAAATTGGAAGTGCGGATGGCTGACACGAGAGAACACTGTGTCTGAGGAGTAGGAGAGCAGAAACAACGCAGCGACCAGGAGACTGAACTCTGGGACCTAAAACGCCAGCATTGTGAGTGCCAGGTGAGCGGAACTCCTACAGTGAGAAAATCAAGTGGGAAAACCCTAGGGACACCCAGTTATTACCTGGAGAAAAATCCCTGTGACCAGCGGCGCACAGCTCTGATCTGGACGAGCGGCTGCGCTGGGCGCCCGCACCCGCCATTATAGACTGTCTCCCGGGCAGTCTCAGGAGGAGCCTGGTGCCGTTTTCACTGAACTGCGCCCTAGGAGCGCACACTGCACCCGGGTTCTGCTTCGACCCACGGGTGTGCTGCGGGTTCGGTCCGATCATCAGAACCACACCAGACTGAGTGGATTGGGGGACCATTTTGACCAGTCCGCACATTGCCGGGGCGCAAGCCGAACGCCCCGCCAGCAAAATCTCAGTCAGTGTGTGAGTCCTCCCGCGGATCTGGGAGGATCCCGAGTCCTGCACCAACCCACGGGTGTGCGGGGGGCATGAACAGATTGTGGGAACCACCACAGACTGAGTGGATTGGGGGACCATTTTGACCAGTCCACACACTGCAGGGGCGCAGGCCGAACGCTTCTGCCAGCAAAAACTCAGTCAGTGTGTGAGTCTGCCAGCAGCAAAAACTCAGTCAGTGTGTGAGTCCGCTAG
>CM053765.1:7953985-7978646 GCA_028658305.1 Pachyuromys duprasi
GGCGGGGAAGAAGGAGATGAGGAAGGGAGTGGGAGGGTAGGAGGGAATGGGGGAGGGGGCTACGCCTGGGATTCAAAGTACCTAACCTGTGATTGAGATAAAAATAAATAAATTAAAAAATAATAATAATAAAAAAATTGGAAGTGCATAGTAATCAATGTGAAGAGAGCCCACGGGAAGAGAGCTAAAGTCCCTATCAATTGTTTTTCAAGGCAGAGTACAGTAATATATTGTTTGTACTCTTTCAGAAGGAAAAGAGAAAAAAAAAAGCAGAAAAAAAATTTCTGCAGGACATACCGTGGCAAACCTTGGCAGTGCAGGCCAAATGGACTCCGCAGCTGGTCAGCTTCCAGGCGTGCTGGGTGTTTGGGGCGTGCCCTCCCAAGAGATCTGACAGGAGCTCAAACCCTCCAGGCAGCAGCCCTTCCCAACTCTGGGTGATGAAAAGCAGCCTGAGCAGCACCTGCATGCCGAGGAAGGGCGGGCAGGGCCCCACCACCTGCGGCATGAGCTAGGGTTTTGTTTGCTTATTTGTTTATTTTTTGTTTGTTTTTTCCACGACAGCGGGAATAACTCAATATGGCTTGATCAACGGTCCCTTCATGAGGAAAATTGAAACAGGTCCAGCTTGTAACACAGGAACAGCTGCAGCTAGGACATAAAGCCGGTACTGATTCATTTCCTGAGGTACTGCTATTCAGTTTATGGATGACACTCTCCTCTCCTGATCATCTTACCAACACTTAAATGAGTGATTAACTTTCATAGTAAATAAAGTAAAAGAGAAAAATTTAAATTTCGGGCCCATGTCAACCGACAGGCACTTGCCTGCCTGTCACTCCTGAGGATTTGGCTCTGTTCCTTAAGTTGCTTTCCGGAGACTCTCAGTTCATTTCTATAAGAAATGCAACACCTGACGAAGAGCAGGCTATTAGCTTATTAAATAATGCTGCCACTAAATCCAGAGCTCACAGAGATAATCCCTCACCGGTAAAGAGCCTGCAGAAATAATTGCACCACAAAATAGAATGCAGGTTGATTGCTCCACGCTGATAATAATTGGTAGGTAGGGTTAGCGTGTTACTCAAGGTCTATAGATAATCATTATCCAAAGGATCTCCTTTTAAGGTTTGAAGATACCCCATAGGTATTGACTAAAATTGCATAGAAAAAAAAAAACCCTGTAGAGATTGCTTTGAATGCTTTTACAGATGGCTCTTCAAAAGGACAATCAGCATATGATTTATAAACAAATTTCATGTGCTCCACAAAAGAAGATTGTACCCACCCACTCTCCCACCCACCCGGGCATACAGCTCAATAGTCTAAACTCCGTGTAGTCAATCAGCTTTTGTCAGATATTTCTCGGCCACTGAATATTTAACTCATTCTGCTGTATATTTAAATTCATGTGACAGTTCATGGGGTGGACAAAGGAGGAATCTGAGCCTTCTAATCGTGATGGATATCTCTGGAGCCCCCGTTTTTTTCACAACCTCACCCCAAATGGGTTCCTGCAGGGAACCTGAGGCGCAGTATCCACTGGTCTCGTATATAGATTAGCACACGAAGGATAGAGGTGCGCTAGAAATGAAAACCAACCTCGCTTGAGAGAAAAGGGATGTTGCGGGAAGGTTGCGAATGTAGAGAGAATGTAATAAATGGATGGGAACATTTGGAATGAGGTCCTCGTGGTTGGAGTCTAGTAAACTGAGAGTCAGAATGGATAAAACGTGAGGGACGTGGAGACGAGAAAAATGGAAAAAAGTTTGATGCGCTACCTCAGCCGAGTTTCCTTCCTTTGAAAACAAAAGGTAAATAGAAAAATAAATTCAATCCTATTGACACATGACAGCAATCCTGAATTGCCGGTACCTCTGTCTCTAGAGAACAGTAAGCAGGAAGGGCCTGCCTCGGAGGAAAGTCAGGAACAGCTGGGAATGTTACTGGTAGGAAGTCGCTCCATTGGGCTAGTACAAGGCGTGGTCTGTCCGTGAGACTCCAAACGCTTTCCCTGCTGGTCCCTGGTCAAATTGCACATTCATCTAATCATTTCACTCACAGCAGCAAAATACGAATTTTATCAGAAGTGAAGATTTCCTCATTTCAGCCCCCAAACCACCCAGAGTCCTTTGTATTTGTAGATACTGAAACTTTATTTTTTATATTTGTACTTTCATACAACATAACAAAATATTTTTTAAAATAATGATATAAAAAGGCTTGGGGTGGCTTTAAGAAGGAAAATAGGAGAAAAATGAAATCAAAAAAGTTTAAAGAAGTAATTTCTTCTGTATAGCACAGTAGCCGAAGAATCCAAACATAATTAATTGCATGTTTCTCAGTTTCGCTCAGAGGTCAGAAGGGCATGAGACAGAAGCTCAGGCTGCAGCAGTTACATTCTTTTGAAGTTTTCACATAAAATTAGTTTTGGTACAGCCTGAGAATGTGCTTCATCAGACTGTCTGCAGAATGTACTAAAAACCAGAGTCTTCCAGCAAGTTCTTCTTCCACGAGACTGCTGTGCTTTGGTATTGTTCACATTTGTCTTTCATTTACAGTCTCAGCTGGATATGAGCGTTCATGCTTGCATGGTTTTCTCCTTTAGGATTTTCTGTAATTATTTCTCAGGTACTTCTAAATAATCCTGTCACCTAGTAGGAGAATCTTCTTAAGTTCAAAATTAAAATTGCCCTAAAATTTGAAGATCCCAAATTTTAAATTAAAAGCATTAGGCTTAAATCTTTAAAAGTTAATGACCGTTGTTAATTAAGTGGATTTTTTTGTGTGTGCTTGCCTTGTTCTAATAAATGATCCAACTTTGGCCAGGGAAGAAGTTAGAAGATGCTCATGAAGGCATATGGTACATAGTATTCCAAGCTTCTAGTGCATAATTAATTACGAGTGGAATCAGCTTGACATCTTAAACTACAGCTGTCTGTGTCTAGAGCCTTCTCTGCTCTCAGATTTGCAGAGACCTGTGCTCAAAAGTGCACTACAGATTTGTACAAGGCCTCTCTCTACTAGCTAGTCAGTTACAGACGACAGGCCCAGGCATGGGGCTCTGGTAGCTTCAGGAAAATAGCCATTGTGTCACACGTAAACCTTGACTTTGTCAGACTGATGGTGGAGGTGCACACCTTTAATCCCAGCATTTAAGAAGCAGAAGCAGGTGGATCTCTGTGCGTTCAAGGCCAGCCTGGTCTACGAGGAAGTTCCAGGACAGCCAGGGCTACATAAAGAAACTCTATCTAAAAAACAAACAAACAAAACTTGTCTTTGTCAAATAACTCTGAATACATTTCTAAGACTCCTATTTCAGCTAAAAACTGATCCTGTTTATGTTCATAAACACTTTAAAGAATTTTGAAAATTTGCAATTTATGCAATATTAATCTTAACTAAAATCCTGCTCTATTCATAGGATCAAGCTAATGTGAAACAACACCATCAAATAATTAATTAACAATTTTAATAATAAAAAGGGAATATACACACCCACCCGATTTCCCACATATTATACTACATTTGACTGTTAACTTTCATTATTTTTTAATGTTTTTTACTTAATGGATAACACTTCTTTGCTTCCCCAAAGCATTTTGCCCTAAAGGAGACACAGCCTAAGGTGTGTGTTAAATGAAAAGATCTAAAAACTAATCCATGCCCCAATGTTAACATCGGGGCAAGAAGGTTACCCTTCTGTCTTTTCAGAAAATGAACAAAGTCTAAGACTTTGTTGGATCTGATGGATCCTACCAGGACAGCATCCCAGAGACCACTGGACAAATAAAGCATCAGAAGAGAGATGACATACCTATCAAGAGGAGATACCCCAAGAGGAAGAGCAAGCCCATGACTTGGAGAGACTTCAAGACTCTAACTCGTCAAGCAGAGACTTTGGAGAAACAGCAAAGATACAATATAAATGATGTTGTTCTGTTTACTGACTGTATTGCATGTTAATTTTCAGCTTGCCAATGTAGACTCCAGATGCCTTTTGTCAGAGGGGAGAAAAGGCACAGCTGTAATAGGGGCAGCGTGACATTGTTTTGCCATGCTAAGGATTGTTTTTAATCTTTTAGGACTAGTGTCTGGCTGAAAAATGATATATAAATATTTAGTCACATGAATAGGGAATTTTTTGGTTGAACTAATCTAACTGATAAGTTCAAGCACAATGATAAGGACCTTAGCTAATTAGGTACTTTTTAGACAGCTCTGAAAACAGAAATTATAGTTGTATGATGAAAATACAAAAAGAATACTCAATGTATTTCTTACTGAAGTTGATATTACTGTACCTAGAATGCAATAATTGAATAATCAACTTCTATCTCTCTGTTCCCAGTGCTTTAGAAAATAACCTGTGCCTTCACGTATGACAGTCAACAAGAACAACTGGTTTGTATCAGAGGAGACCTGTCTACTCCTGGGCTCTTCAAAAGAAATGTATATGGCATAGGAGATACTCGTGTACTGTGCACAGTTAACAGGGGACAATGTAGAATCTACCCACACCTCTATTCACAGGGTTTCCCCTGATGTTCTTGCCAAGTGTGTTTTTCTATCACATTGATTATGCTTTAAATGTGTGTATGTCTCTCGTTACAATTCCACTTCTGAATTCTCTTTTAAGCAACTGGTAAATTCCCTGGTAAGCAACTGCCTTTGGGATGAACCTGTGTGTGTGTGTGTGTGTGTGTGTGTGTATGTGTGTGTGTGTGAAAATGCTACTTATACCATCTTTCCTGTGGGTTATAAAAGTTTACTTGGGGTAGGCCATATTACACCCACTTTGCCCGGCATATCTTTTCAATAGATCAGTAGAATTAAGAGAGCTCTTTCTGAAAATTGTGATGACTCTGCATCTGTTGGGTCCTGTGATGGTTGCAACCACAATGGCCTCTTCATTGCCTGTCCCGGGAATGGTTACTAGAATGCAAAGTGCAACCTCAAAGGTAGCCTGTATGATTAGGAAAACTACCAATGTTACAGCAAAATATTAGCAGAAATTAATCAACAGATGGGTGACTTGTGGACCATAGTTTTACGAAACAGAGCTACTATAGATTATTTGCTGCTCAAGCATAATCTTGGTTGTCAACAGTTTCCTGGCATGTGTTGCTTTAATGTGTTATGGTTTTCTCATACGATTGATGGTAAAATTAACGATTTGCTTAAAGAGATAAACTCTCTCAAGTGAGCTTTGAATGGTGCTCATGGTTAAGATGGTTTTCCACTTTCCTTGATCCTTTGTTAGCTATTCTTAAGATTCTCTCATGATTATATTAATTAGACAGTCATACAGGCAGTGCACTCAACCATAGCCTCACCGTTTCTTCTTAAAAGCTTAGAAATGGGGAGATGTAGAGGGCACTGAGGTCTTCGTGCTCACAGATAAGCACTAGGAAACCCAGGAGTGTCAAGCATTCAGGCTCATCTCTTCAACAGAAGGGCATGTATGCCTGCCTTTCCCCCCAGAAGGTGGGGAGCAGATATAAGTTAATAACGTGGTGACCTTTGCCACCTGTAGAGCCAGGCCTCACTGGAATTCCCCAGAATGTTCATACAGGCCCTTCCTCCCTAGACCTTTATTTTTAGCTTTGTTTATCAGTCAATCGAACCTGTCCTTAGGGGAGCTATCACATGTGCTTGGTAGCTTGCTAACCTCTATGACATCTGTGTGAACAAGACCACACTGATCCTCTCCTAGGCCCTTAAGCTAGAGAACCCATTTTTATGGAAGAGGTCACATGTACATTGCAAAAAGGGTTTCTATGTAGTCACACCTTAAGCTTTATTGTGCACATTGGATTGAGAGAAATATTCCCAGGAACCTTCTTTCCAAAATTGTACTGTACTTAAATGCCAAAAATTAAACTTCCCTGGGGCAAAGCTCTGGAAGTTTGAACCAGCACTGGCTACTGGTCATGTTGAACTGGGCTTTCTCTTTGCCTCATGCAAATCATTACTCTACCAGCAGTGATGTTTTCAAGGACTCCTACAATGATAGAGGTGTGGTAAGAACTGCTGAGTAGGACTCAGTTTGCACAGGAATTAAGACCAACACGTGACTAATGGGATATCATAAAACTAAAATGCTTCTGTGCAGCTAAGGAAACAATTGATTGAAGGAATAAGAAACTCACAGAGTGGGGGAGCATCTTTGACAACTATACATCCGATATGGCTAGAATATACACACATATATGTATATATACATATATCTACTCAGAGTCAAGAAGAGTCCAATTAAAAATGTGCTGTGAATCTCAACAGAGAGCTCTCAAAAGACAAATTAGAATGCCTAAGAATTATTTCAAAAAAGTGTCACCTTTAGCAATCATGGAAATGCTAATCAAAACAACTTTGAGATTTCATCTCGCCACAGTCAGAATGACCTAGATCAGCAAAGCACCGGCGATAACCCATAATGAGGATGTGGAGAAAGGGGGAACTCACCCACAGCAGATGGGATTGGAGACTGGTGCAGCCACCCTGGAAATCAGTGCGGAGAATTCTCAAAAGACTAAAAATAAGTCCATCCTATGACCCAGCTGCGCCGCTCTTTTGCATATGCCTACGATACACAGCACTTGGCTCCACACATATCTGTTCATTGCCACTCTATTCATAAGAGCTAGGAAATGGGAAGAAACTGCATGTTCTTCAACAGATGAATGGATAACGGAAATGTGGTACATATACACTATAGAATACTATTCAGCTAGAAAGAAAAATGGATTGAAGTCATGAAAATCATAAGTAAATGGATGGAGCTAGCTATTGAGTGAGGTGACCCAAACACAGAAAGACAAAAACTTTACACTCTCTCTCATCTGTGGATACTGGTTCCAAATCTTCAGATGTGAGGTTGTATCTTAGAGCAACCACAAAAATTCAGAAAGTTAAAAAAAAAACATGGGAAAGTCCTGCATATGGGAATAGCAGGATGCATGTGGTATGGAGGGAGAAATGGGGAACGTCAGGGTGGAGCTTTAGTTTGGGAGAAGGGAGGAAAATCAACACAGGAGAGGGAAAGAGGAGGGATAACGAACACTAAGGATTTTGAAAATGCCTTAAAGAATCATATTATTTTTTATTTACCTAAATTATATATAATACATATAAGTGTATGTGTACACATACATATGTAGGTTAAATAAAAATTTGGCCCCTGGTTGACAATATTTACCCTAAGAGCAAATGACTGTGTAATAAAAACCCCAGCACCAGACACAAGAGACCTCCTTTTGAGTTGTTGGTCACAGGAGTCCAAGAGACTTCCCTCCCCCAAAATATAGGCTATTTTTGTTGTCATTGGTTGATTCTCAGAGGTTGATAGTAAGTCTGTATTGCTGAAGAGATGATATACTTCAGACAGAGAACGCAGATGATTTGAGCTGAATCTGAACTGAAAGTTTCCTCTGAGGACTAACTTTGATACTACCAGAAGGGTCTATGTAAGCTGCCAAAATAGAAAAGCAGTCAGTATACCTACATAGCTGTGATACACATGAATCACAATAGTGATAATCAAGGTAAGACATTCCTAAAGACACAATAGTGGTATTCACACCTTGTCAGTAGACAACAGCTCTCTAATTGGATCTAAGGACCACTCAACAGGAATGAAATCATGTCTGATTCTGGAAGCCCAGCTGACCATCCAGGGCTAGCAAGATCACAGATCTTAAAGAGAACCATCCCTTTTTAAAGCCAGCATAATAAATGCTAACAGCATTCTAAATGCTCATCCTTATGCCCACACATAAATGTAGCTCTCACCCCCATCAAAGCCGCTTCTCTTTGCAGCAGACAGACCATTACAGAAAACACGGAGAGCAAACTGCAGAGAACAACTGACTCCTGGGTGCCCAGACCCAGTGGGTGCATCCGTAACACCATTCCTGCACCTAGGATTCAGGGTTCATCCTGGGAATATTATAAAAGCCAGAGGACCAATAAGTCTGCTATGAGAACATGTCTCCTGAAAGTGACAGGCAAGCTTCAACCATGGTACTGCAATAATAATATGGCTGCCAAAAGAAGGCACAGACACCAGGGTAGATTATTCCCCCTTGGAGAGCCTTTCCTTCTCTGAGAAGAAGAGAGAGGGGTGAGCGAGGGGGCATGAGAGTGGAACTGTGAGGAGAAGAAGAGGGGCTGGGATCAGGCTGTAACATAGATAGATAGATAGATAGATAGATAGATAGATAGATAGATAGATAGATAGATAGATAGATAGATAGATAGACAGACAGACACACTAATATGGGAGGGACTGTGTCATAGGGCGCTGCTCATAGAGCTACAGGAAACGGTGACTGCTGAGAGAGGGAAAGTCAGCCCTTCCCAGGACTGATTCATTGCCTAGTACCAGGTGGCCAGCCCTGAAATCACACGCATACAAGAAACACTAAATGGACACAGCCGATCGTACTCATATATTTATGCATATAGATGTATGTAACAACAACAATAATAACAACAGCAACATTAAAGAAGCCATGAATTTGAGAGGGAGTAAGGGTGAGCATGGGAGAAGTTGAACAGAGTTGCGGAAGAGATTGGAGAGAGGAAAAGAGGAATGAATGATAAAAATCATTTATTGATTGATCGAGTAATTGAGTGATTGGTTTTTTGAGACAGGAATTCTCTACATAACAGCCTTGGCTGTCCTGAAACTCACTTGTTGACCAGGCTGGCTTCAAGCTCACAGAGATCTGCCTGCCTCTGCCTCTTCAGTGCTAGGATTACAGGCTTGCACCACCATGGCCACTTTTTAATTTTTAAAGATGCAATGAAACTAAAAATAAAGAAGAAATTACAGGGAGATTAAAAATTTGGGGAATCAGATGAAAATAGAAACACAGCTTACCAGTAACAAAGGCAGTTCTAAGTAAGAACGCAAAAATTGTGATGCACCTGACATTTTAGAAAAACCAAACCAAGATGAGCCCAAAATTAGTAGATGGAGTAAACATAGGAATGGAAATTAATGAAATATAGTCTAATCCAATGAATCAATGAAACAAAAAACTCGTTCTTTGAAAGAATAAATTAAATTGACAAACCTTTAGCCAAACTGCAAAACGACAAAGAAAAAAAGGTCCAAATTAATAAAATTAAAGGTTAAAAGTACTATTGTGGCAAATATCACCAATACCCCAGATAATTATTACAAAATATTTAAAAATCTATACCCTCCCAAACTGCAAAGTCTAGGGGAAATGGGTAAATTTTATAATGCATGTGTTTTAAAATTGAACAAAAGGACATATTAAACATAAGCAGATTGATAGCAAACAATATAATTGAAATACTAATAAGAAAGTCTTCTAGCTGTTTTGTTTGTTTGTTTGTTTGTTTTCCCCATCTTGCAAGATGGCGGGTGAAAAAGCCGAGAAGCCTGACACGAAGGAGAAGAAACCTGCAGCCAAGAAGGTTGGCGGTGCTGCTGCTGCTGCTGCTGGCCCCTAGCCGCTGGTGCAGCCAACGAGGATGACCCTGAGGTTAGGAAGCCCAAGAAGGGAAGCCCAATGCAGCCAAAACCCTGTCCTGGTTAGAGGAATTGGCAGGTACTCCCGGTCTGCTATGTATGCTAGAAACAAATTGTACAAGAGGAAATACTTGGCCGCAAAGCCCAAGATTAAGAAAAAGGAGAAGGTCCTTGCTACTGTTACAAAACTAGTCGGTGGTGACAAGAACGGTGGTACCCGGGTGGTGAAGCTTTGAAAAATGTCTAGGTATTATCCTACTGAAGACGTGCCTTGGAAGCTGCTGAGCCATGGCAAAAGCCCTTCAGTCAGGGTGTGCAAAAGCTGCGTGCTGGCATCACTCCTGGGACTGTCCTGATCATCCTCACTGGGCACCAGAGTGGCAAGAGAGTGGTTTTCCTGAAGCAGCTGGGCAGTGGCTTGCAACTTGTGACTGGACCTCTTGCCCTCAACAGAGTTCCTCTGCGCAGAACACACCATAAGTTTGTCATCGCCACCTCCAAGTTGAAATTTGCAGGCAAATGGTGGAAACTAGAAAAGATCATCCTGAATGAGGTATCCCAGAAGCAGAAAGACACACATGGTATATGCTCACTTATAAGTGAATATTAGACATATAAATAGGATAAACATATTAAAATCTGTACACCTAAAGAAGCTAAGCAAGAAGAAGGATCGGGTAAGATGCTCAAACCTCACTCAGAAAGGCAAATGGACAGATATAGTAAGAAGGAGAAAACAGGGAACAGGGCAGGAGCCTACCACAGAGGGCCTCTGAAAGACTCTACCCAGAAGAGTATCAAAGCAGATGCTGAGGCTCATAGCCAAACTTTGGGCAGAGTGCAGGGAATCTTATGAGAGAATGGGGAGATAGAAAGACCTGGAGGGGACAGAAGCTCCACAAAGAGGGCAACAGAACCAAGAAATCTGGGCCCAGGGGTCTTTTCTGATACTGATACTCTAACCAAGGACCATGCATGGAGATAACCTGGAACCCCTGCACAGATGTAGCCCATGGCAGCTCAATCTCCAAGTGGGTTCCCTATTAAGTAGAACAAGGGACTCTCTGACATGAACTCAGTGCCTGGCTCTTTGATCACCTTCCTCTGAGTGGGGAGCAGCTTTACCAGGCCACAGAGGAAGGCAATACAGCCAGTCCTGATGAGACCTGATAGACTAGGGTCAGATGGAAGGGGAGGAGGACCTCCCTATCAGTGGACTTGGAGAGAGGCATGGGAGGAGATGAGGGAGGGAGGGTGAGATTGGGAGGGAATGAGAGAAGGGGCTACAGCTGGGATACAACATGAATAAACTGTAATTAATATAAAAATAAAAGAAAAAAGTTGATATCAGCAAAGTTTAAATCCCCAAACACCTGGCTGATGCTTACTTTGAGAAGATGCAGCTGCAAAGGCCCAGGCAACAGGAGAGCGAGATCTTTGACATAGAGAAGGAGAAATACGAGATTATGGAGCAGCGCAAGGCTGATCAGAAAACTGTGGACTGGCAGATTCTGCCAAAGATCAAAGCTGTTCCTCAGCTGCAGGGCTACCTTCGATCTCGGTTTTCCCTGACAAAAGGGATGTAGCCTCACAAACTGGTGTTCTAAATTGCTAACGACCTAATTAAACAACTTCATATGTTAAAAAAAAAGTCTTCTAGCTTGTACAATCATGAGGCCAGGCTTTAAAAATTGATATTCTATTAAATTGGAAAATCTGAAAGAAATAAAGTTCTAGATGCATATAACCTATCAAAGCTGGATGGGGTAAATAGCTTAAACAGATCCAAAACAACCAATGAGATAGAAGTAGTAATTAGAAATTTTCTAGCTAATAAAAGCCCAGGGTCAGGTGGACCCAGTGCAGACTTCTACCAGACCTTCAAAGAAGAACTAGCACTAAAACTATGCAAAATTCTCTGCAAAACAACAACAAAAATAGAAGTCTTCCAAACTCTTCTTTACAAAAGCTTGGGTTATGATAACAGCAAAAACCAGATAAAGACACATTAACAACAACCTGCCCCAGAGAGTTATAGATCAGTCTCCCTGATAAACATAAAATCCTTTCAAATAGAATTCAAGAACACATCCAAAAGATCATTCACCATAATCAAGTAGCCATCACTCCAGGGATGAAAGGCGTTCAGCATAAGTAGATCCAGTAAATACCATATACCACTCAAGGTCAGACATCATCAGATCATTTTGGTTGATAAAGGCAGGCCTTTGACAAAAATCCAAGAGCCCTTTTCGAATAAAAGCCCTGGAGAGGGGCCTTCCAGAAGAGGGAGCTGAAAGGTTGTAAAAGCCAGAAGTTAGAAAAGACCCTGGGCCTGCCTACTGGACACATGACAGGACAGATGTACTCACACACTCAGAACTTGTGTGTTTAGCCTGCTCAAGTTC
This sequence comes from Pachyuromys duprasi, assembly GCA_028658305.1. Lineage (NCBI taxonomy): Eukaryota > Metazoa > Chordata > Mammalia > Rodentia > Muridae > Pachyuromys > Pachyuromys duprasi. Next base: position 7,965,899 of record CM053765.1, read on the forward strand.
AAGCACGTCAACATTCCAGCATAGAAATGGAAGGGGCCCAGACTCACCACCCCCAGCTACTTTATCTCTTCTTGGGGAATAGAGATGAGCTTTCTTTAAGGATGTGGCCCCTGATAGGTTGAGGGCAGCTCAGGGAACGGCCTCGCACTGATGAGCATATGGGTATTTTTGAACTTGGTGGGCTATAAAAAAATAAGAGGACATGAATTTGGGAGGGGATAAAGGGAGCAGATGGCGGACCTGGGAGGAGTTAAGGAGAGCAGTAAGGTGAATATGATCAAGATGCACTGTATGCTTGTATGAACCTCTCAAAGAATTCAGTTATGCGTATAAGGTGTCTTTATCAAGTCCACTCCTCTCTCCTCTCTGACTCTTCTTCCCCTACCCCATTACATTTACCTCCCAGCTTCATGAACTTTTGATAAACTCATTGAGTCCATTCAGAACTACCAATATGAGCATAGGACCATCCACCGGGGTGAGGGCAGCGTATTAGAGGTTGCATCCCTACAACAAACCAACTTTCTCTTCCCCAGCAGCCACTAGTTGCCAAAAGCTCTTCATCTAGGTAAGGGCTTGGTAAGCCCCTGCCCATTCATAATGTAATGTTGACTGGCTTGATCTTGTGCAGGTCCTGTGCACACAGTCACAGCTACCATGAGCTCATTTGTGCAACAACCCTGTCATGCGCAGGCGACATTATTTTTACAGTAGCTGTCCACTTCTGGCTCTCACAACATTTCTGTCTCCTCTGATGAGCCTAAAAGTTCCAGGGATAGTGTGTTACAGGATATCCCATTTAGGGCTGAGCACTTCATGGTGCCTTATTTTCTGCAGATTGGCCAGTTGTCAGTCTCTGTGTTCATTGTTTTCTGTTGCAGAAGGAGGCTCCCCTGGTGAGGGTTGGGCAGTTTAATTCTATGTCCATTTAGCAGAGTAACAGTATCCGGTTCTCCCATAGGACTTACGACTTACACAGATCCTGGTTCTTGGTCCAGTTATCAGTACAGAACATAAATTCTGTCTTGTGGAATAGGTCTTAAATCCAATCAGAGCATGTTTGTTACTCCACTATTATAGCAATGGACATGTCTTTCCAGGCTGGTTCTTATTGTAGCTCACAGTCCTCACCAGGGTAGTAATGTTCTTTTTTTTCTCTCTCTCTCTCTCCCTCAGAAACATAGCACCTTCTAGCATTCGCATGTCCTGTGTCCTATCTATGTCCTATGTACCAAGTGTGCAGTGACTTTGGCAATAGGATGTTACCATCAAGTTCTGGAGGGTAACCAGCAGGAATGCCAATATCCTGTAATGTTATAGGGGCCTATGGGACCCCACAAAACAACAGCTGCGGAAGAAGTGAAACACACCTGGCTCTGATCTTTCGTTTGATAACCCATGATACCTGGAAGAGGCATTATTCCCACCTCCTCCACATAGGTGAACTCCATTTAAACTCTCTTTGTATATTTATTTTGGGTGTGTGTATGTGTGTATTTGTGTATTGCATGATTTTTATGTATATATTTTAAGAAGCTTCTGACGTAATAGCTTTTTGTCTGGCTTTTTAGTGTCGTGTATCCTTCTCCAACCTCCTTTTTTCTGCTTTCCTCTCCCCAGGCCCCTCTTCCTTTTTGCCCCTCCCCCCTTCTCTTTTCAAATCACCTGTTTTCTACTACCCTTTCTCCCTTGAAATCTTCTCAGTGCTCTTTCTGGTTTCCGTGACTTCTTTCCACATTCAATTTAAACACACATGTCTAAAGGTCCAAAGACATGGTCTACATGTTTTCTATACATGTGTTTCTGGGTCTGAGTTGCCTTACTCAGAATGATTATTTCCATAATTTCAGTTTTCTTTGCAACTGAATAAAATTCCATTGTGCTTAAGCATCACATTTTCTTTTATAAAATTAATTAATTTATTTATTCACTTTAGATCCCTATCTAAAGTAACCCCCTCCCTCCACTCCTCTCAGTCCTCCCCTCCCTCTTCCCCCATCCCTTCTACCCTATTCTTCAGATAAAGGGAGTCCCCCCCACCTACCCACCCATCCCAGCTCTTTAAGTAGAATCAAGATTGAGCAGAACCCCTTCCCCTGTGGGTTACCTCACTCAAGATGATCTTTTCTAGTTCCATCCATTTGCCTGCAAATTTCCTGACTTCCTCGATTTTAATAGCTGAGTAGTATTCCATTGTGTAAATATACCACAATTTTTTTATCCATCCTTCAGTGGAGGGAAATCTAGCTTGTTTCAAGTTTCTGGCTTTTATGAATAAAGCCACTATGAACATAGTTGAGCAGGTGTCTTGTACAGTGGAGCATCTTTTTGGTATATGCCCAGGAGTGGTATTGTGGGTCTTGAGGTCACTTGAATTTTTGATCTTAGCCATTTTGATGACTGTAAGATGGAATCTCAGAGTCAGTTTGGTTTGTATTTCCCTGATAACTAAGGACTTGAGCATTTCTTTAAGTGTTCCTTGGCCATTCAAGATTCCTCTGTTGAGAATTCTCTGTTTAACTGTGTACCCCATTTTTAAATTGGATTATTTGATTTGTTGGTGTTTAATTTCTCAAGTTATTTATATATTTTGGATATTAGCCCTTTGGCAGATGTAGGATTGATAAACATCTTTTTCCAATCTGTAGATTGCCGTTTCATTCTATTGAGAGTGTCCTTTGCCTTACAGAAGCTTTTCAATTTCAAGAGGTCCCATTAATTAATTGTTGAGTTTAGAGCCTCAGCTATTGAGAAAGTTGTCTCCTGTGCCAATGAGTTCAAGGCTCTTCCCCACTTTTTCCTCTAGTATAGTTAGTGTTTCTGGTTTTATGTTGGGGTCTTTGATCCACTTGGACTTTAGTTTTGTGCAGAGTGATAAATATGGATCTATTTGCATTCTTCTACATACAAACATCCAGTTAGACCAGCACCATTTGTTAAAGATACTTTCTTTTTATATTGTATGGTATGGCTCCTTTGTCAAAAATCAAGTATCTGTAGTTATGTGGATTTATTTCTTCTATGATTTTCGTGAAAATGTTTTCTGGCCCTTGGAGGTAGGAATCTTCTCTTTCTTCTATTCCTGTTATTCTTAGGTTTTATTTTTTCATGGTGTCCTTGATTTCTTGGATGTTTTACATCTGATATTTTTAATTTAATATTTTCTTTGACAGATATATTAATTTCTCCAATTGTATCTTCTAAGCCTGAGATTCTCTCCTCCGTCTCTTGTATTCTATTGGTGATGCTTATTTCCCTGGTTCCTGTTCTCTTCCCTAAGTTTTCCATCTCCAGGATTTCCTTGGTTTGTGTTTCTTTATTGATTCTATTTCCATTTTCAGGTCTTGAACTATTTTATTCATTTCTTTCACCTGCTTTATTTTGTTTTCCTGTATTTATATAAGTGATTTATTCATTTCTTCCTTAAAGGCCTATATTTGTTTGATTGTATTTTCCTGTATTTCTTTGAGGGATTTATTAATTTTTACTTTAAAGTCCTCTACCAGCTTCATAAGCTTTAAGGTCATTTCCTTGTGCTTCAGCTGTATTAGAATAACTAAAGGTTACTGTCATATTGCCCTGGTATTTGTTGATTGTCTTTTTACACTAGTCCTTAGCTGTTTGGCTGTCCCTGGCATTGGTTGTTTGTTTCTGGAACCTGCTGGGCTTTTCTGGCATGAGAAAGTAGCCCATGGGCAGAAGGGCTGGATCTTCTTATGTGGCCTATAGCTCTGCTCTGCTGGTTGTGTCCCAGTTGGACCTATAGGCAGGTGTGGGTTTCTAACCTGAGTGATCCTGCAAAGACCTTCTGGCCTCCTCAAGGTAGATTGTAAAGTCGTGATCATAGGCTGGATCTGCATGCCTCTGGAATCTAGAGTCTTCTTCAGGGTGGCAGGAATCCTTGGGAAGTCTGAGGGTGGTAGTGTGCAAGTCTGGCCTCCTCTTTCCATGGAAACACCAAGGATTGCTGTCACTTCACAGTCAGCAGTGCAAGCGGCTTGGTACTTTGCACTCCTGGTGGTCAGACTTTGCTGGGTGCCACCATCTTGAATCTGAGAACCTATATGTTCCTACTGTCTAGTCAGTTGCCTCAGGGAGACTAGTAGAACCATGAACCGAAGGCTGGGACACTGTTCCTGGCATCCAGAAAGTGTCCAGAGAAGGTGGAAGGAGTCTGGGCTATGGATGCTGGATCTGTGCTTTTTGTTCATGTGGGCAGAAGGCACTGGGTGCTGGGAGCCTAGGAGTGTGTGTGACTCTTAGATCCTGATTTGCCTTAAGGTCCACTCCACAAGATGGAACCCATACCTATCACTGCTTAGGTGGCCAAGAACCAGCGACTAGACAGCCCAGAGACCCAGGGTTGCTTCTGTTTTTTTCTTGTTTGTACTGGAGTGCATGTTTTTCCTCCCAGCCCCAAGATTCCAAAATAATGACTCATGAGATTGAAAATAATTTATAAATACCTAGGCCATATAGCTAGGCTCTTCTCTGACCATTTCATACCTTAAAACAACCCATTTATACTAATCTACATTCTGCCATGTGTCTGGTTACCTCTGCTCAAGCACCAGGCTTCTGTCCTCCTCTCACCTTCTCCAGAAAATCTCCTGTGCGTGCCTGGCTCTATCCCAGAATCATTTCTGTCTGCCAGATGCTCCACCTTCCCTTCCCTATAGCCCATAGTTTTTTTTTTTAATTGACAGGCAATTCAACTCATCCATAAATACATAAGATATTCTCTTTACAATTGCCCCTTTTAGTCCAACAAAAGGCTCTTTTTCTTATAATAGTATATAGTTTATCTTATAGTGACAAACTATATACAATAATAACAATTATGAAACAATAATGAAAACTATTAAGCAAAATTTACATTCACAATGTCCAGTTCATATGCCCCTGGTAACTTTGGAAAAAGTATTCTATTATCTATTCTATCTTGATGAGTTCAGAGTTTTGTACCTAAACCATTTTCTATCATAACTTGCATTACCAACCTAAAAACATCTTCAAGATATAAAAACATTTTCTTAAATCCTAAAAAATTAAGCTAATTGTGAGACTATAACTATTTAGTCTTCAACTCCATTGTAGATTTGATGAGGAATAAATATTACCTGAGTATACACAAAGTGCAGGCAAGTAGCTTTCAAAACTACAGAAATGACAAACAGCTGATTGCCTGGATAGCTCATTGCTCCATAATATTGGAGCATCAATCTTCAGTCTTCTGGCCCAGCATATCTGAAAGACCTTATTTATGAAGCAGGAAATATGAAGGAATAGCATACCTTGTCTTTGCAAAGCTTGGCCTTCAACTTTCCTGCTTCCAAGTTAGTCCATTTTGGACAGTATACTGTCAGCAGTTGAAGCAAGGGCAGTTTTTCTCCAGTGGCTGGTTTGGCATTTTTGAAGCATACTCCATAAAGAGGTTCTTTGATGCCTGTCATCTTCCTTAAAGTTAAAGGGGTGCTACCAAGAGCTGATAAATCTCATTGTCAAAAAATCCCTACATTAATAAAAGTACATTTAAATTCCATATTCTGTAGCTCTCTGAGGTTTTTGAAGATCATCTATCTATTTATATCACATCTGAATAGACAAATGTTACTTGTTTCTAGCTATTTGCTATCTGCTCAACATAGGAAGCAAATTTCTATAATAAACTAGACTAGTATCTGACATGACCATGAGTTTGATTGACTATTAACTTGCATTACTTAATTATCCTAAAGTTTGTAATAGTAGCTATTAAAACGGCTGAACTAAAAATTGCATTTTAAAATGAGTTGCATAGGTACAATACCTTATACAGGAACTGAAACATATATACATTATGTGCATCAAAAATAACTTTAAATTTGTATCAGTATATAATAATCTAAACCAATGTATGTAAACCTTAAATTTGTATCTATACAACAATATATTTCAATGTAAAAAAATTGGCTTCTAGAATTCTCTTTAGTTTAAGAATAAATGTAATAATTAGCCTTTTATCCCTATTATTCCTATATCATTCTATATCCTCCTTTTCCTTTTCAACCTTTCTCCTCCCACATAAGAATAGAGAAAAGAAAACAAAAGAGAAAAAAATCCCTGAGTCTTAGCATCCTATACCTTGCTTCTGCCTCCTGAAGAAGATCATTTCATAACTTATAACCAACCTCTTATAAAATGACAACAAACATTCGTAACTCACTGAACAACCAAAAAATTACCCACATTGCCTTTAAAGAATGGGGCACCATTCTCTAAAATTGTTTTCTGTTCTTTGGGAGCAAAGTTACCCTTTTGGGGGATCCAAGGAAATTGGAAAAACAGTTAAGTCTTAAGAACACTAGCTGTAAATTATTGTCTGGTCTTTAAATGTAGTGAAAATACACACTTAAGTGAAGTTAGACCTGAAGAGGAACAGTCTGAAATGCTGGACCAATTGGGATTAGTGACTTTGAAGCTGTCCTAGAAGCAAGCTGCAACAAAACAGAAGCAGTCTAAGGTTGAATCAAGCAGGATACTGGAATAAACATGTCTTAGCATCCTTGTGGGTGAGTTTCATCAAGGCCATCCCCATTTTATTGATGTTTTCTGTAAACATAAAAGCTCTCAAAAGTAATATATAGTTCTGCAATTACAAAGGTATGGAATCTACAATGTGCACAGTGCAGTTAAAGATTATTCTCTGTTCTCTGAGCACCTGAAAGACATCTGCCTTTCTTTATGAGCTAGTTTTGACTGTATAACCAAACTGCAATATAAATCTCCATTCATACCAAATAAAGGGATGACATGTAATAAAAAGTCAATGAGGACTCTGTAGCCAACAAGATTTATTGGCTATGTTTAGACATTAAGTCTCAGCCAGTCTCAGAGTTGTTCCTATGTAGAGAGATCAGCACATTACTCTTTCTCATTGGTCTGTCTGTAGCCAAGATCTCCAGGCAGACTCCCTCAATCAAATCTGATTTCCAACAATTTGGATGAAATATATAGCTTTTCTTCTCCTGTGGAAAGAAGTGGAAAATCTCCTTCCCAACATAATATATTTCCTTTCTTCCATCCTGAGGTTTTCACGTACATACTTTGATATAATTCATCAATCCTTTCTCAGACCCTTTCAACAGCTGTCCTACCTGTCTCATTGACCTTTAAAAAATTAAAAGTCAACAGGCAATATTTAATCTATCTCTGGGAGATTCTTTATCCCTCTTCTGTTCTGTGGGCTTCCCTTTAAAGTCCTATTAAATTTCTCCATAATTGCTTGACCTGTAGGATTGCAAGTTATTTCTGTAACATTTTCTATGCCATGTTGTCTAAAATAGTGTTGTATTCTAATAGATACATATGCTGAAGTATCATCAGCTTTCATCTGTAAAGGCATTTCCAAGATAATCATCAATCCAAGCAAATTGTGCAACCTCAGAATCATCTTCCCCAGAATTCAAGGCAACAGGCCCATTGGAATCCTCAATATATAAAAATAACTAGAATCTGAATTTTTAATTCAATATTTTGTATCTCTGTGGGTTGCCATACTAATTCCATTCTAATTCCTCAAGCCCCTGTAGACTTCTCTCATCTGGAATTCTTTTTTCTAATCTCTATTCTATGATCGCCAATCCAGCAATCCGTTTCTCAGTCTCCTCCTACTTCAAATCTTTCCCATTCTGATCTCTCCCAAAGAGGATATACAAAACTGCAATCATCACTGAAAAAGAGCATTTGTGTTCTAAGAGACACAAACTCAAATGAAATACAGATGCATTGTGTCATTGTGTCTTCCTCCATTTTTTTTTAACATAGGCAGTTAATTCTGTTCCCTGAACTCAGTCTAGAAAGCTGCTAGTTCCCTAGTTCTGTCCCTCCCTAAGGACTTTGCTTTCTTATATTCAAATCAAACACTTCTTCCTATGATTTTTTTTTTATACCCAGGTCCCTTCTCTTTAGTTGTTTTCCAAACTCAATACCTTAACCAGTTCAGATGTGTGAGGCTTCTCAGCATCTCTCACTGTCCTTAGCCCACCCCCGCTGTTCGGCTAGCTCTACACAGGAAGGCTCTTCAACCTACCAAGTTTTTGTATGTCTTCAGGCCTTCATCTGGGGGCTGTTGGGCCCACGACAAGTTGGTGTGTGTGTTTCCTGCTCTTCACAGGCCTCTCTTCTCCCTAGGGGAAGCTTTTCTATAAGCAGGGCATTCTAAAAAATAGTAAAGAAATAAATAGGCCACACTCCACTCTGCTTCTCAGCAGTTTTCTGCCCCTCTCTGTATCTTTGGCTAGAAAAACCTCCTTCCCAACCACTTTTCCAAGTCTCATTTTGCTCCACTGTTCTGACAAGCTTTTTGCCTTCAAAGGTGTGCCTAAGGCTCTGGCCCACTTTTGTTCTCTTTTAAAAAGAGCAGGCCTCCTGTCTAGCTAGCAAATTGTGTCAGGCTCCAGTCCTGTGCTTTACCCACTGCTTGCTGATCTCAAGCCAATGCTCAGCTTGCCACTTCTGTGGTTTCTAAAGGGTCTGTGCCTGGCTTTCTGATCCAGCTCCTGTGTCTGGAACTCATGGCTTAATGCCTGAATCTTGCATCCTAATCTTGAATTACATGCCAAACGGTGTGTAATTGCCATCTGTAGGAGGTGTCTGTTTTTCCTCCTGGCCCCAAACTCCTAGAATAATGACTCATGAGACTCAAAATATATTTACAAATACCTAGACATATAGCTAGACTCTTCTCTGACTGGCTCATAACATAAAATAACCCATTCATACTAATCTTTATTCTGCCACATGGCTGGTTACCTCTGTTCAGGTACTATGTGTCTCTCCTCCTCACATCTTCCCCAGCAAATCTCCCGTGCCTGGCTCTATTCACAGAATCCTTTTGGCCTGCTGGATATCCCACCTTCTATTCTACCCTTTCCAATAGACCATAGGTTGTTGTTGTTGTTGTTGTTGTTGTTGTTGTTTTAATTGGCAGGCAATGCATCCATAGACTACACAAGATATTCTCTCTATACTTTTTTTTCAAGACAGGATTTCTTTGTGGAGCACTGGCTGTTCTGGAACTCACTCTGTAAACCAGAATGGCCTTGAACTCAGAAAGCCACCTGTCTCTGCTTCTGGAGTACTGGCATTAAAGGCATATGCCACCACCATCTGGCTACTACTGATCTTTTAAAAAGAAATAGTAATAAAATGACTCCTATTGACATCCTGCTATACTCATAAATCAGTGCCTCATTCATCCATTATCAGAGAAACTTCCTCCTGCAGCAGGTGGGAACAAATACAGAGACTCACTATATATTATGTAGAGAGGGAGAGAGAGAAAAAAAAAGAAAGGGAGAGAGAAAGTGAGGGGGAGAAAGATTAAAACACATAGCTCTAAATAGGATGTATCCATGAAATCCATCCTCTCTGAGCTCAGGGAACCCTGTGGAAGAGAAGGAAAGTGTGTAAGAGCCAGAGGAGATGAGAGACACCAGGAGAATAAGGTCCTCTAACTCAACTGAATAAAGCTCACATGAATTCAGAGACTGAAGGAGCAATCACAGGGCCTACATGGGTCTGCACAAGGTCCTCTGTGTATATATTATAGCTTTCAATTTAGTATTTTTATGGGACTCTTGAGTGTGTGAAACAGTGGTCTCTGATTCTTGTGCTTTCTCTTGGGCTCTTTTCCTTCTGTTGGTTTGCCTCATCCAACTTTAATGTAATGGGTTTTATTTTATTTTATTTTATTTTGTTAAAAGAAGAAGAAAATGGAGAACAGATTTCTCCTCAGCACACTCACTTCATGACCTTTTGATGCAGAACCAGAGATGGGATTACTGGGTCTTAAAGTAGCTTGTCTTAGTCAGTGCTCTATTGCTGTGAAGAGACACGATGGCCATGGCAACTTTTATATCAGGAAAACATATAATTGGGGCTGGCTAACAGTTTCAGAGGTTTAGTCAATTATCAACATGGCAGGAAGCATGGTGGCAGAAAGGCAGACATGGTGCTGGAGAAAAGCTGAGAGTTCTACATCAAGATCTGCAGATGTCAGGAAGAACGAGACTCTGGGCCTGGTATGGGCTTTGAAACCTCAAAACCCACCCCCATTGACAGACTTCCTCCAACATGGCTATATCTCATAATCCATTTCAAACAGTGCCACTCTCCAGTGACTAAGCACTCAAATCTATGGGCTAACGAGAGTCCATTCTTATTTAAACTGCCACATTGTCCTTTACCTGGCTCAAGGGGACTCTACACTGTTTCCATAATGAATGCACCAATACACACTCCTGTAAACAGTGCGGAGAGCATCTCTTCTCTGTAAAACCCCACCAGCACATTTATCATCAGTAATTTAGGTAAGAGCTAAGTTAATGAGCTGAATTGATACCTCATAATTTTGATTTGTAAGGCCTCAGGAATTAGTGAAAGTGAACACTTTTCTTTATAACTTTGTAATGCATTTTATTTCCTCTTTAGAATAAAAAAATGTTTGTTTTAGATCTATCCTCAATTTTAATCCTATCATTTTTATTAGTATAAAAATTTTCAGTTCTCTACATAGTTAACATATAATCATTTTTCCAATATACACATTACAATCTCTAACATCAGTGAGGTTGTTCATTCATTCTACTAATTATTTCCTTTGTTGTACATAAGATTTTAAATTGTTGTAGACTCATTTTCTTTCCTTTTTTTCTATTCCTGTGCTTTTAGAAATTTGTACAAAATTATCATTTCCCACTAAAGTGAATTTCCATTACAGGGAGGTATTTCTGTTAGTAAGATTATAGTGAAAATGTATTCCAAAGTAATAGGCTTTTGATTTTAATGGCTTTTGATTTGGTTTTGTAGATAGTATGTGATGAGATCAAGCTTTGTTCTTCTGCATATGGATATCCAAGTCCAGAAACTAATTTACAGAAATGAATCTTTTATGAATGTGTGTCATTAGAGCACACTTGTAAAAGTTGACTCTATGTGCTGAGATTAGCTTTTAGGCTTTCTTCTCTGTTCTATTTGACTGAATTTATTTTCTTAACCTACCCCATGCCTTTTGGATTATTATAGCACTGTTGTATACTTTAAGCTCAAATATAATAATAATATAATAATGCCATCTACTTTGTTCTCAGGATTGCTTGGTAATTATGCTGTTCTAGGTACATTTAAGAAGTTTTTGTTTTTTTATATTTCTATGAAAAATAGCATTGATCTGTTGATGGAGATGGGATTTCAATATCACCTTCAAGAGAATGCTTTTAATTACCTACATTTTTGAGGGTTTTTTTCATTAACTTATTTACTTAATTGCTTTCCAGCCCCCTCCCTCCTCTCTTCCCAGTCTCATCCGCACATCCCTCCCCACATTCTTCCCTCTCCTTCTTCTCAGAGAAGAGGGAGGTCCCCCATGGGTACCAACCTACCCTGGTATATCAAGTCACAGCAGGACTAAGCACATTCTCTCCCACTGAGGCCAGACAAGGCAGCCCAGCTAGGGGAAAGAGATCCAAAGGCAGGCAACAGAGTCAGAGACAGCCCCTACTCCAATTATTTGGGGACCCACACGATGACCAAGCTGTAATCTGATACATAAGTGTAGGGGGCCTAGGTCCAACTCATGCATGCTCTTTGGTTGGTGGTTCAATCTCTATGAGCCCCCATGGAGCCAGGCTAGTTCACTTTGTAGGTCTTTTTGTGGTGTCCTTGACTCTTCTAGCTTCCTCAATCCTTCCTCCCACTGTTTCAGAAGATTGCCCGAGATCTTCCTATTGTTAGGCCATTGGTCTCTGCATCTGTTTCCATGAGCTTCTGGATGAAGCCTCTCAGAAGACAGTTGTGCTAGGCTCCTGTCTGCAATCATAGTATTGTATCATTAATAGTGTCTAGGGTTGCCTCTCTCCCATGGGATGGGTCTCAAGTTGGGACCCATTGGTTTGCCATCTCCTCAATCTCTGCTTCATCTTTATCACTCAACTTCTTGTAGGAAGGGCAATTTTTTACTCTATGCTTTTATGTGTAGGTTGGTGTTCCACTTCCTCCATTGAAAGTCCCACCTGGCAACCGAAGATGGTGACTTCAGGTTCCATATCTCTGGCTGCTAGGAGTATTAGCTAGGGTCACCCCCATAGACTGTTAGGAGTCTCCTACAACCCAGTGATGTCCCTACTGATTCCTGTTCTCTCTCTAAGTCCCATACCTGATTCCGCACCCATTTTAATATCCCCACCCCCACTCCCATCCAGTTCCCTCTCTCCATCTACTTCAGAAGTCTATTTTAGTTTCACTTCTGAGTGAGATTCAAGTATACCTCGGACCCTACTTCTTACTTTGCTTCTTTGGGTCTGTGAATTGTAGCATGGTTATCCTGTACTTTATAGCTAATAACCACTTATAAGCGAGTACATACCATATGTGTCTTTCAAGGTCTGGGTTACCTTGCCCAGGTTGATATTTTCTAGTCCTATCCATTTGCCAGCAGATTGCATGTGTTTTTCATAGCTAAGTAGTATTCCATTCTGTAAATGTACCACATATTCTTTATCCATTCTTTGTTTGAGGGACATCTAGGTTATTTCCAGTTTCTGGATATTACAAATAAAACTGCTATTATGCCAAAACCATGCAGTTTTTATTACTATTGCTCTGTAGTACAGCTTGAGGTCGGGGATGGAGATACCTCCAGATGATCTATTGTTGTAGAGGATTGTTTTGGAGATTCTGGGTTTTTTGTTTCTCCATATGAAGTTGA
>CM053765.1:7979146-8008159 GCA_028658305.1 Pachyuromys duprasi
GTCGGGGATGAAGATACCTCCAGATGATCTGTTGTTGTAGAGGATTGTTTTGGAGATTCTGGGTTTTTTGTTTCTCCATATGAAGTTGAGTATTTTTCTTTCAAGGTCTATGAAGAATTGTGAAGGTATTTTGATGGGGCTAATCCCTGAGTTTAATGCCTAAACTTGAATTACTTGCCCTATGTTGGGCACCAAATATAGCGGGACTTCCTTGGACCCAACAGTGGTTAAAGACACAGAGACTTATTAGTGTTTATTAAATTTTAGCCTTAGCTGGGCAGACTCTCAGCTAGCTCGTCTAAATTAACCTGGCTCTTCAGGCCCGTGTCCCACCACATGGCCAGCTCTACCTCTTTGCCCCTGTTCACATCCATATACCTCCTCGTCCTGTTGGCGAATCTCCCTTGTCTGAATCCTTCTCCCAGAGACATGCTCTCTTCGCTGAAGTTCCATCCTCCCTTCCTGCTCAGCTACTGACTGTCAGATTTTTGTTAAACCCAATCAAGTAGAATTCTAGATTGCCTTAGGCAGGTAAGGGTAGATGTGTGCTTATGAAATACAAGGCCAGTGATGGGGCCATAGCTCTCTGCTGGTACAGAATTAACAGTGGAATATACAGAGACACACCTTCACACAGTACACCCCAACACACATACACACATTTGTCCAAACAGCTTTACGTACAAATACTCATTACAAGTCATTGGTCTGGTCCAGGGTTTCTGGTTTCTGATGTACTATAAGCCCTGGGCCGTCGCTGAAACTCATCTCGGACGTCCTGCTGTTGACCAGAGTCAGGGTTACCATGTAGCTAGGCAGGGCATCCATGGTGGGATCCTCGCTAGCTCCAGACTGCCACACTCCTACCGATTCAGTTGGCCATTCCCCACCTTAGGGCTCACCAGGCATAGCCATCATGCCTGCAGCCTATGTGCAGGTGGCCCTGCCCCCTTCAGCATGGCAAGCAGCAGCCTTCCTGACGCAGACTGGCCCTTGGGATGAGGACCGGCTCTGTTCATTAATGTTATGACCTTTGTCAGCTGTGGCCATGCTCACATACGGCTCCCGTACTCCCTGTTGCTGCATCTGTGGTTTCATCATTCTCCCTTGCAAACGAGGCTCTGTTCCAAAATCTTCCCTTCAATTTCATGAGATGTCTAAAAAGTATCTTCCTACAGGATGTGCCCTTCTCTAGCTGTTCTGGGGACACTGTGAGTTCTGCAGACTCCTCCATCGCTACCTCCCCATCTCCCCTTGTAGCCTCCAGTGGTCTCTCAGGCTCCTCAGGGATGCTCTGTGGTCCTGTTGTGACATATTGACATATCATATTGACTGTTCATGCCTGTATTTTTGCACTGATATCTAGGCATCTGTGTTTGGGATAGTTTGTTGGGTGGGTGTCCCATTGCCTGGTTTCTCGGGCTCTCAGGAAAGTGTGGTAGCTGTGAGTTGCCTGATGGGAAATGTTTATGCAAGTTGGTGGATGGCAGAGAGGGATAGAAGTGGTCCAGGAGAAAAGTCTGAAAGCAGCTTCAGGAAAGAGCTAAGGATCCCGTTTATACAGAGGGGTGTGGCCCATGGGGAACTGAAAGTGTGTGGGAAGAGGGAATCCTCCAAGTAGGTTGCAGCAACGCCAAGAATCATCCAGAGGGAGAGTCGGGAGTGAAAAGGCTGAGGAAATTTATATGAACCACACTAGATTCCCCAGTAAATGGAGTTAAAGGAGGAGGAGAGGAACCTGTGGGCAGCAAGTGCTTACTGGGCTAAGAGTGAGAATGGAGAGATTGCAATGAAGGCAGGAAGAACAGCGTCACTCACCCACCTGACTCCCAGCCGGTAGGACCACTCTCTGCTAATTTTTGTTTGGATGACTGGTCTATTGGAGAAAGTAGGGTATTGATGACACCTATTATTGTGTTAGAGTTAATCTGTTCTTTTACGCATAGCAGTATTTGCTTTATGAGGTTTGGTGCACTTAAGTTTGGTGCACGTGGCTCAGGATTAGAATGCTCTCTTGATGGGTTTCTCCCTTAATCAGTAGGAAGTGACTGTCTTTGTTTCCCCTGGTTAGTTTTGACTTGAGGTCTATTTTGTCAGGTATTATGATAGAGGCTCCTGCTGGTTTCCTCGGTCCGTTTGCCTGGGACGGCCTTGCCTCTCTTTTCACTTTGAAGTACTGACTCTTTGGTAGCGATGCGTGTTTGGTGGAGGCAGCAGTGTAATGGATCCTGTTTTTCAGCGCTTCTTATCTCTGTCTGTCAT
The DNA here is from genome assembly GCA_028658305.1 of Pachyuromys duprasi. Taxonomy (NCBI): domain Eukaryota; kingdom Metazoa; phylum Chordata; class Mammalia; order Rodentia; family Muridae; genus Pachyuromys; species Pachyuromys duprasi. Next base: position 7,981,409 of record CM053765.1, read on the forward strand.
CCAGATAAGAGTTACCAACTCTCCATTACATTTATGTTATTATGGGCCTAAATGAATCATCCCCAAAACCTGTGAAACTAGCCACCATTATCCTCATTTTACCGGTGAGAAAGCTGACCTACAGAGCAAAGTAAATGGCCCATGTCCTGGGCATTTCTATATGCCAGACACGAGGCTGCATCTTTCTGCCTAGGTGCTAGTACAGGATAAGGAGGAAGTAGCTAGAAGCAGAGGCCCAGGGTGGCTCATAAAAAGTAATTCAAGGTCACCTTTTGACACAAATCACAGAACTCCAGAGCCACACTCTTGACTCCTGAGCCCTAGGCTCATGGTCCCTGAGTGCCCTTCCCCCAGGCTTGTCTTCTCTCTCTTGGTGACTTGGGCTCTGCAGCATCATGCTGTAGGAGCCATCATTCTCTGGGGCCTCATTCACAGCACCTGGAAGACTGTATTTCCCTCATTCCCAGTTCCACAGTAGCTATCCAAGGCTGATCGGCACCTCTTCTGTTGCTCCATAGGTGAGGCACAAGCCATCTGAGCAGAGGCGTACTGTGGGCAGACCCCCACAAAGCAGCAGAGCAGGTCTTCTGGGTTCACCGTCTGTGAACCCCAGCTGTATGATGGCTTGAGCCATCCTGCTTTCTGTACCTTTGCTCAACACTCACTCCCTTCAATAAAAGGCACCGGCATCACTCCAAACCCAGAGGCAGGCAGGGCAGCTCCAGATCTACAAGAACAAATATGGGAATCCTCACCCCAGTGAAACAAGTTCCTGTTGAGGGGAACACGGAGTATGAAAGGTGCCACAGGTAGATCACCAATCAACCTCCTGATTGTGGAGAGCTGGAATGTCACAGATCCAGAGTCCAGTTATCTTGGGGTATCCTTAGTCCATATAGTGCTTTTAATAATATGGCCTCAGAGACTCCTGTGCTTGAATGCTTGGCCACAGGAAGTGACACTATTAGGACATGAGCCCTTGTTAGAGGAAGTTTGTCCCTGTGGAGGTGAGGGTTTGAGATCTTAAATGCTCAAGATCTTAAATACCCAGTGTAAAACAAGCCCGATCTCCTCCTTGCTCTTGGCTCCTCCAGCACCATGTCTGCCTGCACACTGCCATACTTCCCACCATGATGACAGTGGAATAAACTTCTGAAACTGTAAGCCAGCCCCAATTAAAAAAAAATTTTCCTTTATAAGAGTCGCTGTGGTCACGGTGTCTCTTCACAGCAATAAAACACTAACTACAACAGTCCCCTTTCTTGCCCTTCCCTAAGTCTGCCCTGACATCTTTTAACCATCAGACCAAACCTTCAGGACACATTAGCAGATTGGCAGCTTCCGCCAGTCCCAGAGCTAATAGTGTTTTCAGCTACAGAGAGTCCCTGCTTGGTCACCCATCTTCCTGGTATCCCCATCAGTGTATTTTTAAAATGCCTTGATTTTTATAACTTTCCTTGTTCTGTTACTATAAAAACTTCAAGAAATAGTTGCCAGTTTAGAACACAGTATTTGGGGCAACCTGAATCTGTTCCAACACCAAATGTCACTCATGTTTGCCTCTAGAATAAAGAGATAAGAGTGGTGTTTTGTGTTGACACCGTATTTGCTAGTTAATAGTGCACAGTGAGAATGAGGCCCAAGACAAGGCATGCGGGGAGCCTGGGGCTGGGCCTCTCTCCAGTGGAAGAGAAGCAGAAGTGGTCACCTGGAGAGAGGGGGTGCCAGGCAGGAAGCAAGCAGCCTCCGCTGAAGATGGCAACAGCACAGTCAACGCCTAGTGTCCACTGCTGGTCTAAACGGGGCCTGCCGCATGTTCACCCTCCGCTCTGCTGGTGGCACGCTGTGCTGTGTGCTAGGCTCTGTCCCAGCCTGGAACCTGTTGGTGTGATCCCATGCTAACTTCAGAGTCTATGCCTACACACACACACACTCACACAGAGAGAGACAGATAGATAGACAGAGAGACATGGAGACTTACACACACACATACACACACAGGTACACACATGGAGGCATACACACATAAACAGAGAAGAAGAGAGACATATATACACACATACACACAGAGATACACAGATGAAGACACACACAGATATACATGGAGACATGCACACATACACATAGAGATACACGCATGGAGACATACGGACATATACACACAGAGAGACATATACCCACATGGAGGCATACACACACACACAGCTGCTGCCTCTTCTTAGCCTGGAGAATTTTGTTAGAGGGGCATGGGGACCTGCTGAGGACAGGGCATCCTTAGGACTGGTAGGAAGAACCTCCTATCCAGGGAAGTCTGCAGTCTGTGGCCACACCCCATCCTCCAAAGCAGGAAGAGGAGCCATGCTCTGTCCTGCCTGGCAAGCCTCTCCCTGATCCAGGGCTGTGGCTGGTCCAGGACCCTCTGAACCCAGAGCCTTTGGAGACCCCGCTATGTCACACAAAGACCCAGTGACAGCGAGGTTAGTGTCAAGGGAGAGAATGTAGGAAAGGCAGACCTCAGGGGCCTCCCTGCATTTGCCCCCATCCTGTAGGTGAGGAAGCCGGCTTTGTGGTCTCATGCTGAGGAAGCCTGATGGCTGTTCTCTGAGTCTATCTGTTTCCCCCAACTCAATGCATCAGTCTTTAAAGCTCCCCCAGCCTCAGCTGCTGGCTGGAGCCTGGGGGAAGGCTGCCTTCCCCTAGAGCCACGGTGAGGATGAGTGAGGCAAACTTTCCTTTCCAGTCAGCATTTATTAAGCACCTCCTGGGTGCTCAGTGCTGTCCCGAAACCTTATTGAACACAACAAGAGGAAAAAACCTTGTCCTTGGGGTTTCTCTGGTTACATTCTGATCAGGAGAGATAGAAAATAAACAATCTATTAAAAAGCAGTGTGGTACCAGGTGGCAGTAAATGCTCTGAGGGAAAACACATCTGTTAAGGGAGAGTCAGGAGGGAGGAAGCGGGCAGTGTAGAGCCTCTCGCTCGATGTCAGCAAGAGCACGAGTATGAGCGGAAGGAAAGAGCAAGGCATGTGGCTTGGCTAAGCAGAGGAGGCAGCCCAGTGCCAAGGTTCTGAGGCAGGAGAATGGTGGTGTGGAGAACAAGAGCAGCGAAAGGCAATGAAGAGCAGAGGAAGGTCCAAGGCCTGAGAACCACAGGGCCACCTGGCACCATGAGGAAATGACAGGAGACAGCTTCATCTCTGGTCTTCTGTCTGGTGTGCTTTGAAGGGCTGTGTGGACATAGCCATTGTGCAGAATGTTCTGGCAGTCAATGCCCCAGAATCCATGGAGAGACCTGTGGCCCTCATGTGGATGGAAGAGGTCAAAGATCTTCAAGGATGGAATCTCCAGCCCAAGGGGTGCATGAAGAGCTAGGCTGGGCTAATTAGCATTGTTTTCATGTGTTGGGAGGGGTATTTGGAGGCCAGAGATCAACCTTGGATGCTGTTCCTCAGGAACCATCCACGTTATTTTTTGAGACAATCTTTTAGTTTGTCTGCTCTGACTGGCCAGCAAGTACCAGGGATCTGCCTGTGTCTGCTTCCCAACACTGGGCTCAAAGGCACTAACCACTGTGCCTGGCTTTTTATGTTATAGAAGATGAAACTCCCCAGGCTTTTCTGGCAAGCACTTTCCCAACGAAGCTATTTCCCCAACACACATTATTTTCATTCATTCATTCATTCATTCATTCATTCATTCATTCATTCATCCTTTCTTTCATCCATCCATCCATTCATTCATCCCTACACTGTGCTCAGAAAGACTAGGCAAATGTGTGTGATTGGGGGACAGCAAAGCCAAGGGAGGGTCCTAGAAGAGCAGTCTTCCCATCTCTCCAAGTGGAGAAGGGTCCTTCATGCTCCCTAAGCACACGTGCAGGAGATGCCGCCATCCCCTCTCAGGCCCACAGTGTGATCTCAAGACAGCAGGCTACCCTGAAACCTCCAACCCCTGTGCCTAGAGAAGAGGCCGATGGGCGGAGTGGGGCCCCTTCTGGTCCAGCCCTGGGTGGTCACTCCTCTCCAGCCTCAGTTTCTTCACTGTGGGATGATGGCTCATCTCCTGACTAGGCGGCTGGCTGAGGACAAAGCTGCAGCTCTGAGCAGTTAGCAGGAAGAACCTGACATGCAGGGGCGAGGTGGGAGGACCATGCCAGGGGTGAACTGGGGATGCTGGGGGCCTGCTGAATCATCCAGCCTGCCAGTGCCCAGAGGCCAATTGCAGCCTTTCACCATCGTGATCTGCAAAGTACACCCCAGGTCACTCACACACCAGGGGAACAACAAAGCCCCTCTGGTAGTCATGGCTCGGGGCTCCTGACTCCCCCCAGACAACCTGCACCAGCTCCCCAGAGACACGAGACAGAGGGTGGTAAGGGAGGGTTCCTGTGACACGCACCTCTGTGTCTCCCGTGGAGCTTGTGAGGTGGGGCAGGGTCAGCAACCAGAGACACCACCTCACCAAGAGGAGATTTGTTACAGCATCCAGAGAGCAGAGTCCGCCCTGTCCCCCAGGTCACTCCTGCACTGACTGATGAAGACCCAAGAGGACTCCCTGGCTGTTGGTAGCCCATGGTTACCTCACCCATTTGGTTCTGACACTGTCATCTGAGTCTCTCTGTTCTGGATGCCAGGAAGTTTTTGACAGGTTCAGAGAGCCCCGACCCACCCCCACCCGCAGTGGCTGAAATCTCAGTACTGGACACAGCTGGTCTTGCCTGTGTTGACTCTAACACAGACCCTTTGCCTCGGGGAACCCAGCTGTTTGACCAACTAATGAAAAGAGGTCATTGATGGACACAGGATCCCAGGGTTGTCCCCAGGCAAAGCCAGCCCACAAAGCCAGAACTCTGTCCATCCCCTTCTCATTCTATTCTCCTCTGAACTCCCAGAATCTCACTGTCTGATGAGGAAATCCCTCTGCAGCTCGCCCCACTGTGAAATGAGAGACAAAAGGGCAGGGAGGGGAAGAGCATGCCATCTAGCAAGCCCCAAGCTCCAGGCTGCTCTCGGATGCTTGCCAGCTATGAGCCCACACCAGCCAGTCAGCCTCCCTGGAAGACCTGGAATACCTCATCCACATACGGGGACAGTGATGGCTGAAAGCATTAAAATACATGAGGTGTTGTGGCGCTTTTCCAGAAGAGTCTATTTCTGTTCACCCCAGAGAGAGAAAGGGCAATGAAATACCAAAGAAACAATTTCATCCAAGCCCAGCTTGGTGAACCAGTAAGTTTATTGGGGTTACTTACACGAGAGTAAGTGACTTGAGCAGCTGCATCGCCAAACACCCCACCCCAGTATGGGTGGTGATTGGCAGAAGCTGCAACCTTGGCCTCTCCTGCACAATTTGCAGGCAGCTCCACCACTAAAGAGCCTTCCCTTCCGAGGCTTTTGTTTACGAAATAGATAACAGAGGAGTGGCCTCTAAGTCCCTAGACTCTCTTATGAGCTTCATAAGCCTCCCAAATCCCATCTCTCCCCCCTCCTCCCCAGAAAGAATCCAGAAATTAGCTGGGTGCAGTAATCCCAGCACTCAGGGAGGCAGAGGCAGGTGGATCTCTGTGAGTTCAAGGCCAGCCGGGTCTACAAAGTGAGTCCAGGATAGCCAAGGCTACACAGAGAAACCCTGTCTCGAAAAACCAAAAAAGAAAAAGAACCCAGAAATTAGGCATACAGCATAAGGCTGAGACAGGTCTTGGTCTTAAATGGACACTCAGAAAATTCCCCAAAGCAATTATATAACACGTTACACTGTTCAAGGCCCATCCCTAGTTTGTGAGCTCACATTTAGAGTTTGTCTTAAATTGTCCAAACTGGGGCTGGAGAGATGGCTCTGTGGTTAAGAGCACTGGCTGTTCTTGTACAGAGCCTAGGTTTGGTTCTCAACCTCCACATGGCACTCACAACCACCTGTAGCTCCAGTTCCAGGGGGTCTAACGCCTTCTTCTGACCACTCTGGACACTGAACAGTTGCACATACATGCACATGTGTAGGCAAAACACTAATACACATAAAAATAAGCAAATCTTTATGTTGACAAAAATTTAGACCAATGAGGCTGAAGGTTTGCTCTTGCTTGGGACCCATGAACACCATGAAGGGGATACTATGAATCCTCTCCCCACAGCTGATGAAAGGGTGGCTGCTTCTTTCAGGGTGCAGCACGGTAAACACACAGCAGGAAGTGACTGAGCCTGGAGTGCCCCTCCCCATGTTAGTGGGTGCCCTTGACCTCCCATAAAGGGATGAAGCAATAGGGGAGGATCCAGAAGACCATAGGAGGCTTTGGGAACACCTGCACGGTTGTGTGTGGCAGAGGTGAGCTTCAATCCCCCTCTTGGATGGTTTATGTTTTGGCTCAGTGATGTCCCTCCAACACTTTGCATGCCCACCTGAAGAGCTATTATTGGGGACTGGAGTCTTCACAGATGTAATTAGCAAGGCCATTCTGGACTAGGGTAGACTTTAACTTCAGCAAAAAGAGGAGAGGACAGAGTGGGAAGACAGCCTCAACCAATGGAGAAAGAGAGGACCACCCAGCCATGAGTCAAGGATGCCAAGAAAGGACCAGAAGCAACCAGATGCTAAATGGGTGGGCATCCAGCACTCACTTTGGACTTCTGGCTACCGTAATAGCAAGAGAGGAACTGCTGCTGCGTTAAGCAAGAGAATAAGCTCTTGTTGTAGGAGAACTGTTGTTGGCAATTTCTTTCCTTTAATTCTTCTCATTTTTTTTCTAAATCATTATGGAAAACACTTGCAAATAAAATAAGCCACCACACGCCAAAATTAACCAGACCCAAAGTCTATGTCTTAGTGGCTTCTGTAGTGAGAATGGCCATTCTGAAACTGGGCAGCTTCACAGCAAGCTTTACTTTTTTTTTTTTTAACATTTTTACATATATCTACATTCAAATACATCTTTATGTGCTTGCCCACACCAAAAATAAAAATCTATGATGGAGTTAGAATCAGAAAAACAACTAGCTCCGTGTCTTTGTTCATAGCTTCTGTCCATCACTTGCACTCAATCCTCCCTCATCCCCAATAGTTTGCCTTTCTTGTTCTCTTTTCTACATGTTATATTGAATGCACACGTACATGTGCTCACATTTATGCATATATTATTAGTTAGATTCTACAAATGTGAGAGAACATGTGGTTGTTTTTTCTTTCTGAGATTTTGTGACCTCACTTGTAATTATACATAATACGCTCACCCATTTTCTTGCAAATTTTATAATTTGATTTTTTTCTTTTGAGCTGAATAATATTTCTCTTTAAATATACACCAAATTGTTATTATCAACTCATCTATTGATGGACAAGTGGGTTGATTACAATTCTTTGCTACAGTAAATAAAGCAGCAATGAAAAATTTCTTAAAACAGCTGCAAGAAACAAAAACAGCAGGGGGTGGTTTGTTGATCTACAGGAGAAGAGTATTGAGCTTGAGACCTGAGGAGGCCTGAGGTCCTGTTGTAGCTCCTCCGGCCTCCCTCAGTGACCACAGGGTACATTCTGTTTTCTTCTGTTGACCCCTCTGTGAAACAGGCTCATTCAAATAGTCTAAACAGCAAAGGAATAATGATTTTTTTGGTGTTGTTGTTTTGGTTTTGGTTTTAGTTTGGGGGGTTGTTTTGTTTCATTTGCTTTTTTCAGCAGTTACATCTCAAATGCATTTATCAACTTCACCTTCTTTGCTTAGTTTTCAATTTATTTTTACACTTGTAACTTTTTGTTAAGCCTTTATTTTTGACATATTGCAGGAACTCTTTCCCTGGCAAGATGGAAACAAATATCCACTCCTTCTTACAGGGCTCTCGAACCAAAGTGCAACTGAGGAACGGATGTGTTCATGGGCTCACTTGCAGCGTATTGGGTGACCCTAAAGCATCTTCAGCACTGGAAGGTCTTACCCTATCATGGGTGACAACTTCCTCACCACTGCGAAGCTGGAGTCATCCTTTCCTTTAACCTTTCACAGCCTGTATATGCTAGCACCTTTCAGGACCCACATGAGTGTCCAGTGACCCTCCCATCCCCTCCTTCCATAAGGGAACAGCAACAGTCAGGAGGCCCGATCTTGAGGGTCTCTTGCAAGTAGTCACAGCTTCACTAATGGAGGTGACAGCTGTCATTCTCAGAGGGTAGCCCTCTACAATACAAAATAATTGCACTTATTTTGGGAGTGTAGGATACCTCAACACATACACATGATATATGGTGGTTGTTGGGAACAAACAAAAGAAACTCGTTCTAAGTACTGCCATTTTGTTTTCAGATTCCATTTAATCCTAGGGGGAACTTAAGTTCAAGGTCCCAGGCTCTAGGGGAGCTGGGGACTTTCCAATAGCTGACCAGCTTCTGTGACAAAGAAACAGTTGTCGGAGTCCAGCCACTCAGGGACAACTTATAAGGAGACAATTGCCCACTGCTGACTGAGGAACTCTTGCCAGTTGATGGCTGCTAGGGGAGAGAGTCATTTTGGGTGGGGGTGACCACTAGTAGGTTGTTCACACCCCAGTGATGATCTCATAACCATGCACATTTGGGCAGCACTAAGTGGCATCAGTGGGTTATCTAAAAAGGAAAAAGAATACAAATTTGGAAGGGAAATGTGTTGGTATAGCCAGGAATTATTTGGTGGTGGGAGTGTATGGATATGGTCAAAATACATTGCATCATATGTAAATTTTTCAAAGACTAAATGAAAGTATTATTTTAAAATACCATTGCTACAAACATGGTTGAGCAAATGTCCTTATTGTGTACTTGAGCCTCTTTTGGGTATATGCCTAGGAGTGGTATAGATGGATCTTGAGGAAGTGTTATTCCTAGTTGTCTGAGAAAGTGCATTTCCAGAGTGGTTGTACAAGTTTACATTCCCACCAGCAGTGGAGGAGGGTTCCCCTTTCTCCACAGCCTCTCCAACATGTGTTGTCACTTGAGTTTTTGATCTTAGCCATTCTGATGGGTGTAAGGTGAAATCTCAGGGTCGATTTGATTTGCATTTCCCTGATGACTAAGGACGGTGAACATTTCTTTAAGTGTTTCTCTGCCATTCGATATTCCTCTATTGAGAATTCTCTGTTTAGATCTTAGATCTGTACCCCATTTTTTAATTGGATTACTTGATTTGTTGCTGTTTAACTTTTTGAGTTCTTTATATATTCTGGATATTTGTCCTCTGTCAGATATAGGGTTGGTGAAGATCCTTTCCCAATCTGTAGGCAGTCATTTTGTTCTGACGACAGTGTCCTTTGCTTTATAGAAGCTTTTCAGTTTCATGAGGTCCCATTTATTGATTGTTGCTCTTAGAGCCTGTGCTGTTGGTGTTATGTTCATGTTTGTAGCAGCTTTATTTGTAATAGCCAGAACCTGGAAACAACCCAGATAGCCCTCAACTGAGGAATAGATACAGAAATTGTAGTACACCTACACAGGGAATATTACTCAGCAATTACAAAAAAGGGCATCATGAAATTTGCAGGTAAATGGTGGGAACTGGAAAGGATCATCCAGAGTGAGCTATCCCAGAAGCAGAAAGACACACACAGTATATACTCACTTGTATAGACATATTAGTAGGATAAACCTACTAAAATCTGCACACCTAAAGAAACTAATCAAGAGGGAGGACTCTTGCTAAAATGTTCAATCCCTATCCAGAAAGGCAGAGGATGGACATCAGAAGAAGGAGAAAACAGGGAACTAGTCAGGAGCCTGCCACAGAGGGTCTCTGAAAGGTTCTGCCCTGCAGATTATCAAAGCAGATGCTGAGACTTATGGACAACCTTTGGGCAGAGTGCAGGGAATCTTCTGAAAGAAGTGGGAAATAGTAAGATCTGGAGAGGACAGAAGCTCCACAAGGAGAGCAACAGAACCAAAAAATCTGAGCACAGGGGTCTTTCCTGAGACTGATACTCCAACCAAGTACCATGCATGGAGATAACCTAGGACCCTTGCACAGATATAGCCCATGGCAGTTCAGTGTCCAAGTGGGTTCCATAGTGATGGGAACAGGGACTGTCTCTGACATGAACTGATTGGCCTGCTCTTTAATCATCTCACCCTGATGGGGGCAACCTTACCAGGCCACAGAGGAAGACAATGCAGCCACTCCTGATAGACTAGGATCAGAAGGAAGGAAAAGAAGACCTCCCCTATCAGTGGACTGGGGGAGGGGCATGGGGGGAGAAGTGGGAGGAAGGAAGGAATTGGGAGGGGAAAAGGAAGGGCGCTACAGGGGGGATACAAAGTGAATAAACTGTAATTAATAAAGATTTTTTAAAAGAATATGCCAATTAAGAGAAAAAATTACCATTGCTGTGGATCGGTTGTGCTACTGTGCCTTTGAACATCAGATGTTTACCCTCACCCCATCCCCACATCACAGATGACTGCACTGCTGACCAACCTTTCAACTTCCTCTTAACTCTACACTCTTCTCAAGCTTTGGGAGCTACAACTCTAGTCTCTTTCTTTTCTTTTTAAATTTTGTGTGTTTGGACGTTTGCCTGCATGTATGTCTACGAACCACACACATGCTTAGGGCCCTTAAAGTGAGCAAAGGATACCAGATCCCTTGGAACTAGAGTTACAAGCAACTGTGAGCCACCCAGCAGGGGTGCTGAAACTTGAATTCAGGTCCTCCGGAAAAACAGGGAACAGTGACATCTCTCCAGCCCCCTCACTTTTGAGGTCAATGTGTTACCTTTCTTCCTTCTACCAATGAGATCATGAATTTGTATCTTTCGGTGGCTGATTTACTCTGCTTAACATGATGTTGTCTCATTCCATCCAAGTTGCTACAGGTGAATGAATTTATTTATTTTTATGGTCAAATGGTATTCTATTGTGTGTACATGCCACCATTTCCCTGTTGGTCGTCCATAAATAGAGGCCTAGACAAACTACATATCTTGACCATTGTGAATGATTCTGCCATGGACATGGACGTGCCCATGGCTGCCCACAAATTGATGCAAGTTCCTTGGAGTATTTACCAACTGGTGAATTTTTCCTAAACCATGTAGTGGTTCTAATTTTAATTTTGAGAGACTTCTAAATTATTTTATTATTGCAGTATACTCTCACCAATGGTCCCCTTTCTCTATAACTTTACAAACTTAAAAAAAAACGTTTTGATTCTTGTGAATTTTATATCATGCACCCCAATCCTACTCATCCCTCCTCCCATTGTAACTACCCTCTGCCCTTGCAATCTCCTTCCAAAACAAAAATTAAAAACAAAAACATCTCATCATAGCAGGGCGCAGTGGCACATGCCTATAATCCCAGTATGCAAGGAGGCAGAGGCAGGTGGATCTCTGTGAGTTCGAAGCCAGCTTAGTCTACAAAGTGAGTCCAGGACATCCAAGGCTATACAGAGAAACCCTGTCTTGAACCACCCCCCTCCAAAAAATAAATCTCATTGTGGAAGTCATAATGTGTCATAATGTGTTACACAGTATACCCTTTTGTCCACACATCTTTACTTGCAAATGTTCATTGCAATGAATCATTGACTTCTGGCTTCTGCTCCACCATCAATACTGAATCCTCACTGGGACTCTTCTTGGATATCCTATTGCTGCTCTGTGTCATGGAGATCTTGCAGCTTTGGATGTGCAGGACTTGCCCCTTCATACGCTCCAGTAGTTCATAGATAGGGTTTGTGTTAGCCTTGAATCTGGCGTTAGGTGGTAGCGGAATTGGTTAGTCTGCTGGCTGTCCCACACCCACACCACCAAAACCAGCTCTCCAGCATTGCCTGGCCAACCCACCAAATGTCACAGCTGCACCAGCAAGGAACAGGGGAAGGGGCAGGGCCAGCTCCCCTACTCTCGTGTCCTCAGTGCTGGCGGCTCACCTGCCCCAGGGACAGCTCTACTGTGTTGCCTTGGCGAGGTACATGGCCTCTTCTCCTCAGTGCTGCAGTTGGTGAGGGGAAGGGCCAGCTCTGCACAGCCCTTGGACATCAACATGGTCCCAAGGGGCATCCCAGACCAGGGACATGGCTTTCAGCAGCAGCAGCACGGATTAAGACATCACCACGGCCGCAGGTGGCAAGGCAAGCTATCCACATCAGGCTGTTCCTCACCACCCTCTTGTGCCTAGCTCTGCCTCTCTTCATAGGGCTTAAATGGTTTCACTTCCTTCCCTTCCATCTCTCCACCACATACTTGCACATCATGGTGGCTCCTGCTGCAGGCAGGCCACACAGCAGACAGGCCTCTAGGGGCCTCTCCAGATAATATTTTTAATAGTTCAGATCTGTTGGCACTTTCTTCATCATTGTTAGTCTTAACTTTTTCACATGAAACCAAAATCACAATGCAAGCCAGAGAATTCTTTTTGCTTCCAGGACAAGCACACAGGAGCCCATGTTTCCATACTATGGTCTGTGCACATCCACATTTGTTTTTCTCCTTTCTGGCTTAGCATGGTTCCAGCTTTCCTTGATGGGGAGCAATGCTGAGAATTTTACCATAAACTTTGTCATTTATGTAGCCTTCCAAAGAAATGTCTACTAGGTTTTTTGCCCCGTTTTTAGTCAAATTATTTGATGTTTTGCCATGGAATTGTTTAAAGACGTTATGTTCTGAAAATCAGTCCCTGGCCACATGGACATTTGTGAACATCTATTCCCATTGGGTAGGTTCCTCTTCATTCTTCTTTTGCTTACTATGTGTAGGGGTCATATCACCTAGACCAGAGTCTTGACACATTTCTCTTGCCTTTTCATCTAATAGTTTCTTAGTGTCGCGGTTGCATTTAGGTCTCTGATCTCACTAGATAGCCCTGGCTGACCACCACTTGCTGACAGGCCTGTCTTGGTAGCAGTTCTCAGTGCCTCTGTCAACCCTCAGGTGGGCACCAGAAAGACGGCTCAGTGGAAAAGGCCCTCCCCACCAAGCCTGAAGACCACAATCCAATCCTTGAAATCCACAGTGGAAGGAAGAGAGAGACTCCTGAAAGTGTCCTCTGAGCTCTGCTCGTACACCATGGCTGTACACACCCATGCTAATGCGCACTCAACATGCATGCACAATGATAATAATGAAAACTTAGAACTCAGCTGGCTGTGAATGCACGGACATCTTTCTGGGAACTCATTTCACTGGAGGCCACGTTTGAATGCGCATCAGTGCAGGGTCATTTCGGATACTGCGTTCAAGGTGTGTTTTGAAGCTAGCTATCATATCACCTTCAGCTTTGTTCTTTCCCCTTTGGTTTCCTTAGTTATCTTTCAAGGCCTTTTGAAGTTTAAAAAAAAAATAGGATTGCCTGTTCCTATGAGGAATGCTGTTGGTGTTTTGTTTTGTATTGTATTGACCCGGTAGCTGGCTTTGAATGAATGGACACTTGAAGATTATTAATTTCTTCCAATCCATAAACATGAAATGTTTTTTTCCATATTTTTATGCACTGCTCAATTTTTCTCATGAGTGTTTAAGTGTGTTCGTTGTAGACATTATTCTCTTCCTTGTCCGGATTAATTCCTTGGATTTCTTGCTTAGTTGGTTGGTTGGTTTTATTTTTAATAGCTGCTATCAATAAAATCAATTTAAACTTTGTTTTCAGCAATTTTGTTACCTGTGTTTTTTTAGTAAGTATCTTTTCATGTTCACTCTTTGTTTTTATGATTTTAGGGTTTAATCACAGAGCCTTGCATGTTAGAGGCAACCATCTACCACAGAGTTATATCCCAGCCTTGTATGTTCATTTTAAATCCTGTAATCTTATTTAATGTATCAGGCTTGTAATTTCACATAAAGGATAGACTTTTTTCTAGACAGACAATCATGCTATATCCAAGCAAAAATAATTTGAGCTCCTCTTTCCTATTTGGATGTTCCATATTTTTCTCTTGTCTTATTGCTGTGGCTGAGACTTCAAACAATATATGACTAAATGTGGTGGTAGCAGATGCCCTTGTTTGTCTTGGTCCTGATCTTGGATGATTTCATCCTATTTCCCTTTGGTTCAATGTGGGCTGTGGATCAAAAGTGTAGTTTCTACTGAGTTGAAGTACTTTATGTCTATTCCAAAAACTTTAAGGATATTTTTTAAATCACAAAGTAATATTGAATTTCACCAAATGACTTTTGTATGGTTATTTAACCATGTGTTTTTCATCCTTCTGTTAATGTGATATATTAATTATATTTATTAGTTTGTGCTACAATGTGCTTACTGGTTTGCATATGTTGAATTTTTTCTGTATTTCCACTTGAGAAGTGGGAATGTAGCTCAGAGATTCATACAAACACACATACTTAGACAGGTCAATTAATTGATAGCAGATGGAAGGATGGATGGATGGATGGATGGATGGATGGATGGATGGATGGATCACTAGGAAAAAAATCTAGGCTACTTACTTCATGATGGACAGAAAGCAGAAAGAGATGGGAGGGGCCATGGACTAGTATTAACATTTACAATCATTTCCCCTAGTGATTCACTTCGTTCATTTAGGATCCACCTCCCAAAGTGTCCATCTGAGCCCAAAGATCACCACACAAGTCTGTGGAGGGCATCTCATAGTCAATCCAGAACATTCTGCCCTGGGTCCTCAAAGGCCCATGGACAGATCATGATGAAAATATAAACACTCTATCTCCCAGAATCCCCAAATCTTAGGTATCCCTACACAGTTTCAAAGTCCAAGACCAATATCTCTTCTGAGACCCCAAAACATAATCTTATCTGTGAGCCCCTGTAAAATAATAATTTTTTTAAAAGTTATATATTTCCAAAGTACAACGACAGAGTAAACATTCTCATTACAAAGGGGAAGGATAGGAAAATAGCAAGTAAGGATTACACTAAAGCAAGATGGAATTCCAAATGAGAAAGCAATAACCCGTGTAATCCTTGCTCAGGATTGTGGACATGTGATGTCATGGTGTGAGCTCCAATGTACCTGGGCAATCCAAGGTGAACTGCAGATGTAGCTTAGGGAATTATGGCCTGGGCTTGTCCCTAGATGAGGTAGCATCTCCCTTCAAAATCCTTGTGCAAAACTAAACTCCAAATGGATCTAAGTCCTCAACATAAGCTTAGATATCCTGAGTTTGTTAGAAGAGAATGAGGGAAGAGTCTTGAACTCATTGGCTCATAGAAAGACTTTCTGAACAGAACACCAATAGCACAGGAACTGAGATCAACAATTAACAGAGTCTCATGAAACTGAAAAACCTCCGTATGACAAAGGACATCATCATTTAGACAAAGTGGCGGAATACAGAATGGGATAAGATGTTTTACAAACTAAACATCTGATAGGGGCCTAATATCTAAAATATACAAAGAACTAAAAAAAGAAAAGAAAACTGGACATCAAAAAAACAACTCGATTTTAAAATGGGGCACAGATTTAAACAGAGTTTCAAAAGATGAGCCACAAATGGCTGAGCCACTTAAATAGATGTTCAATATACATAGTCATCAAGGAAACACAAACCAAAACTACTTTGAGATTTCATCTTACACCTGCTAGGATGTCCAAAATCAATAAAATAAATGACAACTCGTGTTGGTGAGGATGGGGTAAAAGAAACACCTGTCTGTGCTCACTGGAGTACAAACCTGTACGACCGCTATGGAAATCAGTGTGGCAGTTCTTTAGGTACTCGGGAATGGATGGACCTCAAGATCCAGCTGTACCATTCAGTTGTTTATTGTTTGTCAAGACAGGGTTTCTCTGTATAACCATGGCTGTCCCGGAACTCACTCTGTAGACCAGGCTGGTCTCAAACTCAGAGATCCACATGTCTCTGTCTCCCAGGTGCTAGGATTAAAGGTTTATATCATCACTGCCTGGCTAGAGATACCATTTGGGGGCATCTCCCCCAAAGTACATCCTACTACAGAGACACTTGCTCATCCGAGTTCAGTGCTGCACCACTCAGCATCCCAAGAAACTGAAAGCAGCCCACATGATCATCAGCAAATGTATGGAAAATGAAAATGAGGAACGTTTACACAATGGAATATTATTCAGCTTAACAAACAAAATCATGAAATTTATGGGTAAATGGGTGGAGCTAGAAAAGAAACTACCCCGAGTGAGGTAACGTGAACTCAAAAAGACAAATATGGTATGTATTCTCTTACGTGGATGTTAGCTTTTAGGCCTTCAACAGACATGCCACAACCCATGTAACCACAGATACTAGGTAGAGAGTAAGGGACTAGTGGGGAGGGGAGAATCTCCCAAGGGAAGGGAGATAAACTATATAGTTATGGAGAAACAGGAGGGAGACTGGATTGGGAGTATTACGTGGCAAGGGAGACAAAGATGGAAAAGGAGAGTAAAGAAGGAAATACTCAAGACCATTTGAGAGGTCATACAGTAACCTACGACAGCAGAAACTTTTCTTAAAATATTTATAAACATAAAAAATCTAAATGGAGCAACCAAATAATGGGGGAGACAATGCTCTGACCAGTCATCATCCTCCAATACATGAACCGTCCAGTCCCAGAAATGGGTTGCAGCTAGTTGAACTGTTGGCCAAAGGGACCCTATGGAAACTCAAACAGCCAAGGCTATTGCTTGCTCTCTACAAACTGTTAGTAAGGTCTTATTACTGAGGATAACACACATCTCACTGAACCCAGAGAGGTCGAGTTGGTGCCTAACTAGAGACTTCTTCCCTAGAAACTAGTGTCCACAGTATTGGGGGGGCACTCTGCATGTGACCAGGGGAGAAAGGCAGCTACCAACCCAGCTAAAACCCTGCGATATACAATGGTGACCTACCTACAAAACATCATGGTGCAACCATGGCACAAAATTGTGGAAGTGACCTGTTTATGGTCTTTGCCACTTTGTGGGTTCTTTTTTTCCCATCCGTTGTCCCCCTGATCTCACCTGCTGTCACTAGATAGAAGAGAAAGAAGGATAGAAAGGAAAGAGAGATACCTGAATCTAATTTTCCTCCCTTTCTCTCTCTTTTCTTTCTTCTTTGAGCGGGCCTGCTAACAAACTGCAACCAACCCCCCTGAATGGCCAACCACCAACAACTCAGCCTCTCAGAGACCTAGCATTTATATACCCTTTGAGAAGTTCCCACATTTCCAAATGTCGCACAATTGCAGAAGTTATTTTGCAGCTAGCAAAACCAGGCTTCTTCCAGGGCATGAGGCAAATCATAGTCAGCTCCACGTTCTTTCACCTGGGATTAAAATGAAAGCACATTCTTATAATAGTTCTGTGTTTCTTAAAGTACCCAAAATTCAAATTTTTTCACTACATTTCTTCCCCCCCCCACTTCTGTTTTAAGTCATTAATTACACTGGGTGCAGAGAGAATTTATAAACAGAGAATTTTTCAATGAAATCAGTGCCTATTGGGTCAGTGCCAAGATTTTCCAGAGACTGCTCCTTCTCTTTTCTCTTTCTACTGGAGCAGCTTTGCCTTTGACGTAGGGAAACAGTAGCAGCTGAGCAATCCTATCACCTTCGTTAAATTGCCTCTCTCTTTTTACACAGGCCATAATTTTAATTTCTCCTATGAGATCTTCATCTGTAATTCCTAGATGCACGGTGAATGCATGGGAAGTCAATCTACTCCTTCCCAAGATCATCCCTACGGTCCCTGAGGTCAAAGGACCACAAACTCCAGTAGTCATTTTATAACCATGAGTTTTGGGGATAGAGTAAGATGAATATCTGTGGCCAAGTCTAGAGCAGCAGCATGCATTAAATCTCCAATGCTGAGTGGAGGTTTTCTGTCTGCATGTTGCTCTTTGACTGCAACGGCTCAGAATCATTGCTGCAGGGCCCGAGGCAGGCCCCCGAGGCCATTTCCAAACAGTACGAAATTACCTTGCATATCTCTTTTGGATCTGCCCTCCTGTACCCAGTGGTGCAGGATTGAATACACATTCGAATACACGCTCCAGGAAGCCTAGGTGTTCTTTCTGCTTGAGATTTAGAAAAAGCATTGCCGCTAGAGACGGTTTTCTCATTTGCATTTCTTGAAATTTATGCACTGGGAATTTTCAGATCTGAGGCTTTTGGTTTGGTCAGTCTCCTTAGCAAATGACAATATTTCCTGCAACTGAAGGACTGGGCGTTTTGATATCAGATACTACCAGCTACATATAGCTTGACCTATTATATTAGCATGGTATACATTAGCACTAATATCAATCATATCCCTTATCCACTTGTCCTTGAATGCTGCCCGTGTTTAATGGTCTAACAACTCTTTTACACTCTGTATTCAAAATTTCAAATGCCAAGGTCTGTACCAATACCTGCTTTGCATGAGGATCGGATACAGCTTTGTTCACAGCTGAGACGTAATCTTTGTAAAGAATTTATATATATACACACACACACACACATATGTATGTATGTATTTGTATATAACCTTTTCCCTGGCTCTTCAGCTTTGTCACAAGCTCTTCCAGCCACTAAACCACATGGCTCTATACTAACATCATCAAATTGAATTTGTTCTTGTATATCAGAGTACCGCCCTTTATCTAGCCACTGATCTCATACTATATTCATTCCCCTGGTTCTATTTGCTGTTCAATACTTACAGCTTCTTCCCTCCACCATGTTAACCATTGCAACTGCAGACCAGCCTCTAGTAGAGCTGTCAACAATCCCTTTCAGTCTTGGGAATAATAGCCCAGTTATTTAGAATTTGTTTCACATATGGGGAGTGCATCCCACATGAAAGCAAAATCTCTTTAAAACCCCTTAGATCTATCATTTCTATAGGACGCCACCCTATCTCATTATAATCTGTTCCACACCATTTGCAGGCACAAGTACTGAGGGAACTGATGGTGATGTCATAACCCCAGGCTTCCCCTTCTCCAACTCTCTCAAAATGGACTGTCCTCCCAATGTTTCAGCTTTTTCTTTGACCCGAATGCCCTCTGGTGCACTTCTTTCCCTCTTTCCTCCTGTGAGGAAAGCCAGGTTGAGCCTTTTCTCTCTCCCCAGGTGCTCCCAAGAACTTCCACTTCTACCCACAACCTCTCCAGCTGCACAGCCGACTTGGCAGCACTTTGAGAGAAGAGCGAGTAGACTCCTTTTGTTTTCTCATTTCAGCCACTTTTGGTTTGTCAGCCCCCTCCATTTTTATCTGCAATTTTTTTTAACAGCTCAGCCAGTCTTCCAACCTTTTTTTTGAAACAGAATATACAAGGAAGAAAAACAGAAAATCCCCTCTGGGAGCAAAGCAGGGGACGGATATCCCAGCAGGAGCAGCCACAATAAAGTTTTTGCAGGCATCTTGAAAAAAGATCCATTCTTTTATCCCCTGCCGTTTTCTCTACAGCATTTGAAGTGTAATTTCCCATATTCTCTTTATCGAGCCCCACATTCGGGTGCCACTTGTAGCTGGTCCCTTCTACTTTGTGGGTTCTTTATCCTCTTGGTTTCACCTACTAGATAGGAGGGAGGAGAGAGAGAGAGATCCCTGAACATATTTTTTCCTTTTGCTTCTTCTTTGAGCATGACTACTAACAAGCTGCAACCAATCCCTCTAAATGACCAACAATCATCTACCACAGCTACCAGAGTGCTAACATTTATATACCCTCTGAAAAGTTCCCACAATTCCAAATATTGAAAAAATTGCAGAAACTATTTGCAGCTTGCAAAACCGTACTTCTGCCAGAGCATGAGGCAAATCATCGTCAGCTGCTGTGGACAGTCCAAAGCAGCCCCACATCCCTACAGCTAAGAGTAAAATGAAAGCACATTCTTATAATATTTCTGTGGTCTTTTTAAAAAACAAAAACAAAACTCCAAAATTGTCACTACAGTAATCAACCATTATCTGATTGGATATAAAGTATACTCTAAAAGAAAAAATCCAGCCCAAAGTCTACTCAAGTGGCCAAAAAATGAGTCTAGATAAGCCATGTACCTAGAGGAAAGTCAGACACTACTATTCTGCTAAAGAAATGTAGCAATGAAATGACTCCTAATGACGTTCTGCTAGACTCATAGATCAGAGCCTTGCTCAGCCACCACCAGAGAAACCTCCTCCTTCAGTAGATGGGAACAAATACAGTGACCCACACACAACTGGACAGTGTTCAGAGAGTGAGAGGCTTTGTAACAGTTCATCCTAAATGGACTATCCTCATCAAACCAGCCCCCTCAAGGCTTGGGGCATTGTGCACAAGAACAGGCAGAATGATCGTAAGAGCCAAAGCTGGGTGTAGTGGCACACACCTATCTTTAATTCCAGGGTCAGAAGGCAGAGGCAGGAGGATCTCTGTAAGTTTGAGGGTGGCCTGGTCTATGTAGTGGGTTCCAGAATAGCCAAAGCTACATAGTGACAAAAGAGAGCCTGTCTTGAAAACAAAACAAACAAAGACAGTAAGAGTCAGAAGGAATGGATAGCACTGAGGAAGCAGTGTCTTCCAAACACAGCAGGACTAAAGCATGTTATGAACTCATAGAGACTGTGGCAGCATGCACAGGTTTGAGCCGGACAGAGCCCCAGTCCTGAGGGGAGGAAGTAGACACTACCCCCATCTCTAACTCAGAAGCTATCTCCAACTGGCATCTGCTTGCAAAGAAAGATTAGTGACTTCCCAACGGAGTCCCACCAAGAATGAACCGCACTTAAGGACAGGCCCATGCTCAGCTGTAGACGGCCAGCACAGAGTGAACTCAGTCGTATGTTCATGAACTTTTTGTCTCATATCAATTTGTTTGAGCTTTTTTCCCCCTTAAACTGGTCTTTTAGCTGTATATAATGGTTTCTAGGTTTATGTTTTTTATGGATTTGTGTGTGTGTTTCTTGTGCTTTCTCTTTGTTATTTTTCTGTTTTTTTTTTAATTCCAATTTGTTTGCTCTTTATCTCACCTGTTTGTTTTCTAGAGCAAGAGAAAAAAGGGAGGCAGGAAGCTTGGTGGGTGGAGAGAATCTTGGAAGAGCTAGGGGAGGAGGAACCGTAATCAAAATATATTGTATAAAAACAATGTTTTTTAAAGAAACCCTGGTGCAGTGTTCAACCCCAATCCCAACCCCCTTTGCCAGTTTTCATCTTCCCCGCTCATACCCATCCTTGACCAGCTCCTGTGCTTATAATCCCAACTAGACACGTTCATGCTCCTTTGCCGGCCAGACTCCACCCTTCCTGACTAGCCCCCACACTCACCCTTGGCCTACCCCTGGCCTCCCTTGCCAGTGCCTGTTCCCCACAGCCAGGGCTTGTCATTGTGTCCTCTGCAGTTAAGTTGTACTGCTGGGCTAGGGATATGGCACAGTGAGCACAAAGCTTGATGGGCAAGCATGGGGGCTTGAGTTCAGACTCCAAGTGCCCTGGGAATGGCCACTTGCACTGGGGTGGTGGGGAACAGGGCTTCTGGGGCTTACTGGCAGCCAGCCTAGTGCCAAGTTCAGGGATTGTTTTATATCCAATTCCATATCTCAAAGGAATAAGGTAGAGAATGGTAAAGCAGGATCCCTGATGCCCTTCACTGGCCTCAGTGCACACATTGGCGCATGTGTCCACATACACAGGAATTACAACCCCCTCCACACACACACCCCAAAGAAAACAGAACAAGAACTTAGGTGCATCCACTCCGTGTGTGCCCGAGAAAGACCTCCTAAAAGGCAGGAAATCTCCCATGACCTGAACTGCCCTCCCTAAGAGTACCTGCACTTCTGAATTTCTAAGGAAGCCTTTGGCCAAAAGCAATACACCGATACCTACAATGCTCCCATTCCCCAACATGGGAGCAGCAGCAGAGCATCCAGGATCCAGCGCCAGGCAGCCCCAGGCAGCTCCAGCCACTCTACTCCCCATCAGTCTACATGCTTCCTGCCTACAGAACTCCAACACCACAAGGTTAGCAGCTGATCAACCTCCCAGCGTGGCTGGCCAGCTCACAAAGTGGGCTGTGATTAGCTCAGCTGGCAAAGCAGTGGACCTTCCCATTTGGACTTTCCCCATTTTCGTACAGGCAAGAACACAGAGTCTCTATGTGCCTCTCCAAAACGAAGCCCCTGCTACTTGATCTTGGATGCAAGATCGGCAGGGAAGAGAGAAAGTTGGCAGGCCAAGAGAGGATGCTTTTTGCATTCCTATGCTGGGGAGAAAGGACCTCCAAGATGACAGGTACTGTCACCCCAAGGTAGCACATAAGCTAAAAATTAAGGATGAGAGTCACTTCTTTGCCATTCTACTGCAAGGGTCCTGGCACAACTGTAGAAGTATAGTGTGGGCTCTAGTATGGTGAACCATAGGAACATTAGCACATCATCCAGCTGGTGCTTCACTTAGAGGTACCAGCTAACTCAGAAATGAGGTCACAGTCACCCACATAAAGTGACATCTGCAGACCAGGAAGCCACACTCCTGGGCAGTGGCTGAAAATCTAGGCAAACACTGAGGCTGGATATCTGTCCCTAAGGTGGTCTCATGATCTATGAAGGCCCTAGCTGTCACTCCCTCCTTCCAGAAGGAGGAGGAGAAAGGGGTGAGTGAGCCACTCACTGCTGGCTGAGAGAGTCCTTTCAAGGAGCCTCAGATCTTGCGAGCACACCCACCTTTGATAGGAAGGAGGCCCAAAAAGGACCAGGGACAAGCTGGACAGTACAGTGGAGGTGCAGGAGCACAGTGTACCGAGTGAGGTAGTCCCCCAACGCATCTTCCTCTCCTTCCTCCTCCCTTGGGGTCTGGCTTCAGCTGCCAGCCTTGAGCTTATGGGCACTTAGGGCTCTGGTGCTGCCTCTGGGAGCAGCAAACCCCTGGACCAAAAGGCTGGAGTTATGGGAGAATGGGGCTGCAGGGACTCCCTTGAGCCACAGCTGGATGCCAGCTGGATCCAAGAATTCCTGTGAGATTGACATTAACGGGCAGCAGTGCAGACCGCAGGCTGCCAGGCTGTGTGATCGTCGGCTTTTCTGAGCCCACGCTTCCTGCCTCCACTCCTTTATGATAAAAGATTAAATGTGAGTCTTTGTGCATGAGCACAGTAAAGGCAGAGTACACGCTGGCTGGCTCACCGTTATTATTATTGACGACAGTGTTATTACTGGAAGGATCAGCTGGACATCTACCGCTTCTTTGGGCCATTTTGCACTGTCTCTCCTGCATACTTTGCCATGATACGAAGATTTTCGTGGTGGGGAGGCTGGGGTTTTGGCTGGGGAGAGAGTGAAAAGCTGTGATTATCGCTTGGTCCCAGGCTCAGCACAAGAGAATGTGCCTGCCCAGCCCACCTAGCAATTACCCACAATGCTAGTGGCAGCCAGCCAGATGTGCAGCCGCAAGGGAGGGAGCCAGTCCTTCCCCTGGAGTGAGTGGAAGAGAGGGTCTTTCTGGAAGATTCTTGGGCCTAACTTCTTGCCCAATCCCTCCAGCCTCGAAGTTCTCAGAACCGAGACCACTTGCCACAGTAGACATTGGAGCTTGCTTGTGGACTGTTCCTACCCTTGCTGTCTCCTCTGTGTTTCTGGCCTTGTCTTCTCTGGCATCCAGTCAAGCTCTTTTTTGCCTTAGAGTGTTTGCAAAGGCTGTTCATCTGCCCAGAATGTTGTTCCTGCTGCCCTTTCCCTGGAAATGTTGACCCTTCTTTAGAGTTCTTGCTTAAATGTCCATCCATGAGCTATCTTACATAGGCCTTCTATGACTCCTGGCCAAAGGGTGGGCTCTGTAAGGTCCAGAGCCCTTCCAAGCCCACTTTGAAGCTCCCCTATACCCCTAGGTCTGTCCTATAAAATGGTGGCTGATGCTGGAAGCAACCAGTTCTCTCAGGTAAGCATTAGCAGCAGGACATGGGAGAGGACCCTGCCAGAGCCCAGCCTTTGTGCCTTCATGGTTCCAACCTCCCTGCTGCTGAAGGGCAGCGCTGCTAACGAGGCGTCTTTCTGTACACTCAGGCCAGGCTCATGTCTGAGCTAATTAATTTCCAGGTTGCACATGAATGCAAGCACTGAAATTAGCACTCACAAAAAAAAAAAAAAAAAAAAAAAGCCAGTCCTAACCCCTCCCCTACATGTAAGAGCGCTGGAAGCCCAGAAGGCCCTACAGCTCCAGGGCATTGCTTGCTGTTCTCCATCCATGGCTGGCTAGCTAGTTTCCTGTAGTGCTCAGAGCAGCAGAGAAGGTGAAGCATGAGGTGCCCCAGCCCCAGCCCAGATCCCAGTCAGAGGTCCCTGGGGGATGGGAGCTTGGAGATGGTCTGCCATCTCTGTCTGCTGTCTTCTCTTGAGCTAGACTATGGGCTTCTTGGGGCAAGGGCCAAGTCAAGCTCATTTCTGGTCCCTAGTGACTCCCTAAATAGTCTTGTTTATCAGGCACCTCCTGGGGTGAGTGGAAAGAGCTACAAACCATGAACAAAGCCTAGGTCCTAGCTTCCTCCCAACTGGGCATCTGCTGTTCATCCTGTGAGGCTCAGATGGGCAGCACTCACTGTAAACCTTGACAGTATAGTGTCCTGAGATTGCCTGGCTGAATTTCCCAGGGGGCCCAGAGCAGACCCCTCCCCCGGCTTCCCTTCCTGGTTCCAGTACTGCCGTTAGCTCCCTGCAGAATGAAGTGTATTGGCACCTTATCAGAACCCACAGAGCCGGATATCTTCAGCAACTTTACCAAGCATCTGACGGGGCAGGAGAGGTACCTCCATCACACATCCATGCTTCTGCTGTGCATGTAGGCACCCACTGTAAGCAGCCAAGGCAGACCGCTAAAAGCAACCTAACGTGGTGCTGTGACCCACAGCTTTGCCTGCTTTGGCAGGTGTTCTCAGCATCCAGAGCTGGGAATGGCTGTGGGAACATGCTGGGGACATCCCACCTGGCTGGAGTTGTGCCAGCCTCCCGTTTCCAGGAAGGGACAGTTCCCTAAAGGAAAAGGACACAGGCAGAAACTCCCGAGGCTTAGCTGGTGCCCATAATCCACTAGAATTGGCATCCAGGTAGAGTCCCTGCTCCTCCCACACTGGTCTCCTTACTAAAAGATGGGAGGAGTTGAACACGCTGGCCTTCGCCTGCCAGTTTCTTTCCAGAAAGGTGGGCTAGGGGATGAGTGGCTTAACAATCCCTCAGGGGATAGGGCATTTGGGTGTGAGCGATAGGGGCCAGCCTCTTCCATCAGCAGTGCAAATGGCCAACATGGGCCTTCTGACACCAGAACGGCTGTCCTGGTGGGTATCTTCAGCCCCCGGAACCTTTCCACAGCCACATATCTTCCAGACATGTGACAGGCAGTGGCTCCTGCTCATGAATGGAGCCCCATTCATGCCTCCTGGACAGCAACCCCTTGGGACATTGGCCCTGCATCCTGCACACGCGCCAGGCTGGCTGGGCACAAGCTGCCAGTGGAGAGAAGTCGGCTCCCTGTGTACAGTGTCTCTCTTGTCTGCATTCCAGCAGTTGACTGGGAAATTCTCCCAATAACTGGGACCGGCTCCCCACCCACCCTCCCGGGAAGTCTTCGCTTTTAGCCCAAGCTCTACAAATTTTGGAGCAAAGTACATTGGGGTTCCCTCTCACTAATGAAAAGGACACACCAGATGCTCCGGGAAAGGTTTTGAGATTCGCAGGCTTCTGGAAGCTCTCATCACTCCTGCCACAGGACTTACAGGGTTTCCTGTTCCGCCCATGGGTCACAGGGTCTCAGCAGCTTTTGTTCCCCTGGTAGGATCTGCTCAGTTGTTTGTATTAGCTACCTGCAGCCTGGGAGAGGCTCCTCCTTCTCACCGCCAGGCAGATGCCACGCAGTATTTTCAGGCAGCCTTTGGAAGTCAGCCCCCGACGGCTGGCTGTGATGCTCTCAAACCTCCCTCAAGTCAGTTTTTCGAGAATGCTTATCCTGGCTCTGATTGCTCGGAGACCTGGATTAAGGTAGGAAGTTCTCAGTGTTCCCATTTGGTGGGCGGACAGATGGAAGGATGGATAGATAGCCCCGCTTCCCTCCTCCTAAGTCTATACACACATGTGTATATTTCAGACATAGCTGATCCCTCCCCTTCTTTTTCCCTCCCTCTAACTGGGGAAAAATAATTTTCATAGGTAGGAATCCATCTACCCCATCAACAGTTCCTCTCAAAGTCCAATGTCTTCACAACCCACCCTGCAAGGTCCTGCTAACCAGAGAGGTCTCCATGTGATGAGGGGACAGCCCACATGACCACCCTCACTTCCAACACTAGCTGCCACTCCATTCCAAAGATGGACCAACACAAGGTTTTAGTCCCTCTCCGTTCTGGGTCGCTGCTGAGGGTCCCAGGGCCTTTGCCTGCTCAGAAAGAAAGGGCAAGACAGACATTTACAGGGCTCGGGGCTTGACTGACTCAAGGCAAGCTTTTCAGTATGGAGGCTGGCCAAAGGGTTTTGTTTTGTTTTCAGAATTAGGGGGGGAAAGTGTGAGAAAAAAAGATATAACCCCAAATATCTATTTTGTCTACTTTTAAGTGTGTAGTTCAGTAATACTAATGACACCCACAGTGTATAACTGTTACCATCTTTAGAACACCTTCAGCCTTGCAGCTGAGATTCTGAACATAATCCCCAACCAGCCTCCTGCTTTCTGTCTCTGTGAATTGGTTTCCTCTAGGGGCATCTTCTCACCGGAAGTAGAAAGCATTTGTCCTTTGGTGGCTGACTGAGTTCACTCAGCATAATGTTCTCAAGTTCATCCATGTACTGGCATGTCTCAGAATCCCTTTTTTTTTAATTTTTTTATTTTTTGTTATCAATCACAGGTTAGGTACTTTGCATCCCATGCCCAGCCC
>CM053765.1:8008659-8033224 GCA_028658305.1 Pachyuromys duprasi
CCATAGGTGTGTGGGTTCATTTCTGGGTCTTCTATTCGGTTCCATTGATCCACTGTTCTGTTTCTATGCCAATACCATGCAGTTTTTATTACTATTGCTCTGTAGTACAGCTTGAGGTCAGGGATGGAGATACCTCCAGATGATCAGAATCCCATTTTTAATAGACCGAGTAGTATTCTATTGTGGGGACAGACAACCTCTTCTTTGTCCATTCCTTCTTCAGGGACACTTGGGATCTTTCTGCCTTTTGGCTTTTGCATCTTATTTAGACCATGAATGTCTAAAAAGCTCTTCAAAACCCTGTTTCAATTTTGGGAAGGTGTGCTATGGTTTGAACATAAAAAATTTATCATATGTTGTATTGTTTTGGGATGGGGGATGTAGCTGAAGGAAGATAGTTACTGGGATTGTGACTTGAAGGGTGGCATATTCCTAGCCACCTGGGCAGCTTTGTTACACTTCAAGTGTGCACAGTGACTTTCCTCATCATCACAGATAGGCCATTAGCAATAAGCCAAGTGCCCAAGACACTGTAAGCCAATGGAAGGGCTTCCTCTCTCAAGTTATTTTCTTAGGTACTTTATCACCGAGATGAAACCTGGCCAACACAAGATAAATACCTAGAAGTGGAACTGATGGACCAAATGGCAACTCTATATGAAGTATGGAAAAGAACTGTGCACAGCGTCACTGGGATTTTAATGAGCATTATTACTTTTGGTAACATGGTCATGGCTCACGATATTAATTGTGCCAACCCATGAGCATGGGAGTTCACGCCATTTTCTAGTGTCGTTTCTGGTTTCCTTTTTTGGTGTCCTGAGGATTCTTCTGTGAAGGATTTTTTTACCTGTTTTGTTAGGTTTACTTCAGGAATAAAACCCCCAAAGTTCATATGGAAACACACAGACTCCTAGTGAACAAGGAAATCTTCAGCAGAAAGAGCAATGCTGGACCTCAAATTACATGGCAAGCCATAGGAACAAAACCAGAAGGGTGCTGGTACAAACATAGACAGGTAGGCAATGGAGAACAGGGGACCCAAAAATTAACCCACACATTTAGAGCCACGAACATTTTGACAAAAGCCAAAATTAAGTTGGAAAAAAAGATAGACCTTTCAACACATTATGAGGAAATGGGATGTCTGCGTGTAAAAGAAATTAAACCCACAGCTCTCACCCTGCACAAAAAGCTGTTCAAAACAGATCAAAGACCTTAACATATGATCTGAAACTTTGTAAGTGCCAGAAGAAAACACTTCAGGATTCAGGAAGAAACAACCTTCTGAAGGGGACTCTAATGGCACAAGAAAAAAATAAAACACCAAGAATTGATTACAAACAGGATTACATGAAATCAAAAAGATTCTGAAGAGGAAAGAAAACCTCTTTCAGCAGAGAGAAGACAGTAGAGGGAAGAGTGGCTGGAGGGGTGGGGGGGAAATCTTTGCCAGCCACACTTCAAATGAGCGATTAACATCTAGGATGTATTTTAAAACCAGAGAAATTAAACAGCAGAAAATTAAACCATCGAATCAATACACAAGCTGAAGAGCTGAGTAGATGTTTCTGGAAAGAGGAAATACAAATGGCCGATACATACTTGAAAAGCATCCCATATAATTATCTATCAGGGAAATGAAAATTAAAACTCTTTTGAGAGCCCCTCACCCATCACAATGGCTATGATGAAGAAAACAAATGACAAGTGCTGTCAAGGACATTCACTACATCCTCATGAGTTGGGAGGAGCACGCATTCACTGCATTCTCCTGCAGCCACTATGGGCAGGAGACTGGGGGAAGACTCGCTAGCCCGGCTATCCAAAGTCCTGAGTACACACACACAGCAAGGAATGTAAATCAGTATAGCTCTCAATCACTTGAATATACATGCTTATTGCTGTACTATTACTACAGTCAGGAAATGAAACAGCATACACATCCAGCAACAAATAAATGGATAAGGAATTTTCCTCGGCTATAAAGAAAAATGGAATAGTGACATTTTTTCAGGAAAACAGATGGAAGGGCAAATTATTCTGTTGAGCAAAATAAGACAGACAAATACTGTATGCTTTCCCTCACTGCTGGAACTGCCTCCTAAAGCGGCATCTATGGGATTGTCTCAGTTGCTGTTTTACTTCTGTGAGGTGATACTATGACCAAGGCAACTTGTAAAGCATTTTATCGGTTGCTTGCATATCAGAGGGTGTATCCATGGCCATCATGATGGGTGCGTGGTGACAAGCAGGCAGGCTGCGTGCTGGTGCATCTAATCCACAAGCTGCAGGTAGACAAGAGGTGAGACGGGGCCTGGTGTGGGCTTCTGAACCCCCAGACCCACCCGCTCCCGGTGACACGCCTCTTCCAGCAACTCCACAGCTCTTAATCCTTCTCAAACAGATCCAGTGACTGGGGACCAAGCATTCAAACGTAAGAGTCCATGGAGACCATGCTCTTTCAAATGAACACAGAACACATGCATGAATGTGTATACATACATACATATACATCCACACATCAACAAAAACCTTGGCACAAGTTTTCAGGTAACAGTTTAGGGTGACATCCTAGAGTGGGCCTTGATGAGTTCACAGTGGTTGGATGAGAAGATGTTGTCCCAGGTCTGATAAGTTTGTCCCTGTGGGTTCTTGTGCCACTGTTCAGTCCCTCTGACTGTTGGTCTTGGCTGTGAACTTTAATGGGTTAAGAGGTGTCTATGGCGGGTAAAGGCCCCCTCTATGTATCTGTGAGGAGCTTCCTGAGAGCAGTGGCTTAAAAGACAGTGACAGAGAGAGAAAGGCCTCCCCCCAATGTGGTGGCACTGTCCAAAGGGCTAGTGGCCCAGACGGAAGGAAGTTAGGAGGAGGCAACCTGCACTACCCTCAACCTCTTCCTTCTTTCCTTCCTTCTTCCCTCCCCTTCCTTCCTCCCTTCCTGTTTTCCTTCCTTCTTTCCTTCCTTCTTCCCTCCCCTTCCTTCCTGCCTTCTTCTCTTTGACAATCTCATACGTGTACAGAATATGTATTATCTTCCCTCACCGCCACCCGCACTCCCGCTGAACCACCCTTCTTGGTAAGCCTCTTCCCTATTTTAATGACTTTTGTTCACTTTTTTTAGGGCTTTTGGTGATTCTTTGAGTTTATTTAGGGTTGTCTGCATAATCATTTACTGGAGGCCGAGTAACTTACCAGCAGCTACACCACTGAAGAAAATGAGTCCTCCTCCCCACTGCACCCGTTAACTCCTAGTAGCTTCATAAGTAGAGTGAGACAGGGACTGTAATTCCCACCACTATCCACGATGGTGTGTTGAGGGGCCTCAGCTTGCAGGTTTTGTGCAGGTGACCCCAGCTGCTGCGGGTTTGTGAGTGCACCGGGCACACC
The DNA here is from genome assembly GCA_028658305.1 of Pachyuromys duprasi. Lineage (NCBI taxonomy): Eukaryota > Metazoa > Chordata > Mammalia > Rodentia > Muridae > Pachyuromys > Pachyuromys duprasi. The sequence goes on from CM053765.1 coordinate 8,012,050, forward strand.
ATGCCCAGAAGACTGCATTTCCAAGTGCAGCTTTCCATCTTCTCAATCTTGTATTGTTTATATCACCTCTTCCGTGATGCTCCCAAGCCTCTAAGGGTGCATATAAAATGTCCTCTCTAGGACTGAGCACTCAACAGTCACTTACTATTGTCACTTTGACCAGTTATGAGTCACTGCATTGACCACTGGCCACTGAAAACAAAACGCTTTTCAGAGCAGTACTAATCTATGAATATGAGCATAAATATTTATAAGACAGTCCAATCCTACCATGCCCTCTAACAAAGCAAGCCAATGACCTCCACACCCAACAGTAACGGGCATGAATTCCCCTCTGAAGAGCAAGCCTCAGACACAATCAGAAAACAACTGGTTGTCCCCATAACAATTATTTTGGCCATTGCACCAAGGAGCTCGTCTTGCATGGCAGGTCAGCATCATAGCTTGCAGGGTCCACAGCTGTGTAAGGCTGCTGGTGGCTTTCCTCCACCAGGGGCCTGTGTAGCACCTTCATGCACTGTGAAAGCCAGCTGGCAGGGAAAAAGCTTCTAGCTCAGTTCCAGCTGATTTCTCTGTGTCCTGCAGCCAAAGTGTGTGGAGTCCTCAACAGCAGGGTCTTAGCATTTATTTCTGCTGGGCAATCAAGAGCAACGGCCACAGCTTTTGCTGTTTTAGGAGCCTCTGACCAACAACTCTGCCACCTGGCACTGAGATCTACAGTTACCGACCTGTGTCTCCTGACAGTGGCAGCCTCCCTCCTGAGGAAGGAAGAAGGCATCTCCATTCACACTTCTTTAGAAAGGAAAGAAGGGAAGGAGGGAAAGAAAGAGGGGAAGAGAGGAGGAAGAGAGGAAAAGGGGAGGGGAGGGAAAGGAAAGGAAAGAAAGAAGGGGAAAGGGAGGGAAAAAGGAAGGAAGGAAAAAAGGGAAGCAAGGGAAGGAAAAGAAAACCCTTCTTTTATTTCTTCTCTCAAGGACTTGAGAAAGTCCTTTCTTTTTCTTCTTATTTTTCTGTATTTTTTAATTTTTTATTAATTATTTATTACAATTTATTCACTTTGTGTCCCGGCTGTGGCCCCCTCCCTTGTCTCCTCTCAATCCCTCCCTCCCTTTTCTCCCCCCATGTCCTTCCTCTAGTCCACTGATAGGGGAGGTCCTCCTCCCCTTCCATCTGACCCTAGTCTATCAGGTCTCATCGGGACTGGCTGCATCTTCTTCCTCTGTGGCCTGGCAAGGCTGCACTCCTCAGAGGGAGGTGATCAGAGAGCCAGCCACTGAGTTCATGCCAGAGACCTTATTTTTCTTTTATACATGATATTTTATAAAATTTTCAAGAATTTCATACAGTATAGTTTAATCATAGTGACTCCTCCCAAACTCCTCCCAAATCCACCTTCTCCACCTTCCCCTCCCTACGCATTCATCTTTGAGTTTTCTTTTTTTTTTCTCCTTGTCAAGTCTGATTTGTGGTGTCCTCTTAGGAATGGGGACTGCCCCAGAGCGTGGTTGAGCTACCTGAAGTCGCATCATTAAAGAAAGCTGACTTCCTCTGCCAGAAGCTGTCAAATGCCAGCAGCTCCGCGGCAAGGGGGAGCGAGGGCTTCTTCCCACCTTTCCTCCACATGGACACGGTGCTATCTCATCTGGCTTGAGCTTGCTCAAGTCTTGTGTTTACTGTCAAGATTGCTGCGAGTTCATATATGCAACTGCCCTGTTGTGTCCCCAAAATACTGTTTCCTTAAAGTCATCCACCTTCTCTGGCTCTTTTTCTTTCTTCTTCTTCTGTGTTTTATAAACTTTGTAGATGGCAACATTGTATTTCAGTGTCACAGGAAATTAAATCATGTACTCCAGCAGTATTTGTACATGAGGCTCGCAGGGTGTTATCTTCCAAAGGCAGACAGTCAAATTGGCACCAGTGGAAGTTACGTGTGCGCCCGTGCCTCTGCGAGTGGAACACGGTGGTGATCAGCAGTATTTTAACCTATCATTGCAAAGCAAGAGGTGCTTAACATTATTTGGAAGATTGGTACATAGTCTCACTTCCAACACCTCAGCTGTGCCTCATGGGTCACCGATACTTTTCAATCACCCACTCTCTTCATTTACACCCCAGCAGCTGAGATGTAGAAGAATCCAAAACTTGATTTTTATTATTCTGTCAATTAATTTTCATAATAAAAAATAGGCCGTCTCTGACCTATTACTAGCTTTTAATCTAAGCAAGAGTTGTACAACACCTCCAAAAGAGAGAGAGAACAGAAAACAAGGAAGATTATGAATGAAGGTTGATTCTGCAACAAAAAGCAGAGACAGCTTTTCCCCTGAGGTGAACAGTGAAGCACTCACCTCAACCTGAAGGGAGTGTGCACACATTTCCAGAGAGCGTAGCTCAGAAAGGCACTATGTACAGAAACGCTTTACCCGGTTCATGCACACCAGAGACTGTGCCATCAACACCACGCAGCAGAACTGAAAAGCCATTCTTTTCAACAAAAGAGATTTTTCAGAGTCACAGCTCAGACGGGGTCTATTGTAAAACTGCCTGAACAGAAACTTATTTAAGAACAAAACAGTTCAGACCGTTCCATGGCAGTATGCTCACTGAGCAACGGATACAGAGCATGGAGGGTGCAATGCCCCCTGAAAAGGGAGAGAATTTCTAATACCAATTTGTCTCATAGCACCGTAGTCAGGAAAGAGGAGAAACAGGGAAGTCTATCAAAAGAAATCTGGAAAATTTGAGCTGCTGACTTAAAATGTTATGTTTTGGTTGCACCTACCCAATAGGTTGTCCCTAACTAGATTCCCTGTGTCTGCAGGTAAACCCTGCTCCACCTTACATCACTGGACACCTGGTCCCTCAGGCTCTGCTTCCTTATTCTGCTCCTTTCCACCCCATCCTCTCCCTCTGCCGCCTAACCATGGGCTTCCTGAGTCCTCAAGAATTGTGTTAGCCCATGCTGCTGGCTTATTCAATTCACACCCACCTCCTCCAGAATCTCACCTCCCTGTACTTCCCAGTGTCCTGCGGGCCAGCTCTTCCCTGATCTTGCATCCCCAAACCTCAAGGTAGGCCCACTCCTTCTCATCATAGAGACCTGATAGTTCCTCTAGGATTTATTTGTCTTCCCCATACTACTATGTAGGCCCTTCTCCTCCCAATCCCAAAGATCTCCTCACTCCACACTTAGCTTTCCAGGCTCTCATGTTCCCAATCTCCAACTGACCTTAGCTGACTCAACATAAGGCACACATGCATGGAGAGCCAAACCAGAAGGCAAAAGGGAGAGGACTGACAGAGGGTGCTGGTGCCTGGCTGGTGCCTGTTAGTGCAGACAGTGGCAGTGTCTAAGAGGGGACTAGGGATAGAGTCAGCAGCTCTCAACATCAGCCCCACAGGGGAAAACACCTCAATCTTCTTCCACCTTAGTCCTCTCCTTAGATTGAGCACACTTCCACTGAATGAAGAAAGATTGTGCAAACAAAAGACTCAACTAACAAACCACTTCAAAAATTCGAGTCCCAGCAGAGAAAAAAAAAGCAACAGGAAAAGCCACAGCAGTATGCCCTGTCCCAAATTACTATTTTACAACAATAACCCCAAGTAAGAATGTCCTAGAAGAACTTCCAGACAAATAATTGAAAAGAATGACTATAAATATGTTCAAACAACTTAAAGATATAAAAAAAAATGCCAAGAAAACAAAAACAAACAGATGAATGAAACGAGGAAGTCAGCCCAAGATGTGAAAACAGAATTTAACAGTAAGATAGAATTACTGAAGAAAACCCAAATGGAAATGATGCTGCAAATAAAAGTCAATCAGATAAGGACCCCAGTGGGAAGCCCAGCAATAGGGCAGATCATTTGGAAGGCAGAGAGTCAGGTTTGAAAGAAGAGAAGAATAAGCACACTGAAGAGGTCACAAAGGAAAAATGGACAGTACAAGAACTGTTGCTGAAAAGAGGTCCAAGAAAACACCAAAACAAACAAACAAAATGGCCACTATTAGCTCTGAATATCAGCCCTCTTGGCCTCTCAATAAAAATCACAGCTAACTAACAGATTGGGCTAGGGAACAGTATCCATCTTCTTGCCCTCCTAGAAACACATCTCACTATCCAAAAGAGACACTACCTTAGAGTGAAAAGATGGGGTAAGAAGTTCGAGAAAATGGATCAAGGAAACAAGCAGGCATAGCTATTCTAAAATGTGACCAAATGAACTTCAACAAAAATAAACTTTTACTCACCAAACACAGATATAGCCAATTTCATTACAAATAAATAAATACTACAGGGTATAAAACACAGTGATAGGGTTCTCCTTGTTGTTTAGCTTCTTTAGGACTATAGATTTTAGCATGTTTATCCTATATTATATGCCTAATATCCACATATAAATGAGTATATGCCATATATGTCTTCCTGCTTCTGGGTTACCTCACTCAGGATGATCTTTTCTAGTCCCATTCATTTGCCTGGAAATTTCATGATTTCCTTGTTTTTAATTGCTGAATAGTATTCCACTGTGTAAATGTACCACAATTTTTGTAACCATTCTTCAGTTAAGGGAAATCTAGGTTGTTTCCAGATTCTGGCTATTATGAATAAAGCTGCTATGAACATAGTTGAGCAAATGTCCTTGTTATATAGTTGAGTATCTTTCTGATATATGCCCAGGAGTGGTATAACTGGATCTTGAGGTAGCGCTATTCCTAATTTTCTGGGAAAGTGCCAGATTGGTTTCCAAAGTGGTTGTACAAGTTTACATTCCCACCAGCAATGGAAGAGGGTTTCCCTCTTCTCTACAACCTCTCCAGCATGTGTCATCCCTTGAGCTTTTGATCTTAGCCAATCTGATGGGTGTGGGATAGAATCTCAGAGTTGTTTTGATTTGCATTTCCTGAATGACTAAGGACATTGAGCATTTCTTTAAGTGTTTCTTGGAGTACCCTAGGGAAGAGGCTTAATCCTTATTCAGAAGGGCAAACAGGATACACATCAGAAGAAGGAGAAGGCAGGGAACAGGACAAGAGCCTTCCACGGAGGGTGGGGGGATGAGAAATAGAGAGAGGGGGGACTCTGAAAGACTCTACCCATCAGGATATTGAAGCAGATGCTGAGAGTCATAGCCAAACTTTGGGCAGAGTGCAAGGAATTTTATGGAAGAAGGGGAGATAGAAAGACATGGAGGGGACAGGATCTCCATAAGAAGACCAACAAAGTCAAAAAACCTGGGCCCTGGAGGGCCTGTAGAGACCGATACTCCAACCAAGGACCATGCATGAAGAGGACCTAGACCCCCTGCTCAGATGAAGCCCATAGACTGCTCAGTTTCCAAGTGGCTTCCCCAGTAAGGGGAGCAGGGACTGTCTCTGACATGGACTCAGTGGCTGGCTCTTTGATTATTTCCCCTTAGGGACTGCAGCCTTGCCAGGCCACAGAGAAAGATGATGTAACCAGCCCTGATGAGACCTGATAGGCTAGGGTCAGATAGAAGGGGAGGAGGAATTCCCCTATCAGTGGACTAGAGGTGGGGCATAGGGGGAGAAGAGGGAGTGTGGGTGAGACTAGGAGGAGATGAGGGAGGGGTCTACAGGTGGGATACAATGCCAGTAAATTGTAATAAATAATAAATAAATTTAATTTAATTTAATTTAAAAATTTAAAAAAACAGTGATAGTGGGTGAGCTCATTATTCTCAATAGACAACTCATCCAGACAAAACTAAACATGGAAACATTGTATTAAGAACATCACAAATCAAATGAGCCTAACAGGCCATGAACCTAAAAATGTGTGATACCTACACACAATAGAATACTACCCAGCTGCAAAGAAAAGTGAAATTGTGAATTTTGAAGATAAATGGCTGAAACTATTAAAAACATTATACTTCATGAGGCCACCCGGCCTCAGAAAGAAAAATGCCACACATTGTCTCATGTGAATACTGATTGATTTTGATTTGGAGTTCACGTGGAAGCTGGGTAATTAAAAATTGGTCATGAAGGGTGGACATATTAGGGAAAAAAGATATCAAAACAAAAAAATTAAAATGCAGAGAATGTGCTGGCTCGTTCTCTGGTTCTGTCTCTCCGGGAAAGGCTGCTGGATGCCTCCAGGTGGAAAAGGGTGAGGGGCGAGGGAGGGGTGCTGAGTGAGCACGGAACGAGGTCTGTGTCATAAGATCTTCGGTCCAGCTGCGGGTGCCGGAAAAGACAATTTTCTCCACAATAAGTGCACTGCTCTTTTAGCTGGGCTGTGGGCACCAGGCCAGGTGGTAGTGGCGAGCCCAATCTGACTCTGGCAAGTAAGGTGGTTGCGTGGGGAACAGAGGGGAACTCGGTCCACAGATCAGCACTGCACAAACACATACACACACACACACACACACACACACACACAAGCTTTACTAATGGACAATATCATTCAAATCATCATCAAGACTGGACTTCATAAGGACCAAAGAATTAAGTCATTACTAGTTCCAAGTACTCCTTAAAATATTGATGGTGATGGACACAGAGGATTTATTTTTAGAAGGAGAATGGCTTAATGGAATCCTAATGTCACTTAAAAAATTTATATTTGTGACACAACAAGTCAAAAACAGAGTTTGTGCCACAACTTGATGTAGAAAACAGGCTCATGGATTCAGCACTTCGGGTGACTTAACCTCTCATTTAAGATGGATGAGACAGGAGTCACCCCAGCTCAGCTTAGGCTTGTAGTGTGATTCAGGTGTGGTCCAGGCTCACCTTGCTCTGTAACGCAACTTGGCTTTCCTGTGAAGATGCCTGAGGAAGGGCACTATGGCGAGGAAAAGGTGAAGACCTTTGCCTTTAGGGCAGAAATCACGAAGATCTTGTCCCTCATCATCAATACTTTCTATTCAAAAAAGGAGCTTTTTCACTGGGAGTTGATCTCTAATGTTCCTGATCCCTTGGATGCGATTCAGTATGAGAGCCTGACAGACCCTTCCAAGTTGGGCAGTGGCAAAGAGCTGAAGATTGACATCATCTCAACTCTCAGAAGCAAACGCTGACTTGGGTGGACACAGACATTGGCATGACCAAGGCTGACCTCATAAATAATTTGGGAACCATTGCTAAGTCTGGCTCAAAAGCATTCATGGAAGCTCTCCAGGCTGGTGAAGACATCTCCACAGTTGGGCAGTTTGGTGTTGGGTTCTATTCTGCCTGTCTAGTGGCAGAGAAGGTGCCGCAATCACAAAGCACAGTGATGATGAGCAGTATTCCTGGGAGTCTTCTGCTGGCTGCTTCTTCACAGTTTGTGTGGACCATGGTGAGCCCATTGGCCGAGGCACCAAGGTGAGCCTTCACCTCAAAGAAGACCAGACAGAATACTTGTAAGGGAGGAGGATCGAGGAAGAAGTGAAGAAACACTCACAGTTGATAGGCTATCCTATCACCCTCTATTTGGAGAAAGAGCGAGAGAAGGAAATCAGCAATGATGAGGCAGAGAAGAGAAAGAGGAGGAAGAGGAGGAGGAGAAGCCTAAGATTGAAGATGTGGGATCAGATGAGGAGGAGGAGGACGATGGCAAAGATAAGAAAAAGAAGACTCAGAAGATTAAGGAGAAATACATTGATCAAGAAGAGTTGAATAAGACAAAAAGCCTCTTTGAACCAGAAACCCAGATGACATCACTCAAGTGGAATACGGTGAATTCTATAAGAGCCTTGCTAATGACCGGGAAGGTCACTTGGCAGTAAGCACTTCTCTGAAGAAGGTCAGTTAGAATTCAGGGCACTGCTCTTCATTCCTCGGTGAGCTCCCTTTGACCTTTTTGAGAACAAGAAGAACAATGACATCAAATTGTATGTTCGTTGTGTGTTCCACATGGACAGCTGTGATGAGCTGATAGCTGACTGTATATCTCAGCTTTATCTGCGACCTGCCCCTGCACATCTCCCGAGAATTGCTCCTGCAGAGCAAGATCCTAACAGTCATCCGCAAAAACATTGTGAAGAAGTGCCTTGAGCTCATCTCCGAGTTGGCAGAAGACAAAGAGAACTACTAAAGCTTGGAATCCATGAAGATTCTACCAATGGCTGCCGCCTCTCTGAGCTCCTCCGCTATCACACTCCTCCGTCTGGAGATGAGATGACTTCCTTGTCAGAGTACACGTCTCTCAGAAATGAGACACCAGAAGTCCATCTACTGTATCACTGGTGACAGCAAAGAGAGGGCCAACTCTGCCTTTGTGGCACTCTTGCGGAAGCAGGGCCTAGAGGCGATGTAGATGACCGAGCCTATTGATGAGTACTGCGTGCAGCAGCTCAAGGAACTCGTTGGGAAGAACCCGGTCTCAGTGACTAAGGAGGGCCTGGAGCTACCGGAGGATGAGGAAGAGAAGAAGAAAATGGAGGCGAGCAAGGCAAAGGTTGAGAATCTCTGCAAGCTTGTGAAGGAGATCTCGGATAAGAAGGCTGAAAAAGTGACAGTCTCCTTGTCTCTTCACTCTGCTGCACGGTGACAGGCACCTACGGCTGGACAGCTAACATGGATTGTGCAGGCCCAGGCACTGCGCAACAACTCTACAATGGGCTACATGATGGCCAAAAAACACCCGGAGATCAATCCTGACCACCCCACTGTGGAGACCCTGCGGCAGAAGGCTGAGGCAGACAAAAGTGACAAAGCTGTCAAGGACCTGGTGGTGCTGGTGTTTGAGACTGCTCTGCTCTCCTCTGGTTTCTCACTTGAGGATCCCCCAACGCGCTCCAACCCAATCTCCCGCATGATTAAACTAGACCTGGGCACTGATTAAACTAGACCTGGGCACTGATAAAGATGAAGTGATAGCACAAGAGCCCAGTGCTGCTGTTCCTCATGTGATCCCCCCGCTTGAGGGTGCTGAGGGCACCTCTGTCAAGGAAGAAGTAGATTACAGACCCCTGCCCGGGCTTCCCATGCCCTCTGTGGCTCCCCCAGTAGCCCTCACCCATCTGGCTCTGCTCACGTCTAGAAGAATTTCTTCTATCCCGTCCTTACAGCCTTGTGCTTTAAGGCAGGAAAAGCATCTCCTACAGAATAGGAGGGTTGGGTGTTGTATATTATGCTTTGTTTGTTTGTTTTATTTTGTTCTGAAATTAAAAGTATGCAAAATAAAGAAGACACAGTTTTTTAAAAAAAGGTGGATGAGACCTTTGTCTTTAGGTGAAATTTGGCCTCAGAGTTGTTTTAAAACACCATGCTTCCAGCTGAAACTAATCATGGTAAACTCAAATTGCGACAAGTAATTTTAATCATTTTAACAACCTGGCTAAACACAGTCCTGTGAACAGCAAAAAATATGTACATATAGAGAGAGAGGTTTGATTTTCTATTCGAAACAGGAATTTGAAAGCAGATTCTAAGATTTCTAGGGAAAAAAATATTCTGGTATGTTAGAGAATCCATTTTCAGCCAACAAAAAAATATAACTCCAAATTCCAAATAGAATGCATGAAGAGGAAATCGGACATGCAACATGGAGATGAATTTGATCTTGTCTCTTTTCTGGACTGTAGTGTGACCTGACTTCTTGCAGAAAAGCATCCCTCACAGTCCCACCCCTCTCATGCTGCTGCCTTCTGGTGGCACCTGCATTGCAGACCACTGTTTTTACAAAAGAAGTGAAAAGGGGGTAAAATCAGAACCCAAATATTTGATCATTCAAACTGAGTCAGAGGGACATATGTGGACCAGGGAAGAGAGAGAGCAGATTTCTGAGACAGCTATCCTTTCTGAAGACATTGCAAGAGAAGGCAGGTGGGCTATCTAAACAGAACCCACCGGGGGACAGGGAGGGCCCAGGGCCCTGTAAAATAGCCAAGCCAGCAATTTAGCAGCCTTCAGCCTTAGCGCCTCTCATCCCAAAGAGATAAAGCTGTTAACTTTCCCCTTCTCCACTCAGTCTTCTGTCTTTCTAGTCATTCAATTCCCCAAAACAAGCGTGGTGAGGTCTCACTAAAAGCTGAGAAATAATTTCAGCTATTTCCATTGTATTTGCGAAACTAATGTCAAAACCCCACTGGTTCTTATGCTGCCCTCTTCTTGCTTTTATATTTTAAAACATTAAAAAATGATGACATTTTATTACTTAGGCATGTTTTTTTCCTTTACTAGTGATCACACTTGAGACATACTAGGTGATTTTTAAAGGCTTTCCTAATGGGGCATGGCTTAATTAGGATGATTATGTGAAAACTACACTGTTTGCAGCTGCTGCTGCTGCTGCTGCTGCTGGCGGTGGTGGTCAGAATGCAAACGAAAGATCTGTATCTTTCTCCCACTCCTCTCTCATTAGTTTTTGCTTTTGAGACAAGGTCTTAACTATGTAACCATGGCTGACCTGGAACTCCATATATAAACCATGTTGGCCTCAAACTCACAGAGATCTACCCACCACTGCCTCCTGATTCCTGGGATTAAAGGTGTGCACCACCATGCTTGGCTTCTCATTAGCCCTTGTTAGTGTTTGTGCATGCAATATGTGGCCTGAGCCAATTCTTCTTCATTTAATGTGGCCCAGAGAAGGTTGAACACCTGTGGTCTAGAACAACAAGGCAGCTGAATGGATGGTTTGCCATCTTCTCTTTTTAGACCAAACATCCTACAGGCAGCAGCCATATCAGGCTAACGTGGTGTGTTTAGTTCTTGGTCCTGAGAGCTGCATGGATGCTGGTAGAATCAGCTCCCATTTCCTTCCTTCCAGACTGAGCTGAGAACCACCCCGACCCCATGCCCACACACTACCTTTTCTCACTGCTAGGTCAAGCATTCAAGGTGTCTACAAGTCTGCTCTAAAGGCTGGGCTGGTGTTCAGACTCCTCAGCATTGGGCAGATCTAAGTCTACATGCCCAGATGAGGAAACACTCCCAGCCCTTTCCAGCCCCTGAGAGCTGCAGACTGAGCATGATGGGAGAGAGCAGGAGATTCCCCCATGAGACTCCTGAAGCACTCTGCCTTCAGGAGGACTTGCTCCAGAGGGCCTTTCCACTTTCTCAGGGTCTACTCTGGGGTGGACACTCATTCTTGCCCACTGCACTGGCTTGGCAGACTCATACCCGAGGGCGGAGACCTCTGTGAGGTCTGACCCCACTGTGGCGGTCAGAGTGGAGGCTCTCTGCTGACTCTTCCCACGGAGAACAGCTGTGAGCACAAGTAGTCCAGGTAGCGTAGTTCAAGAAGGGAGACCTGCAGATACTCCCAAGCATGGAGACAGCCAGGCATGCTCTTCGTTTCATCTTTCTGCAAAAGTCCTCAACAGTGATTGGTGCTCGCTCTACTTTCACAACTGGAAAAGTAGCAGTTTCCTACCAAGAGCCTTACCCAGGAGGGAAGTGCCCATGGGAGTATAGGCAAGGTCAGGAGGTCAACTCACATGTAGGAGGGGACACAGCAATGACTGGCACATACTACCCCACACAATAGGACCCAGCACCCTGGACATCCGTTCACTCAAAACTCAAAGGCTTCAGGATGTCCACCTGAGGAGCTGCTGAGGTTTGGGTGGGTTGCCATTCTGAGAGTGACCATAACTCAGGAAGGCTCACTCCATGGCCACCCCCAGCCCTGATGTCCCCCAGGATTCTTCCCCTGACCTATGCATGTGCCACATTTATCCCCCCAGGCCCTACCTGCCATCCAGAAGCCCACAGGATGGATGCAGCTCCTGGGGAGATTTCAGGCCTGCCTTCCTCCCTGTCGGTCACCAAAAAGCACCCTGTCCTGGCTATCTGGGAAACTCCTTGTCAGCCTTTGGGCACAGGTGAGAGTGGGCAACATCCTGCAGGTAGAAACCCTGGTCCAGGGGCCCTGCCTCATCAGCAACTTCAGATACACAGGCACAAAGAGTGATGGCAGAGTCTGGACTGAGCCAAAGTAGGGGATGGGGCTTCGGTCCATCAGGAATGAGCAGCAAGACTGCACATGGCTTCCAAGGAAGCTGGGAAGAGCTGCCCTTTCAGAAAGCTCTAGCATCCCAAAGGTGCCTATGGATTCAAGACAAAGGCAACAGTAGCTACCAGGGCTAACCGTTCACATGGAAAACACGGACTCTACCAGATGATGGGATATCTGTAAGCCTGTGGGGATCCAGGGAACACGGTCTTTGAACAACAAGACATGGGGTGGGGTTCTCTCTAAGACAGAGGGGAGGAGAGACTCAGTGCATGGCTAGGGAGCAGGGTGCTATCAGGGTCTTTCAGAGGCCTGGGCACACCACCCCTGCTCCTGCCCAGCCTTGACGCTCTGGGCTTTGAAAGTTCCTCACACCACTTCTGGGAACTCAAAAAGCAGCCTTCTTCTCTACCAAGGACCCCCCACAAGCCCTTGACACTCTGACCCTTGCCCTCTCCAACTCTGTCCTCTTATCTCTGTCGCCTGCTCTTGTCACTTTCATTATCATTCTACACTGTGGCTCTAGATCAGCAATTCTCAACCTGTGGGTCTTGACCCCTTTGGGGGAGTCAAACAACCCTTTCGTGGGGGTCACCTAAGACCATCTGCATATCATATATTTACACTATGATTCATAACAATATCAAGATTACAGTTATGAAGTAGCGACAAAAATAATTTAATGGTGTGGGGGTTATGGAAACATGAGGAACTGTATTAAAAGGTCAGGGCATTAGAAGAGCTGAGAACCACTAGTTCTACATTGATGTTTCTAAGCTCTGGGCCCCACTGAGTCCCAGTCCTCTTCGAAAAGGCCTCTTTTATCACTAGCAGGCCAGCTCACTGTCGCCAGTGAGTCCCCATGTCGACACACACAAAGCTACAGTTTCACTGAATCACCCATCCTCAACTCCACACATGTATGGCTCAGAGAAGCCCTCCTTGCCTGCCACATCTCCAGGCTTTTCCATGCTTTTTCTTCTGCTCATGGGCCTCCTTCCAACTTCAGTCTCTAGACTAGCCCACACAGTCCTGCTCCATGTCAAGAGCTTTTCTGTCCTCCACCTGCCCCTTCATCACCTCCTGAATCCTTGTGGGTGGGCAGCTTCTCCACACAGACCACACCTCTCCACACATTTGATACCTTGGGCATCATTAAAGCTGAGACACCCAGGCCCACCCCATCCTGATCTGCCCCCTAGTCCTTGACCCCTTTTGCAGGGGACTGCAGCAAGGCATCCTCAGTAACTATTAAGTGGAGGAATTAACGAACAGGCCCTAATGGAGAGTCAAAGCCGCGCTGCCCTCCGGGGCCTGACCCACTTTTCCAGCCTGCACCAGCTGCTAGGGAGCTGCTGCCCCTCTCCAAGCAGCCTACCTCTCTGTGAGCCTTTGATTGAGTAGCTCTGCCTGGTGCAGGAATTGCCCAGCAGGACTCTGCGGGTAGGGGGGATGAGATGAAGGAGGACCTGGCTTGGAAGTGGGATGGCGGTGGGAGCAGCCCAATGCTAGCTAAGAGAGGGCCTGGGTGGGTACACCTTCCCATCCCAAGGGCCAAGCCCCTCACATCTGACCCTGTTCCACCACACACTTGTAGTCATGGTGAGCTAGTTCAGGAGTCATTACACTATACAAAGAGCTAGAGAATACATATTTCAGGCTTCGTGGCTCGAATCTTCTCTGTTGCAATGAAGTCTGCTCCGTGGCACCAAAGCAGCCTTAGATGAAATGTGCAGGAAAGAGCAAGGGTGCAGAAGCATGCCTGGGTGTGGCTGGGCTCCTCATGAACATGTGCTACAGAAGTATTTTCTCTTTTGATCCCACAGCAACACAGGCTATTGCATGGAGAAATCAAGTTAGCACTAACTAGAACACTTCCTCCATGCTCACTAGCTTTCATAGCACCAGAAGGTGCTATGTAGGCTGTTAGGGGAGAAAAGTCATCAACAGTCTTGCCCAACTGTGAACCCATGAAACTACAATAATGACCAGAACAGCAAGTCTGTTGAGGAAATAGTGGCGCAAGTGTTATGGGGGAACAAAACACCCTCTGCATGAAGGCATTCCACAGAAGGAAACCCACACCCAGGACTATAAATCTGGTCAAGAATCCATGACGGGGGGGGCCGGGGGAGAGTTCACAGCCTCCAAGGCTGAACCTATTACATTATCCTGCTAAATGGACGTAGTATTGACCAGCCTTCTAAATTTGTATCTCTCTACACATAGATTATTTTAATATTGCCCTCAGACATCATCAAAAAGTCTTCTTGATATGACAGGACCGTTGTGGTCAACTCACAAGACCAAACTAATAGACATTCTAGCATAGAGGGAAAAGAAATTCACAAGCCCTAGCCCTGACTAAGGAGCTTTGAATGGTTGATGGTGTCTGGGAAATGAAGAGTGTTTTCTTTAACACTCTTGCCCTTGGTGAGCTAACCACACAGCTAAGGATGGCCCCCTGCCCATGAGTGTCTGTAACACAGACTGGGCTCCACGAGTTACATATTTTTAAAAAGAACATGAAGTCAGGAGGGGTGGAACATGGAGAGCGGATCTAGAAAAAGTTAGGAGGAAGACTAGGGAGAAATATGACGAAAATTTATCATATGAAAATCTCCAAATATTAGTAGATTTATGTTTCTGAAAGAAATATTCCTCTTTCCTCTTCCCCTTTAATCCATGCCCCCTTTCTACCTTTCCTTGCTTCAACCATGTACTCCAATTTAAACACGTAAATCTCAATCTGTGGTTCTCAAATTATGGTTTGAAACCTCTTTGGGGTCAAATGACCCTTTCACAGGGGTCACCTGAGACAATGGGAAAATATGAATCTTTATATTATAATTAATAACAGTAGCAAAACTATAATTATGAAGTAGCAATGAAAACAACTTTATGGTTGGAAGTCACCACATCATGAGGACCTACATTACTGTCAGAGCATCAGAAAAGCTGAGAAACTGATCTAAATACTGGAAGCTAGGATCTACATACAAAAGGGAACATGCAATGATTGTCTTCTGTGTCTGGGTCATCTCACTGTATACGATTTTTCACAGTTCCATTCATTCACCTACAAAATTCATTGTTTCATTTTTCTTTTTAAAAATAGAATTTTTTTTTAGTATTTGACAATTTTATACAAGTAAACAATGTATCTTGATCACACCCAACTCCCCACTCCCCTCCCTCCAGGCACCTCTAACATGGCCCCTGCCCCCTCATCTCCACTCCCACAGAGTCCAGTTAGAGCTGCCTATTGGAATGTTGGCTGATCTTGTTGGCTTGATCATGTGTGGGTCTTGGGCAAGTGGCCATTACTGCAGTAAATTAATGAGTGAAATGGCCACACTTCTCCTTATTCTCTATGCTTTATATTCTTTATGCCCCATCTTCCACAACATTCCCTGAAGCTTGTCAAGGGGTGTGTGTGTGTGTGTGTGTGTGTGTGTGTGTGTGTGTGTGTGTGTGTGAGAGAGAGAGAGAGAGAGAGAGAGAGTGCGTATGTGTGACATGTATGTCCCATTTAGACCTGAACACTCAATAGACCCTTATTATCAGCACTTTGACCAGCTATGTGTCTGACCGTACAGAGGGAGCTTCTCTGGCTAAGGGTGAGGGCAACATTAATCAATATACAGACATAAATATTTAGGAGTCAGTTTCACAAAGTGTCTACCTAGCAAGAGTACATTAGAAGGTTCCCCTTGAGGACCTATGACCTCCTGGACAATGGCCTTTTGACTGGGGTTATAGTTCCAGGCATGGATTCCTTTCTGTGGATCAGGCTCCAAACCCAATCATAAAGTCATTGGTTGCCACTGTAACCTTCCCGCCATTATTGCACAGGTGGGAAATTCTTACAGGGCAGATCAAAACAGTAGCATTCAGGGTTTCTGTACGGGTAACAGGGTTGACAGCTTTTCATCCTCAAGGCATTTCATTTTCTTTATGGCTGAATAAAATTCCATTGTGCATATGTACTATGTTTTCATTATCCATTCATATGTTGATGGGCATTAGGGTGTTTCCATTTTCTAGCTGTGGTGAACAGAGTGACAGTGAGCATGGATGTATAGGTGCCTCTGTGGTAGATATAGAATTCTTTGAATAAATGTCCAGGGGTGGTACAGCTGAATCATACAGTGGTTTTATTTCTAGATTTTTTAGAAACCTCCACACTAATTTCCATAGTAGCTTCAGCAGTTTGCACTCCTACCAACAGGAAATAAGGGTCCTTTCCTTGTCCCCACATCCAGGTCAGCATTTTCTATCATTTGTTTTCCTGATTCTAGCTATTTTGACCACAATATATATATATATATATATATTGAGACAAAATATAAAAGCAGTTTTCATTTGCATTTCTCTTATGACTAAGGATGGTGAACAGTTTTATAAATATTTCTCAGCCATTTGTATTTCCTCTTCTGAGAACTCTCTGTTCAGTTCCATAGCTCCTTTTTAATTGGGTTGTTTGCCTTCTTGCTGTTTAGGGTTTTTTTTTAGTTCTTTGTGCATTCTGTCAGATGTATGGCTGGCAAAGAGGCTCCTATTCTGTAGGCTGCCTCTTTACGCTACTTTTTTTTTTTTTTTGCTTTCAGAGCTTTTTAATTTCATGAATCCCATTTGTCCACTGTTGATCTTACTCCCTGAGCTACTGAAGTTTTAGTCCAAATGCCCATACCTGTGGCGGTAAGTTGAAGAATGCTTCCTACTTTGTCTTCTATAAGATTCAGGGCATCAGGTCCTATGTTGAATGCTTGATACGTTTAGACTTGAGGCTTGTGCATGGTGAGAGATAAGGATCTAGGTTCGTTCTTTTACATGTTTTTCAGATGTGTCTACACTCAGTTTTTCCAGCATCATTTCTTGAGGATGCTATGTTTTCTGCAGTGCAGCAGCATTCTTTGAGGACATGATCCTAGGCTATGTAAGTGAGTCAGCTGAGCTAAGCCTGCCTGCTTTCCAGCAAACAGTATCCTCCGTGCTTCCTGATGCTTTGGCTGTAAGCTGAGTTCCCTGGTCAGGGCTAGCAGCATGTTGAGCAGCAGGCAGGCCTGCCTCCATTTTCCTTTTGAAGTTCTTGCCAAGGCTTTCCTTCAATTCTGGACTGTAGAACTGTAAACTGCAAGCTGGAATAAAACTTTTCCTCCCCTAAATTGCTCTTTGTCATGGTATTTGTCACAACAGAATGACACTGAAACAGTTCCCCCACAAGAACTTGATAGGAAGACCTCATGGCTGACAACACCACTTACTTGGGCCACAGGAAATGAAGAAATCATGCTAGTCCTGATCAGGCTAGCTTTCCAAGTGCCATGAAGGGTTTTGTAGGCTGCTGGGGGAGAAAGATAAGCAACAAATCCTACCCAGGCATGAACCCTGCGAGCTACAATAATGACTACCTAGATGGATTTAAGACCCTCTCCACAGAAGGGAATTCATGCCTAGTGCCGTAAACCAGGCCAGAAATCCATATCTTGGGATGTCATAGGACATACTATTATTATTTTGCTAAGTGGACATAACACCAAGCTGCCTCCTATGTAATTATCTTTATACCCATAGAATAGTGCTGTTCTCAGGATTCATCAGAGAAGCTTCTATTTGCAGTAGACAGTCATTAATGCAGAGACCCACAACTGGTCCAGGCGCAGAGAATAACAGACTGTGGAGTGCTCAGTTCTAAAGGAGACATCTGTGTCATGCTCCCTCTCCATGAGGCCCACTGGGGGTACATTATGGAAGAAAGAGTGAAGAGATTGAAAGAGCCCACAGTCAGGGAGAACCAGAGCTAGACAGTATCTTCTCAACATGACAGAGATGTTGGGCTTATGAATTCAGAGCAGCTACAGTTACCTACACAAGGCCTGTGTACATTCAAACCAGTCAACATTCAGGCATGAATGGGAGACATTCCCATGGCATAAATCGGTCCTAAGCTAAGGAGCAATCGGAAGTCAATGGCTGCTGGGCTTAAAGTCAGTTTACTTTAAGGGTATGGTCCTGGTAGGTTGCCCACACTCCAGTGCAAGGCCTCACACCCATGTACATACAGGCAACACTATTTGAAGCCAGAGAGCTTTTGAGGACAGGAAGTTGGGAGGGGGATGAACAGGTGGATGGGGGGGAGCTCAAGGGGGCAGTGGAGGGAGATATGGTCAAAATAGGTCTTATACATGTGTAAAACTCATAAAGAATTTTAAAAATATTTGAAAAGAAATGTCCCCCCCTTTTTTTTCAGGGCATGTTATATCTGCCCAGGTGGGCCCTCAGGCTCTTAGCTCAGAGGCCTTTTGCAGCCCTGCCCGGGAGTCCCTTGGACACGACAGGGCCTGGGCATGGTGGGAGAGATGTGCTTGCAGGCAGCTGAGCACCCACAGATTGGCCATCTGCTCATCTGCCTGAGAGCTTCAGCCTCCAAGAGGAGCATAAGGGGCTGGCAGGGCAAGGATGAGGACTCATAGGACTGCGGGGCAGACCGGGGACACGTCCTGAAATCAGAGCAGGAGCACTCGGCCCTCTGCCAACGGGCAGCCCAGCGTTCGCTGTCTTCCATTTCAGACGCGTACAGGGGCAAAGCCAGCACAGCTGCGGCCATGCTGCCACCAAGCAAGGACAATGACTGGCATTCTGTCCTGATTGTTTCCACTCTCTCCCTCTCTAAATGTAAGATCCAGAAACATGCCTAACAATATTGAAGTCCTCTGTGTGCCCTGGGGTGGGGCAAAGGCAGCCAGCATTTCCTACCATCCACCCACTTCTGCTCAGCGATCAAAGTGACCTTCTGAAGCGATGGGTAGCCAGAGCTGCTCAGGAGTTCACCTCCATTAGCTTTTGCAACTCTGGAAGATGAATACACAAGATGAGCCCTCTCCCTGCTGCACACAAAAGGACTGTGGGCAGCCATGTGTGGGCTGAAAGTTGCTCCAGCCCAGAGAAGGTCTAGCGTCCACACCCTGGGTTGTTTCAGGCTCCGGGTGTCTACATAACACTCTCATCTTCCGTCTTCCATTCCTTTCACTGGAGTGCGTGGCCCAGGCAGAACCTGACCCAGGCTTTGCTCCCGATAGGTATCACCTGCATACACTAATGCAACTTCAAAAGGGACAGTAGTATCTTCACCAGTCCCTTATGAATGTTCACATGCCATTTCTCATCCCTTTCTGGTCCCCCTGGGAAGCCTCAGTGTTGTTGGACAGCAGCAGGCAGAAGCAGGGCACCTGCCACTGTAGCTTGGTGGTCTTGCAGAAGAAACTGCACGGAGCAATTGAGGTGCCTCTCCTGAGAAGAAGGGGGTATAGTGGTTTGGATGCAAAATGTCCACTGTAGTCTCCCCCATTTGACCACTTGGTTCGTAGTTGGTGGTACTGTTTGGGAAGGCTTGGGAGGTGCAGCCTTGATGGAAGAAGTGCGTCATCACGGGTGGGCTTTAAGGGCTTAAGGCTGCAGCCTACTCCCTATTTCTCTCTGCTTCGTGTGTGAGCATATTTCAGCTTCCTCTGCAGCCACCACACTGTTCCCACCATTATAGATGTGTTCATAGCATTTTATCACAGCAACAGAAACATAACGAATAAAGGACTGTGTTGTGTGAAGACTCCTTTAAGATCACCAAGGTTGCTGCTCAGTGATTGGCAAGTGTGTGGGGATGGGAGGAGTCAGTTCATCCTTGCAGTCATACCCTACCTGGCACCCCCATGCCACACCCCACCCAAGCCCTACCCTATCAAGCTCTCATAATAATCCTGACAGAACAGTTGGTAGAAAAGCACTACTTCAGCAAGGGGTCAGATAACCCCCTGGGCTGAGTGGGACCTATAGAGCACAGAAGCAGGCCTGGGGAGGGGCCAGGTGTCTCCCAGTAATATGGACTTAGACAAAAGCCCAAAACATACTTAAACTGGAATAGGAAAAAGGCCAGCTCCTTACAAGGTCAAGTTCCAGCTCTTGGCATCCAATCAAAGCTACCAACCAGGCGAAGGAGGAAACAATGGCCCCTAAAAAAGGAAACTTAAGCCCACAGAAGAAGTCTTGGAGGCAGCCTGATGAGAAGAGGAGCCAGTGGACAGTGAACAGTCAGGCGCTGAGAAAACAGAGAAGGCAATGAGAATGAAGAGTAACGAATACACTAGAAACTCAAAGACGCGAATTGAGCTTGTAGATAGAGTTAAGACAAGGAAAGCGTTTGGGAACCTGTGAAATGACTCACTGGGCAAAGGCATGTCTTAGTCAGTGCTCTATTGCTGCAGAGAGACCCCATGACCACGGCAACTATTATGAAAGAAAGCATTTAATTGGGGCTGGCACACAGTTTCAGAGGTTTAATCTGATAGCAGGAGGCACGGTGGCGCACAGGCAAACGCGGGCAAATAGCTGAGAGTTCTACATCGGGGTCCAGAGCCTCTGCTAGGGCTCTCTTGAAGCCCACCCCCAGTGACACGGTTCCTCCAACAAGGCCAAACCTCCTAATCCTTTTAAATAGTGCCACACCCTGGTGACCAAGCATTCAAATTTATGAGTTGGGGTTGTGGGGTGGCATTCTTATTTAAACCACTACAAGGTGTTTGAGACCAAGCCTGAAAACCTGAGTTCAAGTCCCACATCCTGTTACGGTAGAAGAAGAGAATAAACTGTCCTCTGACCTTTCACACCTGAGCTTCTGTTGTGGTATGAGCATAGAAGCATACGTGTGCGCACACACAATCAATCTAACTGTAAAATAATTAACAAAGTGTATGAGATGGTGGCGGCAGTGGCTAGTTGGCACTAACTGTGGGATAAACAAGTGAAAGGAGCTGATTGGCGGTGGCGCACATCTTTAATCTCTAATCCTTGCAGAGGCAGGCATAGCTCTGTGAGTTCAAGGCCAGCCTGGTCTACAGAGTGAGTTCAGGACAGCCAAGACTACACAGAAAAACCCTGTCTCAAAACAAACAACAACAAAAAAAATGAAAGGAACACTGAGCAAACAGAAAGGCGTATCAATGAGAACTGTCCAAAATGACAGAAGAAAATGACCCCAAAATGAAGACAGATTCACTGTGCAGTAGGATGCATTGAGAGGCCTAATGCATTTGCAGCTGATGCTCTGGAGTGGAGAAAGGAAGGTGCAGACACAAAGCAGTTGGGGGGCGGGGAATTATGCCCCATGCTGTCCAAATCGGAAATCTAGAGATTTGAGAACCCAGTGAATACAGTGTAGAGAGAGAATGAATGAAAAAACAAAAGACAGAAAGAGAGCGAAC
>CM053765.1:8033324-8059275 GCA_028658305.1 Pachyuromys duprasi
GACATGATAAGTTGGGGTTGGATGGAAGGGAAGGAGGTCCTCCCCTGTTGGTGGACTTGGAGGGGGCGGGGAAGAAGGAGATGAGGGAGGGAGTGGGAGGGTGGGAGGGAATGGGGGAGGGGGCTACGCCTGGGATTCAAAGTACCCAACCTGTGATTGAGATAAAAATAAATAAATTAAAAAAAAAAAAAAAGAAAGAGAGCGAACAACCCGCACTTGGTGACCCACACCTATAATTTCAGCATCCAAAACAACCACTGTGAATTCCAGGCAGGTCTGAGCTACAGAATGAGAGACTATCTCAAAAAATCAGCACAAGAATAAGAATCAGAAGAGGAGGAGAAAAGGGAAGGGAAAGAGAAAGATGTGGAGGAGGAGAAAGAGGAGCGAGGGAGAGAAAGAAGGCGGAAGAGGAGGGAATTACCTCGTAATTAAGTTGCTGAAACACTATGAAAGCAGAATAGAGTTATACGGCACATTCAAAAACACTTGACATCTGCAGGACACCACTCAGCAGCAGCAGGAGAGGCACCTTTCTTAAGGGCATACAACACATTTTTCAAAATAAAGTCTACTGGGGTACCAAAGTCTCAGTAAAACTATCGAGGGCTTGCATCCTGTAAAGCATGCTCTCTTATCATGGTGGGATTAAGTTAGGCACCAGAAGCAGAAGCTACCTGGTGGGGTGTATAGTTTTAAGTTGCAGACAAGACTAATCTGAAAGGTGGTCTCTTAGGGTTTCATTGCTGTGTGGAGACACCATGACCAAAGCGACTCTTACAAAAGAAAACATTTAATTGGGGCTGGCTTGCAGTTTCAGAGGGTCAGTCCAGTATCGTCATGATGAGGAGCATGGCAGTGTGCAGGCAGACATGGTGCTGGATTAGGAGCTGAGCCAAAGGTAGCCAGGAGGCCACTGGCTCAACACTGGGCATAGCTTGAGCACACACAGGCACACACACACACACATTCACACATATATAGATATAGATACATACATATATATGACATGTATATATATATATGACATCTCAAAGCCCCGCCTCCACAATGACACACTGCCTCCAACAAGGCCACACCTCCTAATAGTGCCACTCCCTATGGCCGAGCATTCACACACATGAATCTGTAGGGGCCATTCCTGTTCAAACCACCACAGGAGAGAATCTCATTTGAGAAAAATGCCTCTATAAGATCCAGCCGCAGGGTATTTTCTTAATTAATGATTGATGTGGGAAGGATCAGCCCATTGTGGGTGGTGCCATCCCTGGGCTGGTGGTCCTGGGTTCTGTAAAACATCAAGCTGAGTAAGCCATGGGGAGCAAGTCAGTAAGCAGCACCCCTTATGGCTTCTGTATCAGCTCCTGCCTCCAGGTTCCTGCCCTGTCCTGGTTTCTTTTGATAATGAACAGCAATATTTCTGGAATTGTGAAGCCAAATAAACCCTTTCCTCTCCAACTTGCTTTTTGGTTCTGGTGTTTTCTCACAGCAAACAAAATCCAAATAAGACACCTGGAAATCACAAAATATCTGGGTGCTAAATCAAGCACTTCTAAGTAACCCACAAGTCACAGGGGAAAAAAAAATAACAAATAGTTTCTTGGGGCAAATGAGGTGGCTCAAGCAATGTGGTGGTTTGGATGCAACCAGCCCCCATAGGCTTATCTGTTTGAATACCTGGTCTGCAGTTAGTGGAACTATCTAGGACGGATTAGGAGGTGTGGCCTTGTTGAAGGAGGTATGCCACTGGGGGTAAGCTTTGAGGTTTCAAAAGCCAGTGCCAGGACTAGCCTCTCTCTGTCTCTGTCTCTGCTTCTGTTTTCAGATAAGTAAGATCGAAACTACAGCTCCAGCACTAGGCTTGCCAGCTTCCTGCCATGATGGTCACAGACTCACCCTCTGAAACTGTAAGCCAGCCCCCTATTAAATGCTTCCTTTTAGAAGTTGTTTTGGTCATAAGGCCTACCAGCAAGCCTGAACAACTGAGTTCAATTCCAAAAACCCATCCAGTGGAAGGAGAAAACTAATTACTGCAAGTTTTCCTCTGACTTCCACCTGTGTGCTGTGGTACACTGGACAAACAAGCAAATTGGAAGAGGAGAGGAAACCTAAATGACAAGAACAAGACAACAAATCTAAACTGACAATGGAATCACAGATGGGCAGATCCCTATTCAATAGCACAAAGAATGTGAAGAACCAAAACAACTTGTCTCCTCTCAAAAATGACAAACTTCACATGAATTATTCAAAACAACTTTGATGAAATTTCAGATACAAAATTCAAAAGACTGATCATAAGTATTTTTTTAATCCAGAGGTGTGGTGGTACACACCTTTAACCTACGCTCAGGAAGCAGAAGCAGGAGGATCTCTGAAAGTCTGAGGCCAGAGTGCTCTACACAACAAGTTTAGGCCACCCAGGACTAAATAGAGAGACCCTGTCTCACAAACAAACAACTCAATGAGGACCCCAATATTTTCCAACTGAACACAAACAGGCAGCTGATGAACTGAGGAAGACAACCCACTGTATGAAAATAAAAACAAAGAGAAATACTGAAGGAAACTCAAACCAATAAGGTGATGGTAATGAAAAATATCATAGGTCAAATAACAAGTTTAATGGGGGTTATAAAAATGACTCATGATTTTCCAAAGGATTCGGGTTCTATTCTTAGCACCTACGTGGCAGCTCACAACCATCTATAACTCCAAAACCAGGAGAGCCAAAACTGTGGGTACTGTTTGCCAGCAAAACACTCATACACGTAAAAGTTTTTTTTTAATTAACTAAATATAAAAAAATATTTTAATTTAAAAACAAAAAAGGCACTGGAAAGCCTTGTCAATAATATGGATCATGTGGAAAACAGAATCTCAGAATATGAAGACAAAATAGAGGAGTTGGATCATTTAGTCAAGGTCAAAGACAAAATTTTTAATGAATAAGGAGAACATGCAAAAACTCTGGGACGCCCTAAAAAGGCAAACCCTGTGTATTAAGAGCACACAGGTTTCTAACAAAAGGCATAGGCATGCTTTTAATAAAATCCAAAAAGAAAATTAACAAACTTAGGGAAACAGAAACACATCTAGATATAAGAGGTACACAGAATACCCAACAGGACCGCACTGTGTAATGATTAAAACACTGAATGTACAAAACAAAACAAAAGTATTTTGAAAGCAGCAAAAAGGAAGGGCCAAGTTTCGTGCAAAGATTAGTCAATCAGAATAACTGACTTTTCAGCCGAAAGCATGAAAGCAAGAAGGGGTTGAACTGATGTCTCCACAATTCCGAGAGACCACAACTGCCGACTCAGTCTAACATACCCAGCAAAACTCTGCATCATAAATGACAGTACAAACAAAAGAAACTTTCCATCATGAAGGCAGGCTAAAGGAACCCATGAGCACCACGCTCGCCCTACAGAGGATGCTGGAAGGGACGCTGCAGTCTGAAGAGAAAGATAAACACGCCCAAAGGGTTACAACAGGAAAAAAAAATCATGACTCAGCAAGATTAAGCAACGGGAGACTAAAAGCACCAAACAGTGCTAAATCTACAAAATGCCAAAGAAGAACACACACCTTTCAACAAAAATCTCCAACATCAATTATCTCAAGCCACTCATCAAAGGACATGCCTTTAATCCCAGTCCTGGGGCAGAGATGGGATCCTTGTGAGTTCCAGGCTAATCAAGGCTATACAGTAAGCCACTTTCTCAAAACAAAACCAAACAAAACAGAAAGACACAGAATTGGATTAGAAAACAAAATCCTTTTTGCTTATTCCAAGAAATATACCCTACTACCAAAGATAAACAGTATCTTAAAGGTGAAAAGACAGAGAAGGTATTGCAAGCAAATAGACCAGGTAGCAAGTGGGCCTTGTTGCTCTAATATCTAACAAATGACTTCAAGCCAATTCTAGTCAGAAGAGATAAAGGTCACATCATACTGATCAAGGAAACAATCCATCGAGAGGAAATTACAATTCTAAATATATATGCACCAAATATAGGTTCATACAATTTCATAAAGAAAACTCTAATGGGTTCCATGTCATGAATTAGCCCCAACACAGGAACAGCAGGTTACTTCAGTGTCCCATTCTCACCATGTATATCAAGTATACAGATAGATAGATAGATAGATAGATAGATAGATAGATAGATAGATAGATAGATAGATAGATAAATAGATAGATAGATAGATAGATAGATAAGTACCAAAGTAAAAAAAAATCATAGATCAAGTGGACCTAACGGAACCTTCCACCCAACACCAAAGAGCATGTGTTCTTCTCAGCAGCCCAGGGAACCTTCTGTAAAATAGAACACATATTGGTTTCAACAAAGACAGAAAAAAAAAAAAATGAAGCAACAACATGGATTCTATCTGACCACGATGGGACAAAGCTAGAAATCAACAGCAAGAGAAAAGACAGGAAATATACAAACTTGAGGAGCTTAAACAATGCACTATTGAATGAGGAATGGGTCATTGCAACAATCAAGAAGTAAATTTAAAAGTCCCTAGAATTAAGATATTATGAAAACACAGCATATGAAATTATGGGATACGACGAAGACAGGCCTAAGAGGGAATTTTATAGCTCTAAGTGCCTACATTGAGAAAGCACAGTGAGCTCAAATAAACAAGCTAAGGATAGACTTTAAGGCACTGGAAAAATAAGAACAAACGATCCGAAACGTAGTAAATAGGTGTAAACAACAAAGATCATGGCCAAAATTAGCAAAATAGAAATTTTAAAAGCAACCAATTAGACTAAGACTTGGTTCTTTGAAAAGATAAACAAACTGACAAACCCTAAGCCAAATTAGCCGAAAAGAGAGAGAAGATGCAAATTAATTAGAGATGAAAAGGGAGAGCGTACAATACACACTGAGGAAGTCTAGAAAATCGTTAGGACCTACTTTAAAAAGGGAAAAATCCCTTCCTATCATGCGTCTGACAGAGGGTCAGTGTCCAGAGTATACAAGGTACCCAAAAGAATAAACACCATGAAATCAAGTCACTCATTTAAAATGTGGGCCACAGAACAGATCAGGGAGAATACAAATGGCTAAGAAATATTTTTTATAATTTTTATTTTTTATATTAATCACAGGTTATTTACTTTGTATCCCAGCCATAGCCCCCTCCCTCATTCATTCCTAATCCTCCCATCCCTTCCTCATCTCCTCCCTGCCCCTTTCCAAGTCCACTGATAGAGGAGGACCTCCTCCCCTTCCATCTGACCCTAGCTTGTCAGGTCTCTTCAGGACTGGCTGCAATGTCCTCTTCTGTGGCCTTAGGGTAGGCTGCTCTTTCCTCAGGGGGTTGGGGGTAGGTATCGAAGAGCCAGCCATTGAGTTCATGTCAGAAATAGTCCACAGAGTTGTTGCTGATGTTGTTTTATATATATCCTTAGCCACCAGGGAAATGCAGATTAAAACTACCTTGAGATTTCATTTCACCCCAGTCAAAATGGCCAAGATTAAGAAAATACAAGACAGGTGGGCAGTGGTGGTACACCCCTTTAATCCCAACACCTGGGAGGCAGAGGCGTGCTCATCTTTGAGAGTTCGAGGCCAGCCTGGTCTACAGAGTGAGTTCCAAGACAGTCAAGGCTACACAGAGAAACCCTGTCTTGAAAAACCAAAACCAAAAAAGGGAGGAAATAAAATAAAATATAAGACAGTAAATACTGGGTGAATATGTGGGGAATGGGGGACCTTCCTGCCTCATATCAGTAAAAGTAACAACTGGTATAGCCCCTATGGAAATCAATGTGGTTGCTCCTTAAAGAACTAGAACCAGATCAGCCGTATGACCCAGCTATGTCACTCCTGGGCATTTACCCAAAGGACCTGATGAGTATGACAGAGATCCACACTCATTCTTGTTCATAGCTGTTCTGTTCACAGCAGTTACGACATGGAATTCCACCAGATGTCTACCAGATGATGACTGGATAATGAAATGTGGTGCCTACACACAATGGAATTTTATGGAAGTTTCAGGTAAGTTGATGGAGCTAGAAAACGTTATGTTGAGTGAGGTAGCCCATACCCAAAAAGACAAATGTCATTTGTTCTCACTCATTGGTGGAACCTAGCATTGAACCTTAAGTTTGTGTGTTTGACATGGAGTGTCCGTAGGATCCAGGAAACTAAAAAGGGACCGTTGGTGAGAAGTAAGAAAGAAGGTCTTAAGTGGGTAGAAGAACACAGGTGATATGAAGAGGAAAAGGAGAGAAGTTTAAGTGGGTAGAATGATGGGAGAGTAAGACAGGAGTTGGGGAGGGTGGGGGAGAAGAAGGGAGAGAGAAGAAGTACCTAAAAGTTATATTTTATAAGCTTCATGAATCATAGATAGATAGCTATTAATATTATTAAAAGACCTAATTGGAGTTGTTCTATACAGGAAAATATGGTTCTGCCAGAAGCCAGAGGGTGCCAAACAGAGAGCCAGCTCCATGTCTGGTCAACAGCCCGCAGTTGGGGAGCTTACGGGCCCTAGGGTGAAGCTACTACTGTTATTCAGCTAAATGGATACAGTATCAAACCAGACTCTAAATGTGTATCTATATGCTTTTGGTAGGCTTACTTAGACCTCATCAGAGAAGTTTCCTTGTGTAGTGCACAGTGGTTAACTCAGAAACTTGAAAGTGGTCAAAACACAGAGAACAAGTGTCAGTTGAGTGTTCCCGCACAACTGGAGCATCTGTTTCACCCCCACAAGTCCTGGGGGGCCACACATGAGGGGAGGGGTGAAGATGGTAAGAGCCAGAGTGAAGTGAAGCAGTACCTTCTGGACATGACAGAACCACTGTATTTGTGGATGGCCCCAGACCCAGGAGTATACGAGCAGCACAAATTGAGCTCAATGTGTAATTAACAGGGTGTGTGTGTGTGTATGGAGGTGGGTGTGGATCTGGGAAGAAATAGAAGGAGTCTTTGAGGGTGAAAATGATCAAAACACATTGTATGAAAACTCTCAAAAAAATTAATGAAATACTATATTTAAAAATAAATAATACATTTAAAGGCAATGCTTCCTTGCATGGAAATAATAAAACTGTGACATATAAATTGAAGCTATAATAATGATTTCAGGGATCTCTCATGATTATTAAAATGCTCATATGATTAAAAAAATAAGGACTGTCTTAAGGGCATGTTTGCTGCATGTGTAATCACAGCATTTGGGAGGTGGAGGCAAAGGTATCTGTGTTTACGGCCTGCCTGGGCTACAGGTAACTAAATCTCAATATCCCCACACCCTTCCCAAATAAAACAATCCTAAGTAAGTAGATAAAGGAAACAGTTGAGGTAAGGACAGAAGTCGGTAAAATGTAAAACTCAAAACAACAGGAAAATCAGTTAAACCAAAATTTCATTCTTTAAAGCAAGAAGTTGAGGATGTAGCTGGAAGGCAAAATACTTGACCCTGATAGGACGTGGGTTCTATTCCCAGCACCACTGGATTTTCAGGAAGGACCAGCACACAGGAATGGGGTAGGGGGAGGAGGAGAGGAAAAGGGAAGAGAAGAGAGGAGGGAGAAGTCATTAATAAAACTTTCATTGCTGATCAGGAAAGGGGAAAGAGAGAGGAGAGAGGGGTCAGAGGATGGGGGTGGGGAGGAGGAGAGGGAAGGAGAATGAAGTACCAGTCCTGGGGAAGCTGGGACACCGGTGGGCTACACAGATGTGACGAGATAACAGGAGAATATTTTAAACAACTTCATGCCGGCAAATTTGGCACCTTAGGTGAACCAGAAAAAAAAAAAAAAGATTAAAAGGAATTCATAGCCAACCCATATTCATTAAAGAAATGGCATTTTTAGTTTTAAATTTTCCACAAAGAAAATTCCAGAGGCTATCAGTTTGAGAGGAAATTGGGGGAAGGGTTGGAGGGAGGAAAGGGAAAAGGGAAGTGATGTAATTACATTTTAATTAAAAACTTTTTTTTAAAAAAGCACTGCAAAGTTCCTCAAGACCTGAGGCAGCAAACTGCAAGATATGAGAGAAAAAAGAAATTTCCAGATCCGGATGACTTTTCTGGCAAAACTACCAAAGTCTTAATGAAGACATGGGAGTTAGTCTATTGGAACGTTTTCAAAAACTAGAAGAGGAAGGAAAAATTTCAACTGGGTTTTTGAGGCCAGCTTTATCTTAGTACCAAAGCTAGACAGTGACAAAAACAGAGAAAAAGGCTACAGAACCAACACACACACACACACAAATGGTAACAAAATATTTGCATATTAGGGGGGACAGGGAGCCCTTCAGAAGCAGCACCGGGTTTGATCTCCCCTCTAATCCTAACGCTGGGGAGGCAGAGTCAGGTGGATCCCTAAGGATGCGGGCCAACCCAGGACCAGTGAGAGTCCTGGTCTCAAAACACAAGGTGGATGGTTTCTGAGGCGCAGCACCCAGGATTGCCCTCTGGGCTCCTTGTACACACACAAACACAGATACACATACATGAACACATACTTGTACTACACCTGTACCACACATACACACTAGTGTGCATACACCCAAATATGTTCACACTGACTACAATAGAATCCATCAATCATGTCAAAGAAGGCAATTATCTCAGCAATAAAAGGATGGTTTATCTGAAAACCCATGGAATCCAACATATTAACTGACTAAACAGAAAGTGCCCATAATTACCTTGAGAGATACAAACTAATTTTTTGAGAAACTTTATTGTCCATTCCTAAAGATTCAGGATGGCAGGAACAGAGGGTGGCTTTCCTGATCTCAGAATGGTGTCCTAGAAGAACCATAT
This sequence comes from Pachyuromys duprasi, assembly GCA_028658305.1. Taxonomy (NCBI): domain Eukaryota; kingdom Metazoa; phylum Chordata; class Mammalia; order Rodentia; family Muridae; genus Pachyuromys; species Pachyuromys duprasi. Next base: position 8,042,139 of record CM053765.1, read on the forward strand.
GCTTGTTCATTTGTTTTGTCAACTTGACACAGGCTAGAGTCATTGGAAAAGAAGGAACCTCAGCCAAGGAAACAGTGCCATCAAATTGGTCTGTAGGCAACCGGTTTGGCATCTTCCTAGCTAATGATTGATAAGAGAGGATCCATCCCATTGTGGGTGGTGCCACTCCTGGGCTGGTGGCCCTGGGTTATATAAGAAAGCAACATGAGCAGGCCCTGGGGAGCAGGCCCTGGGGAGCAGGCCAGTAAGCAGCACTCCTCTGTGGCTTCTGCTTCAGTCCCTGCCTTGAGTTCCTTCAGCGAGGGACTGTAAGCTGTAAGGCACCCACCAACAACAAACTGCTTTTGGTTGTTGTCTTTATCACTGCAAAAGCAACCAAAGTAGGACAGCTGCCTGAAGCGGGTTACAGTTAACCAGGCCTTAAAGCTTGTCCCAGGCAAGGGCAGCCATGCCCACTACTTCTCCCCATATTACACCAGAGCCCTCCATAGGACAGGAAAACAAGGAAGTGAGAAAAGTCATGGCTTGCAGAGCCAAACTATACTAGCATGCAGATGATGTGCCACTGTGATGATGTGACAATGGTTTGTCCCCGTGTTGAAATAGCATTGCCATCATAGGTAGTTGGAGGGAAGGGCTTTGAAAGTACCTTTGTCATCAGGAGTTGGTGCTGGGGATGGAACCCTGGGCCTCATGCATGCTGGGTAACTCCTCTGCCCCTGAGCTATACCCTCAGACCAGACCATTCTTAAGAAACTTGGGTTGGCTCCCCCTGGAGCGAGCACTTGCACTATGTGCTGACCCAGCTTCTAGGGTGGAAGGTGGCCTGAGCCAGGAGACACTCATGTTCTGCCACTTCTGCTCCCGTTTCCTGTCACGGTTGCCATGAGTCGGAGCCACATGACATCCTTGCCAGCACTCTGCTACCCAGAAACCTCCCAAATCATGAACCAAATAAACATCTTTCCTTACTCATTAACCAGACTAATTTTGTTGTTAAGCAACAGAAAGCAGACTGAGAGAGTCACCCACATAAATGTCTCTAAGGTCTTTACAAGATCCTGCTGGAATAGCAAATTGTAACAAAGTAGACTAATTGGCAGAAACTGTATCAGCAACTGCTTAGAAAAGTTGTCTTAACACAAACTATTAGAAACTGGTAAGTATGAACTTTATCACTTTTAAGAAAACAAAAAAAAGCAAACCAAAGGCCTTGTAAAATCTATATACATGAAGAACATTACAACTGAGTAACAGAAACATAACCAACCCAATTAAAACATGGACAAAAGGCTTGTGGAATAGATTCCCCAGTGTCTGCTGTCATTTGGAAAATGAGAACTGAAAGGAGGTGGCTAAAAAGAACATGCCAAGAGTTGACAAGGCTCTGGAGCAATTAGAGCATTCATGTTCTGCTGGTAGGAATGTAAGATGCTTCCAGCATTTGGAAACAGCAAGGCAGTTCCCAGACATAGCAGCTACTATATGATCCAGCTCTACTCCAAGGTGCTTACCCAGGGGAAGTCAAAGAATAGGGCTGCACAGGGTGATTTGCTCATTGCTGATCATAGTGGCTGTGTTTACAATAGCAAAAGGAAGGCTGGGAAATCCATTCATAGATGAATATATTTCAGAAACAATAGCATAACTGATGGAATACTACTCACCGTTTAAAAAGAGTGAGCTATGGAAACACATGGTTGGGTGACTTTCAGGCTCATGCTCTGTGCACAAAGATACACACACACACACACACACACCATGGGGAAAAAAGAGCACATAGAGTATGACTCCACTTACATAACAGTCTAAAAACAAGCAAGGAAATCTGCAACAATGGAGGCAGATCAGTGATATTGCTAGGGCGGAAGGAGGGGGATTTACTACAAGCACCAGAAAAATACTTACAATTGACTGAAATCTACGTTCTCTTGATTGTGGTGATGGTTTCTCGGCATCTGCATATGTCAAAACTTATCATGTTACACTGTAACTATGAGCTGTGTACTTCACGCCTCAATAAAGCTGTAATGTGCACAGCAAAAAAGACTTCCGATGGGTTCAGCCCATCTCTGAGCCACCGTGTCTAGCCTTTGATGCAGCCTCTTAGACACACTGGGGTTCAGGAGGGCCATCGTCATAACAGATAGCTTTGTGGATAAGGGGCTCAACGCTGTCAACTGAAAGAGCCTGAGTACCTCAAGGCAAGGCAATACATCTATGGGTAGCAGATCACATGGTATGAATGTGAGGGGGGTGCAGTGAGCCATGGAGAAGAGCTTATGGAGAAGGAGGGTTCAAAAGGGAAAATGAGGAGGGCTTCCTTGGGATTCTGAAGTGGTCATCCTGGACCACAGGGGTTAATGATGGTGATGGCAGCTTAAGGCGGAACAGACCACAGCTGAGCAGTTATCCTCACAGGATGCTCTGCTCACCTTCTGTAATTGTTATGATCAGGTGATAGGATTTGAGAACGAAAGAATTATTTCTCAGCCCCTGGATGTACTGTCTGTCTATCTATCTATCTATCTATCTATCTATCTATCTATCTATCTATCTATCTATCTATCTATCTCTGCCTATCTATCTCTACCTATCATCTATCTATATCTATACCTACCTATCTCTATCTATCCGCCTCTATCCCTCTCTCTGTCTCTCTCTCCTCTCTTGGTGGTATGGGTACTTGAACATGTACATTTGCAGAGAGGCCAGAGGTTGATGTTGAATGTCCCCATCAATCACGCTCCCATGCTCCACTATTTTTTTTTTTTGAGACAAGGTTGGTCACTGAATCTGGAGCTTTTAGATCCAGCTAGACTGGCTAGCCAGTGAGTCTAAGCGATCTGTGCATCTCTTGCTCTCCACCCAGCTCTGGGATTAACAGGTCTGTACCACTGTGCCCAACTTTTTCTGTGGGGGATCCAAATTCATATTCTTATTCATGTCTGTGGGGCAAGCACTTTACCTTTCAAATTTTCTTCTTCATAACTTTTTTATTTATTTAAGTTGGAATTGATCCAAGAAATCCCATTTTCTATCTGGCCATTTTCTCAACACCTCTGAAACCAACCCTAAGGCCATGACCAACCCCAGCACAAGGATGGGCCAGTTGAGCTCAGAATTTAGGCCAGGCAGGCCCTTCAAGCTCCAAGCTTAGGCTCTCCTGTCTGTAGAGGTACATGACCAACCAGAGAAAGGCAAGAATGGGGGTGCTAAGGAGAAGAAGAAATCCAGTTGGCCTAGGGCCATGGTGTAGGGAAAGCAATTGTGAGAGGGGGTAGACTGCAAGGCAGATCCCCATACCAAGCCACCTGCCCATCGGGCAGGCCCACAGATCCTGGTAGAAGCCTGGCAGAGGTTGCCTTCATGGTTGAACACTTGATTTCCTCTAGTGCTTGTGCCTTCACTATTTGCAGCCAAAATCTTTGCTTTGAGTCATCAAAAGTTCTGTACCCTAAGCCTGAGGTGACCAGCTTGCCCTGTTTCTGTTTTGTTTGGTTTTGTTTTCAGAAATGTTTTATAAAGAGAAAGCCTCGTGTTGTAGGAATTTGGCAAACTGGTCGCCTTACTTGTGTTTCCCACACTGCTCCAACCACTGGCATCATAGCAACAGGGCTTCTAAGCCTCAGCTCTGGCCACAGCACAGTATGGGGTCCCCAACCCCAGTCCCACTGCCCAGAGGCAAACGCCCCTCCAGCCAGCCCCTCCTGCTGGAGACAGCCTCCAGCACTCGCCCCGACCCTTGCCACCCCTGACTCCGTTTTGAGTCACTTGAGACCAGTGGTTGTTGGAGAGCTTGTACATGGGACGGTCAGATCACTGGTCAAATCCCAGCCTTCGCTGAGCTCAGCACACTACCCCTGCTAAGGGAGGTCAAAGGGCTGTGAGTCAACAGTGATGCCCCCTGGGTCTTCGTGAGACTAGTGCCTGGTAGCCCCTCTGGGGAGTTCCTTTTGGGTCCCTTCTCCTGGTGTGTGAATCTGGGAATGAAGCCAACACTCTGGTGGGGAGTCACTAGAATAGTGCCCAGAGAAAGTGATGCCAGTTACAGCACCAGAGGAGGCAAACGGATGAGAAGACGCCCACCTGTCCAGCCGGGCTTTTTTCCTGCCTCCTGCCATCCAGTCCCTCTGGAGTAGACCAGTCCGGTCCTCAGCACAACTCCAAGACTCTTAGGGCCGACAGGCTAGCTTTCTCACAGGCACGCATACTGGCTGGGACACACAAACCCAGCAGAAATAATTTTCCTGCCCAGTGGAGTGAAGAAAATTGGTGGCCGCCTTGGAGCTCCCGTTTTCATCGAGGGCAGCCGCTCGCGTCCCAGCAGCTGTGGCCTTGCTGCCACCTTGCGTCCCGGTGGGGAGTCCGCGCCTGGCACATGGTCTGCCCGGCATCTGCACCTGCCGGCCGTGTGACCCCTGCCTGAGATTGCAAACTGTATATGCCAAAGGTGGATGACCAGTCCAAAGGTGACTCAAGAACACTCAGAGAGAACAGAAGCGTACGGATGGTCTCCCAGGGCCCAGGCCAGAGGTGCAACCAGGTGGGGCACTCCCAGGTCAGCCTTGACTAGCTGTCCTGGGTGGGGATGGAAGAGAACAGGGACATTAAGAACACAACACAGCCACGAGAGGCCACGCTCTTGTGAAAGTATTGGAAGTTGGAATGGAAAATCAAGCATCTCCTTAGGACCAGAAGTTGGACATCTGTACAGAGCTGAGGCCATTGCAGGGCCCATCAGAGCTTTCTTCATCGCAATGGTGCCTCTTGTTTGAGCAGGATGCACTAAGCATGCGTGTGTGTAGACAGGGATGGAGGGGCAGCCTGGAGGTGCTCTGAGGTAACTCAGTGCCAGCAGTGGGCTGCCCTCGGAACCTGGCTCCTTACTGTGTGGCAAAAGGCAGAAACCTGTGACAGCCTCAGGTGTGTAGGGAGTGGTCAGGAAGGAGGAGGAGGGACCACGGAAGAACATAGACCTCACTGAGACAAAGCTTCCTGGAGGTCCTCCTGTGACTGTGCAAGCCCAGCAAGGGCACTGCTGAGGAAACAGCCCAGCCTCTGTGTTCTAGCTGGCACAAGCACGGGGGACAGTTATGGGACCTTAGAGGCCAGACATCTGGGAAGGTGATGAGGGCTGGAGACAGGAACTGAGGTCAAAGGCCTTTACCACACCAGGTAGTATCACCCACGCCCAGCCACCTTTATCCCTTCTGCCCACTCCAGCTGAAGACAGGCCTCAGCTGGGAATCATGCTGGGTTCCTGCGCTCTGTTGCTCTGAGCACAAAGGCCCCAGGCTCTCTGACTGTTGGGGGTACTCTTCAGGTGGCACCCCTAGGCTTTTCTCCTCCTTGGGGATGGTCCTATGGAAAGTTAGGCATGGATGGGGGCATCGGTCCAGATGGAACCATGTGCTCAAATCCCTGCTCATCTTTCTCTTTGCTAGCAGCCTATGGGAAGACATGACTGCTAAGCTTCTATTGCATCATCTGCAAAGGAGACCACCGGTACCACCCCTCATATGGAATGTGGCAGAGTCAGAGACCCACAGCCAGGACCAACCTTCTCCCTATCTCCCCACCACTGGAGAGGGCTTGGTGGGGGAGGGGGGTGGAGCAAGACCTTGGGAACAACTCTAGAAGGCTGGGTGAAGCCTTCCAGGCAAGCCTGGCCAGAGTCTGCAGACTTCCTGAGTATGGCAGGCAGGAGCCAGTGGCTCCTCCCCCTCCTCCCCAGCCATCTGTGCGTTGGCAGCAGAGGAGGCAGGGCGGAGGAGAACAACATTCTGGCTTCATCTTTCCCATCTCTAGGGAAAGGCTACCGCCCAGGGCAGGAAATGCAGACAGCTACTTGGGACTGCATCTGTATTCTGTGTTTTTCCCTTCAGGCCTTCGGGAGTGGGGGCGTATAAGGGGGAGGAGGACCTTGAGGGATGGCTGGGCCCTTCCACCTCTGTCAGGGCCTCAGAGATCAGGAGAGGTGGTCCATGCTACCTCTTTACTCAGCATGGGGCAACCCGGGTCCCCAGAGCAAAGGACATGCCCAGGGTGAGTGAGAAGTTGGCCTGAGCTAGCCACCCATGGGCCGGAGCTGCCTTCCTGTACTTGTCCTAACTGTGGGCCATGCTCTTAGGAGCATCCCTAGGGGTACTTGCAGCTCCCCTTCTGTACCTGTTACCCAGTAATAATCCTGGTGCCATGTGGAGGAGGAGGGAGACACATGCCTAATTTCTACCTCCTAGGTTCCCGCTCCTTCTGGAGACTCCGTTTTATTGCCTTCTGCCTTCCTTTGCCATCAGCACCTTTTCGCTGCACTGTCACAGTGCCTGCATGCACCAGCTACTCCCCTAATTAAAGGAGAAAGGAGAAGCTGCAATGCACACAGCACACAGGAGCGAGAGGTGGATGGTGGTGACAGCCCCCTGACAGCATGGCTGCACTCACTGGCCCTGGACTGTGCACTTAAAGATGATTAAAATGCTAACTCCTGACATGCATATTTTACCACAGTACAAAATCAACATACATGCCATATTTGCTGGTAGAACCCTTTTACTTGCCTTGTGCTTGGAAACCATCAACACATGAACCATTGAGCCCAGGTTCTGAGGGAAGCCAACCAGAGGCTCTTCTGTCTCTTCCCCTCTCCCAGATCCTTCCTGGCCCTATGTGTCTTGCACTCATATGCTGGCCGCTGCTGGGCTGGAGAGATGCCTCCAGGGGTAGCCTGGTGTTCTCAGGACCTATGCTGGCCTCCACCCATGCTCAAAGTCTGGTTGGCGGCCACTGGAGCCACTCTGCCTGAGCACCTCATCTAGGGCCAGGAAAGTCTAGAGTGCTACTGGGGACAAGGAATGTTCCACACCACAAAGTGGCCCTCCTGAAGGCACCATCCCTTTCTGATTACTTCTTGGAAAGAAGGACAGCCCTCTACCATTACAGGGTGCCCAAATACAGAGTTACAGGATAGGCCCCGGAAGGGGACAGGAGAGCAGCAGCAGTTTAGAGACTCCATGACTGTTATGGGGCCAAGCACTGGCAGGAGCCGAGAGAGGGCAGAGCAGTGGGCTACCACCTTGGGAACCACTTTCCTTATTTGTAAACTGCAAGCTCCCTAAGGGCAGGCCTCTGTCTCTCACTGCTAAATCAATCCCTGGGGTCCTGAGCCGGGCTGACCGATACCCGGCAGGTGCCTACTAAATGTTGAAGGGCCCCAGCAGGTTGACCCAGGCAGTGGCCTGACACGCTGCGTTGCGGCCCGCACTCCTCCATTCATGCCCGCCGCCATTCATACGCCCGGGACTCATTCACCCCGCGCGCCGCCATTCCGCGCCCTATGCGCCCCGCGCCCACCACGTGCGCCCAGCCCGGCGCCGCGCGGGGAAGCGCCGGAGCAGCCGCGGCTGCGCGGGGCCGGGACTGGCGGGGAGCCGGGCCGGGGGCGGGGGGCGGGCGCTCCCTGCGGGAAGCGGGGCGCTGGGGAGCCCCGGCCGCGGGCTCGGGCGCACTGAGCCGGGGCCATGTGGACCGGTGGCCGGCGACCGGGTCGGCTTCGCCGGGCGGTGAGTACCCGAGAGGCGGGCGGGCAGGGCGCGGGGCGGGGCGGGGCGGCGGGCACCACGCCGGGGCGGTCCCTGCGCGCGCCCGCGGCGGCCCTGGGTGGCGCCGGGGCCCGGGGCCCTCGCGCGGGGCGGGGCGGCCTGGCCTCCGCCGCTGCTGTGCGCGTGCGGCCTGAGGACTTGCGGAAGGCGGGTGCGGGGGGGCCCCCGGCTGAGCCCACCCCGTTTGTGGGGCGGCCGTAGAGAGGCCGCAGAGCCGGAAGGCGATTGGACAGGGGCCGGTTCCTGAGCTGGGGGGACCCCCCACCCCCGCGCAAGCCTGAGACACCTTCATCTCAGGCGGCCCTAGCAGGCCGCCAGCAGTCCTCCCCATTGACAGGCGAGGAAACTGAGGCTGGGGAGGCAGAGGCTAGGCCAGGGCCGCTCTGCAGGCACTGACCTGCTCACTGAGCCCCAGCACGTTGGCTGGGAATTTCTGCCCCTAGCATTTCCGCTTCCTGCCTGATTTAGAGGTGTTTCCGTCCTCGTATGTGCCTACCCCATCAGAATGAGGTTTCTTTGGGGCAGGAGTTGTGTGGGTGACCTCCTGGAATCTCCTGAGCGAGCAGGGTGGGAGCTAGGAAAGCCCCCTGGAGCAAAGGCTTTGGGAGAAGGGCGCCATGCAGGTGTGCAGCGCTGATGGCCAGGGCTGGCCCACCAGTGTGGTCCCTGAACTAGTGCCTTGGGAACAGGTCGGGCATCATCTTCATGGAGTGCCTTGTCCTGAGGTCCCAATACCCGGGACCACCCTGGAGGCCATGGGATAGTCCCATGGGACCTCACCTCCTCCACTGGCCAGGAGCAAGTGGTCTTTGCTACTCAAAAGTCTAGGCTGTGAGAAAGTCTCTAGGAAGAAGTTCCTTATCCACTCTGGTGTGTCTGGGCAGCCCATCAGGGCAAGTGGCCGTTGGGGGCGGCTCTGCCTGGCATCTACGACAAGCAGGGCGGGCAGGCAGCAGCAGGGCCTGGCAGCCGCCTGCAAACCCTTAATTTTCCCACATCTCACTATAATCGGGGCGGCTCTGAAAAGCAAGCACCATGGCAGATGCAGGCACAGGGCGAGGGGCTGCCACACGGCACCAAGGACCCTCCCAAGCTACTGTCTCACAGTTGTGCATTCTGGTGGCCTGTTCCGTGTGATAAAACCTGGAACTGCTGGCACCTGGGAAGTGAAGTGGGGTGGCAGGGTGGCCTTGGGGCCATGGCCTATTAGAGTTTCCCATAGGCTAGAGGTCCAGTGAGGGGCTCACAGAACTCAGTCTAAAGCAGTCTGACAGGGACGGTCCAGTTACTTTCTCTCTCAAAGGCCTCAAGCATCTGGTTGGCCTGCAGTTGGCTGCCAGTCATAGAATCCTGACTCCCTACTGGGTATTGCCATCAGCACAATCCCCAGAGCAGCACCCAAAGAATGAATGGATGAATAAATGAATGAGTGGATGGGGGGGACTGCCAGCAGTTGGTCAACAGGGCCTGGAGACAGTCCACACGAATTTCCCCACAGCTCACAGGAGAAAGCCCTCAGGCTAAGTTGGAGGAGATGAAGTTATTGGTGGGTGAGAGAAACAAAGCTTGCAGGAAGGAGTGAGAAGGCATGAGTCTAAGAACCACAACAGGCTTCTTGCAGAAACGTGTAGTCAAAGGCCAGGGAGTCCTTCCAGCATAGGACTCTGATGGTCAGAGCCCTAAGCTCACTGTGTTGGTCTACAATTGCCCCATGGACCCCTCTAAGCTCCTATCTGTCTCAAAACTGGTCATGGGACTGATGGAGAACTTTGGACAGGGTCTGAAGCCCTAAATTCCAGTTTCTTTTCTGCCACTGGTTTGCTGTAGGACCTCATGCAAGGCCCCAGACCTCTATAGAGCCCAGTGGCAGAGGTCAGGCACCTGGCACAACATAACAAGTGACCCAGAGCGGGTCCCAGCAGGTGACTGGTGGCTGACAGCTGGACAGTGCTGTTCCTGCTGGGTCAGTCATAGGAATGGACAGATGGGCGAAGGAGTTGGCGCATCTCTGTTCACCTTGCATGGTTTCATTGGACACACTGTCACTTAGGTAAACCAGCCTTCTGTTCACAGTCTAGTGAGAGATTTCCACCCTAGCCAGTGAATCAGGGAATAGGAAGGTGTTTCAATGTGTCACTAGTTAAGAAGAGGCCAACAACAAGCCTGGGGGTCAGAATGATGCTGCAGAGGGCATCCTCTGCAAGAAAGCAGAAGCTACCCAGCCCTAGGCTGAGCTAGTGAGCTGAAGTTGTGTCTAATCAACAAGTTTTAGGCCAAGTTGAGAGATGGGTTAGGAGGCCAGTGAATAGCCCATGGGTCATTCCACTAGTGGTACATGCTGGATGGAGGGGGGGGGGGTACAGATGGGTGGGCGGTGCTGTGTTAACAGGAGTATGTAGCAGGATAGAGCATTGCCCACCAGGTACACCAGGTGAGTAGGAAGCTGGAGAGGGGGGTGGGAGGAAAGCTTGATGGTTATAAGAGGAGAAGAGGATGGGTAGAAGCAGATGGAAGAGTTGATCTAGAGAGAGGACTGGATGGGTAGAAGGAAATGTTGGTGACTGGAGGCCCAAGTACAAGGTGGATGTATTTCTGGTTTAGGGTCAGGATGGATGAATAGATGGGTGGCTGCATAGATGTCAAGGGATCTATAGAAGAAGATATGGGTAGTTACAGAGGTAGCATCAGAATATATGATTGTAGACGTGGGGGGGGTGGTTGTGTGAATACATGGAGTAATGAGTGAGTGCTGGGGTAGGTAGGACCTTGAATGCTTGTCAGATAACGGAGGCAGAAGTAGATGGGGACAGGGATTGAAGAAGCCCAGTGCCAGTGGATAACATGTAGACCTGGGTGTGAAAGAACAGGTCTGTGCACAAATGTGCACACATCAACCCATGAAGACGAGTCACAGGAATGGTAAACAGTTGAGCGAGTGGCCAATAGATTCAGGAGTGAGCCTGTGAATAATGGATAGATAAGAGCCTGTCAGCAGATGGCAGGTGCATACCTGAAAGGATGGGTGAATAGTTACAGGACCTGTGGGCGGAAGACGGCTGGTACAATGAGTAGGTAGAGCATTAGGCCATGACCTCTGGGTGCTGCTGTCTGTTCACGTGTCCCTCAATCCCTCTGCTTCAGAGAAAGACAACAGAGTAGAGCCGGAGGAGGATATGATCCTCATGCTGAGTCCTCTTGATGGGTTCTGGGCGGTGGGGAGCAGCCCCTGTATTCATCCTACCAAGGAATAAGCTCCTCTGTGAATGAATGTAGCAGCTACAATACCCCATCCAAAGATGAGCAGCCAGCCTGACAATCACACAGGGGTTCTCTCCTGATAGCAGGGTTTGGGGGATGACCCTGAGGAAAGTCTGGGTGGCCCAAGCTCACTTCCTTTCTGAGGAATGAGAGATGGTAGAGTTCTGGGTGAATGCAGGCCACAGAGCAGATACGAGGTGCCAGAGACCCTGATAGCCAGAAGCTGTGGCTGCCCTGGAAGATCTGTGGGCTCTCAGTAGGAAGCTAAGGGTGTCTCTGTGAGAGGGAAGGCTGGTGCAAATCTGGTGCTTGGAGAAGAATGCAGGAAGGAAGCTGTGGTGTCTGAGGTGCTAGCTCCGTTCCTGGTCTGTGGTAGGCCATGTGAGGCTGTGGACTGCGGGATGTTAGCTCTGTACCTGGTCTGTGATGGGCCATGTGAGGCTCTGGTCTCTAGGGTGCTAGCTCTGTACCTGGTCTGTGGTGAGCCATGTGAGGCTGTGGACTGCAGGGTGCTAGCTCTGTACCTGGTCTATGGTGAGCCATGTGTATTTTCCATAACCCTGACTCATCCCAGCTCTTCCTCTGGATACAGAGTGGCTATTCCTAGTTTGGAGAATTGTGAGAACAAGATGACTTGAGTTCTCAGACTTACCACCTGCCTGTAGATGCGGCCCCAGGAGCTGCAGGCAACACCTGCCTCTCCTTCCTCTCCGAGGGGTCTTTGACAGGCTACTTCAGCTATGAGACAAGCTACACTATGCCACCATAGTGGGAGAACAGATCTGCCATGCAGCTCACCAGTGGGATAGTGGGCTGTGAAGAGGTCAGGAAATGGGCCTACAGTCCAGAAGCAGAGATCTCCTCTTGAGGTGGTAACCCAGGCTACCAAGAGGTCAGCAGGCCCAGACTGCCAGTTGTGATGGCCAGCAGTATCCTCAGGACTGAGAGCCAGTGGTTTGTTATGACAACAGAAACTCTGATGTGGCTGGAACTCCAGAATAGGTTCAAAGGACCTACTGGCCAGAGCCCGAGGCCCCCCAGGGACCACACATGCTAGCGTCACAAACAAATGAGAGCCCCTGTCAGCAATCCCCAAGTCCTGCTGGAACCCCTGCACACCACACTCCCCCCAACCCTGTCTACCCTGCCAGCCTGGGTACAGTTAGATGAGAGGGTACCCCAAGACTTGATGGGCCTTTGGGGAGGATAAGACCTTGGATCCCCCAGTTTAAGGAGTCTCTTTGATCAGCTAGGGATGTTGGGATTACAGGGGAGGCTGTCAGTGATTGTGGCAGGGACACTGGTTCTGACAGGGAGATTCTTCCCTGTTCACCTAACTTCCAGGCCACTGTAGGCTCACATCAGGATGGGATGATACTTGTGAGCCAGCATCTGGAGCTGTTTGTCTTTCACTCTGCACACCCATCCATTGACCCATTCATTCATCTATTCTGCCACATACCCCTCCATTTATTCATCTACCCATTCACCCATTCGTGCATTCATCCACTCATCAATCGATCCACTCCCCTACATACCCATACATCTTTCCACCTACCCATTCACCCACCTATCCACTCACAACTTTACACACCCATCCATGTACCCATCTGTCCACCTATTCATTCATTACTCTATCCATCTATCCACTCACCCATTCATCTATCCATCCACACATTCATTCACCTGTTCATCCATTACTCTACCCATTCTATCCATCCATCTACTCACTTTCTTACACACCCATCCACCTACCCATCTATCCACCCACCTATCCATCCTTTCATCCATCCATGCACTCACCCATTCATTCACCTATTTATTCATTAGTCTATCCATCTACCCACCTTTCCATTCATCTACCTACCCATTTATCCATTCATACATATGTACATCTATCTATCCATCCATCCATTTACTCATCCATCCATCCACCCACCACCCACTTATCTAGCCATCCATCCATCCATGCATCCACCCATCTACCCACCCGTCCATCCATCCACGCACCCATCCATCTATCCATCCATCTATCCAACCATTTTTCTATTCATTCATTCACCTGTTAATCCATTCATCCATCTATCCATGCACCCACCTGTCTACCCATCTACCCACCTATCCATCCATCTACCCACCCATCCATCCACCCACCCACCTATCCATCCATCTACCCACCCATCCATCCACCCACCCACCCATACATACATACATCTACCCATCTATTCATCTATTCATCCATTCACCTGTTAATCCAGTCATCTATCCATCCATCCATCCACCCAACCCACTCACTCACACATCTGTCCATCCATCCACCCACCCATCCATCCACTTGTGAATGTAACTTTTATTCTCCTGAGATAATTGTTGTCTCAGAGGCCTAATGCCTCTGTCTGTTAATCTAGGCCTAGTCCTGAAGCTTCTAGCCTCCATACAATCTAACTTAGGCCTAGAATGTTTTCAGCCTCTGAGACTTACTGCTGAATAAGCTCACCCTTTCTTATTCTTACTGAGCTCTGGGCTGGCTGGTTCAACTCAGCTGTTCTGGCTCAAACTCCTCTTCTAGCTAACTTACTCAATCTGCCTTTTCTCTCGGCCTCTGAATTGCTCTGCTTGGCCTCAGCCTAACTCTAGCAATCTGCTTTTATTTCCTGGCTCCTTCTCATTCTCTGGCTCATTCTGTCTTCACCTGTGTCTAGCGTGTTCTCTCATTCCATTTGTTGCTAAAGCTGCTTTCTCTTTCGTTCTGCATTGCCCCTTAAGTAGCTTCCCTTTCCTCTCTCTTCTCGTGAGAGTTGGGCATATTATATTCTGTCAAGTCTTCTCTGATTCATCACTATTTCTGCCACTCAAATACACATCACTTTCAAACATGGGTGCTTCCTTCTACAAACTCTTTGCCTTCGTTGTTTGGAATTAAAGGCATGTACCACCACTCCTGGATCTAAGCGTTTCTTTACCTGAAACTTGCTCTGTACTAGACTGGCCTTGAACTCAGATCTGCTTGCCTCTGTCTCCTAGATTAAAGGTATGTTTGTGTTCTAGCCAGACCACATGGACCTAGAAGGTCTTTGGATGTGATCTCTTGCCAGAGCAGCCCTGTTCTAAATTAAAATTGCTCTCCATCCACCCGTCCATCCATAGCCGTGTTAAACCTGTGCTATGTGTCAAGTGCAGTGCAGAGAGCTGCTGTTCAAGTGAGAACCACGGAGACTGAGCAGATGACTGCTGGGGGGCATGTCATGAGAAAGGCAGTGGGTATGGAAGAGACTGTGGCAGGCGTATCTGATCTAATTGTCGGGACAGCAGGGCACAAACTACTGAACTGGGGCTCTAAAAGTTAGTTAAGAGTTAAATGAGGAGGAGAACGAAGGGCAAACACAATAGTTGCAAAGGTCCCTGGACCACACAGAGTTTGGCACGTTCAATAACTAGACACATTCCTCAGCAACAATGGAGGGAAGGCCTTGAGTCCTCAGAGTTCTGCAAGCTGTGTGGACATGTGACACTGTCGAGTCACCTAGGCTGGGATTTACAAAGCGCCTGGAGCCTGAGAAGTGATGGTGGAGACGGTAGGGAGGTGGTCATGCTGGCTCAGAGCTGGTTGCAGTTTTCCCACATCGGGCAGCTGAGCCGTCGGTGGTGCCGCTGCATGCTGAATCCTGCAGCCATTCGGCTGGTTCTCGTGGGCTTCAGAGGAGTCTGTAGCAGCATCCGGAAAGCTGGGACCCTGGGGGCTTGCCCTGCCGAATCTCAGCTGGTGTCCAGGTACACAGTGTGAATAGGCAGGGCCACAGTAGTAATGGAGGCTGCCAACTGGCTGAGGGCCTGGGGCTGCCACAAGCTTTAGTACCTGCTGAAGCTCAAGGTGGCACAGTTACACAGCTTTGCTGCCCCATGGCACTGTCCCCATCACTGCACCTGGGCCAGCACGAGGGGTCCCTGCTCCAGAGTTGGCAGCCGCCACCACCCACCTCATCCCTCTGTATCTCAGTTGCACACAGGTGCCAAGATTGAGGAAACGATGACTTAAGCAGAACAGTCTTTCTCAGGTTAAAGTGACAACACAGGCCACTGTAAGGATCCACTGGTCAGCAAGGATCCATTTTTGTTTTGTCTTTTCTTTCTGTTCCTCTTTTTTTGCGTATGGCCTTCGACATAAGCATGCTTCACGGGACAATGTGGCTGCCACAGCTCCAACTGCAGAGAGAGAAGCAAGAGGATGCAGAAGCAGGAGCCAGGAGGACGCAGGAAAGCTGCCTGCTCTGGGTTAAAGATCTCCCTAACTGATGGACCCGGTGTTTGTTTTTGTATTTCCCTAGCTGCAAGGGTTCCTGGGAAGTGTGGACTTTTGGTTGGCTGTCTTGCATCCCTGATGAAAATGCAGGCTCTCTCTTTTTTGGGGGTGGGGGGAGATGTGTGATGTGTATATACATGTAAAGGCCAGAGGTTGATATCAGTTGACTTCCTGTTGCTCTTTACCTTATTTTCTGAGACAGACATTCTTCATTGGACTTGGAGCTCACCAATTCAGGTAGGCTGGCTGGCCAGAGAGCTCCCAGCATCCTCCTGCCTCCAATCATCCAGTTTTGGAGCAACAGATGTACAGTGCCGCCCTCACTTTTATGTGTTACTTAGAGTCTAAGCTCAGGTCCTGATGTTTGCACTCTATCCACTGAGCCATCTCCCTAGCCCTGAATGTTCACTCTTAGGAACAGTAAAGGTACCAGGGGCACCTGGGACCACCTTGGAGCAGTTATGGCTTCCCTGTGCCTGTGTTGAGTGATGGCTGTGACAGTTGTCTGTTCCTCTGTCCCCATACTAGCTCTGGCCATAGCAGTCCCTATCTGCCCACCAGGCAGTGCTGAGGATATGACCTTCTCTCTCTGACGCCGAGTCCCAAAGCTCACATTTAATGACAATCAATTTTGGGGGTGGGGCCACCATGTGCTGGCATTGGGTCAGTGGGTAGGACGGTGTTGACTAGTCATTATGGCCTGAACCAGGAGGGCATGAGCACTCAGCTGTGGAGGCAGACGAGGAAAAGCATGACACTGGATCGCTGGATGGCCTGAGAAAGATGCTTACTGGAGCCAGCTCCCAGGCCAGAAGCCCTGACCCTCCCAGCCCTGGACCAATAGGTCCCAGCTCCCTCCTGCTGGCAAGGGCAGAAGCTCCCATGAGGGAGATACACAGCCACAAGCAGAGCCCCCGCACAGGCACAGGCCTAGAAAGCCCTGTATCTCACCCCAGATGGAAAGCAGGCGGCTGCCAGGCTAGGGCACTGAGGTCTCCAGGCTCTCCTTCAGCAGCAGAATCCCCTAGCTCAGGCTGCAAGGTTGCTGTGGGATCCCTTGCCCGCTTGAGCCGCCAGCGGGAGGCCAGGCTGCCCTTCTCCAAGTTCCTGGATGAGGTCACTGTGCGGGTGCTGGATCCACTGACCCTGGAGGGCTTCAGGGGCCCCCAAGGCTACATCCAGGAACCCGCTCCAGGTGAGCAAAGCACCAGCCCAGCCCAGGAACCCCAGGCCAGAGCCACAGCCTCAGAGGAGAAGGACCTAGCCCAGAGCTCCGGGCATTCCTTGGAGGCCACAGGCACCAGGGACCTTGACATGGGCAGCAGCAAGCAGGGAGATCCAGCTGGTTTCCCCAGCCTGAACCGGGTGAGTCCCCATCCTATCCCCCAGCCCTCAGCATGAGCCTGAGTCTGTTCCCCACCTGACCTCCTCACTATACTATTTTATATGACTTGTATGAGAGAAGACTATAAGCACCCGTAGCATGAATCCCTAAGGTTAAAGTGGAGGTTCTGGCTTCAGAGCAGCAAACTGGGTCTGGATTCTGAGCAAACAATACTGGTAACAGTGGTAGCAGCATTGCTGGATCAAACAAGCCTTCCTGGTCCACCGCAGGCTCCTAAAGATAGTCTATATAGAGAACAGTGCTCATTCTGTAGTTCTGATCCCTTTCTCTGCTGACTCCATTAGCAAAATGCTATAGCTATCAGGATAGTTAGTGGTCTAGAGAGAGGTCTGCATGCCTATTGGCTCATCCTGCTCTTAGCTCCTGACTGAACTATCTTATTCCATAGTCCTCAATGTGCAGGGAAGGGCACTGCAGAACCCAGCTGCAGTGAGCCTCCTAGGAGGGGGCATGGAGTCATGCTTCTTAGAGACCCCCAGAGCCTCCCTCAGGGTCCACCAGGGCCAGCTACCTGCTATGTGACTGATGGATCTTCCTGCCTTTCTAGGCCTCAGTTTTCCCAGCAGTGAATGA
>CM053765.1:8059375-8085178 GCA_028658305.1 Pachyuromys duprasi
TCTCTCTCTCTCTCTCTCTCTCTCTCTCTCTCTCTCTCTCTCTCTCTCTCTCTCTCTCTCTCTCTCTCTCTCTCTCTCTCTCTCTCTCTCTCTCTCTCTCTCTCTCTCTCTCTCCCCCCCACATCAGGCCCCAGAGAAGTTGCTGACACCCAGGCCTCTGGAAGGCTTTGTCCCAAAGCTCCAGTTATGACTTGGGAGGAGAAGGTTGTCATGGTCAGCAGTCTTGGGAACCTGGTAGGCCAGGAGCTGATGATGGGTGGAGCCAGCCTGAAAACCCATCTGTGACAGCCACTGCCTAGCAGTCAGCAGCTCCTCTGGGGAGGAGGCAGGAGACTGGCATGTGGTGCTGGCTCTAGGTCCTGCCTCTGTCCTGTCTGGATGAGTGGCCACAGGTAGATGAATGAGAAATCAGTGTGAAAAGTCACAGGAAACCCCAGCTGATACAGACTTGGGCCTGAGGCTCCCTTGTAATACAGTGTGAGTGACTTAAAAGCCAATCTTTTTTCTTAGAACAATGCATCAAAAAGAAATCAAGAGGCACAGGCTAGTGACATGGTGGGGCAGATTGTGACAATGTGCTTGATGTTGAGTGGCCTTGGGCAAGTGACTCCTCATGAGTTTGGAAAGTGCCTCCCTCAAGGGGCTCTAGGTACCACCAAAGGGCAGCTGCTTCATGCTCCCTGTCTCCTACCATGTGGGAATGTGGGATGGAGTTGCTAGATCTTCCAAATTTTTCAGTAGAAGCCAAAAATATGGATTTTAAAATGTAAACTCTTCCAATTTTTAAATGTTGGCTCAAACATTTAAAAAAAAAAAAAGAACGAAAGAAAGAAACCTCAAACAGGCCAAATACAACATGCTAGCAGGCCAGATTTAGCCTGGTAGGCCAGTTTGCAGGCACAGGCCCCAGTGAGGAATGTAACAGCGTTGCAAGGGGATCCCTGTGAGCCCATAGAGCCCAGAAAAGTCCAAGGAAGCAGGACCTACTGTAACTGAAGAAGGATGGCTTGCCCCTTTCTTGGGCCAGTGCCAAGCCATGCTAACTTGTTAGGGAGCCTTAGATGGGCGTTTCCCTTGCCCCCATCAGCTGTGGTTGCCATGGGGACCCTACAGCACAGGCAGTACTAGGATCGTGTCCTCCACTCTCCCATGACCCAGCACAAAGATGACTCCCTCCCTCCCCTGTGACTCCTGCCTCTCCTATCTGCTTCTGAACACCATGGAGCCCACAGGTACTGTCCTGGCTCCGTGACCTCTGTTGTCTACACTGAGCATAAGTGCCACGTGTGGTCTGCCACTCCCAGATCTGCATTTCCTGACCCTGTTCTCTGCTCCAGGTTCCCAGGTCTCCATTGGTGCCTCCCTCCACTGACAGTGCAGGCAGCTTCAGACTCTCTAGAACTCTAGAGTCTAGTCCTCCCCTCCTCACTCCCTCATCTGTACCATCTCTAACCAGTCTGTATCCAAGAGCCTTTCCACCTTTACCTGTATACACCTAGCCTGATGCAGGAGCTTCAGCTCAACTCCTGGGGTGCTGAGTGTGCCCCACCTGGGGTACAGAATACTCTTCCCCAACAGCGGGTCCCAGGCCCCAACTTGTGTTTGTTGGATGAATGCAAGAATACCAGGAGCAAGGTTAGATCCCCTGGGAGGAGTCCTCCCCAAAGAGCCATTTAAAGGCTGGCTTTCTGGAGCAGGCACCCTTTGCCACCTCCTCCTGAGGGCAGCCCCTTACACGGGGCCACCTGTTGCTCACAGCATTTTCCCCAGAGGGTTTTTCCACCCCTTCTTCCTAGAGGAAGCACTGAGGCTCCCATAGGGAGAGGTCACACAGCTAATTAGGAGTCCGTTCCCCACCCCCACCCAACCATTGCAGTCAGTGAGGGGTAGACTCTGCCCTTCCCCCACATGCTTAGGGAGTTTCCTCAGCTCCTGTTAGGATGGAAGTGAAAGAGAAATTGCCAAGGAAAGAAAGGCGAGGATAGACTCTTGGGTATCAGGGCAAGTCCAGAGCCCAGACTTAATGCAGGCAGGCCCTCCCCAACCTGACTTCCTTCTTTGAAGTGCTTTTAGTATGTGCCTAGGCTGGACCCGCTTATATCTTCATATGGGCAGAGCTACTCGATGGGTACCCAGGTACCCAGGCCTCTCTACCTAGCAGAGGCAGACTTCAGTGAGGGTCAGGGATGGCAAGTGGAGGATGAGCTGTGGACAGCAGGACTAGATTAAAAGGACCTTCATTCACACAAGCCATCCTTAAAACCTGGGAATACCACCTTGCCATGGCCAAAGTGACACAGTAAGGGATGCTGAGCCCCCCCCCCCCATCCGGGCAGCCCAAGAAGAAGGCATTGGCTGGGCAGAGATCTGGGCAGAGCATCCTAGAGGTGCCAGTCCTGAAACAGGAAGCTGGGTGGCCAGGGGCCCTGTGTGGGGAAGGAGGGGGTCGCTGCTAGGCAGGGCTGTGGTCCCCACCAAGGCACAGCCACTTACCTTCTGGAGGGGGCACAGGGGACCTGCAAGCCCAGGTGGCACAGGGAGGGAGCCAGGGCAACGGAAGCCTCTGGGCCTCTGCCATTTGCGCTTGTCTTATGAGGATTTTGAGGAAATAAAGATGTAGGGGCAGGGAGAAGGTGAGTGTGCCCAGCATGGCCACAGGGAGCCCAGCATGACCACAGGGAGCCCAGCATGGGGCGCAGGACGCTTCATAGAAAGGGCACACTTGGGGCATCACAGGCCCCGCAGGCGGTGGCGAGTGCCTGAGAAAGAGGTTTGTGCACAAGCAGGCTCAGTGCTAGAAAGCAGAGATCCGCTGGGCTACTAGTCCCAACCTCTACCTTCTTTTGTAGACACGTCCCCAGGTCTGAGGTTAGTGAGGCCGAGCACAGGACTTGAAATGTGCTCTGACAACAACCATGGCCCCAGAGGACCAGCCTCAGCCCCCCCCCTTCCTAAAACTCCCATGCCCGGTGTCCCCTCCTCCATCAGGTTGGGCTGCTCTGGATGACACTGGCAAAAACGCAGGCTTCTGTCTAGCTGGAACCAAACACAGTAGCCGCCTCGATTCTCTGTGTAGGGCTGCTTGTGGAGGTGGGCTGTAGAGGCCATGTGACTCACAGGTCCTGGGTCAGAGGAGGATTAAAGCCAGGGTCCAGAATCCGAAACAGCCATGAAAAGGCAGAGACTACAGTCCCATTGTCTCCTGCCCTGCCCTGCCCTGCCCCCACTCTAGCCACCACCTTCCTTGCCTCTTTCTCAGTCCCTTGGGAGGTGGGGGGGAGGGGTTCCCAGAAGGGCCTTCTAGAAGAGCTGAAATAGTCAATGTAAATAATTGATGCTAGCTTTTTAAAATTAAATTTTAATACATTCTTATTAATTCCAGACAAATGCCCTGGCAGGTCATTCACTGTGAGTGATTGAGGAGGCCGAAGACAGATGAGGGATGGCCCCTGCTTTTGGGTGGAAGAGGCCTCTTATGAATGGCGTCCAGACCCGAACAAGCCCTGCCAGCTTGAGGGCCCAGCTTCTTGTAGATCGAGGGCCCGATTATGGCTGGAAGGAGCTACAGCCCTTGGCCGGGGGAGGCAGGTGGCTTTCTTTAAGATGTGCCCCAGACTTGGAGTGGAGGTGTGCCCCTAGATTAGCCCCTGGAGAACCTGCTGCCCTCCTTCACGCTCCTCCCCGGTGGTAGAGTCCCGTCCCGTCAGCCACCGAATGAGTGGGGAGCAATTGGTGGATGGATGGGTAGATGAACACTTGGATTGGGGGGGTTGGCTTCTTCCTGGCTGGCTCTGACCCTGCCAGTGGACGGCTCCTCCCACCCTGCGCTGGCTTGAGGAGGCCAAGACTGCTGGGTGCTGGGTGTCCTGGGGAGATCCGGGGCTCCTGCGTGGAAAGTCACAGCCAGCCAGGGGAAGGCTGGAGAAGCCATACTTCTGTGCCATAGGACCCAGGCAATGTACTGCCCGTGTTTATTGAGCGCCTGCTATATGCTGGGACCCAATGCGGGAGATGAGCACGGTGATGGGGACTCAGAAAGGTGGGCCTGGGGCAGAGGGACGCTGGGGGGGTGGGGGCTGGTATGCGCCAAACTCTGAGAAACTACTTCTGCAGGGACACTCGTAGAGGGGGTCTGGGCTCGTGCTTTTTGTAAACTTTTATTAAAGTGTGCGGGGAGGGAAGCCCACTGGGCGCCTCAGGGGTCTTTTGCCCAGCCCAGCCCTTCCGCAGCCTGCCAGAGCTGGAGGGCCGCCGAGCGCCCGGCCGAGCTCCCCCCGCCTTGCTTTCCCTCCTCCAGATTTCAGGAGAGGAAACTGAGGCTGGGGGAGCGCCGGGGAGGCCTGCTCGGGTGCCGGGGAAGTTGCTGGCAGAGCCTAGCCGAGGCTGCGAGGCCGGGCTGCGCCCTCGCTCGGCGGGGCGGTGGGGGAGGCGGCGTGGGGCCCGGACCGTGCGGAGCGCGCTCCCGGCGGACGCGGCGGCGGCGCCCGGCGCGAGGGTCCGGGATGGGCAGCCATCAGTCTTCCCAGATCTGTGGCGTCGTCCCAGGGCTCAGACTCCAGCACAGCCTTTCGCAGGAGGGCGGGGGCAGCCCCGGGGCGGCCTCGGCCGAGCGCAGAAGAGCCCGCTGTGCGCAGGAAGTGCGATCCCGCCCGGCCGGCTCGCCATCCCCGGGGTTCGCCGGAACCCGCAGGGTTAACAGGGACTAGTGAGTTCCAAGCGCACGGGAGGGGCCGTCCGTCTCGGAGGGTCTTCACACCGCGCGCCGCCGGCGAGTCTGCGCCAGCTGCTCGAAGCCCCGCCGGAGAACCGGGAGCTCCAGGGTTAATCCCTCGGGCCAGA
Organism: Pachyuromys duprasi; assembly: GCA_028658305.1. Taxonomy (NCBI): domain Eukaryota; kingdom Metazoa; phylum Chordata; class Mammalia; order Rodentia; family Muridae; genus Pachyuromys; species Pachyuromys duprasi. The sequence goes on from CM053765.1 coordinate 8,064,215, forward strand.
AGGGGGGGCAGACACCGAACCCCGAGATCGGAGGACAGCAGGGTCCCAGACGGAAGCTACAGTGCCAGACGTCCGATGCCGTTCCCCTCGGGCTGCATGAGCGCCGGCCGGGTGCGCGGTTCCAACACTCTCTAGCGACTCGGCGCTTCTGCGCTGCCGGGCTCGGGAGGGACAGGGGGAGGGAGCGTGGCAGGGGGGGTTAACGGCGGGCCGGGGAGCTGCAGGGGCCGCAGCCGCCCGAGAGTCGACGGGCACGGCGGGGCCCCTTCGCAGGAGATGCCGCGATCCGCCCGGGCCGCTGCCTCCCGCTTCTCCGACCCGTCTCCGGCTCGGCCCGGGGGGCGTAACTCGGCGGCGGCCCGGGCGGGCTCACCTGTTACACGGCCGCGGCCCGGCGCGCCCACTGAGGCACGGGGGTTCGGGCTGGGGCGCGTGCGGGGCTGCCCACGGAACGGGCCAGCGGGGCGCCCTGCCGCGCGCTGACCCTCTCCTTTGCTCTCCGCAGGCCTCTGCCGCAGACATGGAGAAACTCAGGTGAGTGCCGCGGGCGGGCCGGGGGTGAGGAGAGGGCGGGCCGGGGGTGCGGCGGGGCCCGGGGGGCTCGGGATGGGCACGATTGGCGGGCTGGAGGGGCGCGGCTGGGCGCGGGGTAGCGCACGGGGCTCGGGGCGGCCGCATCAGGGGCGTCATCCCAGGCCGGTCCCCGGGGCCCTTGCGCGCTAGCCCCTTGGGACCCCGGGGCCCCGTCGCCATGTCCCCGTCGTTGAGCCGACAGTTGTCGCAGCCGGGGTGGCAAAGTTTGCGCCGATAGCGGCGGTCGGGGATGGAGCCCGCGCGGCTGCCCAGGCCCCGCGTCTTGGAGCCATTTTGGGGGAACCCCGCAGCCGCGGCCCGAAGCACCCCCAAGGCCTTCCCGCGCACCCCAAAATAGAGCGGGGTCCGGGGCTCCGAGGGGTCGGGCGCGCAGCAACCCGGGACCAGCCCATTTGAATATTCGCGGCTTCTGGCGCCCTCGCCCTTTCCTTCGGACAAGCGCCCCCCCCCCCAGTGTTTTCCTCCCGAGCCAGGGCCCAGGCTGTGTGGTCAGCAGGCCCGGTCCTTTGGTGCTGGGTTCGTGCCATCGCCCCTGGCCCGGATGGTCTTCTGGCCCCCATGTCCGATGTCAAAATTTTCACGATGGGAAGAACTGGGTAACAGGCCACTGTTCCCTGAGGGGTAGGGCCTGGCTCAGCTCAGGCCTGGCCGGAGGTAGGGCCTGGCTCCGGGGGAGGGGCTGGGCCTTCCCAGATGACCTTCAGAACTGATCAGTGGTCTCAGATACCCAGATACCTGGAGACAAGAGCATAAGATCATGGGCTTGAGACCAGCATCTTTTGAGCTGGGGGTGGGGTGGGGGTGGGGTGGGGGAGCCTCTTGAGACCTCAGAACAAAACCTGATGTCATGGGCCAAGGCCCACCTTGCATGGTCCAGGCCCAAGTGGAGGCATCTAGGCCTAGAGAGCCACGGTTCTGTCTATGGTCATAGCAATGACCTCATACCCAAACCCGGCTTCCCTTCCCAGGCCAGGACCCTCACTGGTGCCCCTCCTTGGCTGTTTTTCATCATCACCCCCACACAGAGGGAGGGGACACTGTTCAACCCCAACTGGGACTAGAGAAAAATGGAGAGCTTTCCAGAAACCAGACAGACTCCCTAAACTTCCTTCTCTCCCTCTCTCCCTATGCTCAACCAAGGGTCTTGGGTGTGGTCTGTGTCAGGCCTGGGACCTGGTCAACCCGATTGGGGACATAGATAGGCAGATGTCCTGTCCTCTGCTGAAAGGGGAGGGCTGGGAGCAGTGGTTAGGGCCTGAGCCCCTGGACTGGATTGGATCACATGACCTTCCAGGTTTGGAGGGGTCTTGAAGATGGGACTCAGTATGCCTCCTGGAATTGGTCCGGGGAGGGTCCTACCCCCTTGGAATTGGGGAGGGTCCCATTGTTGTCAGCCGCTGGCCCCCTAGCACTCTGCTCCCCCAGCTCCCTCCAAAACATTCCTTCCCTGGAAACTGAGGGGCAGGTGGGTTTCTGACTGGGGATTAGGGTTGGGCCTGAGGAACCAGAGGCTAAGGGAATCCAGTCATGTGACCTCCTCAGGGCTATCATAAGATTTGGGGTCCCACAGAGCTAGCTTTTAGTAAAGTCCTTTTCTTTCGGGTTTGAGCTTCCACAGCTGCAGAAAGAACATCCCTACCTAGGGATGTTGGGAGGAGGGGGTGGGGGTCAGGTGTCTAGTCTTGGGGCCAGGAGCACAGCAGGGGCCAAGGAAGACTTTCCCCGGAGAGGGGGCAGCCCACTCGTCCCAGGCAGGAGGAAAGGCTTTTGTAGTTGAGTGAAAGGGTCCTGGGTACTCAGACAGAAGGTGGTATGAGCTTGGTTCTGCCTCCTGGGGCAGCATGCAGGTTTTCTCAGCCATAGCAAGGGCTTGGGAACTAGGTTGAGTTCTGGGAGGTCCAGCCTTGGCCCCTCCCACTCCTCCACCCACCCGCCCCAGGCTTGAACCTGAGTGGCTAAGAGGAAGATTGACTGCGGCGGCAGCCTTTTGTGAGCAGATGAGCAGCTGGGCCCTCACTTTCCTCGGCTCTGCAGGACTCCCTCCCTGCAGCATGGTCCTGTCATGGAGCCCTCAGCAAATGACTGCCCAGGAAACCTCTTCCCTACTGTTAGCTATGCCGCAGACTCTGAGATTCTCAAGACCCTCCCTTCTGGGTTTTTACCCAAGCCATGTACCAGGCCCTGTCCTGGAGACCCCGCCCAGCATTCAAAACAAGCACACAGGCTAGGGGATAGGGGACAGTGAGGTCTGTCCAGGATGCTCCATTAGCAGGCTAGGGACATTAGCCTCCAGAAGTATCGGAAAAGGATTCTCGGGATACGAACTGGGACTCAGGATGACTGGTTAGACAGAATACCCTCCTCCAGGAGTGCAAAGACCTCCGGGCTCAGGAAGCAATATGGGACAGAGGAAGAAATGGGGGGATGGGGGACAGGGGCCTGTCCCAGACACCTGGAATGAAGTTCCTCTCCTTCCCAGTGCCACAGGTGGGTACCCTGAGAGCAGGACTTGACTCTGACTTCTCATCTGCTAGCTCCAGCGCCTGAAAGACACTGGCACACAGTAGGACTCCTTGGGTTCCCGGTGGCACATAGTAGGTGCACAACCACACCTATTGATAGCCTGGCTGCCCAGCTGAGGCCCCACCTCTCCCCCTGAGTCGTGCACATCCCTGCTCAGCTACTCCACCTCCAGCTGTGTAGAACTTAATATGATGGCACCAGGAGGGAGTCCCTGCATCTCAGGGGCCTGATGAATGATGGCCATGGGCCTCTCTCTGCTGTCCTGCTTGGCAGCCCCTCTTGCTCCCTTTGAGCTGCAGCTTCTCCTCTGCCCTGAGGTGCAGAGGGTTACTTGGCAAACCCAGATCCCTCCTGGGGACCACGCCCTCTGCCGAACCCAGTCCTTAAAGCAATGGGACATGGTAGTCTCTAGAGAAGCAACAGAGAGCTGATGATCAATGCACATGGACATCTAGCTGTGAGGGCAGAGCAAACCTGGGGACCACCTGCAGGCTGCCAGCCACTCCAAGACTCCAAGACCCTTCCCCAGATGCTGCCCCCACCTCAGGGTCATCGGGATCCTGGCCTTTGAGTCCATGGGCAGCTCCAGCCTTGTGCCTGCTTGGCTGTAGGAGTCCCACTGGGGCTGTGGGTCCCTAGTGGTGGGCCATCATCACACTGAGCTGCAGGCGCTCCCCAGTGGTTGGGTCAAGTTAAGCAGAGCTGCTATGGGCATCCATGGACAAGCGCCCATGGCAGGCCCACGTGATCACAGGCAGAGAGGCACCCAGTGCCACTGCCCAGGTCCTCCATCAGGTAGGCGTGGGGTCTCTCCTAGGTGGATTCCTGTCATTTGATGATGGCAGATGATGGCCTCTGCAGGCACTTCCCCAGGGATCCAGTGTGACAGCTGGTTCTGGCCACTGTGTCTTGCTCACTGTGGTCCTTGACTGGACAGGACTTTGCAGAGTTCACCCCTCGAGCTGGGGTGCTGGGGTGGTACTGGAGGTCACAGCAGCAGCAGCAGACACCCCGCCAGAGCCAGCCCCGCTCCTGCTTCCTGTTTGAAGTGTTTTGTACTTGCTAATGGATTTCCAGATGCCCTGCTCAGCCTTCTCTCCCTTGAACTCAGTCCCTGTGTCCTGAGGTCGCTAGTATTCTCACAGGGGCTCCTGCTCATGCGCCTGGCCCCCACCTTGACCTCCTCACTTCACTGCTTTCATGGAGCTTGTGCAGGCCAGGCTGCCTTCCATCCTGGGACAGTGAGGGAGGGGAAGCACCAGGCTGGCTCCGAGAAGCTGGTAACTGTCAGCCTCTCAGGGTGTCAGAATCCCCCACGTATGCACCTCTCTTGATGCCAAGGCTGAGAATTTGCACCAAGACTCCAGACAGTCTCCAGCCCCCAGTCCCCGGCGCAGTCCCCGGCACCTCCCCACGTCTGCCCCCATCATTGGGTCCACCTGCCCTCCCTCCCTGCCCTGAAGGTCTTGTCTGGCCTTGACCCTCCGATGTGCCATTTGGACTTGAAGTTGCTCATTGATCACAGGCTCAACACATTTATTAAGCACCACTGTTTACCAAGGGTATTATAATCAAGGAAGATACAGAAGAAACACTCCAGTTAGCAAAGGCAGAAACTTTTCTAAACAAGTAAAATTCACAGTTCCAGGTGCTTTGGGGACAGAAATGGGAGGGTGGCCAGCATGGGGGGCAGTTTTGCAAGCCTGGACAGGTAGGCAGCTGTGAAGAGGAAGCAGGGAGAGAAGCCTGCGCGCCAGGCAGGCAGGAGGGAGCCAGCGCAGGGGCACGGTGAGAACTGCAAAGACCAAGAGGTGGGCTCTGAGTACAGACGGAGCCCACAGAGCCAGATATTCTCACAGAGCTGTGGCAAGACAGCTGCTGGACCTGACTCCTGACAGACATGGCAGGACAGCTGTGAGGAGACTTGTGCTTTTCCAGTACACAGGCTTGGGTGTCCTTGAATGTGGGGGTGTCCCCACATATCAGATTCCCTACTCTTCATTTCTTTTTCCCTCCAGCCCACCAACTCAACCAGCCAGCTGGCCAAGCCCTCACTAAATGAGGTTCTTCAAAGCCCCTACCTCTATTTCTAAATCTGATGCCACTAGAAGAGCCTAAGTCTCACTAAGGTGTGAGTGCCTACCTCCTCTTGAGTTCTTCCTTCATGAGGGATCAGACCATTGTTTTCCCTTCAAAAATCTTCTATCCCCACAGCACAGCTGGGACCCTGCTCTATCAATTTATGAAAGTGGAGTCACTTTTGTAGCTGGAATGCCAGGTCTCTACTTAGAGGCTGTGTGGCCTTGAGTAAACTTCTGGACCTCTCTGATTCTCTGACAGTAACACCTGCTTTAGATAGATTGAAAGCGTCTTCATGAACTTGACACTCAACTATGGAGACTTAACTCAAGCTAGAAGCTGTGTACCTCTCAACAGGTCTGTCATCCCCCATGGGGGGGGGGGTCGCCTCATCCACTGGACAAGTGACGTTATTCACATAGTGAGTAGGAGGATGGAGGCAGGAGGAAGAGAGTCCAGGGTTTGTGACAGGGCTGTGCTGCAGGGTCAACCCTGGATGAGAAAACGCACACATGACTAGAGAGATGACTCAGCAGTTAAGAGCACTAGTTCTTGCAAAGGATGCAGGTTCCATTCCCAGCATATACACAGCAGCGCAGAACTGTCCATTCCCCAGTTCTAGAGGATCCGACATCCTCTTCTGACCCCTTAGGGGCACGAGGCACACACATGAGGCACGGACATGCATGCAAAATGTGTATGTAAAACACGCATACACATAAAATACATCTTGAAAACCTTAAAAAGGAAAAGAAAACAGCCGTGAGGGCCAGACCCTCCAAGCCGCACAGCCTCCCCCACCCCCGCCTGCTCCGGATCTGCCCCACAGCGCTCAGTGGTGTAGGCAGCCCTCTACCCACTGCTAAGCATTCTGCCCACAACCCTGGCCGGGGTGCCTGGCATCAGGAGGCCTCATGACCCTGGGACATAGAGAGAGCCTCTGAAAGGAAGTGGCCCCAATGGGCTTTTGTTTCAGATGGGGAAACTGAGGCACTCCAAAGACAGCCTCTTTCCTCATGGGGTGCTTCCTTCCAGACTCTGGCACTAAAATTTGCTGTCATCACCACAGCCCTTTCCTGTAGGACAAGGTTTGCCCTGGAGACAGCCTGTGTGAGAGCACGTATATGCAGGTATAGAGGAGGTACAGAGGGGGAAGGGACATCCGGAACTTGGGTGTTCTGGAGCCCTAGCTGTTGAAGGCTCTGGGGCAGGGACTGTCCACCTTGCCCAGCAGCCTAGGTCCTTGTACCATCCCAGACCGACAGCTTCACAGTTGCAGAGCGGGGAAGGCAGGCCTCCTGCATGCCCATGTTTGTTGATAGTGGTTGAGGGACTTGAAGGTATGTCCTCCAGCCAGGTGGCATTGCAGCCCCCTTACCCAGGCTCTGAGGGGCGTGGCACCCAGGGATGAGGAGCTGCTGTTGACACTGAGGACACCCACCCACAGTCCTCCCCGGCATGCTGACCCTGTCTGAGGGTGGGAGGCAGCCTGGTGGGGTGTGGGATGAGAGGGCCAGCAGGAGAGGCAGGAGACCCAATGAAATTGGGGACTGCAGATGCTCCTGGGGCCCAAGTAGTTTCTTTGTTTAGCCTCTGACAGGCCCCTGTCCCCCCAGGACACCCCCAAACAAAGCGCTACCAGCTCTCCAGGGCAGGGCACCCCTGGAGCCTGTCCCTTTCTCTGGCTGATTCAGGCCCCCACACCACTTCCACACCCCAGCTCCATACATTCAGTCTCAGGATGTAAGGTCCTCCTCCCTGTGTCCTCAACCCAAGCACAGCTTGGTGACCTCCCCAGTGCAGCGTGACTGCTTCAAGACTACAGCCAGAGGCTGAGAGGACAGGGTTGAGGGGCACAGGAAGGAGGGGTCCCATCCCATAGGCAGGGCTAGTGGGTGGGTGGGAAATGTCCAGGACCCTTTGGACAGGGGAGAGGCTATCTACGGAGGGCTCCCAGTGAGCCCCGCAGGCAGGTGAGGCAGCAGGATGGGGACACCTGCAATTAGAAGCACCGGCGACTGTTGCAGCTCATGACATTTGCTACTGGGGATTACGGTGAGTGTGTGCACCCAGGGGAAGACAGAGGCTGCTGATAGGAAGCAGACATGAGCACCCTCAAAGGATGCTGGGAAGGGGTAGCCAGCCAGATGCCAGGTAAGGGGCAAGACGGGAGCGAGTGACAGGCGTTATTCAGAGCCTGTTGGGAACACAGAGACAGAAAGGCAAAGTGCCTGAAGATCAGGGAAGGTGGTTATTGAAGTGTGAAAAGAAGCCACCTACAGGACTGCTGGGGAGAAGGATCTAGAAGGAGGGGGATCACTGATTCAGGAAAGAAACCAGAGCCAGAGCTGACAGAAAGCATGCAGGGCCTAGAGGGTTGTCCCAGGCGCACAGCACAGGTGCCAGGCAGATTCGGGTAGGTGGCACATGGGGGTGACATCTGTGAGGGTTCCCTTGGACGGCTTCCTGTGCTCTGTGCTGTAGGTGGTGGGAGGAGGTGCTGGGGGGTAGGGCAGCGACGTGAAGGTGATGGTGGCACTTCAGGAGAGTCCATCTTTAGGGGCTGAGTCCAGGCGGGAACCTCCCGTCCTTGGGATGGGAGGAGCGGCATCAGGGGAGTCTGGAGACAGGAACAGAGCAGGGGACGTCCCTAGCATGGGGGTGGGGGCACTGTAGCTCCCCTGGGCATCTAGCTCTACCTACCCCAAGGGCTCTCCAGGACACAGTACCCAACTCCAGGCACATGGCACTCTTGGCAGAGGGGGGTGGCTGGGCAGAGCTGCAGCTGCCTGATAAGATGAGGCGAGGAGCCACTTTTTTCCCTGCTGTAGCTCCTGACCGCTGGCTGCCCCAGGAGGAAGGAGAGACAGAGGGGCCCTGTTAGACTGAGCTGCACAGTCATGGAGACAGAACCAGGGCAGATGTCAGTGTGTGGACACCTGTGCTCCCTGGAAGCGCCCTCCTTCCAGACAACTCCCTGCTATGGCTATAGGACCACAGTGATGATGATGCAGCTTCTTAACGCATGCCAACATGAAGGCACATAGGCATGTGTGACCTTTCCATAGGGGCTGTTTGTTTTATGATACCTCAGTGACCATGATGGCAGCTGGCCTCTCCACTGAGAAAGGGGGCGAGGTGGGAAGAAAGAGAGCATAGAGTTGAGCCCAACCAAGTGCTGTGACCCGAGACAGGCCTGACCCTACCTACTCAGCATCAGTTTCCTCAGGTGGGAAGTGGGGTTGGGGGAAGGGAGACCTGAGAAGATGGAGAAGACGGATGGGGCCTCCTGGGCAGGCCTGAGTGTTGAGTCATCCCCTGTTCCTGGCTCACTTGCCCTTGGGGTAGGGCAGCTACAGGCAGGAAGGGTATCGCCATCCAGTGGTGACCATGGCACAGTGATGATGTGATGTAACACAGGTCAGAGCCCATGAAGGTACCACCGCCCTAGGAAGAGGCTCCGCCCAGCAGCCTGAGGTGCTGATGGTCCGTTGCTCTGGCTTTTCCATGGAAGGAGTGGTGGCCCAGAGCCCTCCCAGGGAGGCTGGGGCAGTCCTGCACCATTTAGAGATGTTTTTACCACCTGGGTATGTGGTCCCCAGGGAGCTAGCTAGGCGTCCAGGAGAGGACAGGTTAGGTCCTCAGGCAGTGTCAGTAGGTAGAGGTGGCCCTTGGCAACAGCTTTGAAGATAGATATTCTAGACCAGCGAAACCATGCAGCTGTCCACTCAGTAATAACACTGAGACGACCCTCCAGGGGAGACTATCCCAGACCCTGAGAAGGCAGGAGAGCAGTTGGGCTCTGAGGCAAGTACAGGCAGAGGCTGGGGCACTGGTGGCCCAAGAGGTGGGAATCTGGGTACAGTGGCCAGGGCAGAGTGTGGTCTCCTTAGGTTTAGAAATGAGCCAGTTGCCAGATGAGCTCGGGGTTGGGAGGCCGGGGTGGCCTAGGAGACCTGCACAGCCCTGCACTCAGAGTTAGGTAAGCTGTGGACTTGACTACCCAAGGGGCAGTTTCTGACCTCTCCAGGGAGGGTGGGCCAGCTGGGCCTTCAGGTGGGGAAGAGTTAACCTGGGCTGGGCAGAACAAGATCCTAGCAGAGGGGACATGGGGACAAAGTCACCAAGATGAGAAAGTGCCTGCAGCATGTGAAGAATGACAAGCAATTTGGCGTTGTTGGAGCATGACTGCTGGGGCCAGGCTGAGCCACGGCGGAGCACAAGACAGGCTGAGTGCAGCAGGGCCCCACAGAACATCCGTGACACTGGGCCAGAGCAGCCCCTGGCCCTCCACTGATCCTGGGACAGTGACCATGAGCCCAGCCCCATCCCATCACCATATGGACCAGGAAGGCAGTCACCAGGCAAACATGGCTGAGTCCCCTAAAGGACAAGTGGCCCAGCATGGGGAGAGAAGGTCGCCAGAGGCAGGAGAGGTATCAGGCTGAGCATCCCAAGACAGTAAAGGGAGGTGTAGGGAGTGGGGGACAGCATGGTGTGTGTGGGGGGGTGAAGGCTCGTGAGACTTAAGGAGCACAGAGGAAAGGAATGGCCGTGTGTAGAGTCCGCAGACAGGGCTGGAGCCTCTCTTGCCTGGGAACCCTGGAGCACAGGCAGCTTCGGGGCTCCACAGGTGGCTGAGGCTGTCTGCATCTAAGATAGGCAGTGGCAGCCCCTGCGTGGTTGCTGTGGGAGGAGGCTCTGTCTTATGCCTGCTGTTGCCTCAGTGTCCTGAGCCTTTCTCTACCCACAAGGACACCTGCTGGTCCCCAGGGTCTCTTGGAGCTGCTTTGTCAGGCATTTCCTGGGAGAAGACAGACACCTGTCCCTAGGAGAAAGTATTGCTTCCATGCCCAGGAGGAAGGCTATGGGCTCCAGGCAAGCTAGGAAGCAGTGTGTGGCAGGGCCCTGCCCTGTCTCTTCCTGAGAGGCATCCAGTGCCAGGCTCACATGCATCCTGGTGGCTTGGTGTCAGGGTAGGCAGCCTTGGTGTCCAGGCCAGGGCAATCACTGGCCCCGCTGGAGGTGTGTACACCCCACAGTGTTCCTTGGCAGACTCAGCTTGCTTCTGCCCCCTCTCTCTCCTGACTAGGGTGCGAGAAGGGAGGAGGCTGGTCTGCATCTCAGCCCTGAGACTTGCCTAGGAATCTTGGGGCTGGGGCATAACTTCCTTATGTCTGGGGGATGTTCCCTATATCAAATGCCAACAGTCTCCTTGTTTTACCTGGTTCCAAACAAAACCAAACATTCAGTAGTGCTTAATTAATGCCCCGTAAGTGACTGGGTTCAGCCCATACATCCCCTCAGCCCTTCACTGGACCTCAGTTTCCCCTTAAGTCCCAGACTTCATCTAGTGCCTCGCCTAAGCTTCTGAGACCCCTGTTGACTGGGAACTTACTGGCAAGGGCTTCGAGGAGGACACTGTGGTCACTGCTGGCCTTGGCCAAGCCAGCAAGGGAGACAGCCCAGCCTGTCTCACCATCTCCAGCCTTGGGAATGGCTGCCATGTGGAGCGCTGAGGGGCGCACTCCCACCCCGACCCCTGCAGCTGTCAGCCCATCACTTGATGCCTACAGGGGCTTTTTCCCAGTGATAAAATTTGATCCTAAGTTCTTTTTTTCTGATTTTTCATCTGTAGAAAAGATGACAAACCCAGAAAAGTCTACATTTTTTTCAATTACCCAGCATCCCACCACCCAGGCATAACAAATGAATGTTTCTTTTCTTCTGTGATGGCCTGTGCAATGAGTCTTTTAAACGGCACTATGCAGCTCTCTGCATGTCTGCTTCTTCCAACCCTCTTTGAAAGCCTGGTTTCTTGACCAGCCAGGAGTTTTTGTGGGTTTAACTGGCCCATGTCAATGGCTGCTTGACTGCACCTCAGCCCTGAGCATGCCTGCCATGTCCTCTCAAATGCATGTGTCAGGCCTGAGCAGGAAGGTTCCAGACGGGCCATGGCCTTGTGGCTGGCACATGTGTGGCACTGTCCTTCAGCAGGGCGGCACCAGAGCTGTGTGGCACCAGAGCAGGGCAGAGCCACAGCAGGGAGGCACCAGATCCGTGTTCTTTATTATACCCATTCACTGTCCAGCCGAGCGACAGAGGGAGGAGGGTGGATGAACAAGCTCCCAGCAGAGGGTGAAAGACACCTAGTGTTCTCAGACCCCACAGCCTGAAGGACCCTCAATATGGCTTCCCTAAAGAGAGGGGCTGCCTTTCTGACAGGAAAGGCTTGCTCAGGAGGAACAGAGTCTACCGAAACTCAGACCCAGTACAGGACAGAAAAAGGGCAGGAGCAACAAGAGACTCTTTTCCTACAACCTACATGAGGCTGAGGTAGAGGACACAGGCCTGTGAGTAGGAACAGAACCTCCCAAATGAGCCCAGTTGGTGACCAAAGAACCCCACCCCAGGAGGACTCCGTGTCACCAATGAGCTCAGAGCCTCCAGAGACACCAGCTGCCCCTCAACAGCACTGCCCTCTTGTCTCTTGGCCCCAGCCAGGGGCTGCAGCCCCACGCTGCACCCTCACACATTCTGAGCAGCTCTGTCCTCTTCGCCCACAGGCTACACAGCCCCTGGGTGCCCTCGTGCCTCGGGCAGCCCCGAGTCCTGCAGGGCCGCCTGGCCAGGTCCTTACCCTCGCTCTGGGACAGGTAACACACCTGCTGTCTCTACCTGTGCACCCCCATTCCTTGGTGTCTCTGTCTGTCCCAGGACTGTGTCCCATGTCTGCGTCCAGCTCCCCAGGACAGACAGGCTCAAAAGGTCTCTTGGCTCACAGTACATTGTCCCAACGGCCCAGCTCCATCTTTGGGCTCCTGTGAATGGCCAGAGAGGCCTTACAGAAGAACACCTCCTTCGGGACCCTTTTTGAACCATGGGGTCAGCACTCTAATGTCTAAGGTCTTTCAGGGGGTGAAGAGAGGACCAAGACCCAGCACATGTGCCTGTGACACATGTAGGACAATGCTGCTGTCCTTCTCTCACCAGGACACAACCAAAGAGAGGTCACCATCATCACCACTGGGGAGGGGGAGGCTCTGGCTGCTCCCGGTTCCTCATCTCCCCCTCCCTGTGCATAGGGGCTGTTTCCATGGCTACCCTTGACGACTTGATGGACTGTGACCTGTAAACTGAAATAAGCCTCCTCCCCCCTGAGAAAAAAGAAGACAAGGCTGTGTCTGGGTGCCAGGAAAGCCTGACCCAGCTGCTGCACCTAGCCAGCCTGTGTCCCTTAGGAGCACAGGGCCTACTGCTTACCTTAGTCTCCCAGTGGCCTGGCAGCCCCACCCCCACACAGTGGCACCTCCCATTGCATCAGGTGCCCAGCATAGGCGCCAGAAACTGCCGGGCTCCCAGTTGCTGGGTATGGATATGCCACTCTGAGGCCCTGGGAAAGATCCAGTTTGTCTGTGGGAGGATAGAACAGTACATGTAGATAGTGGTGGACTCTGGTCTTCCCTGTCCAGGAGCATCTGGCCCCAAGGCATGGTCAGATGTGAGGGAGAGTCAAGAAGGAGCTGCCATGGCCCTCTCAGGTTTTGGGGTTTTGAGGGCAGGCTGGAAGCAATAGGACACAGACTGGCAGGTGGGGCCCAAGAAGGTACTAGGTGCAGCAGGCGTGGACATGGCTCCGGGGCAGGCCAGGCCAGACAAAGGCCTGCAGGTAGGATGGTGGCAGATGCAAGGGAGAAAACCCCATGGGAGCAGCACCAGGAACGCTGAGGACTGACCATGAGTGTCTGGGTCAGGGCCTGGGTGATGCAGTCCCTGGAGCCAGCAGGCTGCAGATCCAGCAGCTGGAGTGCTGTTGGCCAACACCTGTCCTGGAAGGCTAAGTGGCTGTGATGGCTGGGGCCGGGGAACAGGGGCAGAAAGGGCAGGTAGAACAGTGAGTCACCAGGTCTGGAAGACCACTCGATGCTCAGGGTAAACTAAGGCTCTGTGGAGCAGTGCTTCTTGCTTGCTCTGCACCGAATGCACCATGCAGCTCCCTTCAGAGTCTGTTTCTGCTGATTCTCAAGCAGGGAGAAGAAGAGTGGGGTGACTCTGGCTTGGTCTTTCCCAGTGTGGGCAGGGTTCGAACTGAGTAGAGATAAGTGGCTGAAGGCAGGTGGGTTAGGCTGCCTCACAGACCATAGAAAGGGTCAAAGCTGAGTGCAGGGACCTAACACATTACACACTCAGCCTCTGAAGAGCTCGGCACAGAGGCTGGCAGAGAGCAAGGAGTCAGGCTGAGAGGGCCACGCCTGCAGATGGTCAACGTCCTCCCCTATTTCCAAGGGCACAGCCCCGTCCTGTAGTCTGCGGCCTACAGTCAGGAGCCCCTGCAAGGAACCCACAACCTCATGGGCTACTGCCTACTGTAAGTCTGCTTTGGATGAAGTGGGTACTCCAGGAAGCTCGCCACACCTTACATGGGAGGGGAGGCCGGAATAGTGGCTACCTGGGGTGGGGTGGCGCAAGCCCAGTGGGCTGCCTGGAGGAGAGCAGCTGAGCAAGGCAGCGGAACACCTGGCAGCTGGGCCTGTGTGGGCAGCAGCGCCTTCAGTCTGGGTTTCCCTCACTACTTTGGATTCTCTTTGGGGGACTGCCTGTCAGGAGGACCCGCCTCCTTCCCTTAGGCCTGGGAAAGAATCCAGGAATGCCTAATGGGGGTGGCTGGGAGTGTGCCTGTGACACATATAGCTTACTTACAGGGTTGTGGACACCTCTGATGGGCATGCCTGCCCACCCTCACTGGGTTCTGAGCCAGGGAGGTCCCCAGAACGTTAGGTCCCATAGCACATCTGGGCAGAGCTGGGACTCCCAGCACCTGCCAGACCCTGCCCCCAGGTTTCCAACATGGCGCCTGAACTTCCCTCCTGCCCCTCACCTTACAGCCCTCCTGGGTGGTAGGGCTCAGGTGGGATGCAGTGTGAACACCCAGGGGAAAGCACAGAGTCCTGACCCCTGAGGAGACATGAGTGCTGGCACAGCCGCTATGGAGGTGGGAGGGGGCTGCGGGGGCGGGGACTAGCCCTGAGCGCACTCGTGCAAGGACCAGTCGTGTCGAGGGCACAATATATGCTCACACTTGCCCTTCTGGCCAGAGTGTCCTCAGTTTCCCCATGCTCAGTGCCACAGCCTGGTCAGCTGCCTGGTGTCTTGCAGTGCGCTGCAGGAACAGAAGGGTGAGCTGCGCAAGCGGCTCTCCTACACCACCCACAAGCTGGAGAAGCTGGAGACGGAGTTTGACTCCACACGTCACTACCTGGAGATTGAGCTGAGGCGCGCACAGGAGGAGCTGGACAAGGTCACGGAGAAACTGCGCAAGTGAGGATGGGGCCCGTGTTGGGCGGAGGGGAGGAGCAGGATTGTCATGGATCCGGGTCTGGGGTGTTTGGCACAGCCTGCAGAACCCAGAACAGAGGAGCCCACCTGAGGCCACCTAGTCCAGTGACAAGCTTTTTCAGTGGCCTCTTCCAGACCTGGCTCCCCACCCCCTCACACATGCTCTGCTCCGATTTAGACAGACCAGAGACAACACGGAAGGAGCCACTTCCAGACACCCCTCACACACACACATACACACACACACACACACACACACACACACACACACTGACCACAAAAGCTCCTGAGCGGAACTTAAATGTAGGCATTGCATCCTTGAGCAGCCTTGGGCCTCAGGATGCATGAGAGAAGGGCGATTCTTAAAATATTCTCCTTGTGTGCACTTATTTGTCTAAAGCCTGCTGTGGGCATCCCCAGCTTAGAAACACAAAGATGATGCAGGCTGCTGTCGGCTGAGTTGGTTTTAAATATTTAGGGTAGCAGCTGGCGCAGTCCTGGGGGCATCTTGTCCCTCTTTGAATGGCCCCATTCTTCTGGGTTCCTGAACATCATCACCAAGCTGTGTGGAAGCCAAGCTCGGGCCGTGCAGCCAGACCCTGGTTAAAGTCCCAGCCCTGCCATTTAACTGCTCTAAAGCATCTTTTTGTGTCCCTTTCCCACTGGCAAGACGGCAATAATACTGCAGCAGTTGTCTGGAGGACACGCGGCCACTATACCCAGTCCAAGCCCCCAGCTACAAGTCCGGAGCAGATAGCTCCATCTCTACCTACTTTTCCAGGTGGAACCATGTCTTGGTCCCTGGCACTGAAACCCAGGGCTACAACATACATGTGTCCAACACATGAGTGTGCAGTTGGCCTGTAAACCATCATGCTAGCTTCTAAGACTCGAGTGCAGGCAGGTCTGAAGGCTCTTTCGGATATGCCTTCCCACGGTCTCTCCAAGGAGTCCTTCTGTGAGTGGGAGGAGCAGTGAGGCTTTGACCATGGCCTCGGAGAAACCCTGACAGAAGTTAGCTTTGATCAGATCTTAAGCTCGGACATTGACTCAGGTAGAGCCAGTGGGACAAGCTCGGGTGCCTGGCAGCCTTGTTAGGAAGGACATGATGGCAGTGAGGTTGCTGGGGTTGAAGGAAGGTCAGGCCTTGCAAGTCGTGACCCTGTCAATTCCTGCTGCAGGATTCAGAGCAACTACATGTCACTGCAGAGGATCAACCAGGAGCTGGAAGATAAGCTGTACCGGATGGTGAGGCCCCAGCACACACACACCCTCTCACAGAATGGCCCCTCAGGGATTAAAGTGAAGTGGGCTCCAGGGCGGCCAGGCCTGTGCAGGCAGCGCAGAGGATGGCCATAAGGTCCCAGCACCTCCCCTATATTAGGATGAGGAGGTCCCCACTTATTCTTGTTCTACAAGTTCAGTTATATTCTACATATTCTTGTTCTACATGTTCAGTATATTCTTGTTATACATGTTCAGTTCCTTGCCTATCTTCAAGCTGAGACCAGAAGGTGCAGGACAAGTAAAGGCCATGCTGGGCCGTGCTGAGCATCACTCTCCCAACTCACTGAGTGAGATGGGCAGGGCAAGCCATACTCTACACCTTAAAACTAGAACCTAAGGACCAGGTGCCTGAGGTTCGACTGGCCTAGGCTGGTCCAGATTGTCAGTAGTGGGATGGGATTAAACCTGGTTCAGTTTGGCCTTTAACTATTACCTTGCTGAGCACCTTGTCATCAACAGCTATTAGGCAGACAAAAAGCCTTGACCCACCAGCTGGGCAATGGCACTAAGCACTGACCACTCCTTCCTCTGTCCCCATTACCCAGGGCCAGCACTATGAGGAAGAGAAACGCGCAATGAGCCATGAGATTGTTGCCCTCAATAGCCACCTGCTGGAGGCCAAAGTGACCATTGACAAGCTGTCAGAGGACAACGTGAGTACCGTGTGCATTTGGCCCCTGGAGAAATGTGGCAGGAGTTTTCTGGGGCTTTCCAGGGGAAACTTGGCAGGCACGGCCCTTAGGATTCAGCCCAGGAGAAGGGGTGGACAGGGCAGTGAGGACTTGGAGAAAGGCTTAGGGCAACTGCAAAAGGACAGATTCCCTGATGGAAGGACTGAAAATGGGATAGAGGAGGCTATATATCTCCACAAGATCCCAGGCCAGTCAGGTTCGAACTTCTGACTTCAGCCAGCCCCAGTATCATACCACAGATGTTTGGATATCCAAAGGGTCCCCTGAGGTGGCCAGACACCCCTTACTGTCCCCTGTGGGCTGACTGTGGACACACTAGAGAGCCTCTGCTCCTTGCCAGAAGAGAGTCCGAGGCTCTGAGATTATGGTCTGGCCAACACAGACAGAGGAAAGGAAAATGGCTGCCCTTGTGGATTTTAAGTCCAAATCAGGAAATCAGACAGTTAATTAGACAGACAACAGTTGTGTTAGCTTCACTGGAGTTATGTCACTTGTGATTTGGAGACTTGGCAGTCATTGGCTGGGTGGCTTGGGCCCTTTCCCAAGGCAGGGAAGTCCCAAGCAGACCAGCTCAAGCAAAGAGACTAGCCCTAGTATGCATGTCTTTCCAAGGTCACCTGCTTCTCCAAGTGGCATCTCCTGCTTACTTCTGCTGGCCTGGCTGTGCAGTGCCCACAGCCTTCTGGTTCCCATGACAGTTGCCGTGGGTTCTTATGGGACTGACTTTCAGCTGTTCCTAGGAAGTTCATCTAGGAGTTGGGAGGGGCTGGAAGACCCAGTTTCCCTCCCCCCATACAGGCCTGGGGCAGAGACAGGATAGCAGAGGGCCACTCAGGACACTGCTCTGTTGAGCAGAGCTGTGGCAGTAGTCCTGGGCCCTTTGCCGACGCAGGTGGGTCCCAGGCCAGCTGTGGCTTCTGGAGAGCAGGAAGGAACAGTCCAACACAGGCACATGCAACAGAGATTTCTTTCCAAAGCAGAAAGCACCTCCTCATTCCTACTGTTTGCATCTGTTTTCAGCTCATGAGGCTGAGCAGGGTCCAACCTGCACTTGGGGTCATACATTGCCCTGACCCCGGGCCAGCCCCAAGGCCAGGCAGAATTGTCAAGTATGTTGAGCCCCAAGTGGGAGACCAGAGTGGGAGGGCTGGCATTCAGCTCTGTCCCCGACTTGTGCGCCCACCACTCCCACCAGGTTATCTTTGGAGGGTCTCCAGGAGCTCCGGGAACAGGAACCCCGGGCCTGGTGGGCCAGCCTGCCAGTCTCTGGGAGCTCAGAGCCGATGGGGCTCAGCTGCTGCTCTCCCAGCCTGCGAAGGGCCTGGTGTTGACACACCAGCAAGCCCAAGCAGGCCCTTGAGTGTGGTAACAGTGTGGAGCTCCGGCAGGGCCTGGCCAGAACCAGCCACCCTGCCTGCTCTGTTCTCCCTTTCCATTGCCCTGTTGACACTGGGCCCTGGCCAGGGCAGCTGTGCCAAACGCCTTCTCTTGTCTTCCAGGAGCTCTATAGGAAGGACTGCAATCTAGCGGCCCAGCTGCTGCAGTGCAGCAAGACCCACGGCAGGGTCCATAAGGTGTCCGAGGTAACGTGGCCCCACCCAACAGCCAGGCCCGCCCCGTCCCAGGACCACCCGGCTCCTTTTGGGCCACCCCACCCCGAAGCCTCTCCCCACCCTCCAGGAAGAAGCTGCCGGGTGAGCCTGAACCCTCGTCCCTTGTGCACCTGGGTACTGGCTTCCTGATGGTGAAAGGCACACTGCACTTCCCAGAGCCACCCTTGGGCTACACACCTATTTCCTTTGGGGGCTGCCCCTTGTCTCTAGATGTGACCCTGGTGTGTACCTCCCAGTTCCCATGGGGCCTGGTCACAATCAGAGACAGGCCCACACCATAGAAAAGACACAGACATCAAGGACAGGGCCTCCATGGAAGGCCCACTGAGTGAGCTCGCAGCAGAGCCCAAGTCAGCAAGTACCAGGCTGAACCAGAGAGAGCCCACCCTGCCCGTCTGTGACCATCCTGGCTAGACTGTCCATCCCCACCCACATTTACAAGCACTCTTCTACCTAGACCCCTGTCCACATCCCCTTTCCCTGGACCTGGCCAAACTTGCAATACTCACAAAATAGATCAAACAGTAGCGGGACTCTCCCTCCCCCCTGCCACCAGGCACTCCGTGGACACCTTTGGTACCTGGCCCTTCAATCTTTGTTGCATCTGTTTTCTGAGTCTGTCTTGTTCAGCAGTGCACAGGGGGGAGGGGCCCCCACAGACGCTATGGGCCGAAAAGAACAAGTCACCCCTCACTAGCCAGAAAGGGAACTGGAGCCTAGCTAGCTAGGTTCCAGCTTCTCTAGGCCCACCACCACGTCTGCTGGGTGGATGGGTGGGTAGAGGTGATGGGGAACCCCAGGTGCTAAGGACATGCTTGTCCTTGGGAGTTGAGTTTGCCCCCACCGGTGTAAGGTGAGACACCTGGAGGGTTGCTGTCGTTCGTCGGTCCGTCTGTCTGTCGGTGATGCTGGCTTGGCCCTGGCCTCGGGGCCAGGGCTGAGCCGCTTTGCTGACTATGACCTGTGCTCATTCTCCTCTCCTCCCCACGCCCCTTCCAGCTGCCCTCGGAATTCCAGCAGCGCGTGAGCCTGCACATGGAGAAGCACGGCCGCAGCCTGCCTTCCCAATCCTGCCGTCCATCCTACGCCGACAGCGTGCCCACCTGCGTCATCGCCAAGGTGCTGGAGAAGCCCGAGCCTGGCAGCCGGTCCTCGCGCATGGCAGATGCCTCGGCCCGCGACCTGGCCTACCGCGACCGCGACCGTGACCGCAACGGAGCAGAGAAGTCGGGCGCACGAGCCAAGTACAAGGAAGACCTCTACTGCAGCGACTCCACGCTCTACTGCCCCGAAGACCATCAGCATGGCCGGCGGGCCAGCGTGGACACCCCGGTGGCCGACGTGGGCTTCCTGCGGGTGCAGAACTCCACCGACAGCGCGGCAGAGGAGGAGGAGGAGGCCGAGGCGTCGGCCTTCCCGGAGGCCTACCGTCACGAGGCCTACCCAGGCTACGCGGCCTCGCTGCCCACATCCAGCTCCTACTCCAGCTTCAGCGCCACGTCCGAGGAAAAGGAGCACGCGCAGGCGGGCACGCTGTCCGCCTCGCAGCAGGCTTCTTACCTAAATAGCCGTGGCGACGAGCTCTTCAGCCGCCGGCTGCCCCCTGCCGCCTATGGGAGCAGCCCTCGCTTGGCCAGCGCTGCAGCCACCCTGGCCTCCCCAATGGAGGCCCAGGTCGCCCCAGGCTTCGCTCGGACTGTGTCTCCATACCCGGCCGAGTCCTACCGCTTCCCGACCACCACAAGTCTGCAGCAGGCTCTGATGCCTCCAAACCTGTGGACCCTGAGAGCCAAGCCAAGCGGTAGCCGCCTCGCCGCGGAGGACATTCGAGGCCAGTGGCGGCCCCTGACCGTGGAGGATGTCGGCGCCTACCCGTACCAGGCGGGCGCCGCAGGCCGCGCCCCACCCTGCAACTTCCCGGAACGTTTCTACGGCGCCGCCGGCGGCGGCGGCGGCGGTGGCAGTGCAAGTGGCAGTGGTGGTGCCAGCGGCGGTGGCAGCAGCCCGGGCAGTAAGGCCGAGGGCCGCGCCAGCCCCCTCTATGCTAGCTACAAGGCCGATAGTTTCTCCGAGGGCGATGACCTTTCCCAGGGTCATCTGGGCGAGCCCTGCTTCCTCCGAGGTAGCGATCTGAGCCTCAGCCCTAGCCGCTCGGCTGATGGTCTCGCTGGCTACGCAGCCAGTGATGGGGAGGGGGGGCAGCTGTGCGGGGCTGGCAGCAGCCCGGAGGCCGAGCGCGGCTCCAGGGATTCCCTGGAGCCCAGCTCCATGGAGGCATCTCCTGAGATGCGCCGCCGCCTCAGCCCTCAGCAGGCCTTCCCAAGGACTGGAGGCCCTGGGCTGAGCCGCAAGGACAGCCTCACTAAAGCCCAGCTCTATGGAACCTTGCTCAACTAACTGCCATCAGCAGGCAGCAGGCAGCAGGCAGGGACCCCCCACCTATCCTGCCCCACGTAGGGAGTAGCTGACTCCCACGTCCAAGCCCCTGCCAAGGAATCCCAGGTTCCAGTTCCTGCCAACCCCGTAATACCACCGCAGTGAGACCTTGACTACCACCCCAGTGAGACCTTGAATATCACCCCAGTGGGACCTTGACTACCACCCCAGTGAGACCTTGAATATCACCCCAGTGAGACCTTGACTACCACCCCAGTGAGACCTTGACTACCACCCCAGTGAGACCTTGACTACAACCCCAGTGAGACCTTGAAGTAAACACCACCCCAGTGAGACCTTGACTACCACCCCAGTGAGACCTTGAAGTAAACACCACCCCAGTGAGACCTTGACTACCACCCCAGTGAGACCTTGAAGTAAACACCACCCCAGTGAGACCTTGA
>CM053765.1:8763437-8819831 GCA_028658305.1 Pachyuromys duprasi
CCCTGCCCTGGAAAAGTTCAGGGTAGAGGGCAGGCCATGCCCTAAAGCAGGTAAGGACTGAGGGATGCTGGAGAATCTGAAGCTGCTTGTCCCAAGTTTGAATCACTCCATTCTAGCCATTTGTTGATAATAACTGAACTGGGACCGTGTGTTCATCTATGATTGCTTCCTGCTCACAACAGGGTGTCCATATTGGGAGTCAGGAGGCAAAAGGCTGGAATGTTGGCCATGTCTGTGAAGAGCAGGCTGTCCAGAATTTGAGAGTATCTGCCAAACGTGGGTCCAACCGATACAGTCTACGAGTATAAGGGTGGGGCACCTGTGGGTGGGGCACCTGTGGGTGGCTGCTTTGGTGCTGTCTTGGATATAGGAAACACTTAGATTTGGCAGGGTACTGTAACATGTATATGGGTAAAAGACAAAGTTAAGAAGGTTAGGGAGGAAAAAAAATTTAGATGCACATTTGAAACTTTTGGACCCATGGTTTTGGTACTTGGGGAAAGGGAGCGTTAGGATCAAATAAAACAATGATGATGCGCACAGCAGATTTTATATGAAAGAGATTTATTAGATGGAGAGGATGAGAGAGAGCGAAAGATGGTGGGGGAAGAAAGGGGGCACCCTGAGAGAGAAAGGGGAGAGGGCAGGAGAGGAGGGGGCAATAGCCAAGAGAGAGACAAAGTGGCGGGTTAGTTCTTTTAACCACGCCTGCCAGGTGTGGCTACCTGGCAGGTGACACATGATGACATCATAGGTTGCTAGGCAACCCAGAAGCAGGCTGCCTAAATACTAACAGGGAGTCCCAAAACTAGGGAAAGGGGAGGAATCCCATCTTCTGAAATAGGCAATAGGTGGGAAAGTTAGGCTGTTGATTGGCAGTACTCATCCGGAGTCCATCTGAGCTGAGAGGTGGATTTGGGTGGATTTCCTGTAGCTTAAAAGAATCCTTTTTAAATTTACAAAGAGATAAGTTTTAAATATGTTATCATTGTTTGTAATCTGCAGTGAAATACACATTGTAGAAAAAGGCAGTAGACACACATCTTTGTGTTATAGCCTAGCAGAGGCTTGGGAAATGATTTTAGGTTAACAGCATGAATACTCTTTAAGGTGAGCTCAGGGAGGGTAAAAGCCTTCTATGAAGTAGAAGGGGCAAAAAACTCACTTGATCTTGATTTTCAGTGTGATTACACACCATGAAAGAGGGGCACCTTCCCTTTCTCCAGAATACTGGATGTATATAAGTCTGGCACAGTGAGAAATATTTTTAAGTCTATACTTAAAGAACAAACCAAAGAAAATTTAAAATATTTATTTATTTACTTATTTATTTTGAGGCAGGATTTTTCTGTGTAGCCTTGGCTGTCCTGGACTTGTTTTGTAGACCAGGCTGGCCTGGAACTCACAGAGATCCACCTGCCTCTGCCTCCCTGAGTGCTGGGATTAAAAGTATGTGCCACCATGCCCAGATCAGAAATTTAAAATCTTGAGCTTGGAATATGATAGTGGATTTTTGTATAGTAGAATGTTCTACCAAAGTTAGATTAATAAATCAGAGCTTCAGTGACTAATGTCAAAGTTCTGAATAGTTTTATATAAATCACTAACTAGGCCTCTGAGCAAAGCAAACCTGTTTGCCTTTTAGATAAGAGATCTTGTAGTTAGTAGTTTTAACTAGCTAATGAATAGACTAATGAACTAACATAGTAGATTACCTTGGGAAATGGAGCTAATTGCCTGTTCTCTACCTGTCAAGCTACCATTAACTTAGCCGTCAATGTGCTCAGAGACCTGGGAAGGATAAACTGTAATCTAAATGAATCTATGCATTAATCAAAATGACAGAGCTGACCAGTCAGTCCATAGTCCATTACATAGACAGTTGTCCCGGGTTCCTGGGGTCTCCATGTCAAGGCAAACAGAAGCAGTCTAGCCATCAGGAACAGAGGCTGAGAGGCTTTTTCTGTGGAGGAAGAATATGGAAGAGACTGCCCTCACCTCTTTTTCGGCAACATGAGAAAATAACTTTCTGGGGGTCCAGTTTGTCCACAGGCCAGGCCTCAGCAGTGGGTGAGGCATTGGGGCAGTCTGTCCAGTGGTTGGCGTATCATAATCCAAGGTTGAAGACATTTGTCACTGTGCTCAAATCTTCTCAGAGACCTTGGGAGTTACTGTTAGGAATTGGAAGTCTGTCATAATAACCTTAAACATGTTAAATGCCATATTCAGCAGGTCTTTGACAGGTTTGAGGACTAGCATATTTGAGTTAAGCAATCTGTCTGTCTTTAGTGATCTGCTCTAAACTATACCCTTCAAACATAAAACAGAATGTTATGATCTATATTTATGCCATAATCTGCAGGTAAGTGTTTGAGGACCACATCAATCTCAAGTAGAATAGACAAACTTTACTTGTTTCTAGTTACTTTGTTAGATTGGTAACAGTAAAACAAGGCTAAATATTTTTAAGGCAGTGATTTTTAACCTTTGCAGAGTGAAGATAGAGCATAGCAACTAAGTTCTAACATTGTAAACAATAGAATTAATATATCACAACTTACAAATATCTTTGGGATCATTTTACACAGTATAAGATTATTTAAGCACAAGCTTTCAACATGACTGGGTCTGAGAAAGGGTAAATAATAACCCATTTCTAGAGTCAGCAATACAGTAGAACAGTATAAAACAACTTTAAAATTACATTCAAATTTATTATGTCAAATCCATTGGCCAGGAAGCCTGGGGTAAACCCCGAGCACAGGCAACTGGGAGCAGGAGAAAGAAACAGTGTTCGTGTGTTCGTTCATTCATTCATTCATCTAAGGACTAGCAAGGGCGTAAGTAGTTAGACATTCATTTTAAATCTGATTAGACCTATATAACCTTGGAGTTCACCATCATATAAAGAACATTTTGGACCAGGGTTGAATAATATATATAGTATGCTGTAAAAGAATAACTTTGAGTTTCTATAAAAATCCATGTTAATTTAAAAGAGATTTGTTGCTTTCTTAATCAAAAGGAGATAAAATAATACGCAGAGGGTCCATTAGGTGTAAGAGGCTTTATCATTGGTGCTTTACACCATGTGGTCATCCTAAGATGGTGGACTCACAGGGCAGGTTACAGATCACATGGTCAATGTTGCTGCTACTTAAAAACATTTATTTCTAGAGATGTTACAAACACACATATACATGTTCTAAAGAAGAGTGTGAACTTAAATTTTAAACATCATATCCAATGAGCAAACCCAATGAGCAAATTATACAAATCCTTAGGTGAGAGTGTACAGCATAATCCTCCCTCAACACCATTTCTAGCTCCTCAGTTTTTTTAAATTACACAAAAAGGAAGAGCTAATAGTAGTAGCTTTTATTATTATTATTATTATTATTATTATCATTTATTCAATTTGTATCGCAGCTGTGGCCCTCTCCCTCTTCTCCTCCTCTGCCCCTCTCCTAGTCCACAGATAGGGGAGGTCCTCTTCCCCTTCTATCTGACCCTAGCCTATCAGGTCTCATCAGGACTGTCTGCATTGACTTCCTCTATGGCCTGGCAAAGCTGAATAGTAGCTTCTTTTTTTTTTTTTTAAGATTGATTGATTTATTTATTATGTATACAATGTTCTGTCTGCATGTAGACCTGCACACCAGAAGAGGGTACCAGATCTCATTTTAGATAGTTGTGAGCTACTATGTGGTTGCTGGGAATTGAACTCATGACCTCTGGAAGAGCAACCAGTGCTCTTAACCTCTGAGCCATCTCTCCAGCCCTGAATAGTAGCTTCTTAAGACTAGAACTTTACATTTTTAAAAGGTTGCATATGTACAATACCTTAAGAATTGAACAAAATAATTTTAAATTTCTGTCAATATACAATAATCCATTCCAATCTAAAATTGTTTGAGACTAATAGATTCAATAATCTTCCTTTGATTTTTTTTTTTTTTGAGATTAGCAACACCTAGTTACAGTTTTTCTGCCTGCTTGTTCCCTCTGGCTGGCCAAAGGAAACCAAAGTAGTTCTTGACTTCCCTCACTGAGGGTTTGTGACCTGGATGGGTACGAAAATATATAAAGCTTCAGCCCCAAACCACACAGAGCAAACATGAATGACATTTTGAAAAAGGCAGAGGTTAAAGAAACGCTTCAGCTGTTCGAGGTGGTGCACCCCCTTTAATCCCAGAACCTGGGAGGCAGAGCTCTGCCTGCCAAGATACAGAAAGTGTTTTTAAAGAGTACTGCCCTAGAAAGCTCAAACTCAGTTTTTAGGAAATAGTAAGGCAAAGGAGAGAAGATGAAAAAAGTAAAGGAGAGGAGGAGGCCCAAAGGAGAGTAGAGGTCATTTGTCGATTCAAGGAGAAGCATAATATTAGATGGTTTTCCCAGAGATTTATAAAATAGCCTGTCAAGAATCTCTAATGTCTGGAAAACTGAAAATCAATTTTGAACTATTCTTAACAAAATGGAAGAATGAGGTGGGAGGAGACAGGGAACGGACAGGAGCCTCCCACAGAAGGCCTCTGAAAGACTCTGCTGGTCAGGGTATAGAAGCGGATGCCGAGACTCACAGCCAAACTTTGAGCAGAGTGCAGGAAATCTTATGGAAGAAGGGGAAGCTAGAAAGACCTGGAGGGAACAGGAGCTCCACAAGGAGACTAACAGAGCCAAAAAAAAAAAAAAAAAATCTGGGCCCAGGGGGCCCTACAGAGACTGGTTAATCAACAAGGACCATGCATGGATAGGACCTAAACCCCCTGCTCAGATGTAGCCCATAGGCAGCTCAGTCTCCAAACAGGCTCCCTAGTAAGGGGAGCAGGG
Organism: Pachyuromys duprasi; assembly: GCA_028658305.1. NCBI lineage: Eukaryota > Metazoa > Chordata > Mammalia > Rodentia > Muridae > Pachyuromys > Pachyuromys duprasi. The sequence goes on from CM053765.1 coordinate 8,768,268, forward strand.
ACTTTCTCTGGCATGAGCTCATTGGCAGGCTCTTTGAACACATCCCTCTGGGGGAGTGCAGCCTTGCCAGGCCACAGAAGAAGACAATGCAGCCAGCTCTGATGAGACCTGATAGGCTAGGGTCAGATAGTAGAGGAGGAGGACCTTCCCTATCAGTAGACTAGGAGAGAGGCAGAGGGAGAGAAGAGGGAGGAAGGGTGAGGCTGAGAGGAGATGAGGGAGGGGCTACAGCCGGAATATAAAGTGAATAAATTGCAATAAATAATAAATTTTTTAAAAATGGAAGACAAAGAACAGAGGAAGAATGGAGGCATAAACTAGAAATGGGAAACAGAAAGTTGAGCAACTGAGACAAGAAATGGGAAAGGAAGAATATAGAAAATATTTCCCTCTGGAAAAGTATGTTTCCTCTGGGAACAAAGTGGGAGAGAACCCAGCAGCTGCTGCTGCAATACACTTTCTGTTGATGTTCTGAAACAGAATTTTTTTTTTCGTACCCTGCCATCTCCTCTATGACATTAGAAACCAAGTTTTCCCATTATCCCAAAGCCCTGTGTCTGGGCACCACTTTTGTAGGTGTATTTGCTTTTGCGGCTGTATTGGGTTCTAGTAAGTCTACCTCCCTTCCAGCCCTAATCCTAACCTAATCCCTTCAATCACTAGGGAGGAGAGACAAAAGGTTAGTGGGAAGAGGGCTCTTAGACCTTTACAGACTACTTCCTGCCAATTAGGGCCGTGGGGTTCCTTGGTGTAAGTCCAGTCTTCATCCCCTCAGGATGTCTCCAACGTCTTGTCTCTTTTCTCTCCACCACTTGACAAACTAGCAGGAGTAGGAACCACCAGGAGAAACAGCTACACCCCCTCTCTGGAGGGGGCGGGTAGGTAGTCTGGCCTTTTTATACCCTTCCTAGAGGCTCCAGAATTAAACTATCTTCAGCTGGCAGAATCACGCCCCTGCCAGAGCACGCACAAGGCAAATAGTCTGCAGCTGTGGATAGTCTGAAGCAGCCCTATAACCTCCACCTGGGATTAAAACAAAAACATGTTTACATACGTAACTGTTTGTTTTAAAAAAAAAAACAGTTACGTATGTAAACATGTTTTTGTTTTAAGAGACACCAAAATTCTCACTATAATACATAGCTTCAAGACTCTGGTGCCTGGTTGGGTGAGGCACTGTTAACAATTGCACAGTTCCTGTGTCCCTCTCTCCCATCCCCAGTCAGCTCTGAGGACATCCTGAAACCTGGAATCTGGGCATGAGATGCAATGTTTCAGCACCATCTTCTCTGTCAGAGTTGGGCATTCCTGGGATGGGGGTTGAGGGTCTCTGAGCGACTGCTGTGTCCAAAACTGGTCCAGGAGTTGGTAGAGGGCTCTGTGGCTAGGGTCCACCTAAAAGTAGCAGCTTGACTAAACTCCAGGGAAGTACAAGCCAAGTTCCTTCTGGAACCATTCTCAGTAGAGAGGGTGAGCACAAGGGATCATCAGGTAGGAGATTGTATGCAACCAACTGAAGGTCCAATGGGGTTGTTGGTGGTGGGGGTAGGAGTAGGGACCCCTGAACCACAGCTTCTGCATTTTATTTTTGTGCACTCTGGTTGAAAGAGTAGATGGAAATGCTGCCACGTCATCCCTCCTGGGGTGTGGCTCAACATCTGTGTGCCCAAGGCGGGGAGCACCTGCTCCACATCGGTGCTTCCCAGAAGTGGTCTTTCCACCTGTCCATCATCTCTGCCAGCCTTCCTTCGGGCTCCCAGGATAGGACTGTGGGGTTACCAGCACACTGTGTCTTCCCAGAGCCCAGCAGATGCCAGCCCTTGTCCTGGACAGGAGAGCGGTTATCAAAGTCCAGTGTGGCTTGTTCTGAGTTGCACCCCATCCCAACCCGCGCCCGCCCACGCCTGTGCCTGGTTTTACTCTGAGCAAACCTGTGGTGGGAAAGAGTTGTCACAGGTCCCCAGGCACCCACCTGAGCCCTGGTTTCTCTACTTCCTGCTGCTGGGCAGGAAGGACATTAACAAAGTTGGATTATTAGAATTCCTATAGGGATATGATTTATCAGATGCAAAGAGCTGTCCAAGTGTGGGCGCCCTCCAGCAGGGTGGCTTGAGGGCCCTGACTGAGGGTCAGATTCAGGGCTCCCCTTCTGAAAATTCCCTAGTTCTCATTTGATTCACAATGTCTCAGCTCAGAGGTAGTCTTTCCTATTAATTATATGTTTTTATTTATGCATATGATTTGGGAAAGTTATTCATAACAGTCATGAAATGGCTGGGGACAGTTTCTTATATAAATCAGTTTGTTTCTGCTCTGAGGTTAATGCATTCACTTACTCTTGAATGGCACTTTGGCATCTAAACCCCATGATGGTACTGCCAAATGCCCTATTGCTCTCTAAAGGGTTCCTTTGCTGCTGCTGGAGGGGGTTCCTCTTGCCCATGACTTTCAACTGCTAGAAGAGTGTGCACTACAAAGCTTTCTGGAAGAGGGAATCAGATTCCATTACAGATGGTTGTGAGCTACCGTGTGATTGCTGGGAATTGAACTCAGGACCTCTGGAAGAGCAGCCAGTGCTCTTAACCATTGAGCCATCTCTCCAGCCCCCATTTTACTGGGACCTTACATCACTGAAAATGCTTATGTTCAGTCTTCTACTAGGCTGACCCTTTCCAAGGAGCCAAATTCAGGCAGGGAATCTTTTCCTCACATTTTCAAGGCAGTTGATTGATCTGTAGTCATCTAGCTGCAGTGTCCTTGAGACAGCTGGTGTCAGGTTTTATACATTTGATTTTAAATCATTTGCACAGTTCTCCTTCTCCTCCTCCTCCTTCTTCTTCTTTTTCTTCCTCCTCCTCCTCTTCTTCTTCTCTTTCTCCTTCTCCTTCTTCTCTTTCTCTTCTTCCAGACAGGCTTTTTCTGTGTAGCCCTGGCTGTCCTGGAACTGCAGACCAGGCTCTCTTCTGCCTGCCTCTGTCTCCTGGGCACTGGGATTAAAGGCATGCACCACCACTGCCTGACTCACAGTATTTCAAGAATGAAGTAGAGGCATAGGTAGACATTGTGGTGCATGCTTCTACTCCCAGCACTCAGGAGGCAGAGGCAGTCGATCTCTTGATTTTGAGGATAGCCTGATCTATAGAGCTAGTTCCTAACAAAACCCTCCTCCTCTCCCTTCAGCCTGGTATCCTGCTTTGGGGCCTGAGGTGTTTTTCAATTCCTAGATTCTTCAGTGCTTTCTTCAGGAGTGTTTTCAAATAAACAGTACACTCTTGACTCCCCTCCCCCACCACTCCACCCCTGCCCTCAGCCAGGGTTTCTCTGTATAGCCCTGGCTCTCCTGGAACTTCTCTGTAAACTAGGTTAGCCTTGAACTCAGAGATCTGCCGGCCTCTGCCTTCCAAGTGCTAGCATGGAAGGTATGCACCATCACTCCTGGTTTGACTGCTCTTTTTCTGCCTCTCTTGTGGACGTGGGTTTTGTGTCCCCCACGCGACACCCACCACATCCTCTCAGTACAGCTATATTATAATTTATTCAATTTGTGTTTGTGTGTTACACTATATAACATGTGTGGCCGGCTGAGCCATGGGCTGCCCTTTCATGGGTCTTTAACCCTTGGGCAATGTCTGAGTTTAACCTGGAGCTTAGCTGTTGGATGTTTCTTTGAATTTTCCTCTCTGCTCATCCTTCTGCTCTTTTCCCTGGCACTCTCCCTGGACCCTCAGTCATTCCATTCGTTCACCTGCCCTGGTTCCTGCTGGATGTAGAGCCCTCAGCTTGGGAGCCAGCTCATGAGGTATGTCCTTGGGATTAATTCCTGTTTCTTGGGATTAATTCTCCCACACTTCAATGCACATTCATGCTGGTTCTGAAACACAAAAACTCAGGACCTTGTAAACCTTAGACAAGTTCTCCACCACTGAGCCATGCTTCAGCCACATTCCTATTTTTTTTAATGATTTATTTATTATTTATACAATATGCTGTCTGCAAGCCAGAAGAGGGCACCCGATCTAGTTATAGATGGTTGTGAGCCACCATGTGGTTGCAGGGAATTGAACTCAGGACCTCTGGAAGAGCAACCAGTCCTCTTAACCCCTGAGCCATCTCTCCATCCCCCCAAATCCCTATTTTTATGTGTTTTCAGACATAGTCTTACTCTGTGACCTAAGCTGCCCTAGAACTTGCATTGATGGTCTCTTGAAGGTTGGAATTATAGGTGTGAAACACAACACCTGGACCCAAATTTCTCATGTTAGAGGAAGGTTGCCTGGGAGATAACTTTGGTTTTGAGACAGGGTCTTGGGCCCCAGGTCGACATCAAACTCTCTATGTAGCCCAAAGCCACCCTGAACATCAGGTCCCAAATTCTCCACCTTCAGAGTGCTGGAATTTAAGTGTGCAACACCAGACTGTTTGCCATGAGGACTGAGGTCAGGTGCTCTGGGCAAGTGCTCCTCTTAACTGAGCCTCATCTCCAGCCTGTTCTTGTTTTTAAGTGTGAAATTGAGGCTAGTGAGATGGCTCTAGGGGTAAATTTGATCTCTAGGATCCACACTATGGGAGAATGTACACCTTCAAGGTCCTCTGACCTCCATACAAGTGTGCGTACTTGATAATTTTGTTTGTTTAGTTGTTTTTCAAGACAGAGTTTCTCTGTGTAGTCTTAGCTGTCCTGGACTTGCCTTGTAGACCAGGCTGGCCTCAAACTTAGCGATCCACCTCTCTGTGCCTCCCCGAATGCTGGGATCACAGGCCTGCACCATCGGGCCCAGCTAACACTTGATAAAATTTAAAGGCATTAAAAACGTGTGAAAATGTGTTTCTCTGCCTCATACCTTTGATCACCCAGGTTTGAAAATAGGTTCCTTCAGCGGAGGCTCCCATTAGGCTGGCACACGCCTGGTAGCTTGTGGATCTGCCTGGAGGATCCTGTCCTCTCTCCGGACCCTGTGAGTTTCTCCTCCCTTTCCCATCTCCCTTCCTGCCCTATTTCTAGGATCTCCTTGACCTGATGCCCTGAAATCACGCAATATGCCCAAGATGCTGTTCTGTTTGGTGCTGGCCCTTTCCTCTGGGATCCTGGTCTGTGACCCCAGGTAGACTTTTTGTTGTTGTTCTATCTCTATTATTTTCTTTCATGTCACAACACTGGCTGTGGAGCTACAACTAGGGACATCTGATGAAGATGGCCGCCAACACTACCAGCCCTAGTCCCTCCACTGCCCCTAGATACTTGCATCCTGGGCAGCGTATCTGAGATCACTCGAGAGGATCTCAATATCTTTAGGGCATGAACTCTAAAGCACTGGTTCTCAACCTTTCTAATGCGGCGATCCTTCATACAGCTACCTACATTGTGGTGACTCCCAACGATAAAATTGTTTTTGTTGCTACATCAGAACTGTTATTTCGCTGCTGTTATGAATCATAATGTAAATCCATGTGTTTTCTCATGGTCTTGGGAAATGACCCCTGTGAAAGGGTTCTTTGAACCCCAAAGGGGTGGAGAAGCACAGGTTGAGAACCGCTGCTTTCAAGAGCCTCCGGGCCCACCAGCAACTGGGACACAAATGAGAGTTCCTCTTTCCGTCTTGGCCTGGTGCCAGGACTAGGGTGTCCCAGTCCTCCATACTGGAATCATTCCCAGGTATTCAGCTGGCAGGTACTGGGGGATACATTTTGCGGCTGAGACTTTTGGGGCTGATCTGTCCCCTTGCTCTGCTGATACAGGTTCTGGGCACCTGGGATGCCAAGGTGGAATGCCTCCCTGTGCCATGGTCCTGGGGTTTCAGCTTTGTTGGGGAGACCCTACTTATGACTGAGGACCCAGTACCCTGGGTAGGTTTTCAGAGTTTCATGAACACAGCTTCTAGTCCAGGCTCTGGAACATTTGCCAGTCTGTCTCTCCCCGATCCTCACTCACTCCCCAGGCAAGGAGCACCCATCTGTCTCTTTCTGTGGCCTAGGGTTGGAGCCTGCCTTCTTGTGAGCTTTGAAAGTCTCCCATTTGTAGGAGGGTGAAATGATCCCAAGCTTAGGTACAGGTTTAGAAGCACAGGGAACAAGTGTGTCTATGACTCCCTAGGGACACTCTGTGGTGTGAGGCCAAAGACACACCGTTGCCCATGTGAGTGCTGGACTGCCAGTTACAGATTGAGATGGCACCCGAGGCCTGGCATGCAGAGCATCTATGAGCTGCAGGGCTGGATGGTAGGAGCAGCTGCCAGCTGTCACAGAGGTATAGATAGCAGGACTCAAAGGCTGCATCTGGAGCCTGGAGCTCAGCACTGAAGCAAACACTATGCTGTGGGACACTGCGCTCTGAGCCAGACAGCCACTGCTACCTGCAGCTGTGATCCTCAAGACTTGGGCCAGTTGATACTCCCTCACAGGAGGGTAATTAAGAACCCTCCCAAGAGATTCCTGCTGTTGTCTCTCACACCCCCTTCCCTTTGGTAACTGTGTGAGTTACTCCTGCTCTCCGATGGCTAGTTTTAGAGTAAGAAAGTTAACTGGGGCGGGGGTGGGGGGTGCCGCTATGGGAAACTTGTCGATACTACTGCTGTCATTGTTGGCTCTCAGAGCCCCAGGGAAAGGATGGTGCTGACAAACTCACAGTTCCACTCAGCAACATGGCTGGGCCCCCTCCCACCTCTTGCTCGTCCACTGAGCTCTCCCAAAAGGCTGGAACGGGCCTGTAGTGAGTAGATGGTTTGAACCACTGCTTGGACAAAGGTTTCCTTCTCAGCTTGAAGCTGTCACTCTGCAGGAGCGGAAGGCAGAGATTGCAGACCACGCGGAGGCCATAAGGAGACAAATGGCTTCCGCAAAGCCCAGTGTAAATCGAACTATCTCAGCAATTTCCCTGGTGAGCAGCAGTGTTCCCTTGGTGTGTGCTCTGCTCCCTTACCCCTACCCTGGTCCTGCTGGAGTGACTGCCCAACAGTCTGTGCTCTGTGGGGAGCCTCCTCCAAGCTTGCTGCATCTTGCTTCCTGGGGTTGAGAACCGTCTGCAAGGTTCCCCAGGCAGGAGCTTTTTCAAGTGTGCTGGGCTGGACCCGCAGAAAACCAGGCCCCTCTCTGCTCAGCTGACTGACTCACCCATGCTGACTGTGTGTGGTCCCCTCAGCATCCCTGGGCGTATCTTCTCTCCACCCCTTTTCTCCAGCTCCTCTATCAGGAGGGAGGGGTAAGAGGACTGAACTAGCCCACCTCTGTGGTTCCCAACCCATGACACAAAGGCCAGAATCTCTTTTTTAAAATTTTTATTTAGTTATTACAATTTATTTATTTTGTATCCTGGCTCTAGCCCCCTCCCTCATCTCCTCCCAGTTCCACCCTTCTTCCACCTCCCCCTGTCCCCTGTGCCCCTCCAATAGTCCACTGATAGAGGAGGACATCCTCCCCTTCTATCTGACCCTAGCCTATCAGGTTTCATCAGAGCTGGCTGCATTGTCTTCCTCTGTGGCCTGGCAAGGCTGCACTCCCCCCCCCCCCTCCAGAGGAGGTGGTCAAAGAGCCAGGAACTGAGTTCATGCCAGAGACAGTCCCTGCTCCCCTTACTAGGGAACCCACTTGGACACTGAGCAGCCTATGGGCTTCTTCTGAGCAGAGGGTCTAGGTCCTCTCCATGCATGGTCTTTCATTAGAGTATCAATCTCTGCAGGCTCCCCTGGGCCAAGACAGCTCTCCCTGTTCAGGCCACACCTATGCCTGCCTTTTGACCTCAGACCTCAAAGTTCATCCTTTTGTTTTTGTCAGGGCCTGGATGCCCTGTAACTCACTCTGTAGACCAGGCTGGCCTCTGATGCAGAGATCCTCTCCTCCAAAGTGTTGGGACTTAAGGTGTGTGCACCACAGTCTGGCCCTTCCTTCCTCCCTCCCTCTCTCCCTTCCTCCTTCCCTCCCTCCCTCTGTCCTTTCCTTCCTTCTTCTCTTACTTCCTCCCTCCCTCTTTCCCTCTCTCCTTCCCTTCCTTCTCTCCTTCCTTTCTTCTTTTCTTTCTTTCTAAGGCAGAATCTCACTCAGTAGCCCAGGCTGATGTGGAATTCACAGAGATTCTCCCTGTTTCTGCCTTCAAAGGTCTAGGATTAATGATCTGCACCCTTTCTTTTTTTTTTTTTTTTTAGTATTAATGTACGTATTTGTGTGAGAGTTTATACACGCTGTGGGCCACGTATAGAGGTCAGATGACAACTTGAGGGAGTAGGGTTTCTCCTTTCATCACGTGGGTCCTGGGAATCAATTCAGGCTGTCATACTGGGCATTAGGCTCCTTTACCTCCTGAGGCATCTCCCAGGTCCCTCCTCCTCTTCGAACCGGCCTCTAACAAGCCAAACCTAAAGGGCACCCCACTAGCTGTTCCTTCCGCCTGCTCAGCCTCCCCGCTTATCTACCTTTGTCCTTGCTGCTCAGACTCAGATCCTAGCTCCTACGTCCTAGTCCCTCCCCAAACACATATCTAAGGCAACTGAAGTCCCTGCATAGCGCTGCGGACAGCCTCACCATTCCTTCACTCGTTATAATCGTCATCCTCCCCAGAATGCCAAGTACTCTCAGTGGGCAGTGGCCTCTTGTCGGGGTAGAATTCCCCCGGGCTGGGGAAGCTGTGTGAGGGTAGACGCGGAGCTTCTGTAAACGGCTGAGTAACTGTAAAAGGGGACGTCAGCTGCTGCGCGCGCACGCGCTCCAGGCCCTGGGGAGCTTACCCGGTGTGTTTGTGTGCATGCGTATGTATGTGTGTGTTTGTGTGGGGTAGGGCGGGTTATCTCCTTGCAGGTCCAGGGAAAACACATACTTCCCTCAGCCCGCCAGCAGCAGGAGGAGCGCGGCAAATGCACTTTGGGACAGGGTTTACAGGCTTCAGGGTGATCCGTTTGGCCCGCAGCGATGAGGGGCGGCGGAAGGTTCTGTGGCCGCTGCGCGTCTCTGGACCCCAGCTTGATGGCCTGGGTGGAGGACCTTCCCTCGCCTTTCCCAGGGGTTTCCGCCTAGCGAACCTCCTCCAATTGCAGGGATTTAGCAGTTGAGTGCCCGAAGGGGAAGAGCGCTGAGAACCGCTCCGGGAAATGGGCAGGTCCCCGGGCCCCTCGCCCTATCAGGTCGGGAGAAGAGGGGAGACATCTGGCCCTGAGCTGAGGCTGGCAAGGCTCTACAGTCCTGAGCTAAGGGTGGAAAGACAGCCCGGCTGAGAGATTAGGTAGGGACCCAGGTGGGGAAGGTCGGTGGCCCGGAAAAGGGACAAAGAGCAGCCCTGCCCGACCCCCCACGTCAGGGTCCCATTGTTCCTCCTCCCTCGGACTATACCCAACTCTCATGCCCCTGGGAGGGAGGAAGGGAGCTGCGTCAACCCGGTGGGCATTTGTTTATTAGAGATGAGAAAGGGAGGGTCAGGGACGCCGCTGGCCCGATAAGGGGACGCGCATTTCGCGCGTCGCCTTTAAGAGAAGCCCTGCCCTACCTTTTCCACCGGTCCTCGCCACCCCCATCCCACTATCCCTACCTGCATTTTAAAACCCCTTGTAGACCTGGGATTGGCCCAGGACGCGTCCTCCGGGCGAAGAAACTTGAACCGGGTTGGGGGGAGGAGGTTGCTAGGCCCCGCGGTTGGACGATACCATCTTTGCAGCCTCCCCGCGCGCGCCCCGCCCCTCCCGCACACCCCCGGAGCGGCCCAATCACACTGGCGGGAGGGCGGGACCGAGGCTCGAACGCGCCTCTGGCAGGGCGCCCGGCGGGCCGGCGCACCGTGTAGGGGGACCTCGGGGGGGGTGGCCTGCCGCGCCTCCGCCCGCCTCCCTCTCGGGGGCGGGGCCCGACGGAGGAGCCCCGCCCCTCTCCGCCCGGGGTGGGCGGGGCGGCTGGGGCTCCGGGAGCGGGGCCGGGGGCGGGCCTCCGACTGCTGCGCCGGAGAGCCCCGGCACCGCGGCCGCCGACGCAGCCACCGTCTCTGTCCCCGAGTGCCGAGGCGCGCGCGGACTCCCGGGCGACCCGAGAGCGGGCCGCGGAAGGGAGCGCGAGGCGGCGCGCGGCGGCGGGCCGCACGCGTCCCCGGCCGCCCCCCGCGCGCGCGTGGCCGGGCCCAGAGAAGCCCCGGCGCGGGCGAGGGCGATGCCGCGGTGACGGGTCCCCGCCATGGCGAAGCCCCCGGCGGCGGTGGCGGCGGCGGCGGCGTCGGAGGAGCTGAGCCAGGTGCCGGACGAGGAGCTGTTGCGCTGGAGCAAGGAGGAGCTGGCGCGGCGGCTCCGGCGCGCCGAGGGCGAGAAGGTGGGCCTCATGCTGGAGCACGGCGGCCTGATGCGCGACGTGAACCGGCGGCTGCAGCAGCACCTGCTGGAGATCCGCGGCCTCAAGGATGTGAACCAGCGGCTGCAGGACGACAACCAGGAGCTGCGGGAGCTCTGCTGTTTCCTGGACGACGACCGGCAGAAGGGGCGCAAGCTGGCTCGCGAGTGGCAGCGCTTCGGGCGCCACGCGGCCGGCGCCGTGTGGCACGAGGTGGCCCGCTCGCAGCAGAAGCTGCGGGAGCTCGAGGCGCGCCAGGAGGCCCTGCTGCGGGAGAACCTGGAGCTGAAAGAGCTGGTGCTGGTGCTGGACGAGGAGCGCGCGGCTCTGGCGGCGGCGGGGGGCGCTGGCGGCGGCGGCGGCGCGGGCTCCCGCAGCTCCATCGACAGCCAGGCCAGCCTGAGCGGGCCCCTGGCGGGCAGCGCGGCGGGCTCCGGTGCCCGCGACGTTGGCGACGGCAGCAGCACGTCCAGTGCGGGCAGCGGCGGCAGCCCGGACCACCACCACCACGTCCCACCCGCCCTGCTGCCCCCGGGACCGCACAAGGGTCCCGACGGCAAGGCCGGAGCCACGCGCCGATCCCTGGATGACCTGTCGGCGCCGCCGCACCACCGGAGCATCCCTAACGGCCTGCACGGTAAGCACCTCCTCCGGGGTCGGAAGCCCAGGGGTGTAGTGGGAATGGGGTGGCGCCTCCCAGACCCGTCCGCAGCAAATGGAGCATCCCCGTCTAGCTGATGCCGCAGAAGTTTCTCATCCACACCTTTTTGTGTTAGTGTCTGGCACTCCGGGGCTGTTTAGGGGTGTCTGAAAACACTTGTGGGCGGAGGGAAGTTTTTCTTGGGAGACTATGACAGGCCCCTAAGCTAAAGCAAGTGAATTTCCCTGTCTGGTTGGAGCCACAGCTCGTGCCCCTAGCCCAGTCAGCACCCACGACCGTGCTGTGCTTGTGGCTGGTATCCTCCCCTGCTTCCTTCCCTGCCCTATCTCCTTCTGGGCTGGGCTGCCACACCAGCACCGCGGTTCAGTCCTTGGCGCAGCTGGCCGGGGCACTCAGGGTTAAGATAAGAGTCTTCCTGGCTTCCCGTAAACCCTGCAGTACTGGTTGGGACACCTTTCTCAACGTGGACTCTACAATTTTCCCCAGAGGATACGTTTGGAATGGGTTCTGACTTCTCCGTGTACCTCAGTTTTCCTTGCTTCCTTGCTTTTTAAGCTGGATGCCTGCCTCGCCCGGGTGTGGGGTGGAGCTAGATAATGCCACTGAAGAGATTTGTAAGCTTGATCGCCTTACAGGGAAGTGCCGGGGTCATCTGTGGCTAGAGTGAGGGTGGGAGGTCAGCTCTGTCTTCCTCAACCTGTTGTTATTGGCCCAGTGCTCAGGGTGTCCCTCTCTAGGGCCTGTGATGGCTGTCCCTTCCCTGTTTCCCCACTTGGTTTCCAGTTCGGTTCCCAGGGTTGGTGGCACCTGCCTCTGCCTGAACTGTTTGCCTGGTGGTGGAGAATAACCGGCCCTTTCTGTTCTCCTTAAAGCCTCTCCCTGTCCAGGCACTATCAAGGCTTAGAAGGATTTCCCCTCCCCAAACTGTCAGCTGGAGCTGAAGCCCAAGCCCAAGACCAAGCTTTTTCTTTAGTTTCTGCAGGCATATGGGGGTGGCCACAGGTAGGAGCTGCAGACCCCACGCCTGTCAGGTGGAGGTTTCCTCCTTATTTACCATCCAGAGCTTGAGAGTTCAGGAAAGGACTTCGGCTAGAGGGATATTTTGTTACCGATTAGCAATCTACCACAGCAACTCGGGTTTCTTTTTTGTAACACTGCATTCTCAGCCCCTCCCCTTAAGCTCCAGACGCAGAGTTCCTGCTTAATTTGTTGGGGATGGGCACACCTTTACAGTGCTTGGACCCCTTTGGCTTCTTTGTACCCAGGGACTCTGAGAGGGTCAGTGTTCTGGCTCCTGATTTCCCCAAATGCATGGTGAAGGAGGAGAACCTTTGCAGTTGAGGAAACCCAGCGTTGCTGGTTTTCAGCAATGTCATCAGTAACCCTTGGCCAGAGCCACTGTCCGCAGGACACTGGCTTGCTTGAGTGTCTCCACCTCTTTGCAGGCGGTCAAGTTTTGTGCTAGGAGATATAGGTCTGGCCCAGAGTTCCAGTTGCAGTAGTGAATAATGCAGCAGGGACTGGCCTGGAGGTTTTCCACCCCACGGGGGATGGGTAGGGGTTGAAGTGTCCTGTTTCCTACAGACCCCCCCCCCACACACACACACACATGTCCTTGCAACCAAACTGCTGCAGACTTCCTAGCAGCCAAGCTTTGCCTTGGCAAGAAGCAAAAACTCAGCAATGTTATTACAAATTTTAGTTACACACTGGCTTGTTCTTTTTAGTTTTGTCTCTTGAAGTCAGTGGGAGGACAGCAGTGTCCTCTCTCTGATGTGCACAGAATTCCAGGAAACCAGGAAAACTGGGCTTTCCTGTACTGGGACCTGAAGCCATACTCTGTTCTTGAGGAGCAGGGCTGCGCTGAGAGTCAGAGACAGACAGACCAGGTGGGGGTTTGGCGGGTGCTCACAGGAGCGCTGGGCAGGTCCCCTCAGCCCTGCTTTATGTAAATGCAAGGGGAGACACAGAAAGGACCCCAGCCTTGCCTTGCTGGGGTCTCCCAGGGCTTTCACTGTTTCTGCCAAGCATGGCTTGTGGTCCCACAGTTGCCATTTTTGCTTTTCCAGTTTGGGTAAAAGGGAGGCTCCCTTCTTCTTGATCCCTGACCCAGCTGTGCCTTTTTCCTTCTGTGCCGGGAAGTGTTACTTCCTTATCAGTGTCTCATTGATAACAGGGTCTGGACATCTGACTCCCTCATGTATCCTGGGGCAACCTGGTTAATTTTGCCCCCTGTCCTTCTTCTGGATGGCAGATGGGAGCCCACGGAGTCCTTTACTCCAGGAAAGTCCCCTGCCCACACTGGTCCGGTGGTTGCCGGTGGAGTCCGCCACGGGAGGCTCGCCAGCACATTTTGGCTGCTCTTCCAAACTCTGCTTGCCTTTGAGACTGCCCGTGGGCACGTTCGCATCTGAGCCCCGTGTGCGGTGTGTGGTTGGCTGCACGTGCTGCTAGCAGAGCCAGGGAGCCAAGGCCCTGCAGTCCTCTCTGAGGAAGCCGTGCTGCTGTGCCTGCAGCCAGGTAGGCAGTCCTAGAAGGCCTCGGGTGACAGTGGTGGAGGTTGCCTTCTGTATTCCAGGCAGTCCTGGCAGAGGTGGGCTTGGCCAGCCTGTGAATGCATATACAAAGAGGCCTTGACATTGGGCGGGCTACAGGGTTCCTTTTGAGAGGTTGGGGTCCAGAGGTTAGACCTGAGAAGTCAGGTCTAAGGTGCCCTTGGCTGTCGCTCTAATCCAGTCCTGCAGGCTTAGACAATTTAAATGTCAGAAACCCAGCCGCCCTCTCCACTCCCCCCAAGTGAGGTGATTTTCAGAAAAAAAAAATTTTTTTTTTTAGCTTAGGGACAGAGAGAGCATTTGCTCAGCACAGTATGGGACTCTGTTGTGGACAGCAACACACACACACACACACACACACACACACACACACACACACACAGAGAGAGAGAGAGAGAGAGAGAGAGAGAGAGCAGAAAGACAGCACTTTCAGTCAGTTGTTTTCCCTCCTGTCCTGCTCCTATCCCCCTAGCCCACCACCTATCCCCTGCTCTTGGGTGTGTGTGCCCCCTTTTGTCCCAGCCCCCATGCCCTGTGCCCTGTGGCTACCTCAAAAGCTCCATCAAGCCTGTGAGTGAGCGAGTGCCATTTCTCTTTTCATGTTTGGGTTAAAATTCGAGCCAGTCAATGAGCAGGGTTTGATCACCCATTTGTGTTTTTGTTGGTTTGGGGAGGCTGAAATAGGGGGTGGCTTGAGGCTTTAAAAAAAAAAAAAAAGACAGCAAGCAGCCTCAGGGCTGTACCAATAACACTGCCTTTGCTAAGCCTGCCAGCCTGGAGCAAAGGTCAGAGGAGATAATGGGCGGGTTATGCAAGCTCCCCGTCTCCTCCCAGCATGGCCCGCCGGAGGGGTCCTGTGAGACTGTCCATGGGCATGGTGCTAGGTCCTCAGGGTCCCTGGGAGTCCTCTGGCAGGTGACCCACTCACCGCATTACATTTACCACAAAGAGCTTGCTAGCTGCTGAGGGCCACCTTGTGCTTCCGGGAGGCCTGGTCCCCACAGGGCTGGCTGGGGTCAGCAGTGAGCCCCAGGTCTTCCCAGTTAGCAGGCCCAGCCCATATGTGAGCCCCATGGGGGAGGGCACCTGCAGTAAAAGAGTCCCATTCTTCCCAGGAGGGCTTCAGCTTTCCTTTTGGAGCGGTGCCCCGTCCACGAAGGGACATCCCTCCACATGTCTTCCTCTTACATTCTCACTTTCCTACACCAGGCTGGCTTCCCGTCCCAGTGGTCCACTCTGACCCTGTCCTGTGTCAGGCCTCTGAGCTACTGGCACACAAACTTTGTTCAGTATTGGTCCACGACCAGCGTATTTTATGAGGAAGACCGGCTCCTACTTATACCTGTGTACAGCAGGACTGTGGCAGCTATTTACACAGCTCCTTCGAAGTCTCAGGCAGGTCCCTGAGCCGCTCATTTGTAAAACGGGAACAGTGACAAAATTGGGAGGTGGGAAGGTGCCTTTGTATGACAGCCTATGAACGTAACTTCTCTGGGATGGAATACCCAGTGCTGAGCTTTAAGGCATAGGAGCAGTGCGGCGTGCTACCGAGGGCTCTAGCTCCAGCGGTAGCTGGACCTGAGTGAACTCCGGCCTCCCTGATCTGTGACCATACTGACCCTCCGGGCCCCAGTCTCCTCAGCGGTACTATCCTGCTTCTGTAGCTGCGCCTTTAAGGGAGGGGGTCTGTGACTTCTGTTTTCATCTGGATAGCGTTCTCATTCTGGGAAGTGCTGCTCGGAAATAGTCACCTTGGGAACAGGGTGGGGAACCCCTAGCCCACACTTGTGAGTGGAGCCTTTGTGCCCAGTCCTGTCTTCTTGTCAGGTTGAATAGAAGGACGATGGCTTTGTAGTCAAGAAAGAGCAGAATGGCTTAGCTCTGAAGGTGGGAAATGGAACATGGTGTGGTGAGGCCAAGGTTTGGTCAGTGTATTCTGGACCCACACGGGACAGTAAGTATGGAGGGGCTGAGGCTGGTGCTATGTGCAGGTGAGGCCTGGACGTTCCAGTGACTCAGAGTTCAGTGACTTCTGAGGAATGCCGTCCAGGTAAATCCTGTGACCCCCGAGACAGGAGTCCTCCTTAGGGGAGGTGTGTGATCATCCGTCTGGGCGCTGGTGAAGGGCTTTCCTGTGGGGAGGACTTGTAGATATTTCCTGTGGGGAGGATTGTGTAGAGGACTTGAGTTGTGCTGGGGAAGACTTGTCAAGGGTGAGAGGGCAGCTGGAAGTTGGCGTTGACCTCGTAGTTCCTTAAAACAGGAAGGGAAACATTAGCTTAAGTTTAATGAGCATCAGTACTCCGAGGTTCTCAGTGCCTTTACAGTGATTCATGTCATCTGGCCTGGGAGTGGCAGTTAAGGAGCGTCGACCTGGTGACTGTCCCCAAGGGCAGGAGCAAGACGCTCAGGGCCTCCAAGATGGCCACAGCTCCAGGGTGGCTGCAGGAAAGAACCTTTGCTGCAGGCTCGGTCTGTTCCATGCCCTGCTCCCAGCCCCTGTTCTGCCTCCTTGGACCTCTGAATTGTAGTGTGAGGTGACCCTGGGCTCCAGGGGGATCAGGTCAGAACCTTGTGGGAGACACTTGTCTACATCCCCACCTGAACTCTGCTGCTATTACAGAATGGTTAGGACGCAAACCCCAACTTCTGTTGGGTCAAGATCTGCCACCCTCTCGGGGGCTGCCCTGGGGGTTTCAGAAATACAGGTAGCTAGTTCCCATTTTCCTTGAGGCTCGGGGACAAGGGGACCTGGACAGAAGCCACAGGCCTGGAGACAGGAACAAAATCCTCTCCTATAGGGATGGGACTTATTTTATTTTTAAAGATTTTGGTGGCTGTGGTGGTGTGAGCCTTTAATCTCTGTCTGGAGGCAGATGCAGGTGGATCTCAGGCCAGCTAGGGTTACACAGTGAGACCCTGTCTTTAAAAAAAAGAAAAAGAAAAAGAAAAGATATTTTATTTTATGTGCATGACTGTTTTGCCTGCTTGTGTGTAAGTGCACCACGTGTATGCAACGTGCAAGTCAGAAGAGGGTGTAGGATCCCCTGGAACTGAAGTTACCTGGGGTTGTGAGCCACCCTTTGGGTGCTGGGAATGAACTTGGGTCCTCTGCAAGAGCAGCCAGTGCTCCTAACACTGAGCCACCTCTCTAGCCCTCTGTCCTTGTGGTCTTAAAGTCAGGGATAGCCACCACCGCTTCCTCTAAGCTGTCTCCAAACTGGTCCCTGTCACGTCTTTTCCCTCCCTGCAGGCATATGGTTCTGAACAGATAAGGAGCTGGGTCACCCAAAGGCAGGTGCCTGGTCTTAA
Source organism: Pachyuromys duprasi (assembly GCA_028658305.1). NCBI lineage: Eukaryota > Metazoa > Chordata > Mammalia > Rodentia > Muridae > Pachyuromys > Pachyuromys duprasi. Next base: position 8,785,086 of record CM053765.1, read on the forward strand.
TGAGTCCCTACTTCTTCAGCTCTCTGGGGAGCAGGTCAGGAAGCCCTGGAGTGCTGCCCATTCATCAGCTGATTCCCTGGAAATGCTGTGTAGCCGCATTTCACCAAGGTAGAGGCCCTGCCCTGGAGGCCAGCAATCCTACTTCCTGGTCCTGTGCACTGGGCCCGGAGGCCTGTCAGGGTGGCATTACTGTCTTCTCAGCCCATTCCCTTCTCCATAGTGCTGTGGGGACAGGTCTGGGGGTCTGTCTGTGCCTCACTGCAGGGTCCTCTCTCTCCCTGTGTCCCTTCCCCTGTCAGTCAGTGCTGTCCTAGAGTAGATGGCACTCAGAGTGCTGGCTTCTTGGAACAGAGGAAATGCCTGGCCAGGAAGAGCCGGAAACCCTGAGCAAGCTGTGTGAAATCCTCTGGCTGTAAGGAGGAAGCTGGGAGGGAAGGGGACCCACCCTTGGGTCTGTCATTCCTGTCTGTCCATTTGGGAGCCTGGGGTCCTAGTCCTCTTGACATCTAGACTTGGCACTGGGGTGGGGGTGGGCAGGCTCCTAACCTGTCTTTTGGATGGTTGGAAATCAGTGAATGATTTTTGCCAAGAATTGATATTTTACCTGCTCCATACAACAGCTGGGCCGCAGGCGTCCTTCTCAGTTTGGACTGAGGCTTACTGGGGCTGCCTGCGACTTAACACACACTTGAAATGGTGACCTGACCAGGGCTATGGAGGCCAGGACTCTGTCTGGGCCACCGCTCCTCCTGAGAGCCTGATGAAATTACCAACCTCCACTATCTGATGGCGCCGAGTTCAAGGCAACACTGAACGCAACATTCTGGCACATGTTCGTCTGCTGGGTTTGAGGATGTCTGCCCCTGAGTCCAGCCACTGGGCACAGCCTAGTCTCCTGGAATACACGATAGGTGTACACCCAGAGCCAGGCATGAGGGGCTGCATAGAAAGGCTAGGGAACACCATCTCGTTTTAAACTGGGTAGAGGTCAAACCACTATGGTCGCCCCCCTCCACCGTTTTCTTCTTTTCTTTGTTTACTATTCTTGGCACCAAATGGTCTTTATCTACTTCCAGAAAAGGAAACCTGCCATGGTGGTGTGTGGGTGCAAGCCCACCTTCTCCATCATTGCTAACGTTGTACTCTTTGCTTTTGTCTGTGGTTCCTTGACCACTTCCATTTTTTTTTTGAGACAAGGTCTCACTATATAACTCTGGTTGGCCTGGAACTCACTATGTAGACCAGGGTACCTTAAATTTACAGGGATTCCCCTGCCTTTGCTGCAACTAAAGGTGTGTGCCACCATACCTGGCTGACTAACAAACACACACCGTTGTTTGGGTCCAGTCTCAGAGCAGGACTGAGGGCCATGGTAGTTGTTGCATTTTTTTTGCTTGTTTTTTATTTTTTTGGGGGGGGTGTCCTGTGGGCAGTGAGAGTCTTTATGGGAGGCTCTGGAGAAACCTGTGGGACCCACCAAGCTGGGCTCTATCTGTTGGTCAGCCAATGGGGGATGCTGGCCCAGGCTGCCAGGCTGGGGTTAAGGGCGGGAGGCAGAGGAGACCAGAATCAGTTTAAGGTTGGGGCAAGTTGGCTTGTGTTGCCCTCTCATTGTGCTGTGTGGGTACCTCAAGGACATAGCTCTAGTGGGCCCAGTTGAGAGCTTGCAAGCAGCTGCAGAAAGCCAGGCCCATTTTTCATCCCCCTGCCCCCCCCCCCCGCCATCTCTAAGTTATAGCTGGGCACAGATGTAGCCACACCCCTAATGCACAGGACAAGTCTGCCCTGAAGGGAGTGGTAATGGCTGTTAGGCGATATTGAAGGGGACAGACGCAGGCAGGGCCGGTGGCATGGAGATGGCAGCTATTGAGTAGAGTCGACCCATTTCCAGAAATAGAACAGCCGCTGTCAGGGGGACGCATCTCTTTGTCTCCCCAAATCTGTCTTCCCGTCAGCTTCCACGTTGTAAGGCAAGAAGGAGGCTTGCTCTTGTCTAGGAATCAGAGGCCCCAGCGAGCACCCTGCTCCCGGGCCCGTCACAAGGGCTCGATTGTGTGCGGGGGCCCTGAATGCACCCGCCTGTCACCGCGTGCGGCACCGGCTGGCCTCCCTAATGAGCTCGCTCTGGGAGTGGCCCTTTGTGGCAGGTTCCGGCCACACTGCCTGGGCCAAGGCTCCATTTCCCAGCCGCCTGGCTGCTTAATGACTCTCCGCAAGCACACGGGACAATGGGAAGCTCCCCCATGCCCACCCTTTTTATTCCCTGTATTTTTGGCAGCATGCACACCCCACCCTTGTGCACATTCAGAAGTGAGGAGGGTCTCACTTTTTCAGCTCCTCGTAGCTGGCACAGCAAGCCTCCCTTCCTCTGCCCTTAGGTCAGCTCCTCCTGTAGGGGCCCCCCACCCCCACCCCACATTGTCTCCTTTCTTTTGTTCCTCTTGGGTCTCTCCACACTAGCAAACAGGCTAGTGTTTCCTTGTCCAGAGCAATAAAAGGAAACCCGTCCTTCTACTGTCCTGCGCTCCTTCCGAGTGGGGGGAGCCTCTCTCACTGTGGACTGGAATTTCCGCTGCCCCTTGCAGCAGACCCTGGGGAAAGCGGCTCTGAGCTCCTGTCGCATTTGCTGCACCTCTGACAGGTGTTCCAGTTACTCCTCTCCCCTACCTCCTGCTAGCAATGTGAGTTCTCTTTCCAGCCTGAGGTTTTGCCTCTGGGTGTCGGCCCTGGGATTTCCGGCTACCACGTCGGGCACCACTATCCCGTGGGTTTAGCCCCTTGCCTTTGGCCTGTGTCTGCCTGAACCCTGTCCAGCTCCACTTCAAGGTCTCTTGGCTGTGACCCTGAGTAGTCTGTTGCCCCAGCTGCTTCAGTCTAGAGTTATTGCAGCGAAGTGGGCGGAACAGGGCTTCCCAGTGCAGACACACCTGTGTGTGCGTGGAGCTATGGAACAGTCCCTTGACAGCTCTGCAGGGCTAGTGTCAAGAATCCCTCCTGAGTTCTGTGACTCCCGCTTGCCCACACAAGTTGGGATGTCTAAGCCCGGGCTTGATTTTAGTATATCCCCACCCATCTCAGTGGCTCGGTCACCTGGGTCCTGGGGCTGTGGTCTTGAGGTTCAAGTGCACCTCAGGGCCTTTCCGTAGTGTCCCTTTCTTGCCTGTGTGACATGTGGCCCTCATTCATTCCATGTCTGTGGGAAGCCTTTGCCTCCCCAGCCAGGGTCATGGAGGGTGCCCTGTGGTGCTGGGTGCCAAGGCTTGTTCATATGTAGGACACGGCTGGGGCTCATGTCTGCAGGAAACTCAAGCCCTCGAGAGTGTTCCCTAGCTCCTGGGGTCCTCTTCAGAACTCAGCAGTTTGTTCCCAGCTGGCAGCTTTTCATTTTTCAAAGGAGGCCAGAAAGGGTGCTGAACAGAAAACAAAGAAAATGGTTTATAGACTGAAGGGCTAGTGGGGTAGTGGCACGCTTCCTGCCCCGAGTTCCCTCTTAGAGGAGAAGCCGAAGGCTGCCCTGGACGCATTGCCATTGATTGCTTGTAGAGCCTAAGGCTGTGACTGGCAAGTGGGCATACCTCTCTTGGGGTTTAAATGAGCTGCCAGGGTCCAGCTGTGGGCCATTTCTCTAGCTGTCTCTGGTGATGAGTCCATTACACACCACACCTGAGGCTCTGGCCCTGGGCTGGCCATTCCCCGATTGCTCACCGCCTTGTTGTGCTGAGTCTGCTCAGAGAGCGAGAGAGAGTGTTTTAGGGTGACATTGATCTGATCTCAGTGACATAGCCTAGAGACTGGACATAGTGCCCTGCTAACTGTAGGGTGGGTGGGACACTGGCTTCCCTGACCCTGTGGGAGGTCACAGGAGCTCCCTCTTAGCCTTAGTCTTGTATGTACAACAGCGTAGCTAAAGCGGAGGGACTAGGATGGGAGTAAGCACGTGGATCTATGGTGTCAGAGTCCCAGCGGCCTCTAGTATTCTCTGCTACCCCCGGGACCCCTTAGTTTCTTGATTCTCTTTGAGAGCTTGCCCTGCTCAGCTAGCTCTAAGTGTGGGGCTTTTCCCTGAGGCAGTCTTGGGGACCCGCTCCTGGAGTGTGGTCATCTACTGGTCTCCCCACCCTGGGAGGTGGTCCCCAAAGCTGGCATCTCTTTTGATCTTCAGCCCCCCCCCCTTTCCTACCACGTTAGGGGCGTGCCCCGTGGGTGCTAGCATATTGGTGGTCATTGTGGCCAGCTGCAGAGCGAGCCACGCTGAATGTGGTAGGACTCCTGGGTTTTGGTGAACAGGAAGCGATGGGAGGGAGAGGGGCAGACTGACCTCCCAGCAGTTGCCAATGGTCTTTGGATTCCTGGCACCCCTCTGGTAGTCAGGGATTCTGGAACCATGCCTAACCTTTGGGCTTATCCAGGTTACCCTGCTGCTTCTTATCCTTGTCTAGATCTGTGTGCATTAACCAAATGCTCAGTGACCTCTGTGGCTTGTTAGCTAGGGTAACCTCAATGAACCCCCATCTCCCAAGCTTCTGAAAAGTCTGTGCACTCATTCATCAATTGTCCTAGGGACAGAACCAACAGCTTTTATCCACTGCCTGTGGCTCAGCACAGATGAAGAATCCCAGTTGTTGGGTTAGTGAGCCCAAGGCTTCTAAAAAACAGAAACCAGCCCAGTCAGGAAACCAGGAAACCCCACAGAACTCAGGGTGGGAAGTGGGAACTGGAGTGAGTGAAGCTGCCAGGTGTCCTGAGCTCAACTTCTAGACGTCCCAGCAGGCCTTTCGTGTTTCTGTAGGCTGACAAGCTCTGTGTGCCCCTCGTCACATCTCTCCTTGAAGGTCACTGTGGGGACATTGTGTGTGTCGGAGCTTTACCGGCTCTCTCCTGATGGCTTTATTTCTCCCTTAGTCTCTCCCCAATCTCCCCCTTCTCAGTTTACCTATCTGTGGGTTAAGGTGGTTGTATCGGGTCTCTGGGAACTAGAGACCCTTAAGGGGACCTAGAAGTCCAAACCTTGCCTGATTTTCAGCCTCACGTAGGTGGCAGCCCCTAGAATAGCGGATTTCCCAGGCCAGACAAACCAATGGTATACCCCCCCCCATTCTTGCTTCTGGGCTCTAAGGACCCCAGTTTCTGGCCTCAGGCTGTCGCTTTCCGAATGCTCTGCCAGTTGGGGGCCTGTCCTGACCCAGAAGCAGCAGCCACACCCTGTGGAGGATTTGATTTCCCCTGCCGTCCCTCCCTTCAGTCATCCCCTGCCAGCTCCCATCGCTGCCCCCCAAACAGCCATGGATGGAAAGGGAAGACTAAAGGCGTGAGAGGCTCACTTCCTTCTTGTTAAGAAAATTTTATTTTTTGTGCGCATCATTTGTGCAGGGACAGAGGGAAGGGAGTGAGTGTGCGTGGGGAGGGCATGCCTGTGCCATGGCACACATGTGGAGGTTGAAGACATCTTTCAGGAGTTTGTTGACCTCAGGTTGTCAGGCTTTCCAGGGCAAGCGCCTTTACTTCCTGAGCCGTTTTATTGGCACCTCCTTCTGAATGTTGACCTTGCTCTTGTGCACCTGGCCCCCAGTGACTTTCGAATGTGTTAATGGGCTCTTTCCCTTGTTGTGTGAACCTGCCCTGGCTGTTGTTTAACTCAAAAAGACAGGCTCAGGAGGGCAGGGCTAGCCTGGGGGCAAAGAGAAAGTCATTTATGCATCCCATAGACACCTTCACCTTTGACTCCAAATGGTGTGCTAATTACACCAGTTCCCTCTGGGGTATAAAGGACCCTGGGCGGATGCCTAGAGCCTCAGCTAGTGCTGAGCTGTCTGGGTACTGTAGCAGGGAGATGGGTGGATACTATGTGCAGTGTAGGTGCCCAGGTGTGCCACACATCCCAGGAGAGGGCATGGTGGCATGAGATGCCGTCACACTGCTCAGAACCAAGTACATTTTAAAACTAGTTACCTTGGGGATTTTTCTACTTAATGTCCTTGGGCTCTGATCAATTGTGGGTGACCAAAACTGGGGATAAGGGGGACCATGTGCATGTGGATCTCCTCATGTTTGGAGGAAGGCTGTCTAGTTTTGTCCGGCCCTTCCTTCCCCTCATCCTGTGTTCAGCACAGCCCCTGACTGGAGGAGGTGGCAAGGGCATGTAGCCTTGCACACAGAGGCAGCCAGGAGGGCCTAGAGGGGGCTCTTGGGGCAGCAGCCATCTCTGAGACGGCTGCGAATGAGTGACTCTAGGGTAAGGTGGTCTCCTGCCTGCCACACTGTCCTACTTTTGTGTATTTGGCTGAGGAAGCAGACCCTCTGATATTCTGGGGAAATTGGAACAGACAGACAGATCCTCAGGCCCTGTGGGCCTCTGTTTGCCTCTGACCTTGTTCTGAGGAATGTGACTGCCTGGAAAGGGGTCTGTTCAGGCCTCTGGAGTCCATGGTTTTCTTTACCCCAAGCCTTTCCTGTGGAACCTCAAAGGCAACTGGGAATCTGCTCAGTGTGTGGCAGTTCAGCTACGATGAGCTGGGAACTCTCTTAATTAAGATTTGTTTTTATTATTCTTATATATATGTATGTGTCTGAGTGAATACCAAGTGTGTATAGAAGCCCGTGGAGGTCAGAAAAGGTCGTAGGACCCCTTGAAGCTGGAGTTACAGGGTGTTGTCAATCACTTGACAGCTCGACACAGGTGTTAGGAACCTAACTCAGGTCCTCTGGAAGAGCAGTCCTTGCTCTTAACTGGTGGTCTCGAACTCACAGACATTCACCACCTGTGTTTGCCTCCTGAGTTCTGGGATTAAAGGTGCACACCACTTCTGGCTTAAAGTGGACTCTTGGCTCATGAAATCTCTGAGAATCTAGGCCATGGAACAGTATGCAGTTTCTTTTTCTTTCTTTCTTTCTTTCTTTCTTTCTTTCTTTCTTTCTTTCTTTCTTTCTTTCTTTCTTTCTTTCTTTCTTTTAAAAACTAATAAGGGAATTTACAAGTAAGAGCTCCATCTGAGGTGTCTAGGAAGCTTTGTTCTGACTGTCAGTCAACCTTGGGTGCAGAAGCAGGCTCTGTGGGCTGTAGCAGGTGTGCTTACAAAGGATGAGGGGCTTGAGCCTTCGAGGAAGGGACCATTGGGACTCTGTGGGGTGTCACCCAGGAGTCCCTGAAGCCCTGGGCTGTCCCGGGGCAGGGCTGTGTAAGGTGAGACATCTCAGTGCCCGCTGCTTCTCCACGTCTGTTTTACCCATTTACAGCCCCGGGAGACATGCAGTCTGGAGCAGGCCTGGAGGGGAGTGTGTGGGGAAGGGGGAGTGGATGTTGGCTCTTGCTCTGCCCAGTTCTCTCCTGTCGGTACCACCCCGTATCACCCCATTTTAAAAGGGTAGGGACCTCTGCCTGGCATGACTTGGGGGCTTGTGAAAGGTACAGCTTTCTTTAGTCACAGCGTCTTGATGGCAGCAGCATGGCTGGTGGAAGGAGCAGCCGGTGCCAGCCTTGCCAGCCTGCCCTTCTCAGTGCTAGCTTCTGCTCTCAGCACAGCCTCTGTGGCACAGACGGCAGCGGCCATGTGTGCAAGGACCTTCTTTCCAAACACATGTGCAGTTGTCAGTTAAGGGCTCTGGGAGGAGGGGCTGGTCCCCTCCTTTGGTCTTGTGAATGTTCGAACAAGGGCCCCTGGATTTCCCTTCACCCTCTCTGAGCTCCTCTAGTATGCTGTGCTGAGTTCCCAGGTGTGGGACCTCACCGTGCGCCCCCAGACTGTGAGAGTGGGCCTTAGTGGTTCATGAAGTATCTTGACCTTCAAAATTCTGGGTCAAGCTTGCTCCAGCGGCCATGCCACCTGCTGTTTTCGGCCTCTGATGGCAGATGGGACCTGTGTGCCTCGGGCACTTGCTGTGGTCTGTTTCTCCAGTCCCCGAGCTGCATCCCACTTGGCTGTGTGTGGGAGACAGATGGAGGGCCGTCTCCAGTGTGGGACAAGCAGGACACAGTTCTCTGCCGGACTTAGGAACCTGGTCCATTCAAGCAGGCTGCGTACCCCTTGAGGTTCATTTGTAAGGCCCCCTGAAATTACCTGCCAACCAGGTCTGCCCCTCTCGTGGCCCTAAAATCACACAGGGGGTCAGCGTTGACACATAGTGTGGGTATCGTCAAGGCGGGGAAGCGTGAGATGGAAATAACGTTCTGTCCACCTGCTGCCCACAGTCCTGAACCCTGCCTGTGTCCCCAGCTGCTCCACTTCCCACTTCAGACAGTGGCCCCGGGAAGAAGGAGCCCCAGGCCTGTGCCTTCCTGCTGTGCTTTGCCAACTACTGGCTTGGTTTTGTCATGCTGACTTGCTGGGCAGGGCCCAGGTGTGAGTGTGTGTGGTGACTTGGTTGATACCCTGAGACTGTCACCTAAGGTCTGGAGGGCCCTCATACCCGAGTTCTGGTTGTGGCTTCACCTCTGTGACCCCAGACAAGCCACAGGAAGTCATGTGCCTCACTTTCCACCACTGCTCCTTGTCCTGGGCTGATGCACGAGATGCGTGCATGGTGACATCAACCTTTTCAAAGCTGAGAAACTTTATGAATCCCCTTTACTCGAAGGGGACATTGGGGCAAAGAGAAGTTATGTAGTTTGCTTAGAACCCCAGAAAAACACACAGCAGAGCTGGGCCCTTGCCGTGACCACTCTGAGGTTTCCTACCTTACCCCCCACCCCCTATCCTGCTTCTGTACACAGGTAAGCAAGCGCCGTTTCCATAGCTGTAATTTAGCCTGCTCCCAAACGACAGCTGTCTATTGCAGAACACTAGAGCGGTAACTGTTTCCTGCACAGTACCCAGGTGGCCTCTGCCCCTGCGGTTGGCAGTGGTGACTCTGTGATGGTCAGCTAGCCTAGGTCTCCAGGATGACCCACTGCTGAATTAGATGCATCAGGTGGCCATTCTTTTGGAGGGTGGTCCTCATCCCCTTGTGGACAGTTGCATAGACGGTCAGACACTAGTAGAAAACTTCAACCAAGTGTCCGATTTCTCCTAGTACGTCACATACCCCGGATGTTGGCTCTGCCTTTGCGGCTGTGAAGGGCAGTCCCCAGCCCCCCACAAGTATGAGCATATGCCTCGATTATCCAATAGGTGCTACCAGGTTATCGGAACCTCTGCTTGGTGTGATGGGCCATAGTGTGGGTTGTGGAGCAGCGAGCGTGATGTCTTTACGTTGGTCTGGGCTCGGTGTGCAGTGGTGCACGCAGCTTGGCTGGGTGTGATGACCAAATGCTCGGGGCCTTGTGTTGGACAAACCTCCCAGGTGGGGAGGCTCCAGCAGCTGCCGCCCCAGCTGGTCCTCTCCGGCCTCAGGCACTTTCCTATCCCTACACCTGCGATGGATCACCTGTGATGACATCTGCCACCTGTCCCTCCACAGCCCATTGCTCACAGTAGAAAACCTCTGAAGATACGGAAGTGTTTACAAATGGAAGTTAGAAATTGTTGAGAATCCTTTCCGTGTGACGCCCCCTCCAGCCAATGGCAACATCTCGTTGTAAGCATGCAGTGTATTGTCGGAGCCAGAATCATGGATCAGAGCCCAGTGTGGAGAACCTGGTCATAGACCTGCCCTCTGTGTTATGTGAGATTTTGTTTGTAATAGATCCATCATACATTTTTAAATTACTTTTACTCTTTTGTGTTTGAACTATATGTTTGTGTGTCCACTGTGTGTGCCTGTGCTCAGAGGCCAGAGGAAGACGTCAGGCATGCTGCCGTGTCCCCCTTGTGCCCTTGAAACAGGGTTTCGCACTGGACCTGGAGCAAGTCAGATGGTCAGGAAGCCCCAGCCTTCCTCCCACACTCGCCTGGTGCTAGGGTTTCAGGTGCGCTCAGCCTCACCCAGCCGCGCCTAGCCATGCCAAGTCGCGCCCAGCTTCTTAGGCAGGAGTCGGGGATTTGAACTTGTGTCCTCACGCTTGTACAGCAAACACTCAGAGCCATGGAGCTGTTTCCCCAGCTCTCATTGTACCTTTTTTTTTTTTTTTTTAAAGCTTTATTTCTCAGAGCAATTTTTAGACCTGCAGAGGAACCGAGAAGGTTATGTTCCAAGTGTCCTGGCAGCCCCCTTCCCCCGCCCCCCCCCCATTTCTGTTACGATTAACTTTCACATCAGAGTGGTATGTTTGCTCCAGAGAACGAGCAGACACTGATCAGTTGGCACCAGCTGGAGTCCCAGCTCTGGTCAGATTTTCACTTCATGTTCTTTTTTGTTGTTCTGTTGGAGCTTATCCAACACACACACACACCTAAAGGTACAGATTTTGCCACATGGGCTGGTTATGGTTTTTACCTCCATTTGTTTTTCCACAAGCGTGTCAGGATGACTGGCTTTATTTTTGCTTATCTGTCTGTCTGTCTGTTTATTTATTTATTTGAGGTAGGGTTTCTCTGTAGCTCTGGCTGTCCTGGAACTCACTCTGTATAACAGGCTGGCCTTGAACTCAAAGAGATCTGCCTGCCTCTGACCCCGGAGTGCTGGGATTAAAGGTGTGCAACGCCATGCCAGGCTAGGATGACTGTTTTTACACACCATTCTAAGTAGCCTTTTTCTTGTTGTGTCATGTAGCTGGACCATGTCCTGGGCACCTTGGAGTGATCAAAAGGGAAGCCACACCTAGCATTATAATATATACACCACACGACATCTGGTGTGAAGGAGATTTATTGTGGGAAAGGGGGAGGGGGAAGAGAGAAGAGGGTGTCCATGGCAGAGGGAGAGACACACAGAGAGAGGGAGTGAAACCGAGAGAGATCAAGAGAGCACGCATGAAGTGGTGGATGCGTTTTTTTTTTATCCCTGTGCACTAGGCGCAGGTGATGACATAGGACATCATTAGGACCCTGGACTTCTTAGTCACAGCTAGCCAACCTGACAGAGCAGGCTGTAGGCAGGCCTGGTCACAGCCTGTGGCACCCCTCCCCCACCCCATCTCAGGTATCTAGTAACCACTGGTTATGCTCCCCTGAGCTGCCTGGAGTAACACAAGGTATGAGCCTGAAGCAGCCAGACCCAGGTGGACAGAGCCTGGCCTCTGGTAAAGGAGAAGGCTCTGCACGTGTTGGCCCTGTAATCTCGATCTAAGTCTACCACTCCTGTGAGCCTCAGTTCCCCTCTGCAGAAGTTGGTTACTCTCAAGTGTCCTTGGGCTCGCTGGGAGAAGCTGGCAAGGATTTTCAGGGTAGCGCCAGGCTGTTGCCATTTGCGTACCTTATTTGATCGACAGTGTTGAAGGCCAGGTGAGGTCTAGAACAACCTTTTTGATGAACTTCTGGTGCCAGGTTGGAACCCAGGGCCTGGTGCCTGCCAAGTATTTCCTTTACAACTATCTACACTCCAGCTTCTGAGCTGCCTTTTCTTACCAGCTGTATCATTTAGGTCAAAGATTGCTGTGTTTAAAAAAGCTGCTCCTATCTCAAGGGCCATTTCCAGAGGGGCCTGGCTCCCCTCCCCCACTGTGGCCTTTCAGGCCATGAGCATCAGGTCCCAGAGACAGGATGTTTCTCTGTGAGCCCATTGAGAAATCCCCCTGGAAATCCTCCTTTGGCACCGGCGCAGGCGGGTGAGAGAATCGGAGACAATGGGGAACACGGGAACAAAAGGCACCATTGTTCGGTCTGCCTAGGCTGGGGTCAGTGGGTGCCTAGCTAGGACAGCCAGACCCATGCCCAGGCCATGGATTTCTGCTTCCCAGGGCTTGGCCGTGAGCCCCGGGGGCTGGGGGGAGGAAGGGAGCCCTGCTGACCCAGGTCCAGGATCCACTCTTCCGCCCTGTCCCTCGTGCCCTCCTTCCCCAGTTCTCTCTGTCAGAAGCCGAGTCCTGTGCTGGAAGGCACAGATATCAGTGCCCGCACCATCACCAGTGGTGCAGTTGGTGACCCCCCGCTGGGCTGCCCACTGCCTGGGCTCCACTGCCCCGCCCTGCCCTTCATCCCGGCGCCCCACTGCGAACCCAAGGCAGTTTGGTCCTCAGTGAACTTGAGGCGCTGGGTGTGACTGCACTGCGTCCCTCTTCGCCGCTGACTGTGGAGTTTCACCCTTCCACTTCCTGCAGCCCTCATTTTGCCCTTCCAGGGTGTTTCTTCCTGAAACAGAGGCTTACTCTGCACCTGACTCTTCCAGGACCCTTCAGCCTCTGTGTCAGCTTCTACAGACCAGGAAGTTGGAGGCCATCTTCCATATGCCTCTAACTCCTCTCCTCTTCTGTCCTCCCTCTCCAGTGGCTTTCCTGACCCCAGGCTAGCACAACTAAGTACGGTCCTTTCCCTCCTGTATGGGCTGGCCTTTCCCGTCTCTTTTAGCTCTCTTCTCTCACTAGAGAATCTCTCCTCTCCTGAGACAGGGTTTCTCTGTCTAGACCAGCGGTCCTGGAACTTACTCTGTAGACCAGATTGACCTTGAACTTACAGAGATCCTCCTGCCTCTGCCTCCCGAGTACTGGCATTAAAGGAGTGCCACCAGGCCCCAGCTGAGCTGTGTTCTCAGGGTTGCAGCATAGCCTATACTTTGTCTGTCCCTTTCCTCAGGGGTGACCCTGGGAGGAGCTGAACTTTGGTGCTGAATCTTTGGTGTCCTGCTGTTCTTTCTCCTAGATCCCTGGGGCAAGGCCGGATGGACACTCTTTGTCCCAGGGCTGTGGCCCCTTCACTGACTGAGTCCCTGGAAGTTCTCTGCTCTCTAGTGAGCAACTGAGATTAAGGGACCAAGCCTAAATGACTCACGTATGTGCGTGCTCATGAGCGTGCCTGTGTGTCTTTGTGTCAGGGCCCCACAGTGAGGGTGAGCCCCAAGCTAGGGTCATTATGAGATGGACTATGGGTGTGGGCAGGGCCAGGGGCAGGCAGGGAATGGTGGTAGTGTCTAGCCTCAGGACAGCCAAGTCAGCAGCCTAACTCAGTTTCCCCTTTGTAAGAGAAACGAGGTTTGAGGCAGGCAGAAGCAGGCATGTGGGTCTCTCTCCAGCCACTCTGGACTCGGCTGTGGGGTCTCCAGACCCCTTCTGCCTCGTGAAGACCCCTAAGCACGGTAGCCTGCTGGCTGGGCCATCCTGTGCCTTTCGGGACAGCCTGTTCTTCTGGTCTGCCTGCAGCAGTTGTCAAACCAAGACTTCCCTTCCCACCCAGCCTCTCTCTTTGCCTGGGTGGGTCGAGGTTGGGTCCTGAGGAGGAAACAGGGGTGACGTTGCCCTGGAACCTGGGTGGGTGTTCTAGGCTTAGGGTGAACCTGGGCTTGGGATTCCCTTTGCCCCGTCCCCACCCCAAGCTCTTCTAACTGTGGTTCATGACCAGGGTCTTTGTTGCACACGTTGCCTGGGTAGGCCAGGGACTTGGGGCTTTTCTTGGCTCAGTATGGGGCAAAGACAGGAATGCAGGGTATGGCGTGGACTGTCAAGAGTCTGCAGGGCTGTGGGGCTTGATTGTGGAAAGATGTGGGAGAGTAAAGGCGAGGCAAGTTGTGTGTGTGTGTTCTGACACCTACATAGCACAGCTGTGCTTGTAACTGCCTGATCTATGTGTTAGAATCTTGACAGCCACACAACTTACACCTCCACCCACCCACCGTGTTCACTGTGCGAGTGTGCACAGAAGTCCTCCGATGTACATGGCTGTAGCCCCGCCTGCCTCTGCTGTGTGCTTGCCTTCAGTTATCCTGATCATAACTTGTGTGTGTGAGCCCCACGGCCTGTACACACGCTCATGCTTCCTGCCTTTGTGTCATTCCTCCCCATTGCTGTCTTTTTTTTGATAAATGCTTGTGCTGCCGGGCTGTTGGCATGGCTGGGAGTTTTACCTCGTGTAATTGGGAGAGGAGACAGCTATATTTCCCTCAGGATGAATAATGTTACCTGCCGCCTTCCCACCTCCTCCCAACGACAGCCGACTTCCCTGAGAGTTTCCTAGGGCAAGCCTTCACTAATGGGCCAGGAGAGCTGTGTGTGGGCCCACAGGTTTGAGGTAGCAGGTGCTGCAGTGACCCTGTCTGTCCTTATTAACTCTGTAAGTGGGCCCTCCCACCACCCCATGGTCCCACCGAGTGTGTGGAGGTGCTTTCTGGCCATGTGCCCCAACAATGCTCCCCACAAGGGTCTGTGCTTAGAACTCACAGCCCGTCATTAATTCTGAGATTCTTACTGCAGAGGAAGAAACTGAGGCACTCCTCCCCCCATGGCCCTACCGAAGCCCGGAGGCGCCTCCCTGTGGTAGGCAGCATCCTTGAGTCCTCCTTCCTTGGGGTTCTTCCCTCCCCTTGGTGCCCAGCCGTGTAGAGTGCTGGAGAGGCTTCCAGCTTCCCTGTGGTGACATCCACAACATGGCTGCATGGCCCCGCCGAATCTGCTTCCCTACAACAGGAGGAAGTGCAGGTGTAGTTTTGGGGATGCACTCAGTTTGCCCCCTTTTTCTCGTCTGGCCCTCATTCAGAGCTTGTGTGACCGGGGCTTCCTGAAAGCCACCTGTGTGAGGAAAGGACAGTAGAGCCAGGCCTAGCTCAGCTCTGACCCTGTGGCAGGGCTGGTCAGGGAGGGGCAAGTGTGTGTGTTGTGTGTGTGTGTGTGTGTGTGTGTGTGTGTGTGTGTACATGTACCAGTCTCTGAGACACTGATGCTCACTGGTGTCTATTGTAAATGCTCAGATTCTTGGAATGAGGCTGCTGGACCAGTCAGGCTGGCAGGCCTTGGGTGTGGCTGATGGGAAATTCATGGATGACAGGTCACTGTGTCACTGGCTGTGGGACAGCTTGGTTCTGTATGTCACAGAAGGAAGCCTTGAGCTGGGTGGCCCACTTGCCCGTTTGTAGTCCACTTTGTGTACCCTACTTTGTGGGGACAGAGGAGGATGTGAAGTCGGCGTGGAGCACCTTGTTGTAGCTGTAGGGACCGTCTGGGTCTGGGCTGTGTGTGCAGCTGCTCTCCTCAGGGTCTTCCGTGGTAGCTTGAGTTCAGGCAAGGAGAGGAGGGGTCACGCCTTCCTGCAGGCTCCTGGCTTGGCCTGGGAGGTGATTCCGAGCCTGTTGTCTCTGTCCCCAGCCAGCAGCAGTGAAAGAGACTGTTTATTGGCGCCTCTTTCTTGGAAGATGTAAATAAACAAATGCTTACCCTCTCATGCGCTCCAGCAACAAACCAAAGTCCATTCTACCAAAGTCCAGCTTGGGAAACGTGTGTCTATTGAGAGTGTGAATGAGATCTACACAGGCCAGCCAGAGTTACATGGTGAAAACCTATCTTATAAAAACAAGCAAATAAAAATAATAACTAATATATATATATACATATATATATATATATATTTTACTAAAGTCAGAGGTGGATGACACCTGGGGCAAGAGAGCCAAGGATGACCTCTGCACTCGTGCGCACAGACACACACACATCTACATAAGTGCACCTGCACACACAGTACAAAGTGCCAACTCCAGAGGAAATGGTTTGGCCTGTTTGTTGAGAGAACATCCCATCATTAAACCAGCCACACGGAGGCAGACCCTTCTCTGCAGGGCCTTTGAATTCCTCCCCGTGCACAGCAAGCCTCTGGACACTGGGCTAGGGCCACTGGGCCTCGAGCTCACACCACACCCCTCCAGGTTTCTCCCCCTTGCCCTGGGTCCCTGAGCGATCACTGGCTGTCAGAGGCTGGAGGAGGCAACAGGAGTCTGTTGCAGAATTCTGCCCTCCGAGCATAACAGATGTCATCAGCACAGCTGTGACCGCTTACAAGAGAGATTCAGGATTGGGCTGATTGGCAGCTGATGTTCCCTCCTAAAAAGGAGGAGCGGGAAGCATTGTTGGACCCTCCTATGAAACTCTGACCACTCTCTTTTGAGCTTCCTAACTGCTTTGGGGTCACTCCTGTGCACACATGAATGTAGGTGCCCCTGGAGGCCAAAGGCATGGGGTCTCCCTAGAGCTGGAGTTACAGGCACTTGCTGGCTGCCTAGTGTGGGTGCTGGAAACTGAGCTTGGGTCCTCTGCAAGAGATGTTTCCAATTTGTTGGCAAGCCGTATCTCCAGACTTCCGTATCTCATGGTCTCCACTGTGACGGTGTCTCTCATAGGCCGGAGCTTGCTGAGCGAGTCAGGCTGTCCCCACAGAGCTGGGATTATATGTGTGCTGCCAGGACAGCTTCTTATGTGGGTTCTGGGGGTTGAGCCTGGGTCCTCAAGCTTGCAAGGCACCTGACCAGCCCCTAGAAGTTTGCCTTTTTTGTAGAGCCATGAGCTTAGATTCTGTGTCGCCTTTTTTTTTTTAATGATTAATTTAATTTTATTATATATGCACTAGTGTGAAGGTGAAAGATCCCTTGGAATTGAGAATTGGCATTACAGACAGTTGTGAGCTGCCATGTGGGTGCTGGGAATTGAACCCGAGTCCTTTGGGAGAGCAGACAGTGCCCTTAACCACTGAGCCATCTCTCCAGCACCCCCACCCCCCGTGTCGCCCTTAAAAGCACGTTACAGGAGGGGATAAGGTTCATTAGACAGAGTCTGGATGTTGGTGACAGCTGAGTCCTGACTGTCACCCAGAGGCTGCTGGCCCTTCAGGGAGAGTTTGTGCTGCAGGTTTCCGGAGGCTGAGGGACACAGGTCCTGTGCATAGGCATATCGCCCAGTCTCCAGTGATCGCCATATGCCCCTGTAGCAGTCCCTGCTGACTGATGACACCGGCTGCTGTGGAGGGTAGCAAGTGCTTCCACCCTGTGGAAAGCCGGCAAGATCCTGGAGTGGGGCTGGTCGAGCAGGACCGGACAGCACTGGTGTCTCCAGAAGAGCCTGGAAAGGCCACCTTCTTCTGGCCACACTTCCCGCTCTCCAGGAAACATTTCCTTTCTATGACAGCATCTGTGCAGTGACCTTTGAGAGTCACTGCTTCTCAGGGTCCCTGTCTGTAAAAAAAAAAAAAAAAAAATGGATGGCCACGAGGTGGCCTGCATCCCTCTGAGTGCCTTTCCAGGCCCGTCCCTGGGAAGAGAACCTTGGCTAACCCCATTTTGCAGATGTGGAAATGGGTTCAGAAATATATATGAACCACAGAGTAGGGTGTGCAGGGGCCTGTGGGTAGACCCCAGTCTGGCTAAGGGAGCCATGGGGATTGGCCACTTTGAACCACGTTAATGTGTCCATCCTCCTATCATTTCCCCCCTCTGCTCCCCACTCTCTTGCCTTATTTTCTACTACCGTGTATCCTAGACTCTCCAGTGACCCAGCTGTCTTGGCCCTGGGCTCTCCTGGCTTATCCACGCATGCATGGTTCTCTGTGCTTCAGCCTGCCGTGGGTAGCAGAGGGTGCATGCAGTGTGGGTGTGAGGGTCCCGGAGGGGAAGATTCAACTGAGATCAAAGTGCACAGCGTTGGCACGGAGCCCAGGAAGAATTCCCCAGGACAGCTTTGGTTCTCCTTTCAGCTTGCCCTGGGCTGGGGCTTGGTAGCCGTTGACGGCCAGGTGATGGCTCAGTTTCATGATCGAAGAGGCAGGGGAAGCAGGACAGGGTGCAGACACTCAGGTCTTAGCATTGTCCTCCTCCACGTCCCTGCCAGCCCTCTGTCGATGAGGATTACCAGATGGGAGCGCCACACGGCTCCCCAGCTGTCCCTGCCAGGATGCTGGGAAATCCTACAAATCGGACCTGGACAGACTCTGTCCCCAGCACTGCCCCTTGTCTGAAGCTGGGCTGTTGTGCTGGGAGAGACCCAGGGTCGCACTGCAGATCTGCGGCTGGCATTCACATTTCCAGGAATTTTGAAGCTCGACGGGGCCGTCCAGTGGGGCCGTCCAGTGGTGCAGTGGTTCCCACAGCTTTCCAGAGGTTCCCTGGAGAGGACGACGGGACTTGGGGTTGGCTGGACTGTAGCAGGGCTGGCAGGAGACCCTGTGGCTTCAGGAGAAATTAGTGGTGTGAGCCGCCGTGCCTTTGCTGGGTCCCCAAATACTTCCAGATGTGCCAGCTGCTTTCCTCGTCGCTTCTCCTACTGGCCCCACGCTCTGTCCTGGGACTTGACCTGTGGTGTCCCCCACAGTCATCAGGATGCCCCTGCTCTGCCATCCCTGTCGTCTCAGCTGAAGTGAGGCCCCAGGGTCAGGTGGCCTGGACACGGTCATCTACAAATCAAAGGGAAGGAGTTAAAATCTTATAGCCAGGCCCCCGGTATAGTGCTAAGTACATTTGCCAAGTGCCAATTGCATACCCAGCTGTGCTTCTGGGCTCTTGGGACCCTGTGAGCAGGGCAGAGAGAGGCATCCTTGGAAGACGAAGGAGAAAACCAACTCTGGATAATTCCTTATGCTCAGCAGAACCAAATCAGATGGCAGCAGGTGGGGTCTTGGAAGAGGAGCCAGGAGAGATGAAGCCATCCATGAAGCCAGTGTCATGTAAGAGGGTGGAGCTTTGCAGGAATGGGACATAGGCCTTCCTAGCCCATGGGGAAGAGCAAGTAGCTGTGTGTGTGTGTGTGTGTATAGAACTTTCCCATTGTGTGTCTCGGGTCAGGCCCTCTGGTTTCTTGTGAAGGATGTGATTGGCATGTGACTGGCTGTGGGCCTATAGGCTGAGTCTTTCAGTGTTCTGGTGACCAGTACACTGTGAGCAGGATGAAGAGTGGCGTCCTTGGCAGCATCGGCTGGGCAGGCATCACTTCCTGGTCCTAGGAATCATGTGCTATTGGAGGACACAGTCCATTAAATCTTTTTCTTTACTTATTTACGTGTTTGTTATTTGTGTGCGTGTGTTGGAGAACCGCTTGCTTGGGAGATGGTCGTAGGACTTGAAGCTGCATCTTTTTTTCTTTTGCTTGAAATATTCATATCATCAGTCACCAGGCCCAGTTAGCCCGCATGTGATTCAATTTTCCATCCAGAGTTTCCTTCGAGGACTTCCTGGCATCGTAAATCTTCTTACGAGGGTTGGGGAGATCAAAACCAGAGGTGCTCTCAAGTTCACTTAAGCCCTGTGGGCACAGGTGATCTTCCTGCCCGCGGAGGCCTGGCACGCGCCCCTGCCTGCCTCTGATAGTTCAGCCTCCTGGGCCTGGCACCCGGTCAGCAGTGTCCCTTCCTGTGTCCTGCTGCTTCTCAGAGTCTTTGCAGTAGGGCCCATGGGGCACCTGCAGTGTTGGCCATCATAACAGTTGAAGCTAAGCGTTCGCTGACATTGTTGTCATCACGTGACTGTCCCTCTGGCAGGCCTGGGTGAGGCGGCCCAGGAGGAGATCTGGCAGGGCCAGGCAGGGCTTTCCAGGCTACTAGCCCTTTGACTATGATCAGGTCCCTGCTGACCCTTGTGCTGGTGAGAGCAAGTTTTCTAAAACGGGTGGGAGCTTCTTCTGTCTGCCCTCTCTCTTTTGGTCATTCCTGCTTCCAGGTTGGCTGGCTGGGTTGTCTAGAGGGAGGGGCCTGGCAGGCAGGCCCCCTGGGCATAAGCAGGACCGAGGCAGGGCTCTGTACACAGGGGGTGGGACAGGAGAGGTAGGCAACTCACTCCAGGAAGGTAAGGAATCTTTACTGTCCTCTGGGCCTGCCCGCTGGGGCTCAGCTGCCCTTGTATCTGTAGCAGGCCTTGGGGCTTTCTGCCCTTTCTCCCAAGTTCCAGGACTGAATGTCTGTTTTGGCTACTGATTGAAAAGTTTAGCATCTGGATGGGGTGACCATGGCAACTGGAAGACCTTTGTACTGGGATGTCTTCACTTCCTCTGTCTGGCTTGGTACAGTGCTTCCCTGGTCACGTGACTCTGGCTCATTGTCTCCCAGGAATACCAGTCAATTGTGAGGACTAAGCCCCAACAAGGAGCTCCTAGGCCTGGCTGTGGTCTGCTGCTCTGGGCTCCTGGGAGATGCCTGGTCCTGGCCTCCTCTGCTGAGGCTCTCCGCCCCTACGGAAGCTGACAAGGGGCCTGCATGAGAGGGTTGCCCACAGCAAAGAGCCCCCCGGCCTGCAGCATTCTGGAGTTCTTGCGACTGTCATGAGCCCAGGGAGGGGGATGTGGCTGTGGGGAGCGTAGGCTTGTTGCTTCTTTTTCTTAGCAGCACAGTGTAGAAAGTGCCAGCATGCTCCTTGCAGCAGGAGGTTGTGGGGTGAGTGGACAGATGCTTAGAACTGACTGACAGAAGCCTGCATATCCTACGGCCACAGTGCCCCAAGGGAATGCTTTGGTCTCAAGAAGGTCCTGTCACAAGTCCTGAATCCAAAATGCCCACCTTGGGGCTGTTGAGATGGCTCAGCAGGTGAAGACATCCGTTACCAAGCCTGATGCCCGCGTTTGATCCCAGGACCTGCATGAGGAAGAAGAGAACTAACTCTCACTGTTCTCTCAACTCCGTGTGTGCATTGTGACACATGTATGTACACGCACACACGCACACTGGGATGATGGCTGTCCCACTGCAGGCCCCGGGTTGTAATTGGCCTGAGTGTAGGTGCTCTCTCTGTACTAACTCACAGTCAGCTGCATCACACCGCAGTGCGCTCTGTCCAGCGCCCCGCCCGCATATTAAACAGAAGTGAGGTGGAGGACTAATACACACCCCATACTCTGACAGGGTTCACCTCCTGGTTCTGGAGCGTCCCAGGGCAGCGGAATCACTGCCTCAGGTCTTCTCAGAGCTGCCCTGGGTGGGCAGGGGTTGATTTCCACAGCGGTGCCAGGGTCAGGCTGTAATTGCTCAGATCCCAGTGTGGCAGGGTTGTCCCCACGGCGTTTGGGGATATAGGCCCAGGTGTCCCAGGTGCAGCTGAGCAAACACCTGCTGGCTCCACAGGCTGATGTCAGGGACGTCAGGACTTTGAGAGCAGAACCCTCGGACATGGTTCCAGGTTTCCCGATTCTTGGTTTTCACCTTCTTGTGGGTAGAGCCATCCCCAGAAATGACTTACAGTTGGTGCCCCCCAAGGAGTGATAGCCTGGAGCTTTAGGAATAGAGAGTGGGCTGATGTGAGCCTCATTCCTTGAGTCTTTCCTGAAGGCTGTTGCTGGGCGCGGGGGTGCACATCTGGAGCTCCAGCTGCCTGGGAGGGCAGATGCTGGCAGGATCCCAGGAGGAAGGGCTTGGGCAGACAGTGAGGGCAGAGTCAGCGTGAGGTTGTACTCTCCCCTCTCCCCTTTGGCACCTACCTAATTCTAGAAGTTTCTTTCTGTATAGACATCCCCAAGCCTGCGCAGCCCTAGGGACCCTCTGATAGCTCCTCTGCATTTCTGAAGCCCATGTACCTAGGGCTCTGCAGGGTGGCAGGTTCTCTGGGAAAGAGAGGCTGTCCCCGCCTCTAGGACCCAAGTTCCATGTGAGGTGACAATGTCGATCCTGCAGAGAGGGCTGTTAGGGTCCCTGCCCCCACTCTCTGAGTTCTGCTGAGATCAGAGGGCTGGCTGGCAGCCTGGCGGGAGTCACATTTTATCTGCTCTTTTCTCCCAGTCTGTGTCTGGCTTCCGGCCAAACCACTAATAATAACGCAACTCAGAGTAATCCTTACATTGTGGGCTGTGTGGCCTGGTCTGCCCTATCCTTCTTCCCTGAGGAAGGCCTGGCTTCAACGTTCCCAAGGGAGGCCATCTCCTTGCCCCCATCTCCCATGTCCCCTGCAAGCTCTTCTTAGACCCTAGCCCTGGCACAATGTACAGCAAGTATTTATCTCCAGTCACGCTTCTCAGGTCTTACCCAGGCTCCTCTGTCAACCAGTCAAGAGGTAGCTGAACTCAAGGGGTTCACAGAGGAGGACGCAGGGCCTGCCCTGAGGTGGGAGGTGTCCCGAGACTCCAGTAGAGGAGGTGGAAGGGGCTGGCAGGGGTTTGGGCTCAGCCCAGGCGAGATGGCCTTTTGGAAACATGTCATCCTCTCTGTCACCCATAGGGCTGGAGACCCTAAGGCTGCTAAAGGCCAGAAAAGAAGCTTTTTTTGTGGTGCATTGAGCACTCAGGGTTCATTACCTCCAAGTATATATCCTCCCCACCCCACCCGGGGAAGATAATAAATTCTGGGTTCAGGCAGAGTCCCAGTCTCAGGCAAGACAGGAGGGGCCAAGGTTGGCTCAGCTGTCCAAGTTTGAACTGAACTGGCCTGGTCCACTGGTCCCTGCTGAGCAAAGGCTTCCCTGCTAGGGAGCATAGGTGCCCTCCCTTAGCCTGTCACCCACCCGGAACACTCTTATCTTTCCTTCTATTCTGCCGAGCAAAGCAACACCCTCTCTGCTCCTGTAGGTCCATCTGTGTATGCGCCTCGGAAGTTCCCTCATGGGCTTGTCACCATGGACAGTCTGTGTCTCAGGGTTGGGCCAGGGCAGGCTGTGAGGTACCCTGTACACTCAGCCCTTCTCTACCTCACCTGCAGACCCAGATGGGGGCTTCTCCTCTATTTCATAGATGGGGATGCAGGGTGGCTGTTCTAGAGGGAGACCAGCTTGGGGACACAGGGAAGTTCTCAGGCCGCCCCCCAAAGGCCTGAAGGGCTCAAGATCTGTGGGTGCCTTTCGGATCCTGGGTGGACTGATGGTATGACAGCTGACCGTTGAGGCTGCTGATCTTGAAGGCCTGTAGGATTGCAGATCAGCCTGGAACTATCTCCACCCATCTGCTTCTGTTACCTCGAAGCTTGGCACTTTCTGGGTCCTTCCTTTCTTGGTGGAAGCTGAGTTCAGGGATCAGGGGGTCTTGATCTCCCTTAGAAGTCACTGCTGTATTCAGGAGGCAGTTGTGTCCCATGTCATGTGTGTGTGTGTGTGTGTGTGTGTGTGTAATTGAGGCAGTGCTGGGCTAGGTGCCTGCCTGTTCCCATGCCCAGGTACAGAAGCCTTTAGGAGCAGGAGATATCAAACAAAGGGTAAGTCTCAGGCCGGACCCCAAGTCTGTGTGGCTCCTCAGCTTTACTACAGCAGAGTTCCCAGAACCAGGTAGGGAGAAGGGACATTTGAAGTGTAAAGACCCAGTCACTTGTCCTCTCTCCATGCCAAGGAGAACAGGAAGGCCAGTCTCTCAGCAGTGGGGGTAGGGGAACAGAAGGAAGATGTGAACTGTTGAGTCTTGGATCAGACTTGGATTTAAAAAAAAATTCTGCTACTGGGACTGGAGAGAGGGCTCAGTGGTTAAGAGCACTGTCTGCTCTTCCAGAGGACCTGAGTTCAATTCTCAGCAACCACATGGTGGCCACAACCATCTATAATGAGATCTGGTGCCCTCTTCTGGCATACAGGTGTACTTACAGAAGGGCACTCATATACATAAAAGAAAGAAATAAATCTTAAAAAAAATATCTGCTACTGGAGACCACTCTGCTCAGAGCCTTGGCTTCTCCGTCTATAAAATGGGGCCATGCTGGTGCTTGCCACTTAGGTCTGAGATGACCCAGGTGGCATGCTTTGAACGCCTCTGGCACAAGGTGAGCACTAAGTAGATAGTGGCAGGGGACATTTTTGGAGTCGGGCACTCTAGAGAACCCTGTTTCCCTCTAAAGTTGCTTTCAGGATGAGAGCCAGGCGAGCACGGAACTTTTTAGCTCCTCTGTGACACTACTATGTCCCTCCTCACAGTCATTAGCACCCAGGACAGCTGGGGCAGCATTTCAACAGTGCATTGAACCTCTGGGTAGAGGCCCAAGCAGCTGGCACAGCAGCCGTGCGGCCATTGCTGCCTTTTGGTACCCTGAATGTGTGTGTGGCGGGGGAGAGCATGTCCTGATTTGTCCATATGCCTGTTTTGGGGGTTCTGCCACCTTGTTGTGCTCCTGCTGTTCTGTTTCTTTCTTTGGGCATTGGCAGCCCAGGATAGACCCCTCCACTGACGGAACTGCCAGGCAGTGGGCTCTTTTGCAGCAAGGCAGGTGTCCTGGGGCCTGTCCTGCGGGCACATTCCTGGGAGCAATGCGCTGCCCTGAGACCTGATGCACTTGGGGTGTGTCAGCAGCCCCACCTGTGGTCCTCCTCTTACTCTAGAGCTCACGTTTGTCCTGGGCTGACTGCTGAGGTGTGTAGCCGCTAGGGTGAAATTGAACTCCCTCCTCCAGGCTCCTCTTTCTGGGTATAGTACTGGGCTTCTGCCCCCTAGGCCTGATGTCCCTCTTCTCCCTGCTCAGTGCCGCTTCTCTGTGACACCAGGCAGCCTTGCTCAGACCTGGGTCCTGGGTTGTGTTGAAGGAAAAGACTTCCTGGGGGTCATGAGGAGGCAGTGTGCCCAGTGGCCTGTGCAGGGTATGGGAGTTAACATAGGGATAGAAGGGCAAGGGACCCCTCCAAGGACGGGGTTAGATCCCATTGTTCTGGATGCTAGCACTTTCCTTCCAACTGGCAAAATCGGTTGCAAACAGTGTGCTCAGTGGCCTGTGACTAAAGCCCGAGTGCAGCCGCTTGAGTGCGTGATCCAAGGCCAGAGGCCACCCAGAGAGGGCCGGTCTCCCAGCTCCCTTCAAGGCGGCCGGTCGCTCCCAGTGGCAGCTGCTGTTGCACTGATTGCTCAGTGGTCTAGAGAATCTGACAGACAAGTGCCCGTTCCCCACTCAGTGGTCCTTCCTCCCCTGCCCTGTCCAGTGTGTCCCTCTAACGCCGAAATCAGTCTGGATTCTGTAAAGAAAATGAATTTGGGAGAGCACCAAGGGAGCCTAATAGATTGAGGTTTTTGTTCCCGGGGTCCAGAGAAGGACCCTGAGGTATCTGCTATATCTCAGTGGCCTCTCCCACCTGGCTAGACCCTTGCTGCCCCCCGGACCCTAGGCTAGGCCCTTGAAGATGTGCACAGGCCACATGGTCCCTGGAGACATAGATTACAAGGCGACAGAGCCAAAGAGTGCTGGGGTTGAGGGAAGACTTGCTGTGTCTTGTAGCCAGAGGGGAGGTCTGCAGAAAAGTCCAAGTGTGTGCATGCTCAGCCATGGTGTCAGGACGCCAGTGAGGCATCTGTAGGCAGTGAGTGTCCTGGGGATAGCCAGATCCTGGCTCCTGTGACACACCGGGCTTCTCTGGCTTTCCCCACCTGGACGGAAGAGAGGATGCAGGCCTATTTGTATTTCTCTAGAAAGAGAGGCAGCAACAGGGGGCCCAAAAGTCTCACAACAGAAGTCTCCAGTGGGAAGACAGATGCTGTCTTCCGTAGCCAATGGGAATGGTGTCTGCCGAGGGCATTTTGATAATCTCTAGCAGAGGTATGGACCCTTTAGTCCGACAAGACTTTAGTCCAGCCCAGGACTTGCTTACAAGAAAACTGGTGTCCCTGCAGAATGGCTGGCCCACATAGGCTGCTCCCAGGAAGCAGGGCTTGCAGACAGCCTAAAGGCTACTGCCAGATGACTGGTGTCTACCCTGCATCAGTCTCGGGGCCCAGGATCAGCTCAGCCCACCTGCTTGGAGTGTGTCATTTTGCAGGCCCTCCTTGTCTATGGAGAAGCCTACTGGGGTTGCTGGCACATGGAGATAAGTTCGGCCCACGGGCGGGGGTGATTTATGTCTGCCGGCTGGTGAGTTCTGTGGTGCTGCCTTCTGCCAGCACTGTAGGAAGTGCGGTGCCTGGCATCCTCCTGCCCACTCTCTCACCCTCCCTCTTTCCTCCTGGAGTCTCACAGACACCCTGCTCATGTAGTCACCCAGTCGTTCTGCCTGCTCCCCCGTGGGGGCTGGACCTGCCCCAGGCAGTCCATTCGGCCAGCCATGCTCAAAGCTGCCAGTGCTCGCGAGTTCAGGGAGCCAGATAGAGGCCACAGGGCAGGGGTGGGGGATGTGTGTGGCTTGGGCCAGTTCCCAGGCCTCCTGCCCACGGCCCCGAAGGGGCCGACAGCATGAGCGATTGGTTTGCAGGGGCTGCCCGCCATGCCACGCCATCTGGCGGGGCTATTGTTGACTACACAAAGGAGGGATCTCAGCAGGGCAGGGGCAGGGGCCCAGGCCGAAGGAGTGGACAGTGGGTGGAGGGCAGGGGCCCAGGCTGAAGGAGTGGACAGTGGGCGGAGGGCAGGGGTAGGGGCCCAGGCCGAAGTTGTGGACAGTGGGCGGAGGGCAGGGTCCTAGGCTGAAGGAGTGGACAGTGGGTGGAGGGCAGGGGCTCAGGCTGAAGGAGTGGACAGTGGGTGGAGGGCAGGGGGGGGGCTCAGGCTGAAGGAGTAGACAGTGGGCGGAGGGCAGGGGGGGGCTCAGGCTGAAGGAGTGGACAGTGGGCGGAGGGCCGCCTGCTGCCCCAGCGCCACCCGTTTGTCCTGCCACAGTTGAGGCTTTTTGGGCTGAGGGTGAAGAGGTAAGAATCTCCACCTAGAAGTCTTTAGACCACTTGGTTCCCACCTGATTTAATATTCTGCTATGATTCAAGGGCAGTTTTATGTACTAGGTAATTAAGTGGCATTATCGAAGGCCCGAGAGGAAGTGGCTGCTGTTTTAATAATTGAAATAAATGACCCCCAGACCGCTTTCCAGCTCGATACTGTTTTCCCTCAGTGCCAAGACCTGGAAGCAGTATGTACATACCTGTGTGTGCACACATGTATATATGTGTGTGTGTGAGTGTGCATGCCTGAATATGTGTACTTGTATGGATGAACGTGTATTTGCGTAGGGATGTTTGTGGGAACACATCTTCGTGTACTTATATGGGTCCGTGTGCATATGCACTAGCATGCACATGTGTGTGTAAGGTGTGTAAGGGGGAAAGAGCCTGAGCTGGCTCTGCTGTGGTTTCTTTCCTGTAGTAGAACTTCAGGCCACATGTCTCTCAAGCTGGAGGGGCTTGCTCTGCATGAACTCTCCTTCCACCCCCGAGCCCCAGCTGGTTTTCCGGAGGTTTTAGGATACTGTTCCTCCCTGGGTCAGTCTGTGCCTGGAGCTTGGGGAGCGTGCTTCAGTTCGAGGGAATGCTACATCACCTCATGGCTACTGTCTGGCCCAGCCGGGGCTTACGCCCGGGCACTCCGACCGTTGCCGATGTGACCAGCCAAGCACCTTCTCCGTCCTGGGCCGTGGTGATTCCTTTTGAAAACTGAAAAAGTCTGAGGCATCCCTTAATCCTCTGCTGCGCCTAGCCACATTGTTCTATGACTTGGAGGTGGGTGGCCAAGCAAGTGACAGGCCAAGTGAGTGTCTTACCCACCCTGGCGCAGCAGGCCCTCAGAAGGTGTGTCGCCCCTTAGTTCCTCCTGGCTCCCTTCTTCTGTCTCCCCTCTCCTGTCTGCTGGAGCACCAAGGCAGATCTTTGTCCCCGTGTCTGTGACTCTAAGGCCAAACATGGAGGCCCCTGAGGAGCATGGAAACCTGGGCCCACCTGCCATAGGACAGGCGTGGATCTCTGAGATCTGCAACCTGAACTCCCTCTCTGCTGTCCCTGCCAGCCCTGCATGTCTGCGTATTTTTAAGCTGCCTAAATGGCGTACTGCCAGAGTTATTTGGTTGCCTGGGTAACTTGCCCAAGCCTGCACTGTTCCAGTTCTTAGATCCAGACGTACTTAATTCTGCCCATCACAACAGTGATGGCCGTGGGAAGGTTGCCCTTCGCCAGTCGTCTTTCATGAATGACTTCAGGGCGTGGAGTTGGTAACTGGGCAGGTCTAAGACCCAGCCCCTATCTCGATCCCTTGTCTGTGACACACTAGGCCTCAACTCTGTCTCTACGGGTGAAAGAGAAACACTCCAGGAGAGAGGAGAGCCCAGTGCTGAGGGCCTGCCTCCCTGTGCCCCATCTTGTGGGATCCTGTGGGTAGCCTGAGGTGGAGGTGGCATTCGGGACTTGGCCTACATCTCCCTAAAGACACAGGCAGGCGCCTGGCTCTGGGAGGGAGGCATCAGGGTTTCCTCTCATGCTGCCCTTGGATCCCGGGCACGGGGCTTGGCCCTGCCTGGGTTGCTCTTTTGTGCTTGGTTGGGACTTAGGCTGATAGGGTAGAAGGGCACAGGTTGGGATGGAACTGAGATTCCCCCAGAGCCTCTGGGTGGGTCTAGTGTGACAAAGACAGAGCCTCTCAGGAGCCCATGGATTCTAGAGCAGGAGAAACTAGGGTGCCCGCAGGGGCTGTGGCCTGTGCTCTTTCTCCAGCTGCCTCTCTGAGTTTTTTTGATTCTAGAGTTCAGTCATGTGCTGCTCAGCCTCAGAGAGGAGCCCCAGGAACCAAACCACTGTGTATGGTGCCCGCTGGCTTCTGTGCAGCACAAGAGAGGCTGAGTCTTATGGTGACCAATTGAGAAAGACATAATGAGGTCAGGCTTCCTAGTCTCCATGGGGGTGTGAGTAACCCCCCCGAGCCTCCCTGCTCCCACCGCGAGGCCGGGAAGGCAGTACCTGAGTCCCAGGGCATCCTTCGTGTGCTGTTGACTAGCGTGGCCAGCTGACCTGAACAGCCCCCACCCCCTCCGTGGGCTTCTGGGGATGATGTCCTTGACTGCAGACTGGGGAATTGAAGATGTTTATGAGGAGTGGGTCAGGAGGGTCACGAGAGAAGCTGCTGATGGTGTCCTGTCTCTCTGCCCAACACCCTGGTTTACCCAGGAGAGCCAAGGGAAGGGAAATGCGGTGTGGGCCGAGTGCTCTGTGGCCCCTGCAGGTGGTTGGGCAGTGGAGCCTCCTGGCAATTGCTTGTTTCCAGCCCCTTATGTCAGGTGTCTTGGTTGAGGTTGGCACTGTCACTTGGTACATGGAGTACAGATCTTGGCCCCCTGTGGCTTTTGGGCCATTGAAGAGTGGATCCACCTTCGTAAATGCTCCCTCCCGCCTCCAGGGGAAGGGGCAGAAATGCTGTCCCATCTTCTGGTCCCATTGTTAGCCTTGGTCTGTTAAGGTTTTGTTCTAGCCTCTCTGCAAGGAGCAGTGGGTGAGAGAAGTTGTTAGTCCCACTCACTTAATGTGGGTTGAAGCCTCAAAGCCAGGGCTGGTGAGCCAGGATCAACCTGGTGTAGCACAGAGGGTGTGCCCCTGCCTGGTATGGGCCTTTAGATGTGGTGCCACCTGATGTGATAAGCTGTTCTTGGCAGGTTCTGGGCTGTGTTGTGTTTGGCAGGATGGGCTCTGGCCAAGTGGAGAGAGGAGCTAATGCCGGGCCTGTGCTGTCTCCTTGGAAGTGCTTTGACTCCAGGCCCAGGGATGCCGTGGGCCTGTTTGGTACTGCTGGCTTCCTAGTGCACTATGCTAGGCAGTAGGTATCCTGGAGGGAGGCCTGGCTTCTCCTCTTGGTCTGGGGTTTCCTGTGTCACTCAGGGAGGCCTGTCACTGCTCTAGACTCAGGTTTCTGCCCCAGCATTCCGTGGGCCTGGTGTCCCTTCAGAGCCATCTTGCTGATTCACCAAATTGCATGCTTGGTGGGTTTTGTGATTGGCATCCAGCAACTTTCTCAGCTCAGTTCCCTGTTCTTGAGACCTTTCTTCAGGACACAGAGGCTGTTTTGACTGCAGTGGGGTTTCCACTGAGGTCCCCCAAGAGCACCACTGCCCTCTTGGCCCTCGTCAATGGCATGGAAAGTGCTTGGAGACACCTGCCAGGCATCTCTGAAGATCAGCTACTTTTCTTCACACGTATGTACTGTGCAAGGCTGTCTTGCCACGAGACCAGTTTTGACTCTTTTATAGGGAAACTGAAACCAGAAACTTCCCTGGCTTGGAGACTAGGGGCTCAGTGGGCAATGTGCTCGCTGTATAAGCACAAGGGCCAGAGTTCAAATCCCAGCGTCCACAAATGCCCAGTGGCCTCAGTAGCACAGGGCTTCAGAGCGAGAGAGCGGATCCCCGGATTAGGACCAGGCGGATCTGCAAACTCTGGGTTCAAATGCCAGACTCAGCTTCACTGTGTAAGGTGGGGAACGACCATGGAAAACCTCTGACACGAACCCCAGGCCTCCACCTGCCCGTGTGCATGTACACCTGCACATACACATGTGCCCACACATGCCTGGGAAAAAAACAAGTTACTGGGCTGATCTTTCTGTCTTATCTGCCTGTGGCTCTTCATCTGTGTCTTTTGGCCGCAAGGCAAGAGGGCAGGCCTTGGTGTCCCCTTCATTACCTGCTCTGGGCCTTGGGTGCTTGTGCCAACGTTTGGGGCTCCTGAGCCCAGGCAGCATCTGGCTGAACGAGCGAAGAGCACGGCAGTGTTCAGTGGTGGAGGCGCGCTAGGCAAAGAGGTGTTTTTTCAAGAGTTTTGAAGTGGGTGGTTATTCACAAGAAAAACTTGGGAAAAGTTAAAACAAAACAAAATCACCCTGCAAAACATAAAAAGCACAACTCACACAGCCCAGGCTCTTTGGAAAGAGTCCTTCACCGTTGCTGTTTTCTTCTAGTGCAAGGGTGTGTCGGCCACTAGTGACCAGTGTGTGGTCAGCATGGCCTCCTAGCTCAGCCCCACCCCTCTGCCTAGCCCCAGAGGGACATGGTAGAGAGCTGCACACAGCTACCTTTTTTATTTTTCTTTTTTGGCAGGGGTCAGGGGAAGCTCTGATTTCATTTTATTTCCTTCAGAGCAGATGTCAGCAAGCATCCTGCCTTAGAGCCTGAGCCTAACCTATGTACGTTGTCACCTCAGCCTGCACCAGACACTCATGTACGCTTCGGTGTCTACTGAATGGGCGGTGGAGGTGGTGATGATTTTCTAGCTGCATGTTTAACTGTCAGCATTCCCGTAGGAGAAGGTATCAGCCAGCCCTCCATCACTGGCTGAATGTAAGGCTAGAGAGCAAGGGTTTTATCTTAGCTGCTGAGGAGGAGGCACATCGTGGTGGTGGGATTGGGTGCTGGAGGAGGCCCGTCACATCGTCACATCGTGGCACTGGGAAGCAGAGAGGAGATTCAGGACAGGACACAGTTCCGGTGATCCTCTGCCTTCAGCTAGATAGCCCCCTTTTGAGAAGGTTCTACAACTTTGCCATAATGTCAGGAAGTCCTCTAATGGATTAATCCATTGATTATGACAGAACATAGTGACTGGAGCTTCCAGTGGGAAGCCGAGCCTTTGGGTGATCCTCTGCAGGGGGTGAGTGACTATATCTCCATCAGAACTGGGCTCCCTCCCTCCTTGTGGACTCTTATGAAATAGGGATTTTTATTTTCCCCAGTGAGATTGTAATTCTTGTCCTTCATTATCAGTATCATTGTCCCTTGGGTGGGGACCAACAACTGGCCATGTGCCAGGGAAAATAAAGGACTAAGGCCCAGATGTGTGTATTTATTGGCTGTTGTGGGGCCCCGGTCCTAGGACATTTGCTCTTACCCTGGCCATACGTTCACTTGCCCCGTGACCTTGGACAAATTGGTGGCCCCCTTTGGCAGGGGCCAGCTGCCAATCCGGCACAGTTGTCTTCTGTCCCCAGGCTCTGAGGGTCCCCTCTCTGGGCCTTGCGCCATCCTCCCTGCTGGGAGGAGGAGGTGTTTGTTACTTCTCACTCATGGAGTGCTGACACAGAGGGCGGCTTCGTCATGCCACGCCCCTCCTGCTAGGCCTTCCTGGAGGACCAAGGCCTATTTGCTTTCCTTAGTAACCAAATATTGACCTCACCCTGGCTCTGGTCCTTGTCTAACCTTTGGGCCTGTTCCAGTTCACACCTCCCTGAGGTAGCACAGCACTGTGGGCAGGTGCTGTGGCGTGCTGCCAGGGTGAACAGTACCCACCCACGGATATGCCACCTGTGCTGGAAGGCTGCCTTGTTGATGGAGGGCTGTCCTACGGCCCAGAGAGGGGAAAGAACCTGCCCAGAAGCACACAGCAACGTGGTGACAGGACCAGGCCTTGATCACACGGGGACTCTGTTTTGTGACTGCAGGCACCACTGAGTCCCTGCAGCGTCCATCAGGGTGGATATTTTATCTCAGTCATAAGTGAAACTGGGCCTTAAGGGCACACAGCACTGACTCCGAGTTATGTGTCAGTTTCCCATGGCCACTACAACTTTGGAGGTCCAAACCATCTTCAGGTCATTGACTTGGCAGGGATGAGTTGAGGGCAATCCGTGCTTGCCACCTTTCCTGGCTTCTAGAAGTTGCAGTTTTCTGATCCCAGCTGGATCGTTGGAGCTGCTCTATCCTTCAGCCTTCGTGTGAGAATGTTAGCTCGTCTCTCTGCTCTGAGGTCTGTTCTCTTGATCTCAGCTAGAGTGCCTTTTGTCATGTGAGGGACACTCACATATACTCAGGACTAGGAAGTGAGCCTCTTTGGGGGGTAGTGCTGTTCTGCTGTCTTCTGTTCCCCACCCAGGCTGAGGACCTTACACAGAACGAGGCGCCCCCCCCCCCATGTTGTCCTGAGGGTGTGTGGAGGGTTGTGCTGGGGCCCTTGGCCCAGCCCACTACTTTTCCTCCTCCTCTTTGGTGTACATGTATGTGTGTTGTGTACATGTGCTTTCTAGTTTGGGCATGTGCACGTGTGTGTGCTGGTCTCATGAATGTGTGTAAAGAGGCCAGAAGTCGATGGCAAGTGTCTTTCTTGATAGCGGTCCATGTTTCGTTTTGAGGCAGGGTCTCTCCCTGAACCCGAGGCTTATGGATTCAGCTAGACTGGTCTGGCCCAGGAGCTTCAGAGATTAGTCTGTGTTCTCCTTGGGCCTCCACACCCCTGCTGGGTTATGAGGCATGCA
This sequence comes from Pachyuromys duprasi, assembly GCA_028658305.1. Taxonomy (NCBI): domain Eukaryota; kingdom Metazoa; phylum Chordata; class Mammalia; order Rodentia; family Muridae; genus Pachyuromys; species Pachyuromys duprasi. The sequence goes on from CM053765.1 coordinate 8,817,590, forward strand.
CCACCCTGAATGTTTCCTTCATGAGTTCTGGGGTCCTCATGCTTGCCCAGCAGTCACGTCTCCTACTGAGCCTTCTCCTCAGCCACTGGCACAACAGTCTCCTGCACACTGACTTGTTTCCTATCCCAGTGGCTAGAGAATGCCTCCCCAACAGGAAACTTGGCTGAGCTTGTCCCTAATCTCTTCTGTCCCCCTTCTGTTGGTTAGATGCAGTTTATAGCGCCTGTCACTCTCCCCCCTTGGCGGATCCTCACTGTCCTGCTTATTTAATTACAGGGATGCTGTCTCCAGGGAGACGGAGTCACAGCCCTGTCATGCCCCTCTGTATTGTCTGGGCCCTCTGCCCTCATTTCTTGGAGCGGGCAGAGGACTGGGAATAGGAAGGGACCTAGTTCACGAGGCAGGTGGAACAGAGAGCTGATGCCGCCAGGTGGCTTCCAACTGTCAGGAAGACTCACTGCCTACCAGGCCCGTTTTCACACACAGAGTTGCTTCCTCCACCCCTGAAGGCACCCTCCAGGATCAGCGACTTCTGCAGGGCTGTCTGGAGGCAGGCTAGGAATGGGTCCTGGGAATGGGATGCAGGGGCATCAGGAGTTCCCTATGTCATTTTTTAGAGGCTTGTTGGATGCCAAGACTCCTTACTATTATATATAATACATACATATATATATAGCATAACGTAATTAACATAAATATATATTAACAAATATATGAAATAGTAGGCTTGGAGCACAAAGTGGACATTTAACTCTATGACACCCCTTGCCCATCACGTGGTTAGCCCCAAGGCCTGCTAGCCTCAGGTCTCTTCTTTCTAAGAAGCAGGCTCCACAGGCAGAGGGGAGTGGAGGTGGCCTGGGTGTCTTCTGGCCCATCTGTTTCTTCTTCCATCCTGTCCTTTTCCCCAGAGAACCACTGTCTGGCACTCTTCCTTCTTGTGTATGGTTTATCATTCTTTCTGTCTAGCAGCTTGTTGGTAAACAATATATGGCTGTGCTTCCCAGGGTTCCAAAGCCTTACATAAATGGTGTCGCTAGGGTCCTCCAAGGACCTCTTCCCCACCACAGTCTTGCTTCTGAGATATATCCTTGATAGATGTGTGACTCACATATTTAAAAAATATAATTTTTATCATTGTTTGACCACTATCTGTCTGGCCTCCTAGGGAGGCCATGCTGGAGATGTCCAGTACCTGTGTCTTTGTCCACCTGTGTCTCAGTTTCTGGAAGGGCTGAGCTTTTTAGCCGCAGAAAGCCAGCCAGTACCCTGTCCTTCTGGGCATTCAGCAGCTCTCCTGCTGCCCCTGTGGCTCATGGCTGGCATCATCCTTTCCGCCTCTGTCAGTGACTGACAGGCGCTTAGTGGAGGCTGTCTCCTCCATGGACAGGTAGCTGGGCGTCTTCTCACCTTCCTGGCCTCTCAGTTTCCTTGGTGACTCCTCTGCCTTGTGTTTGTGGAACTGAGGGATTCTGCGTCTATTGACCACTCTGAAGTGAGGGTTATATACCTCCAGCCACTGGCCACTTGGCTTCAGACTTTGGTGAAGTAGCTGTTTTTAATTTTCATGCAGTTCATACAGTCTGTGACATTCTTGTTTTCTTCATTAAGAAATGCTTTCCTCTCTGAAAGACAAGTTTAATAAAATGATAGAAAAGTGAAAAGCAATACTGGAAAAGGAGCCATATACTAAAAATAAATGTATATGTCTATAGGCATTTATACACACACACACACACACACACTTATACATATAGAAAACCATGTAATTCAGTGCCTTTTGTTTATTATTTAAAAAATTATGTTCATTTATTTTTAGTGTGTGTGTGTGTATGTGTGCATGTATATACGTATACGTACTATAGTATACACATATAGGTCAAAGAGTAACTTACAGGAGTCGCCCCTTAGGGGAGGAACTAGAGTCGTTAAAAACATATATATTGATGTCCAGTACCTCCACCCCAGCTCAGTTATCCCCAGAAAAAGATCAGATTTTGAAAGCTCCCTGTGGGTGGGCGCCCAGGTGTGCTAAGTCGCTGGGTGCTGAGGGCCTCGCTGCGTCCCGACTGGCTGACATCTGTCACCAGGCTCTCTCAGTGCCCACCCTGCACTGTTACAGGTAAAGTTGGGGCTGGTGGGGAGCAGGATGTTGTGAGTATATTGCTGCCCTTGGCCTGCTCCTCAACCCCCATTCCTCACCCCCCCCATTCCTCACCCCACCCCCCATTCCTCTCTCCTC
>CM053765.1:8819931-8844798 GCA_028658305.1 Pachyuromys duprasi
ATCAGAGAGATTGAGATCGCCTGGGAGTATGTATGAATGGGTACGTGTGCCATGGTTCACCAAGCCAGAGGACAACTTGTGAGAGTCAGTTCTCTTCTGTACTATGTGGGATCCAGGGACTGAACTCATCAAGCACCCTACCCTGCTGAGCTGCCTGTCCAGCCTCAGTGGGTGACACGGGTTTGGTTTTGTTTTGTTTTATGGTTGGAGGTCACCACACAACATGAGGAGCTGTATTAAAGGGTTGTAGCATTAGGAGAGTTGAGAACCGCTGCCCAGAGCCTTCCTTACTCCCAGTCTAATCGTGCCTCAAGCCTGGGGCGCAGTGTGGCTCACTGAAACTTGTGGGAAAGACGACTCTATTCTCAGTGCCCCTTTGGCACCAGCACTTTGCAGCAGCCATGGTGGTCTGTAGTATCTTGTACACCCTGTGGTGGACTGGGGGCAGTCAGGTGAGGGTGCCCAGGCATCCTGACCCGCCTGGCAGCTGCTCCCTGCCATTCCTCATCCAGACTCCTCGCTTTACCCATAAACAGTGTCTGAGCCTCACAGGGATTCAATGGCGGCCAGAAAGCAATGAGGACTGGTACAGCTTCCGTGTTCACAGCCACTGGCGCAGGTACCCCCCCCAACCCCCATACCTGTCAGGTCTCACGTCCTTGCATTTGCTCAAAGCCGCGGTCTCTGTACATGCCAGCATTGTGTGCTCTACCTTTTGTCTGCCCATCAGGGTTCTGCTCCTCCCAAGGTTCCCCTCCTTCAGGAAGGGGTCTCTGGCTTCCCAGCATGCAGGCTCCCCTTTGACCCCTCTCTTGAAAGGCTGTGCCCCTTCAGTAGGCACAGTTGTCCTTGTCACTCATCCGTCAAGCTCAAGCCCCTCCTAGAAGGGGGTGCAGTGTTCTTTCGCTCACCCCCACCCCCATGGGTGGCTGGCTCTGCACTCTCTGACACAGACAGTCTGCTCTGGAAGACAGAGTTCTGTCACCTACCTGGCAGGTCATACCAGGTCCTACCTGGAGGAACAGAGGAGCCAGAATGAACCCAAGTAGCACCGAGGAAGGGAGGCGCCTTCCTCTGCAGTCTTGTTTATGTTTGCCCTCACCACAGACTTGCTAGGTCTCCCAGTAGAGTCCAGGCAACATTTCCTTGCTCTCCCCTAGTGATGGGGAGCTCATCCCCTTTCTGGGAGTTCTCAGTAGAGTTGTTTAAGCAGAGCACTCCCCGGGGTTTGCAGGGGATGGGTGCTAGGGCTCTGGCAGCAGGGGAGCATGCTACTCAAGGCGCATGTCGCTTCCCAGGCCTCTCTGGCCTGGCACATGGGCAACAGCTACCAGGAATGCTGGCCCAGGACCATCTGCTGTTGAGCAGGGCAAGCACTGCCGGAAGGAAGCGTGGTCAGGGTGGCCTTTGCTGCCATATGGAGCCCAGGCTGAGGAAGGCTGTCCCGGGGAAAAGGAGGCCAGCATCTGCGCCCTGGTGTCTGCAGGAAGACCTAGCCACCACCTGCTCCTGGGGCCCATGGTCTCCTGTCTCCCTCCTGAGCGCCTGTTCCTTTATCTGTAAACTGGGGGTATCTGATAACAATGAGAAACGGACTCATGAACAGGGCTGTTCATGAGGCTCACGACCGTCACCCCATAAGCACATGTGGTCATTGCTGGTGCTTGCTCAAAAGGTCCTGTCTGATGGTGACCCTGGTGCTTGGCACTTCTGTAGCTGGGATCCCGAGAGCCCTAGGATGAGAGCTTGGTGCCTGCTCTCACTGGCCCTGTCCTGCCTACACGACCCTCGGCTTCGCTGGTGGACTCCGAGGAGGGGATGATGCCTCCCTGTGCTGTGTGGGGTTTGAGGTTACCGATGCGAAGAGTGGATTTGCAAATGCTGGGAGGGAGGCATCCAACAAAGGAGGTGGGGGCCCCAGGTAGGGTGCGGTTGCTCTGTGGTGACGATCTGGATGTTCATCCTGAGGCCTGCCCTCCTTACTCTCTGTGACCCACTCTGGCTGTGTGTTGGGGTGTGGTAGGCTTTTCTCCTGCAGGCTTCTCACTGTACACTTGTTCCGTGCCGGGTGTATGTGGGGACTGTGCCTTTCCCTGCGAAGGTGAGTTCAGGGCTGGGAGGAAGAGAGAGGAAGGATGCATGAACCTGCTTCTTGCAGGGGAAGACACACCCTCAGAAGTGGTCTTGCTCCTGCCAGGCCAGAGAGGAAGGACTTGCAAATGACACAGGTCCTTTCTAAAAATTTCCAGAAGCCCCATGGTGGGGGCTGGAGGCCAGAAGCTCCATGTACCTAGGTCACCTGCCAAAGATCTGCCTCTGCCTCTGCCTCGAGGCCTAGTTTTCCCCAGATCTTGCAGGCAGTGACAGTGTCAGGGAAGTGAGGTGCTGGGACCTTGCTTAGGAGGAGGGTGTTTCAAGAGAGGCAGCCCTGGTGGGGAACCCAGGGAGGAGGTAGCAGCTGAACCTCCTGCTCCCCACTCTCCTCAGTCGCAGCAGGCCCTGTTGGCACTCTGCCCATCTCCTCAGGCCCTCACAGCTTCTGAGCTCCCTGCCCCTCCTGAGGCTTTCTGTGTGGGAGCTGCATGTAGCCTGACCCACCCCAACCCCCTCTAAGTGAGCGGTACTTGTTGCTCTCTCCCTAGCCCTTAGAGCCCTTGGTGCACAGGGTGACCTCCCTGCCCGTTTACCGGCTTCTGTCCCCTGCTTCTCCACTTCCCCAGGCTTCCTGGGATCACTCCCTAGATTAATCCCCCACCCCCACCCCGCCCGACTTCAGTTCTTGACTTGATGACTGCTTTGGAGACTCAGCAGGCCGAACAGTAGTGGGAAGTTCCTCTTCTGGCTCCTTCTTGTAGGGTACCCGCTGTTGGGTCCCATTGCTTCTGAAAGCTCACTGTGGCTGCTGCAGAGGACAGGGCTGGGAGGAGAAGGCTGGAGAAGATGCTTTGGTGGCACCATCTTGCCAGGAAGGGAACACAGACTATATGGGTCATGTGACCTAGTCTCTCCTTCCAGGCCTTGAGCAGGCCTGTGACCCAAGGGTCACCAGCAGGACAAGCTCAGGGCTCTGGAGACAGAGCCAGAACAGTGCCCACCGGGAGGTCTGCCTACAGGCTCCCCAGGAAGCAGAGGGTGCCTGAGGAGGGAAGAGCAGGGTGAGCTGTCCCACAGCTGGACTGTGACCCTCCCAGAACTGGACTGATGGGTGCCAGGAGGATTGGGTGGGTCCCAGAGAACACCTTAGCTGGCTGTCACAGGCCTCTCATGGGATCACTTCCTTCATTTTGCCTGCAAGCAGCTTAGCTGGGAAGTGGTGTTTCTCTCCCTTGTGGTCTAGCCCTCATTACTGTGGGGCCCTGGGATTAATTTAATTACCCGCTCATCTCCTGGAGCCTGGGAGGCACCTGATGAGCTCACGAGTGAGGTTTGGGGCCAGTGACAAATGTGAGCCTCCTCTTGAAGGAGTGTGCAGCCCTGCAGACCCAGCCTGGGAAAGGCCCCCTTCTCTCCTTCCTCTCCGCTCCTGACCCAAGGGGGTCCCAGAGGCCAGCTGCCTGGCACTTAGAGTCTGGTTTGGGGAACTGTGTGGAGACAGGGTCACACATGGAGAACTTAAAGTTAAGTGACTGGTGTGTGTGTGTGTGTGTGTGTGTATGTGTGGAGGAGGGGCAAGAGGTGAGAACTTACTATTCTAATTTAAAAGGAAAATCTTTTCTTGATCTAGAATTACTTGAAAATTGACTAGAAATGGCATAAGTAAATATATATGTGTGTGTGTGCACGTGTGCATGTGAGAGGGCCATGCCAGGGAACTTGACTGTAGGGGACCCAGGGGAGAGTCGTGCAGGAATGCGAATGTCTCTGTGAGTAAGCCAGCTCCTCTCCAAAGCTCTGCCCAGGGTGGTCCCAAAGGCTGACCTGCAGAACAGGGCTAGTCTTTTCTCTTTCCCCCAAAACAGGTTTTTTTTCTGTGTGCCCTTGCCTATCCTGGACTTTGTAGACCAGGCTAGCCCTGAACTCACAGATATCCACCTGCCTCTGCTCCCCCTGACTGCTGGGATTACAGGTGTGTGCCACTGCACCCTGCTGTGTTTTCTTTGTTTTTGTTTTTAACTTAGAGTTTATCATAGTTTATCATAGTTTGGGTTGGCTTCAAGATCTCTGTGTACCTTGATCACCTCCTGAGTGTTGGGATTACAGACATGTGCCACCACACACAGTGTGTGCAGTGCTGGGGACTGAACCCTGGACCTCATGCATGGTAGGCAAGTACTCTACCAACTGAGCCACATCCCTGGCCCTAACAGGTGTGGGTGAAGTGTGGGTGTGTGGCTTTGGAATTAAACTGACCTATTGCTGCACAGCAGGTGTCCCAGAAGACCACCCCTTGACAGGAGGTAGGACACAAAAGTTTAGGGAGTCCCATTTGAACCACGTTTGCCTTTCTACTCTAAGAGAGACCCAACACACCCTGAATGTGGGGCATTTTCCCATCATGCCTGAGTGTGGAGTCAGTATGGGAGTTGCCCTTGGGCATCTGAGTGAACTGAGACATTTTCAGCTGCAGCCTCTGTGGCTGGCCAGAGTCCTCAATGGGGGCCTTGTAGGCAGGGTCCATATCTTAGATTATTTGACTTACATCTATTGTGCTTCCCTGAAGTGTGTGTGGGACCTATCCCTTGAGTTCTTGGAAGCTCGCTAGCTGTTGTGCGGAGCTATGTGATGAGGCTGGGCCCCAAGGCAGCATTACCCGATTCGAGCCACCCTGTGCCCGGTACTGTCATCATTCCTGAGGATGGGCTGGCCAGGCCTTGCCGGGGAGCTGCCCGCCTCTCCTCTATAAAAGGCCCCACATTCCTAAGAGGTGACTATTGTGAGTGAGGAGAGGGAGGCTCCGGCTTTTTGTTCTCCAGCCCTGAGTGGGCTGGGTCTTGCTCCCTGCACCCTTGTTCCCACACTTTTTCCTATGCTGGGCTGTACCAGATGCTCTGCTGGTCCCTGTGGACCTAGGCTGAGTGTGGGGGGGGCTCCCTAGGGTTCTTTAGGTACTGCTCCAGAGTACAAAGTGTCCCTTAGCAGGCATGCCAGGGTCCACCTGTGTGGGCCTAGGCATTCCTGGGGACGTAAGTTCCTGATGGGCGGCTGTGGGCTCCACATCTGTTCCTTATTAGATCCTGTGGAGAGGGGTGGAGGAGAGGGGCAAGATATCAATGTGAGGAGTGAGGACGTCAAGGGTGGGCTTCCCTGGGGTCATGCTGGCCTCATGCTGGAATGGACAGATGCCTCATTGTCCCCACAGTTGACGTGGTGTGCCTGTCCTGTCGATGGCAGATCCCAAGCCTTTTCTGCCCACCTAGGAATTACAGAAGCCCATGGGGTCTTTTCCCCGAAGGACAAGTCCCCTGAGGTGGACTCAGTAGCTTCTTTTGCTCGGAAGACTCTGCTATCCCCATCTCCTGAGGTTAAGAGTTGGAGGATGAAGAACCTGGGAGACCCCATGTCTTTTGGGAGTGAGGACACAGGTGATGACTCACTGAGCCGGTGGACAGAGTCCCAGCTGGCCGATTAGCCCTGTGGCCTCTAGCAAGAGGTACATAGCCTTGTGTGGTCAACTGTGAGGGGTCCCATATCTGTAGCCTTACAGGGTGCTTGGCACAGGCCTTGCATTCCCCATTTCCTGCTTGTTTCTTCCTTCTCTGAATTCCGTTCTCCACCAAGTCAGGTGCCTTCCGATGCTGCTGAAGATTACTGGTCTGTCACTCTGCCATGCTGGGGAAGAAGGCAGGGCCCATAGGGTAGCCAGATATGGGGACAGCAGAATGGGGCTGGCATGCAGTGAAATTTTTTGGTCTGTTTTTCTGATGGGATTAAAAAAAGGGGGGGGGGTAGCGTGGTGAGGGCGGGTGGACATCATTTCCTAGGATGCATTATAAGTGGAGCTGTCTGGGCTCACAAGAGTTCTCCTTGGGAGGGATGAAGAGGAAGAGGAGCAGGATAGAACACAGAGCCAAGCGGAGGGTAGTAGACTTTTTTCTTCTACTTTTGTTCCACTTGAAGCCCTGAGCCCTTAGTTAGCCTGTTGGGTGGTGCCGCTCACACTCAGGGTGGGTCTTTCCCACCTCGGTTGCTGTCTGCATGTCAGTCATCTCTGGAAACACCCACCCAGACCCACGCAGACATGCTCTCTACCCAACTCGCAGGCGTCTCTCACTCCCATGAAGCTGACTGTCACGTTTGCCACACTCATGGTCCTCACTGCAGAGTAGAGAGGGGCCTCCTGGACTTTGGGCCCTGGGGCAGGCCCTCTCTGGTTGCAGATATTTATGCCAACTACTTTTGGGCCTGAGACTTCTTGGAATCAGAAGGGATCAACCCCTCTGTTCCCTTACCCCCACCATTCCATGTAGGCCAGGAAACATACCATCATCACCAGGAAAACCAGATTTCGGGGACCACATGGAGGGAGTGTCGGCATAGGGTGGCGTCTGCCCAAGGGCCGAGTCGCCTGGTGGCTAACACACCCTCTTCTTCCTCTCTGTCCTTCAGATCCCTCATCCACCTACATCAGGCCACTGGAGACCAAGGTGAAGCTGCTGGAGGGTGACAAGCTCCCCCCACAGGTGAGTGAACTACAGGGGTATCTGCTGCTGCACCCCAATGACCACTGCTTTAGAGGCCATTCCATCTCCAGCTTCTCTACCCTTGCTGCTTCTCCAGCTGGCTCCCAGAAAGCCTGGGTACAGGCCTACTCCTCGATCTAAGCCAGGCTGTAGGGTGGCCAGGTCTGCCTGCCACACTGACTGATGCTTTCCCCGTGTCTGCAAGCACCCAGATGGCTGGCATTGGGCTCAATGCCAATGGAGCTGACCACTGAATGGAGGCAGACACATTTGGAGCCCCTACCCCCTGCTGGCCAGTTCCTCACTAGGTCCACCTTCCCACTTCCTGGGCCTAACAATTGGGGTTGTGGGTCCATGCAGAATGAGGAGCATTAGAATGGCCAGTGAGGGACTTGGTAGTGGCTGTTGGTAGAGAGGAAGTGTCTTATGAAAGGGTGTTGAGCCTCTTGTGGACCAGGACTGGCTGTGGAGGGGCCAATTAACCATCTCTGCTTGTTGGTGGGGATGGTGATGAAAGGCTGGTATGCTCTGATTAGGGTGTCCGGGCCCAGCTAGCTTAACAAGTCCCACCAGCCCCCCCTTCCTGGACTCAACCCTGCCTTAATCCTAGCCTCTCCCTCTTTTGCTACACCTGCTGGTATAACGTAAGTAGCCATCCCTGGATGAAACAGCCTTGGAAATAGCTCAGATGCCTGCCCTCTTGCCATTTACCTGCTGGGCTTGATGCCCGCTGGCCTGTGCAGGAAGATCATGACCTCCTCTGCCCACTGGTGGCTCTTAGGGGGCTTATATCCCAACAGCGAACTCAATCCACTTTGTCACCTTCATAGGCCACCCTGCTGGGACTAGTCTCTCCTGGTGGGGCAAGACTCTCAAGCACACTGCTTCCTGGGAGCCTGACCTGCATGTGGTGCCAGCAGTGTTGGGAAGCCAAAAGGGAAGCATCTGCCTTAGAGAAGGGCCATATCTAGCCCGGAGGAAAGGGTTAGGGTTAGGGTTGGGCCAGTCCTTGCTGAGCGAAGGCCGGATCACATTTGAGGGCCCTAGCTCAAGCTCCGTGGTTTATGGTCAGCATCGGCCTCAGTCTGCCCTTTGTTCCTTTCAGGTTCAGGGTGCTGCCCTCACTGTCCTTTCCCCAGGAAGTGTTCTCCACTATTTGGTCAGAGGACGACTCATGTTCCTGTTTCTACAAGGATTAGGGTTGTGCTTGACCTTCTGTGTCTGTTCTTGGGGCTGCTTTGCCCCACTGGAAACCTGTACCCCAGTTTCAAATGCTGGACCAGGCCATGGACTTGTACAATAGGTGAATGTAAAAGCCATGGCGTAGCAGTTCCTTCCCTCTCTTCCTACCCTTCCTTCCTTCTTTCCTTCCTTCCTTCTTTCCTTCCTTTCTTCCTTCTTCCCTCCCTCCTTCCTTTCCTACCTAGGGCAGCCATATTGTCCCACAAGGAGGCCCTCCCCACCCATAGCTGTGTCCACTTGCCTCATGACCCCTGCTCAGAGAGCTGAACCTTAACGCCTGGGCAGTGGCCAGCCCTGCCCTGGTCCCATGCCTCTACAGTGATTGGATCTACCTTCCTCCGTGCACACCTCTAGGTGTGTCTGCACTTGCTCTGAGCTTTCTTGGCCCTGGGCTGTCTGTCATGTTCCTTCCTGTGGATTCCCATCCCTGCTCTTAGCTGACTGCCAACCGCCCAAGGAATGGGGTCACAGAGACCCAGAGGCCTCACCCACATCTCTATCACCTGCCATGACTGAGCTGTGCGTGAGCCTGGGAAGCCCCAGCTGCTCCCCACCCGCTCTCCTAGGCCCGGGAGGGGAGGCTGGTCCTCACCCAGACTCAAGAAGGGCTGTTTAAAGGCTGTCAGGCAGCGAGGAGCACTGTATGAGCCACCACAATGTGGCTGTGGGATGGGGTTTGAGCATCTCGAGAAAGGAAACAATGAGAGCAGGACAGTCGCTACCCTCCCTCCTCAGCCTCTGCTCTGACTTGTGGAATTTCATGATTCTGTCATGAAATCATATCCAGCTGAAACCCCCAGTTCCTCACAAAGCGCAGAAATTGCCCACTGGCGAGAAGCAGGAGTGAGGGGTGCTCTCAGCAGAATTGTATTGTAAGGTGATGTGTCCTTGGGGTTTGAATGGGAGGCCAGAGAGTCTCCCCTGATCCTACCCACACCGTCTTTTCCCCCTCCCCTCCCCTCCAGCCTCTATTTAAGTCCGAAATAGCTTTAATTAAAAATGTGCCAGGGTGTTCACAGGCTAAATTACTGTAGTGCAGTTCATATTTTCTTTCTCGTGTTGGCTTTAAAATTTCATCAACACAGCTGCTTCCTCCAGGATGATTCATCCCAGGGCCCCATGCGCATCATTTTTCCCACAGATTCTCTATGCCCAGCCAGATCCCTGGTGATGCTGGGGCCTCCCATTAGCCCCCTGCTGGGCTGATAAATGAAGCCTCCAGTAGCCGGCCTCACAAAAGAGCAAGCGGCCCTAGTGGGTGTTCTCTCACTGAGGCCAGGGGGCCCACGGGGTGGCTGCAGCTGCGGCTGTGGCTGTTGGTGGGAGGCGGAGAAGCACCCTAGCCCTCCCCTATCCCAAAACCTTCACGCTCCCACACAGTGCCAGGTACCACGGGGCTGCTAAATGCAGCCCATGATCCGTTTATACCAGACACAGGTAGAGAACTTGAAGCCTGGATGGGGGAGAACTTCCAGCCATGGATGTCCCATTAATTCCACACAAAAGGGCCCTTATTGGGGAGAAATGCACAGGCAACCAAACTTATTCTTTGCCCACGAGGCTGGGCGTGGAATGTCAGGGTGTGAACAGGGCTTGCTTACCCTGAGGCCTTGCTCCTGGCTTGTTGATGGCACTGCTCCCATGTCCCGCATTTTTTTCCGCCTTTGACCTAATTTCTCTCTTTAACGAGGACACCAGGCACCTCGGATGAGCTCCCACCCTAAGGATCTTACTTTAACTTGCTCACCTCTGTGAAGACCCCTACCTCCAAAGGGATTGAATCCTAAGGTTGGGGCTTAGGGGAGGGGTTGGGACTTAACTGCATGAGTTGGGTGGCGGTTTGGCATACATGTGCCATTAGCCTTGTGCACACCATCAGAAACTAGGTTGGGGGACAGATCTGAGTTCAGGCCTTTTCTGTCCCCTTGTTAACCTGTGGCCTCAGGCAAAGCACTGTCTTCCCGTAAATCAGAGGTGTTGGTCATGTCCAGCACAGGTGTGGTGTGGCCCCTTGTCTGTCTGCCTTTTCATGGTCCCAAGGGCCCCTAACTGCTGTTGTGGTGGATAGCCTGTGCCTGTCCCTGCATGAGGTGTTCCATGTCATCCTTTGTCTGAATTTGGAACAGGCCTTTGGTCAGGAACCATCTGCCTCCATCCAAAGTCCTCGTTGCCGCCTCATTTCTGTTCCTCACATTCCTGAGCTCGAGGAGGGTAGGGATGCCCCATCCGTTGGTCCCGCTCCCCCTCTACAGTGGCAGTTCAGCTGGTTGTCTTCTGCTGCGGCACACTGAATTCTCATACCACTCAGGGTACCCCTGTCCTCCCCCCATGATGTCTAGGCTGGCCTGAGCAGTACAGTACCAAGGCTCTGGATGACTTGAAATGCTGTCTTAGCGAGGGCCTGAGTCTTGTCTGTCTGCTCCCTGCCAAGGACCCTTTTGTCTAGCCTCAGCAGAAGGGCAGAGGAGCCAGGTGGCCAGATGAGGGTCTAGGCGTTCTGCTCTGTGCCTCAGCAGTGAAGGCTTAGGGAGCCTCTACTAAGAGTCACATGCTGAGCAGAACCTAGAGGCGGCTCACTACTGCCACCTATCTGCTGGAGGATACTGGGCAAGTCAGTGTACTCTGCGCCTCAGAGTCCTTATCTGTAAGACAAGAACACCAATAACACCTGCCATACATGTCACTCACAGAGTCAAAGGGCACTTGTGAAAAACACTGCGATGTGGGTTGGCTGGTAGCGAGGGCCTTGTTGGGAGCCATTCTCTAGCCACCGAGAGCCCCTACCCGACTGCAGGGTGTATATGGCAAGCAGAGGCCCAGGGAGCTCGCAAGTTGTTCAGACTTAGCCATCCACCATAGGGTTTCCATGTTTTTAAGTCTACATACCTGTGATGTCTTGCCGCCTGCCCCTCCCCCCCCCTCTGTCTTCTCAGAGAACCAATAGGGAACCTGGAAGGGTGTGATCGTCCCTATGGTGGTAGGGATCTGGATATCCTGTCACAGAACTCATGGCCTGATGGTCCCTCCCCAGGTTTGACAGTGGGATATGGAGAATGAGATTGCCTGGGGCTGGGAGGGGTTGCAGGGAGGTGTTGCCAGCTGGGCAGAAGTGGCCTTACTACCTGGTGTGAATACTAATGAAAAGAAGTCTGGGGGGGGGGCAGCCAAAGCAGCTGCCCCTTTGTTCCTAATGGCCTGGCAATGAGTTAAAATTAAAGAGAAAGAAAACAGATTCAGTTGGCATCACTGGGTGTCTCCCACTGGCTGAGGCCTTGGAGGTGCCCCTAGGCCCTTCAGTAGGCTGCCTTCCCTAGAAGGGTATTCGAGCTTTGGGCTTGGGCCCTGTGCTCAGTTCACCTTTGCCTTAAACATGGTAAGTCCTTTTAGGATCCTCTATCCTGGCCCTGAGTGGTAAAACTACCCAGGCCCAGCTGAGACGCCATGGCTTTGGCCAGTCCACGTCCAAGGAAAGGGCCTAGGCAGATGGCATAGGCTGGCAGGGTGATGCTGTTTTCTTTCCTTCCAGCTGCCCCGCCCCTACGGCCGCCAGAGAAGCCGGCTGCAGGTAGAGCTGCTGGGGAAGGGGGTGTTTGCAGTGGCCCTGAGGGGCAGGGGGCCGCTAAGTGCAGTGTGCTGTGTCTGCTGTGTCTGTTCTGAACATTCATCCCTTCCTGGGAGCTGACTAGCTCCAGAATGGACCAGTCCTGCCTTTAGATTCCTTTTGGGACCTGCCCCTTCTGAGCTGTCATTAACTCTGCTTTGCAGTATAACAAGCAATGGTATTCCTTGGCCAGCCTTTCTCACTGGCCTACCACTGGATGTTCCGAAGCAGGAGCCCATGTGCTGGTGGGAATATCACCTTTCTCCCAGCAACCCTGCCCCCCCACCCCCTGACCCTTCGTTTGAAACCACCCCAGCACCCCAGCTGTGCAGCAGGACCCTTGTCTTACAGGCCTGCCAAGGCCTGGTCTATGCAGCTGTGGCACCCAGGAGGGAAAGGTCAAGTTCACAGGGCCAAATCTCAGCCCATGGGTCCTCATTGTTGGATGTTTGGAAACCTCCTTGGCTTGTACTTGCCACACAGTTATGACAACCAGAGACACCTTAGACATCTCCAGATGTCCCCAGGGGCAGAGTATACCGGTTGAGAACCACTGATCAACAGCAATATGACCGGGGCTTGGGGCTGGGGCTGCCTGCCCATGCCCAGCCAAGGTCACTACAAAGTGCCCAGGCTCTGGGTCAGCTGACCGCAGCAATGGTGTGTCTGGCCCCACCAAATCTTCCTTCTCTGCTCTATGTGGTCTAAAGGGACTGGTTGGAGCAGTGCATGGCTAGAAGTGCCCATAGGCTCTGGCAGAGCTGGTACTCTTCGGAGACTTCTGCTCCTGTCTTCCTCCTCTGTGAAATTCCACCTGATACAAGCGACCACCTGGATTGTGAGCTTTGCTCTGGATTAGGCCCGCTGAGCCCAGGTCAGTCTGTGGCCCTGGCCTCCCCTGGAAGAACAGCTTCCTAGAGACCTGTATCCTGCCTGCCCTGCAGGCCTCCTCCATCACCTGAAGTCCTCCCTCTGTCACCTGCAGCCCTCCTCCTAATTCCAGCCTCGCCAGTGAGATGGTGAGCTGTTTGTTTCCGGGCCGAGTGACGCTTTCAGGCTGCTGAGGCTCCAAGTAACCCAGACCATTAATTACGCTCTGGTGACCGATCAGCCCTTCCTCCTATGGCTAAGGATGATAGATGAAGGTCATCGGACCTGGGAGGAGGAGACAGGAGAGGTGGAAACTTGTGCCTGAGTTTCCTGACACCTCCACACCCCCCTCCCCAATATCCTGGAGACCCAGGGTAGGTCTCACCATCATGTCCTGCGCATACCCAGGAGCAGTGACCAGAGGCCTGGCTACATCCATGAGGCATGCCTCTCACCCCGGTATGTTCTCTGCAAATGCCTTGTGATGTAGAGAGCTGCCAAGGGATGGCATGGCACGTTTTGGAGAATGAAATTCTCCAGGAGCAGGGAGATGTGAAACATGCTCTCTTCAGCACAGTCCGGAACATGGCTCACACAGTCTCTGGCCACCTACCTTCCCCAGCACATGAATGTCAGGTGGGCAGGCCATGGCGTTGGCGGCCTCCTTCAGTACCCCGCCTCTGACAGCGCTTGGCAGGGTTTCTCCAGCCTGAGACTCCCCCACCACCTAAGGCTCCACGTGCAGAAGTTCTTGGGAATAGGAAGGCAGTGTAGTTTGGCAGTATGGAGGCCCATCTGGGTACAGTGCAGTAGCCAGAGGTTACGTGCCAAGTCAGCACTAGGCATTGAGTGAGTGCTGTTAGGTGTTGGCCTTGGGTAGAAGCCTGGGCAAAGGGACCCGCAGCCTCCTAGCTGGCCTTACTCCTCGTTCAGAATCCCCATGCTGCCCCTCACAAGCCTTAGGAGTGGGCAAAAGGGGTTCAAAGCCCTTGTATGCTCAGACAGGAGGGAGGAATGCAGGGCTAGCTAACACAACTGCAGGGACCTGGGAGTCTTTTTCTGCCCCAGAGCAGTCTTAGGGAGACCCAACCTCCCCCTAGGATGTCAGGGCAGGCAGACTTCCCAAAAGGCTGCCTGCTCAGCCATGACACATGCCCGCACCTCAAGGGTTCTGCAGCTCCTGCCCTCCCTTCCGAGATGAAGACAGGCATTTTGTTCTGCCCAGGGGTCTAGGCAGCAGCTAGCAGTGTTTTTAATTTGGATTTAAGTGCAGCAGTGGTTACTCATTTGATGCGTCATTAGTCACATTGCCCCTTAATGAGAGATTATGTGTGATTTCCCCTGCCTGGTTCTGTGGCTTGCTAATAAAGTCCCGTGCACATGCAAATATTTATAGATGCTCACCCAGAGTTGGGGTGGGGAGTTGCATGCTGCTAATTGGAACCCTCCACCCCACCCAAGGAAATTACTTAGGAAGCTGTGAAGGGGTGGGAGCCGGGGGGGGGGCAGGCCTTACATACTATGGTGTTTTCAGTCACAGTCCTTGGCTGCCTGGGAGCCTGTCTGATTGAGGGCCAGAGAAGCTGTGGGAAGGGAGGCTCAGCCCAAACATAATCCTATGTGTGGATGAGGACAGGACAGGACAGGACAGGACAGGACAGCACAGGATGGGTCCTGCCTTCCTGGTCCTGGGCTGGCGGGAAAGAGCCCAGGCTACAGTCTGTTGCTACTCCCAGTTCCGAGGCTAAATGGGATGTCACTGTGCGTTCTCTGCTGGGCTGGTAACCTGCTTCTGGTGTCTTTATTTTGTCCAGCAGTCACAGCAAGGTGACAGGGATGTCTCCATGTCCCCACAGAGCCATATTGGTGGGCAATGTCCCATGAGGCCTCGTGGGTGTGTTTATGTGTGGACATTAAGAGCTCATTGGAATTTGGAAGGTGCTGTTTGCTGGAGAGTGTTTTGTTGTCTCGGAGAGCTGACTGTGGTTTAGTTTAGGGTTTTGAGTCGAGTTTGGGTAACCCCTCAGGGAGGCCTGATGGCTGTGGAGAAGGTCACTCATGGTAAGGTTAAGGAGTACTAGGTACAGTTGGGGATGTCTCTTTTCTTGAGACCTGGTCATAGGACACTCTGCTTGATCTGGTCCTTATGTCTGGGAGGACTGATTTTCTGTGGCCTTTAATGCTTTGAGTGGCTTACACCTTACACAAGACCATGAGTCAGGGTACTGAAGTCCCACCTGACTTCGAAGGCGGTTCACAAGGTCTCTTGGGAAATCTCTTTTGCAGATGCTGCTTTCTGGGGCCATGCCTAGGTGTAAGAGCCATGTGGTGCCCCAGGAGGCCTCTGGGTACCCCATGTGAGTATGGTCATACTCAAGACTGAGGAAACAGCCCCCAGCCCCTCTGTGGCTGCTCCCTGGCCTTTGAACAAACATAGCCCAACAGACCCCTGTACACCCTGTTGTCCTGTTGGCAGACCTCTCTGGCTGGACTCTGGGATCTCCAGGTTGGGGGTTGGTATAGTGGTGGGAAGTGTCTATCCCAGCTTTTTGTCTGGTGGTATGGGCACCTCTGTCTTCTGTCTGAGGTTTCACTGTCTGCATCTGCAGATGGCCAAGGCCAACAGCTCTGGCAGTGGGGTGGCGGGAGGTCTGAGACATGGGGCGAGGGCCCATGACTAGCAGGAGACCGGCAGTGGAATGTGGGGGTCCCTCCCAGGGTGGACAAGGCGGCCTGCTGGGCAGGAGGAAGAACCTCCTCCTATAGAGGTCTGCTGCACGGCTGCCCCCTCCTGCCAGACAGCCTGGCCTCCTCCGTTTCTGGTTTGTTTGGGGAACTCAGCAGCCTGCTGATTTATGGGCATTCCTCTGCAGTTTTTATCCACCTCGTGGCTCCCTCCTTTCCTTTGAAGTCTGTGGTGGCCTAGACAGGAAGGCTGTCTTCTGTGGGGCTGGGCCTGGAAGGTGGGTCTGGACCACGCCTTGTCCACCCGAGGCCAGCTTATGTGTGTGCCCATCCTTCCTCCTTATTCTTGCTGCCCTTCTAGGCACTGGCTTGCACTGGTTCTTGTGGATTCAGAACCCCAGGCATGCTTTGGGGGTTCTCTCTCTGATGGCCAGGCAGCCTGTGAACTGTGAGAACACCAGGAGGGTGTGCTCGAGCAGACAAGTTGCTGTGCAGAGGATGACATGCTTATTAAGAACAGTGCCTGGGGGACTGGAGAGATGGCTCAGAGGTTAAGAGTACTGTCTGCTCTTCCAAAGGACCCAGGTTCAACTCCCAACATCCACATGGCAGCTCACTGTTGCCTGTAACACCAGTTCCATATGGTCTGACACCTTTACACCAACGCACATTAAAACAAAACAAAACAAAACAAAAAGCCCCAAACCTAAAAGACAACAAACTAACAAACCAAAAAGAACAGTGCCTGGGCTAGGGCAAGACCTTTGCGTGAGAGGTCTTGATTCCTCAGCCATCCCTGGATCTGACTCTGTCTTCTCCCTTACAGCAGGCAGGCTCTGGAGAGTTTCGGACCTTGCGGAAAGGCTTCTCCCCATACCACTCCGAATCCCAGCTCGCATCCCTGCCGCCCTCCTACCAGGAAGTCCTGCAGAACGTAAGTGTCCCCACTAAAGATCCCCAGTGTCCCTGATCCAGAACCATCAGAATCTTTGCCCTGAGCTCCAGAGGAGACAAACCAGAGCTGAGACAGGCTGCTTACAGCCCAGGGCATGAGGGTGGTCTATGGTTAAGCCGAGACTCTAGGCTCTTACCTGAAGCCCCAGTTATGTCTAGGGAAGCCGTGGGCAAAAGCCAGGGCTTGAACTGTCAGCCTCGAGTGTAGTTCCTTGCTCTCTACTCTCCTACATCCTTGGAGCCTCATGGGGACCCGGTGAGGAGGTGAGAAGTGAAACCTTCGGTAGGTGCCATTGCTAGACATTTCGGGGCAGTGTCTGAAGGCCATGGCAAGGGCTGCCAGGTTCAATACCATATTCTGCAGTTTGGGAGTCTGTAGCAGAGAGAGGAAGCCTGCTGGCCCCAGATTTAGACGCTGGGACTGCCACAGGCCTCCAGGGTCATCTGCCCCGGCCTGCCCTGGATGGGAAGCTGCTTAGAGCCAGCTCTCAGGAAGTGACCATCCACATCCGGGTCACACTCTGTGGGCAGGAGTGTCTGTTACTCCGGTGTGACTATAGAGAGGGCTATGGGGTGCCTTGCAGTTGCCGTTCTCATTTGCTCTGGGCTTATCCGGCCACACACTTCACACTCGTGTGCTCGGCTCTTTTACTAAGCATCTGGCAACCGTCCTCTGTTGTTTCTCTTCGGAAGTCCACCTTCTCCACCTGTTGACACAGCGCAGGCAGCCAAGCCCACCGACTGCAGATAATCCAAATATTTATCTAGGAGCCCTGTGGCTGGATGATGCTCTAATTGCTTCATGATGAAGGGCTCACAGAGCTAAGTGATGCCACCCGGGGGCTGGTTCCTCAGACTTTCCTCCTGAGAGGACTTTCCTTCATTCTGGTGTGTGTAGAAAACTGAAAACAGCCCACTGGATGTGGTGAACTGAAGGCTCTCAAATCACTGGCATCTGTCAAGTGAGAGGTCAGCCTGCCAGGTGCCATTTTCACGTCCTCTAGGGGACACTCCCCAGGGTCTAACAGTGCTGACAGAAGGCCAGTGGACTGAGGGAAAGGTTCTGGAAAGGTTCATGGTGGAGGCCATGGGAAACGATCATAAGTCTCATCCCACAAGAAGGGCTATCACCCTGCTTTGAGGAAGAGGAAGTGAGCTTTATGGGGTTGCAGTGGATTGCAGGGCCTCCTGGGCAAGGGTATAGTGGTACCCAAATGGTCCTGGAGGTCAGTTGTGGGGCATATCTCTGTTTCACGAGGGTTAAGAATTGAAGACCTTTACATCCTCTGTTTGGGATAGTGAGCAGAGGCAGAGGCAGGGGAGCCGAGGTGACAGGTCCCTTTGGGTGGAATGCACTGCAGATGCCAGGCAGATCAGTTGCTGAGGCTACTGCATGCTGGGGTGATTGAACTTTAAAGTGACAGCTCAAAGTAAAATTATGCTCAAACAAAGGTCAAGGCTATGGGCCTGACCCTCCGTCCTGTCACTGTCGGGCCACTGCCTACTCCATACTTGGGCCAGTCGGGCAGAAGGTCAAACGCTGGAAGGCCCCAGATAGAAGTGGTTGGGTATATGTACTCCTCCCTTCCCTGCTGTCACCTAGGTGGGACAGGGGTAGGAGGGGTTTCCTGACAGGAGCATTAAGGCTTGGAAAGGCATCTTGGGAAAAGCTGGTCTCCACACTTTTCATACTAACTCCGGGGTGGCAGAGACCTGAGTTCTGGGCTTAGACTTATGTACCCTAGCTGACCATTGTCCTCATCTGTGAGGTGGGTTGGCTTCATCACTCCGGATTGACCTGTCCAGTGCAAGACCCTCAGTGGGTCCGAGGGACGTTAACCCCAATACATTAGTCATGTTGAGCAATGGCCATTACCCTTTTCAGAGCCCTAGGCCCTGCCCTCCCTGATACCTGCAGCTTGAGTGGTCTGAGCCAGGGGTGGGGGAGGGGTGTTGCACAGCAACCCATCCATTTGCCCCCTGCATTTCTTTTGTAGCTGCTTCCTAGAGGCGCCCACAGCAGTCAGTTAGAAACCGGTACAGATAAGGAAGTAGCCTATTGCAGCAGGGTGAACTGGAGATAGGGTCTTCCCCAGGACAGGGTGGGGCAGTACCCACAGGGAGGGGTGTGGGCACCCCAGGATGAGCTGCTAGGACCAGACCCTTTATTCATTTGGCTGGCACCCTCTGCTGGACAGTGGGGGAAGTGTGGCCTTTGCTCAAGTCCAACCTAGCTTGGGCTGCAGCCCTGGGGTTCCCCCCACCCCCCACCCCCCATCTACTCCCTCCCTGTCCCCATTTGGTTTTCTATTTACCACCCAGGCATTCTGGGTTAGAGTCAGAAACACACCTCCTGGGCATTCTCCAGCATTTTGCATGCTTCCTGAGACATTGACCCTTTCTGTTATCCAAGGAAGGAAACAGGCTTAGTGCAGGCTAAGGCATGAATCAGGTCCTGGTTAGCAGGACCATGCCTGACTGTGGCTTTCCCAGATCCCAAGCCCTGCTGGGGCAGAGCCCCCATGCCTGTGCTGGCACTGGTTGGTGGAAATAGCAGATCAGCTTCTGAGGCCCCAGGGAGCACCCATGCCAGACAGAAATAGTGGCCAGAGAGAAATAGGCTTGGTGGACAGGCTGCCAATGGAAGGCTGTGGGCCTGGGGGTAACCTTAGACCCCTATTGGGCTTGTATGGTGGCTTTGCAGAATGGCCGTGGCTGAACAGGATTCAGCTGTCTGGACTCAGCTTCTCTGATGGCTGGGAGGAGCCTCCAGGGCCCATGTCTTGCAGAGGGAGAAGCTCTGTCTGGAGGCTGGTCTCCACGTGCCAGGGCATAGCTGTCTCGTGCTCTGGTTGCAGTGTACCTCCCTTCTCACTCGTTCCTGATACACTTATTGGTGTGTTCGTACTGCCCTGTGGTCCCTAAGTATAGCCCAAGTGGAAGCCATGGTCACCTTGCTTGTGGTCACCAGGAGGGATGGAAGCTGGAGGGAGGCTGGGTCAAGTGCGCTTACCAGGCACTCAGCTGCTGGTGGACCAGATCCCCTCCTGGCCCAGCCTGGTCTGTCATCTACTCTTACCCTTGAATGTGTGGCATTTGAGCCTCAGCCTGCTGAGTGGGACATGAGTCTCTGCCTCTCTCAAGATGCCCACCTGTTGTTCTGCCTCACCTGCAGAACAACATACATGGTCTTGTGTGCACCCCCGTGCACCCTCCATCCCCACCCTTAAGCACGCTGTGCTCTGCAGAAGCAGTGGCTTGGCCAGGAATCATGGGGACCAGCCAGGCAGAGCTCAGCTCCTAGCATGTCCAACCCTCTCACCCATGCCTCTTCTCCTCCAACCCCCACCCCCACCCTCTTTCTCCTCCTGTCTGGATGTTGGCTCCATGTAACCCAAGCTGGTGTTCATCTAGCGACGGGCCGGGGACTCACTTGTGCCGTTCTTTCCACAGGGCCCAGCCTGCCCAGTACCCGAGCTGCCCTCACCCTCTTCCACCATCTACAGTTCTGCGGGGCAGAAGCCAGAGGCTGTTGTACATGCCATGAAGGTAAAATACGCCATTTGCCCTGCGCACAGAGGGACCATGGGATCATGGGACCTTGGTCCCCATAGATGCTGTCTCCAGGCTCAGGGCACTTGAGCGAGGGGTGGGGGACTGCCTCTGTGGGTGCTGGGGAGCACGGTTGCACAGAGCACCGAGGAGCCTGTGCTGGGTGTGGTCACAAGCGTGTCGGTTGTCTGCTCAGCCTGAGGTGTTGCTGGGGAAACTGATCTGGTATAGGAGGGCAAGTGTGTCCCTAGAGGCCAGAGAGGGTCCCCAGTTGGGAGTGAGGCTAGAACTGAAGGTCCAGGGTAACCTTGTGCCTCTAGGTACAAGCAAAGCATCTAGAGGGGTTTGTATACCGGAGCTCAGGTCCTGCCCCTGGTTCACCTTTGTCCGTGTGTCACGGTCATCACCCACCCAAGCACATGGCTACCCAGTCGTAATGGGAGCTGGCTGTGACTGCCACATCCCACATGGCTGTCATGTCCTTCGGTGGCTCCCAGATCAAGTCCACCTAGAGCCCTTGCCCAACCTCCCTAGTTCCTCAGTGGCTCTTCGCTGGCCTTCACCCGACCCCTTTTTCTCCAGGTTCTGGAAGTACATGAGAACCTTGACCGGCAGCTTCAAGACAGCTGTGAGGAGGACCTGAGTGAGAAAGAGAAGGCCATAGTTCGAGAGATGTGCAACGTGAGGCACTTGCTGGGGCTGAGGCTGGGGCTACTTATTTCTCCTCCATTCCTCAATGGCAGGTGGAGGAGGACTGGCTCTGACAGTCATGGCTCATTACCACCTGCTACGCCTTCCCCTGATCTCTCAGCAGATCTGTCCCTTCCCAGTAGTGCCATGCCTGGGGCTCTGGACAGAGCCTGAGGTCTGGTTTTATCTCAACTGGAAGGCTCTGGGTTTCTTTGCTCACTGGTGCCCCCTAGTGACTCCTGGCATGGCCACACATGTGGGATACTCTGCCCTGTGGGGAGAGCCTCATTTCTCAACTCCCACCTACCTACCACTTGTCATCTGCACTGTACCCTCACAGAAGCCAGCAGGAAGGTAGTTTCACGGGGCCCAAACCTGGGGCCTAGGTGGGGTGGAATGCCCTGAGGTACATGCCCTCAAGTCGTCTCCTGAGTCTATGGTCCCCACTGGACATCTTCAAGGATGCCCACTCACACCTGGCAGAGGCCTCCTTGGGGGTCAGGCATGACTGTGATAGTGGGCAAGGACCAAGTGCTAGCACCTCCCCTTCCTGTGACCTCCCAGTTCCATGGCTGGGAGGACATGGGTGATCTCACAGGGCTGTAAGGCACAGGTTGTGAAGCCAGGGGGTAGGCTTGGGGTGAGCCCTCCACTCACACTGTGTGCCTCCTTACAGGTGGTCTGGAGGAAACTGGGAGATGCCGCCAGCACCAAGCCCTCCATCCGGCAGCACCTGTCTGGCAACCAATTCAAGGGGCCTTTGTAGAACCCACTTCTCCGTGGACGTGCACTGGCCCTGCCCAGAGTCCAAGTCTGAGGCCCTAGACCTGGCAGAAACTCTGGCCTAACCACCATCTTTCTCCGTGGTGATTTGTACATAGGACACGGCCCACCCTGGCCGCCCTGGTGAGACAATGACAGCCTCCACCTCCTGCCTCCCTCACCAGCAAACCTCGCTCGCCATGGCAGAGTGGCCAGGCAGCCTGGCTCCCTGTTTGAGCTCCATGTTCCACTAGCAAGAAGCTTCTGAGACTTCAGGCCCAGGGACTGTCTGGGCTGTGTCCTGCTCTTGGAAGCCCCTCACCAAGCCTTCCACGCCGGCTGTCCCTCACACTGGACAGAAGCCACTACTAGAGCCTGAATTGTGACACGGGTGGTACTTTCCTGCCGCCCTGCCAGAGCCAGGACCCTGGATGGTGGAGCGCTGGCTCCCACATGTCCATGGCTGGCCGGGAGCTCAGGGTTCCCTGCCTCCTGGGGGCCGGTGCCCAGCCACCCCGAAGCCAGCTGCTGCTTGCTAGCGTTCACCGTCCATTCGGTAACGACTCCTCGCCCACGCCAGGCTTAGCGCCCTCTTAGGTCTCTCCTGCTGGGTTTCCTTTTCTGGTTTACAGCAACATAGGAAGTTCTGGAGAGTGTCTGGGCTGAGCTCAGCATTTCCAATGGACAGGTAGGACTGGGCCGTGGCACTGGGTCTCCATCAGTGTGGCCTGCCCCAGGCGTACTCTGGGTCACTACAGATGGAGCGACAGGAGCCAGCCCTGATGAGATTTCCTTGGGAAGGAAGGGGCATGACCTGGTTCTGGCTTTAATCTGCTGTGTGGCCTTTAGCAAGTCACTCAGCTTCTCTGGGCCCCCAGTAGAAAGACAGGCTGAGGTTCCTTTAGGCTGTGCTCACTCTAGAAACCACCCCACTCTGGTGGGCCTCTGTCCTTACTCACAACTGATGAGCCCATGTTAGGCTAGCCTGTTTGCCATGTTGCCTCCTCACTGGTCACATCTGAGCCTCAGGCTCTCCCTACAGGGACCCAGGGTTCAAATGAGTGTTTCCTTGTACATGCTCATGTTTCCTACCGAGGTGTGAGGAAAATGAGGAAGTGGGTGCTTTTGTGAAATGTGCAGATGCTATCTCAAGACCTGTAGGAAGTCCAGGCCATGCTGCTGGCATCACCCGCGCCATGTATTTATGTCCCCACTCATCAGCTGTCCTCACTCAATGGTACTTAGAGCCCCATGCAGCAAGCCCAAAGACCTTGGCCTCACCTCAGACCCCACACCCTGTGAGCAAAGGGGACAGGCCAAGAAGGTGGGTGGTAACCTCCCTCCTCTCCCAGCCCAAGGCCGGGTGGCCTTGGGTTGTTTCCACCACCTTTGCTGCCCACACCCTTGGGTCCCACACTCTCAGGGGAAAGGCCCATGGCCTTCAGTGTGCCCAGGGAGTGTTGTGCAGGGGCTGTAGGAACTGGCCTACTGCTCTGGCTGTTGGTGTCACTGGGAGCGCTTTTGCTGTATGGTCAAGTGATAAAGCTTGTTGGCACCTCACCTGCTGGCCCTGGTACTGGGTGATTCTGCTAGTTGGGCTTCTGGGCAGGCAAGACCTTTCCCGGTTCTTTGAGGCCAAGGAGCCCCAAAAAGCACTGAGGTATGTGGGTCCACACAAGGTGGGAGCCAAGTCAGAGAGTCCCAGTCACATTCATATCAGGTTGGCTTAGCCACCACTGAAATAAGCAATAAGTAAGGGCTCTTGGAATCTGAAGACTGGCCAATAATGAAAAGCCGAGAAGCAACCTTTCCCTTCTCGAGAGGTGTGACCCTGTCCCTAATGCTGCAGAGGCATCCTGGAATCTAAAGAGGATTTCTTGGAGACCCCTCTGTCCTTCCACAGGGTGGAACAAGCTATGCTCCAGCCCAAAGCACTGGGCTGGCTCTCAAGGACAGTCTGTGTCATATCTCAAACATAACGGGATGGGGGATGGGCCAGCAGCCACCGGGTGAGCCCTAGGCTGGGGAGGGCAGGTGGTCATCTGTGATCCTTCCCTTCTGGAGCCTTAGCAATGCTGACTCTCCATCTCAAGCCCACAAGATGCTTGCACTGGCTCCACCTCCCACTGTGACGGAGGTCACCCAGCCCCATCCAGGTGGCCTTGCCTACCCTGGAGTCAGAATCTGCTGAGCACATTTTCATTCATGTTAAACAGCCACACGCCAGTGTTTAAAGACAAAGTGACCTTTCATTTTTCTTTCTTGAAACTTGAGAGGAAGTGAAATACATACTACTGATTTTTTTTTTTTTTAAAGAAACAAACTAAATGCATGGCTGCGGAGAGGCAGAGGTGTATATTTTCATACTGTGGGGGAGAAGTGTGCTGCTTTTGGGAGGGGCTGGAACGCCTGGTTCCTGCCTTGGGCCAGTCTCCTGTAGGAGTTGGCAGTGAGGCCTGCAGCTGCCCCCTCCTGCCCTGGCCATGTAGAGCTGGAGCCTGTGTACTTCGGCTGTTTCTACCTTCTATTGAACCACTTTGATTTGTGGAGAGAGGAAAAATAGAACTTTTGATAGTGTGGTAAAAGCATTGATTTGAACTATTTTAGTAAAAGGAGTAACAAATAAGATTGTGACAGTGTCTACTTTGAACTAGATAATAAAGGCCTCTTTGTGAGCCTCTGCGCTGGGTGTGTAGTGCTTTTTTCTGTTGTGAGTTGATGGCTGGTTGAGCAGACAGCTGGCCCTACCCTGGACAGTGGGGAGCACTCATGGTAACTCACAGACTAGGAACCAGAGTGTTTCTAAGCCTGATCCCTTGAGAAGCTCGTGTAGCCCAGAACACCGGTTCCTCCAAAGGAGGCACAGGGCATGGGACAGAGCGACAAAGGCAGAGAGGGGCTCTGGGAGTCGGAAGGCAGTGCCTGGAGTCAAGTGGGAGGCGGCTTCTGCAGTGGACTGCATGTCCTTTCCTCACTTCACACACAGCAAACTCAGTAGTTTCAGAATTGGTTTTATTTGGGTAACTGACTGATTCTCATTTGTAACCAAGATGGAATTCACAGTATGTTGTTACATTCACGCTTAAAAAATATATCTCTATGTACAAGACTTTGCAAAGAGATGTAAACATACATTATTTTCCAAGTACACACCTCCTTTCCCCCTGGAGGGAAGGAGACAGCCTCCTCCAGATGACGATAATGGATACAGAGTTACAAGTGGGGGGCTCACCTCACCTACTAGGGGCCACAGAGAGAGAAGCCACTGAATGGAAGGACAACAGCTCAACTGCAGACAGGAGGACACGGCTACCAAACGTTGAGTTCCCAGGGAAAATAGGCACTGATTTCTAGAGGGTTAGTCACTCCTTACTCAAGCTATTTATTGAGCCAATGTGGCTACTTAACATCTTCACTAGTATAAAGTAAGCCAGTGCAGGACACAGGCAGCAGCCGAGACTGGATGTGGTCACACCACAACAGGCACTGGCCGGCGCACACTGTTTTCATCCCAGGGCCCAGCCCTCCCACACTGTAACTGTCTAGCATATACAAGATACCCTGCTGCTACCCACTCAATCTGCTCTTCAAGTTGGTTGGAAAATTCTTATTTAAAAAGAGAGAGATTTTGGAGAGGGGGGGAGAGGGAGGGAGGAAGAAGGTGTCATGTTATCTCATCCAGGCTGCCCGCCCTAGTCCCCCGACAGGCGGCATGCCAGGTGGAGGGATGGGTGGGGGCACAGGCGGCTGCCCTCCAGGGGGAACAGCTGGAGGTGGGTAGCTGGCCGGTGGCAAACCCAAGCCTGGAGGAGGGTGAGGAGGAACTGCATGAGCTGGGGGTAGGCGTGGGGGTGGGGGTGGGAAATTGGGGTTGTAGGTAGGGGGAGGTGG
>CM053765.1:8844898-8995187 GCA_028658305.1 Pachyuromys duprasi
TCATGTAGCTTGAGGGGGGCGGGGGTGGAGGCCGATGTGGCAATGGTGGTGGCTGGTGAACAGGGGCTGGGTGGGCTGGAGGAGGAATCTGCACTTTGGGGAGGTCACTTCCTTCCACAGGACCAGTTGCTTCAGCCTCACCTAAGGCAGGTGCAAGGGGAGGCTTCCGGTCTGTAGAAGAGAGAGATGGCAGTACTCAGCTGGATGAATGGTGTAGCTACTGCCCTGACTTTTTTTAGAGTAGGAAACCCTGGGGCCAAGTGAACCAAGCAGCTTTTAGGGACCCCTGGCAGTGTAACTATTCATGGGTACTGGGTGAGGTGCCATGTTACAGAAAAGCGAGGAATGGCTACCACTTCTGTGGCCCAACAAGTCTAGAGGCCACTAGGTTCTGCCCTTGGCCCATCCCACAGGCCTTCTACACCATTCCAATGATTCTGGGCCCCCTCCCTCATTACTGCGCACACAAGGCACAAGTAGGCCTAGCCCAGTTCATCTCTCCTAGCATAAACAGGTTGGGCTCTCAACACGTCTCTGTTCCTAAAGACTGAGCCTGTCAAATGAGAGATGACATAAAAGTCAAACAGAAACCAGCACTTCACAAAGTGGCATTTCCGTCTCTACAAAGAGGAGGAAGATCAAGACCACTACCATTTCAGATTCAAAGGACAGATATGTAAACAATGGAACAGTAACACTCCTGAGACCTGCAGATCTGTCCACAGCTCATAGCTATAGGTTCTACTCCCCCAAAGCCCCACAGGAAGCTTTGGCTTGTGAGCCCCGAGTCATGGTTGGACCTCTGGAAAAGGATACCAGGACGCCCACTCCATCACCACCACACTACCACATATGCACGCAAAAGACTGTATCCTGGGCTGAAAAACTTGGCTTAGGGGTTAAGAGCACTTCTTGCTCTTGCAGAGGATCCAGTTCCCAACTCACAACTGTAACTCCAGTTCCAGGAAATTCAGTGATGGGGACTAGGCATGCATGCACTGTACAGACACAGGTAAGCAAAGCACACACAGACATAAAGTATCCCTTTACAAGGCTGCTAGGAAGGAACACTAGTTAGGAAGTAAATCTGCTGCCTGCAGATGCCTCCGAAAGGAAAGTGAGGCCATGAGAAACATTTCTAGCTCCTCAAGGAGCCTTGTGTGAAAGGCAGCTGTTGGGTCCCAACTGGGCAGGTAGGCATGGGATAAAGGTTCCTGCCCTAGGAACCACACTAGGGCAGCCACACCACTCTCTTCACATGACCTACAACTGGCACCTGCTTTCCCCCCCCTGTTCGCACCAAGCTGAAGACAAACACAATTTCTGCTTGGCCACAGATACATCACAGGGCCTCAGCTGGGATGATCAGCAGCTACCCTTGGCTCCCAACAGATGGTCAGAAGCACCTGCAGAGAATTTGCTTAAAGTCTGGGGCAGGCAGGCAAATGCTCTTTGGTTCCAGAGGCTAAGAGAGATGTGTGCATCAAGGTGTAGCCCCTTAGTTCCTCCTGTGGTGCTCCCTGACCACCTGGCCTCGGAATGTGCTTATCCAGCTTTAAGAACATGACTCCTGGGGTCAGGTATATTACCAAAATATGAGAAACTAATGTAGAAGGGTTATGGTCCAAAACTAGCCCCGGCTATACAAGATCCTATTTAAAAAAAAAAAAACAAAAAAAGCAAAATGAAAAAATAAACTAGAAACTGACTACTGTAATCCTTACCTTGGGCCTCTCCAGTCACCAGAGTATCTGACCCTTTACTATGCTGGAGCAGAGGTCTCACCTGTGTCCACTGCTGCCACACAAGGCCCTCAAAGGTCCCCTAAGCCTGGTTGTTGACCTTAACGTTTCTTCAGGTCATAGAGCTCTGTCTCTCTCTACCACTGACTCTTTCTCTAATCCCATAAGGCCAATTCCCACATCTTTGCTACCTCTTCTCCCTACAAAAGAGCAATGTTTGCCAGGCAACACTCTCCAACCAGCCCCTCCTGGAGCTGATCTGCCTATGTCCTGGGCTGTCTGTGGCCACCTGAGTGGGAATTCCTGTGCTCTGCAGGGCCTGAGGTATCTACAGTAGCTGCTGCTTGCCTTGAGCACAGGCAGGAACAACTTACTGACTACCTTGGGCTCTCTACATGTGCCACACCACAGTGCTGTAGACCACTCAATGAGACATGGGAATTGTGGAATTGTGTTCCATGTACAACACATTTCCTCTAATCACACTTAAGCCTCTGATTGCATGTGGACAGAGAAAGCTACCTGGCAGCTGTTCGCTACAGTCATGAGCTCTGTAGCTGGGGCTAGTCATGCACACCAACCACCTGTCAGTACAGCCAGCTGTCAGAAGTACAGAGGCCCCTGAATATACCAGCTCTCCTGTGCCAGTTTCTGAAAAGGAGTACAAGTAAAGAATGCTGTCTGGGAAGCGTCCCAGCACCATGTACTGCCGAGAACTCTATACACTTAACGTTCCTTTCCAATGACTCTGAACAATTGCTCACTCTTCACAACACGCCATAAAGATATCCTGCAACAGGAAGCAGGTGAGAGACTGCAGCCTAAGAGCAACTCTGCTGACATCTGGATAAACATTTCTCAGCTGTTAGCATTTTCTCTAAGATTCATTTACCTCATGCAGTTCAGTATTTCTGGGTGCAGTAATTTCAGTATTTCAGTGTTGAGATTCAGCAAGTTTACAACATCTACAAATACCTAGTTGGTGAAACTAGCAGTTTTGAAAGCTCCTTGCACACAGTTATCTTTGCAGGACCCTCCAGGTCATCCCTACAATATACGGTCCCAAAGGCACATACCTGGAGGTGGGTGTGCTGGAGGCAATGGTGGGTGAGTAGCCTCAAGTTTAGGAATTTTAGGTGGTGGTGGTGGATCTAAAAAGAAAAAGTGGATCAAAATAGTCACACATACTCTCTTCTCATGTAACTAAAACATACAGACAAAGAATAGGCATGAGCAAAGCATCACAGGAGCAGGAAGAGCAGAACCACCGTGAACCGCTAATCCTATTACAGCACAGCTCAGACACCTCCTAACAGACACTGGCCACTCTGTCACAGGTCCTTCAACAACTTGAATGGCAGTGAGGGCTCAGAATACAGACAACCTTCCCCCTGTGTTTACAAGACAGTCCTTCAAGCCTACTTTTGCACTTTCAGATATTGATTTCCGGCTGGCAACTGTCAGCATCACATTACTGAGAACAGAGAAGATCTGGAGGCATACGAGTAGATGGAGGGAGAACGTGCGGGTCAGACAACACTGATCCAGGTGGAGGCAGCAGCACAGCCTTCACACCATAGCACCACCAGTCCCCACAGTAAACGCCAAGTCACTAGAGCTTCAGCAGCAGGAAGCTCATGGCTGACCTTGAACTCCATTCTCTTTGTTTTTGTGGGTCTTCTGTCCTAGAACTTCAGATCAGCTTGGCTCTGACCCCTCTCCTGCTCTCTTTCCCACACCACTGACCACTTTCTCATGGTTTCAGGTCTCAGACCAACACTGGATGGATTCAGGCCCACGTAGCTCTTCACCCAATCCTCTCCTTCCTCAGCCCAGAGACCCTCCCTGTGGTATGGGAGCATTTCCTTCCCTTTCCTTGGCTTTAGACATGGTTATCACTATGCAGCTCTAAAATGGCCTTGAGCTCAGGGTCTTCCACTCTCTACCTCCAGAGGGCTGGGATAACAGGCTCAGCTTTCGCAAATAACTTCACTTCTAGGCCCCACCTCTTTTCTAGAACCACAGGCCTGACTCCACACTTCATCCCTGGACTTCCGTCCTCATTCCCTTCTTCCTCTTCCCATAGCCAGGAAAACTACAGCTATCTCTATGACAGATGCCACATAGCTGTGTGAAAGCCACATACTTTTCTAGCAGCCAAGTGAAAAAGTATAGGCAATATTATTTCATTTAACATGACATAACTCTTAATGTTCTCCTTTTTAAAACAGACTTGAAATATCATTGTAAAGGTAGGCAGGCTTCTGTGAGACCTTGACCAGCCTGGTCTACACAATGAGTTCCAGGCCAGTTAGAACTACCTACTTAGACTCTGTTTTAAAACAAAACAACAAAAACAAGACCAGAAGTAACAAACAAAAGCCTTGGATATCTGGTGATTTTGTGCTGACAGTCCCTAGAAAGATAGCCTGAGGGCTGGCCTGGCCTCAGTGGCTGGTGTGACAAGCTATATAGCCTGGGGAGCTCCCAAGTCAACAGTGCATCCCAGAAAGGTGTGTTCAGTATCTTTCCACACCTAACCACTTATCCTACTCATTATTTTACTAATGCTGTCAGGAGCCTGACCACAAATGAGTTGATCTTGCCATTAGCCTGCATGAAAGCTTTCAAACAACTCCCACCAACTGTACAGGCTGATAACACTTGTGGCCTCTGAGATCTTGTCTCTGACCTGATTTGGGAGTCAAAGATCCATACTCTGAATCTATGCAAGGGTTCTTTACACAAATGAGACTCCTCTGCCCGTCTGGCTCAACTCTAAATTCTTCACTTCCTGTATCTTTCCATGTCAGGGTTCTAGCTGCTCTGAGGCAAGTCCTTTCTTCACGGTCACTGTGGAGCAGCTTCTCTGTCTCACAGCACCATATCTGTTCACCTTGATCTACATCCCACGTGACATGGATCACAGCCCACACTGTTGCTCATATACTCAACACCTGTCACTGGAGCCACAATTCATTCACCGGTACCGAACTCATCATTCTCCCACAGAGGTTGAGAAAAGCATAGCTTTACCCTGAAGATCTGACAACAGTTTTATGAGTAACCCAGCAGGACCATCGAGTGAAGATGGATGCACTGTGACTGTCTGGAGCGGAGGACTGACACAGGCAAATGGTTCTCATTTCCTGTTCTGGAATCCTTCAAATTCTGCTTTCTGCTTATTCCCAATATTAAAGCATATTAAGTAACTTGTGAAACAAACAAACAAAACACCAACATTAAAAAGTGCTTTGGCTTGCTAAAGTAGCTAGGATGAACGGCTGCACCCTGTGCCCTCTGGCTGCCCACAGGCTCTCTTCCCTCTTGTCTCCCAGGAGGAACTTGGTTCATCTCTTACACTGAACACTCCTGCAAAAGCCCTTCACTCCCGACTACACTTTCCTAAGTATTTCTAAGCACACACTTTTACTGCCAGCCATGTCTCCACTTATTGACACCGTTTGTCAAAGTATAATCTAAAATCCAGTCTGGTGAGCAGAGATGACAACACTCTTGATGGCAGACAAAGGTAGCCATGGCCTCTAAGGTTAAAACTGATCTACGTCTGAAAGTCGGCAGAGAGAAGTGGAACTGAAGGCCTGCTTACCTGCGGCTTTGTTTTCTTCCTTGGGAGAAACCACCTGTTATGAAAGGAACCACACAATAATCTGAGCCTAGTGTGGGTGATGAAGGAAACAGTAACAGTGGCAGAACATAACTTGAGGGGCACTCAACAGCACCTAAGAGGTCATTTCTGTTCCCTCCCATCCCCATGGAGCCTTGAGGCCCTTGGTACATGTGGATCTGGGGGCTTCTGGTGGCAGGTCTGGAACAAATGGCTCCCTCCCCTGGTCAGATTGCTGCTATGGGGAAGATGATGCTCCACCACCAGCAAACCTTATAAACATTCCATGCCACATACAAGAACTAAGTCCCAACAGGTTTCAGAGGCCACTGGGATAGGAGAAGCAGGGAGGCTAAAAGAGAAGGGCAGTGTCCTCCCAGTTCTCTGAGGCCCTTAGCTTTCAGGCTCCTGGATGGACAGTCTAACTAGATCTTGGTAGTTTCACCTCTTACTTTGGGTGTTCATGAGACCCCTTAAAAATGGGACTAGCAAAAGTGTGATGCGGCCAGCTGCAAGCCCACTCACCACGGCACGCTTGGCCTGTCGGGGAGGACTGGGCTGAGGGGATGGTTTCTTGGGCTGCTGTGCCTGTTGCTGCTGCTGCTGCTGCTGCTGTGCTGACTGCTGTGAGTCCTTCTGCTGAGCCTGGGCCGCTTCCGAGCCTTGAGATGGTTGTGACTGCGTCACCTGTGGCACTTGTGGTGTAGGCTGAAGAGATGGGGGCTGCTGCAGCTGATGAGGGGTGTGATGAGGCATCTGTTGTTTCCCTTGTGAGTAAAGATCCAGGATTTGGTGGCAGATGTCTAAATGACAGCAACATTACAATTATTACAAATCGACACAATTTTACCAGGGGTGGGGGTGGGGGGAAATCACCTCTGATTCTTAAAAAAACTAATAAGCAGCAATTACATCTTGAACTCATGCCATTTTTGCTGTGCACAAAACTGGGCTCTATTTTTAGCTAATTAAGCTCTGTGCACAGACAAAGGAAAATCACATTAGATGATCTAAAGATGCTATTGAAAAACCAGGACAGCTACTGATCTGGGAAAGTCCACTCTCAGGACTTGGGCCTACAGGGAAGAAATCAACCAAACACCAACATTCTTAAAAGAAAGCTCTGCATTCCAGGTACCTTCCAGAACGTCAACAGGGACATCTTGAACAAACTGTTCCCACCACCTTCTGTACATGGGTTTGGAGGTCCACTCTTGTATTTCAAATTTGCACAAACGTCCCGCGAGATACATTACTGCGACAGCTATGATTTCTGGCTCCCACTGCAGTGATAAGGTGGTGCAGAGACTAGATCAACAGGGAAAGAAAAAGATGGTTTGCATTTGATACCCAACATTTGTGACCAAAAAACACACAGAAATTAGATGTCATATTTAGCAACTAGTCAGTTTAATTGCCTACAAGAGCCAAAAGTATTACACATTAAAAAAGCAAGCCTTAAGTGCCCAAATGAACTGCTGTAAACCATGGTTTTTAAAGACTAGCACTGTAGCACATTTCAGAAACTGCTGCACAGTGTGACAGATGAGAGCAGGCCATGTCCTCTTTCTACTGCTGCGAACCCAGACAGTGTACTGTCTGCAAATGAATTCTCATGGTTGCTCAAGCAGCCTGTGAGGCAGATTCCAGATGCTTCTCTGCAGGCCATGGAGTGCAACTGCCAGCAACCCCAGTCACCGGCTCCCCAGTGACATTTAAAGCTCTGAAATCATCACAACAAGATCAGCTCTGAGCATCCGGCATCCACTCTCACTACGTCGCCTTCATTTCCCCTCAGATCAAACTAATGCAACAGGGTAAGAGAAACGTGTGGAGAAGCAGATGATCTAGTCAGCTCTGGGCAAGGCAACTTCCATCTACTTGGACTAAACAGCCCCCACTCCTCTGCATCTTTTAAAAAATCAGTTCAATCAACATCTGAACACATTTACCTGTCATTTACAAATGTCCATGCCATTTGAACCAATTTCTGAATTTTGTTTTTATCACCTAGAAATGGAGGGGAAGAAGGTAAATTAATAATAGTGGAAAAATAATTCACAGGAAGTAACAAATAGTTACTTAAAATCTATTATGTGTCAGTATAGCTAAGAGTTTTGTGTAGAAAATGGTGACAAATGACATGGTTCACATCCTGCTTCTTGGTATTCTCTACATGACCTGCGCTGAACCACCATTTATGGGAAATGTGGCTCCAAGGCTAATTTTATTAGTCTATTTAAAATTCTGACTCATTTCCCTGTCTCCTATCACTTGGCAACAGGATGACAGAACCTGTTTCTGCATAAAGGGAAAGCATTTAACAGCACCATCACTGCACTGTCTGAGTGAGCCACAGCCTGGGTGCATCATACATGGAACTTTCTGTTTCCTTCTTTTGAGAAACATCATCCTTGTACTGTCAAATGAAAAAGGCTTTATTTCAAAATGAAAACTTTTAAATAATACAATTGGAGAAGTGGTTCATAGGTAGAACACTTAGCCAACACATGCGAAAGTCCCAGCAGTCCAAACAGCAACAATCCAAAGCCCCTACACTCCTTTACCTTTGAGCTGCTTCGCATATCTGAGCAGGAACTGGTACGGGTGCTCTACTTGTAAATCAAACTTTATGGTCTGCAGTAAGATCCTCTCTAGCACCATGACTTCTTCCTACAAACAGCAAATGTTGAAAGAGTTGATGTGGCCACGGGCCTCTGCCTGCTCTCTCAGTTCTATTTTAGCACATGTTAATTGCTCCTTCCTACCTCCACTCAGCCTTTTAACATGGGCACACAGTGACAGTCTAAAAAACTCAAGAGATGGACAAACTAGTCAGAGACAACCTAAAAAAAAAGAAGCCAAAGCCTTTGGAGGCATTATTATGGCAAATACACAAGCCACCTTTGAAAACCAGATCTTTAAAATTTGAGTTTTTAAACTTATGTGTATGTATGTGCATACATGGTGTATGTTTGGAGGTCAGAGAACAACCACATGGCTCTTGCTCTCTCCACCCATCTTTATGTACATTTGGGGGTTGAATTTAGGTTCTCAGGCTTGCACAATTAAGCACCCTTACCCACTGAGCCATCTTAATGCTTCCACTGCTGTTTACAACTTTTACGGAAGGGCGTCACTCCAGCTCAGGCTGACCTAGAACTCACTTTGTAGCTCAGGCTGGCCTCAAACTCAGTGATCTCCTATGTCAGCCTCCCATGGTAGGTGTGAACCACCATGTTAGCTCAATCCTTTGTTCATAGATCATGAACAAAGGATCATGAACAAAAAAGTGCAATCCCCCAGGACCTTCCCCTGGATGCCAACAGGAGAAACAAGTGGCTTCACAGCTCAGCGGCTGCACTGTATGCATGGGCTTTATCATTTCCAAGCTTCTCTCATTACTAAAATAAACTGAATAGGGATCATTCTATCTGAAATGCTACCTCAATTCTTAGAGACATAAAATCCTTTCTATGTTCACCAAGCTCTCTTTTCTGCTGTATCATGATCCAAGGGAGAGTTCCAGGACTTACTCCTGCTTTTCAAACATAGGCTCCACATATCTCTTGCCATGTACACCTTTGCTATTGTGATTGGGAACTCACTGAGTTTACAGAGTGACTTGGGAAATGGAGACTTATTTTCAGCTTTAAATAGTTTCAGGCGCTCTGTTTTCTATATGACTTATTCTTCAAGAGTTTTACTGTAATACAAAGATTCTCCATTCTTCATACTTTACTTAGTGGGTGTCCCTGAACAGGCACTTCCGGACATTGACTACCATATAGCCCGATGAGGCCTGGCCCTTACAGATACTGTAGGATTACAGAGGAAGCTTGTTTGGCAAAAGAAAGGGCTTTGCAGAGGGCTGAAAATCTGTCATCACTAACTATTGCACAAGTACATGAACTCTGCAGAGAGGAGACAGGTTAGGTGGTTCTTACCCTGGAACACTATGTCATAGAATGCAGAAGATTCTTTAATGTTTAATATTCTCCTTTTCATGACAAGTCTGACGTTTTCTAGCCTAGTTTCCCAGTGTTCGCTCATGAAAGGTTTCTAATATTTTAGTAGCCTGACACTGTAGTAAAACCTCCTTTTCTTGCCTATTAGCATCATCAATGCCTGTTTCCCAGAGGCATCAGCATTTCCTCTAAATGTAGAAATCATCTTTACCAAGTAGGCCAAAGGCTTCCAAACTGTGGTCCTTTAGTCTAACAAAGACAGCTCCTGGCCTACTCCCCCTGTGTGTTTCAGATACTAATTAACGAGGTAATTGCAGGTTTCCCTGCAAACACCATTCCTCAGGGAAGCTTTCCTCAGCTGCTTGTCTGTGCCTCTGGGTAGATTGCTCTCTTCAAATGATCTTTTATGGTATGTACCACAGCTCATAATCAGGAAAATGATTACGGGATTAAAATCTATCCCGCCAGTCCACTGTAAAATCTACTACAGTAACGACAACACCCTGTTTTGCAAAGTGGTTTTATGTCCAGTGCTTAAGATAGAAGTTGAAACAAGTATCCTACTGAATATGTAAAGAGTAGGTATACTGGGAAAACCAGTTAAATTAAAGCTAGTACAGGAAGTCCTCCAGCTCACCATTTTATTTTTCTTGAACACTTAAATGCCAAAACGATTGCTTCAAGTCTGCCTAGGGAAAATGTCTTCCATGACATCTCTGTCCTTTGATCTGGGCACTTCCCTTTGCCTCTTAGCTCCCACATCATCTCTGGGAGACTGCATGACAGATACCAAGAGGCAACACCACTCACTTGGTCCTTTTCCTATTTATGGTGCTGAAGGTAAAGGGGAGGCTCCTCCAAGGTACCCCAGAATAGCACACATTGGCTGCTGTCATGTACCTTTTGCCCCAATGTTGTTCCAGGTCTGTGTGACACGCTACCCTAACCCATCTTAGCTACAAGGATTGCTTGCTCTGTGGCCAAGGCTTGGCTCAAGTACAGAAATAGCATGGCTTTTAAATCAAGGTCACAAGATCTCACTGTTCTGTAGAAACCAGATGTCCATGGACATGGAAAGCATTCTTTATGGGCACATTCTTTAAAAAATCCAATTGCCTTTCTGATTTTTATTAATATAAGCTTGAGTAGGTTCCAACATTTATAAACAGGGTAACATATAATTAAGTTCAGGGTCAGAATGACCAATAGTGTGACAACCCCACAAGCATCAGTGTGCAGTGAGTATTCTGGACCTTGCTGCTTTGGGAAAAGAGAAGGCGGTTGTTATGACATGGCTCAGTGGATGAGGGTGCTTGCCATTAAGCCTAACAAATGTGTGGCCTCCACACATGCACCGTGGCACGTGCCTGCCCCAGCCCAATCCCAATAAATAATTGTAACTTGGGGAAAAAAAGACCATGAATGGCGTCAAGCATCAACACTTTAGCCTTATTTGAACTAGGATGCTGAGTTTTTTCTAGGACATTAATTTGTCCTTTATTCAACAAGTATCTTGAATGCCTTTGACCAGACACAGACAAGTCTCTGCTTATACACTCGTAACAGCTTAGGAGAAAAAAAGGTTATCTGCATGATTATTTGGTAAAAATCTATGTAATGGACAGAAAATTAAACTCAAAATGTGAAGAGAAAGAAAACAACCTAGGCTACTTGTCATAACAGAAAATGGGAAAAACAGTTAAGTCAGTAGTTGTTAGCCATTAAAAGGGACAGCAGGCCAAACTGGCAGAACACAAGAGGGTTGCAGGACCCAGCAAACATACAGTGCCATGCTACGATAGTGGATACCTATCACATTTATCCAAACGCACAGTTTATAAAACTGCTTGCGCCTTAAACAGTGGAGTTGGGTGTGTGAACTCTAACAAATGTTCCTTCCTGGGGCCAATGATGACAGTAAGAGTGTCTGTGTGTTGTGGGGAAGAGGCCATAATAATAACTCTCTTGATTTAGCAGTCAGGCTAAAATTGACCTAAAAAACAGTAAAATCTCTGGCTGGCCATTCTAGTCCATGCCTACAATAACAGAACCTGACAGGTAAGCTGAAGCTGAAGATCAGGAATTTAAGATCATACATGGCTAGACTCTGGTTCTAATTGAAAAAAGAAAGAAAAAATGGGAAAAAGTAATTCTAAGTTACAGCAATGGTATTCAGGTGATTAAGGAGTGGAGCTAGAGGAAAATGGCTACTGGTCCCTGAAAGGGGCACTGTTACACAATAAAACATGCGCACAGTTATTGTAGCAGCATTCACTGACACTGGCGGGAGCTGAGAGGACAATTCAGAGAGCTTGAGCAGTATCAGTCTCTGGAGTCCTAAAATGGTTACAAATATGGTAACTTCCGTATTCTTTGTTTAAAAAAAAAAATCTTTTTACTATGTATATAGAGTTCTACCTGTATGTATGCCTGCACACCAGAAGAGGGCACCAGATCTCATTCTAGATGGTTGTGAGTCACCATGTTTGCTGGGACCTTTGGAAGAGCAGCCAGTGCTCTTAACCTCTAACCCATCTCTCCAGCCCAACTTCCCCATTCTTAAGAAGCAAAGATGTAGGGCGGTTGGATGATTCAGCAGGTAAAGGTTCCTGCTTCCAAGCCTGACCACTTGGGTTTGATTCCCAGAACTCCGGTATGGAGAGAAAGAACTTCAAGTTGTCTTCAGACCTCCACAGGCATTCACACAAAACAAACACAAGTATAACAAAGAAGCAAACACAATAGCATGTCTTAAGCCAGCTGTGAACTGGAGTCTGCTCAATTCATGGATGTGCTGCCATTCTCTCAGGTGCACTCCTGCATATCAGGAGTGTTTGGGCAAGCCTAGGCCACATGGCCTCCCCTCACAAGGCCAGGAAGGCTTTTCCAAAAAGCTCTCTTAAGATCCCAAGAACTGGTAGGCACATTATCTAGAGCTCTTGCCAGCACTCCAGTTGATAAGATCTGAAGGCAGGAAATTAGGGTTCTTACCTTTGGGTCATCTCCAAACTGGCCGAATTGGACATCATTTAATAAACTACGAGCTGTTTTGATAATATCTTTACATTTTTTTGGCGTTTCCTCTACTTTCCCAGCCAGAAAGAGACAACAAGCTCCTGTCACCTAAAAGAGGAATTAATGCTCTTATTAGCAGATGTTCCATGGGGACAACATGAGAATGTTTTGACCTTTACAGGTAGCCAGGCCTCAGTCTCCTATCCTCAGCTCACTACAAACTTCCTAACACTCTAAAAGTCCGAAGCATGTTACAACCCAAAAAATAAGTGGCTTTGTAAACCTGTGCTTCATTAGTACAGCGCGCTTGCCTAGTATGCATGGCACCCTGGGTCTGAGGCCTTGGCCTTCAACAGAAAGAAAAACGGTGTTTTGAAGATAATTGTCATAAGATGAAAACAGGCAAAGGAACAAAGTCCTAGAACCAATCCTTCCATGCTCCAGATGGAAGAGCCTGCTCTGCAAACAGCAAGTTTAGTCGGTCAAGGCCACCCTTGCTTTCCTTCCTGCTGTGATCTAAAGTGTGCACCCTGTTCTGTTCCCCAATTTATATGTTGAAACGAATTCCCAGAAGCGTAGGACTATTGCCATTCTGAAAAAGGCCTGAAGGGGTCTGCTCCTCCTTACTGCTACCTGAGGACACGGCAGGAAGGCACACTTTCTATGAAGAATGGGCTCTTAGCAAACACTCCATCTGTCAGCACCTTGATCTTGCACTTCTGACTTCCAGGACTGAGAGGAATTACTTTTCTGTTTTAAGTTAGGTAATCTAAAGTATTCTATTACAACAACACAAAGGACACAGCCAAAGTCTTTCAGTTGCTTCTGGGTCCCTTCAAATTGACACAAAATGCTAACTCTGGTTGCACCGGAGTTAGACACGCTGCACCGGATGAAGCAACACTGGCAATGCCTCCGTAAAGAACCCACAAGCCAACAGGCATTGATGGCTTACCATGGTCTGACAGACTATTGGTCCACCTTCCCACCCAGGGTCTTTTCTTTTCTTTTTTTTAAATGATTTTTATTTTAATGTATCAGCATTTTGTTTGCATGTCTGTATGTGTAACACACAGACACAAGTGCCAGAAGAGAGCATCATATCCCCTGAAACTGGAATTACAGGTGCTGGAAATTAAAATGGGGTCCTCTGTAAGAGCAGCATGCACTGCTAGCTAGCAAGGGGAGCTCCTGACTGACCGGTCACCATACTGTATGCCTCCTTCTACATCTGCTCATGCTGTTTCTTTTAGACTGCTGTCCTATCTCATCTCAGCCACTGTACTTTGGAAAGTTGACTTTCTCTGGCACTCTTTCCCTTGCATGGTCCGCTTCCAAGATATAATTAATATTCCCCTTGAGTATCAAAGCCTAGTCTGTACAACTCAGTTATGGCCTGACTTAAACCCAAGTTTACCCTGGGAAGAAAACAAACAAGTAAACTGTTACATAAAGATGACCGTGGTCCATTCTGGCCCACACAAAAGATTTCAACAAGGTTAATTAGAAAAAACAAAATTAGCTGGGTGTAGTGGTACACACATTTAACCCCAGCACTCAGGATGCAGAGGCACGTACCACCTAAAAACACGTTCTGAAAAATAAGATGGAAAGACCCACTAGCGACCATCTCTAGTAAGTGGAGATAATAGCATGTCAGAGTTTACTTACGTATCTTGGGAACTGCTTGAAGGAATGAAACATATAGAATCGATGAAAATAAATGATTCCAGTTGCCAGGGTGTCATAGTGTCTGTTGTTCTGGTTAAGGCTCCGGCTAGAAATGGCTACAAATTATGCTTTTAGCTAACTCAGAAAGGCAATAAAGACAGATATCAACAACAAAATTAGCCTTCAAGTAAAACAGATGGGAATCATAGTGAATCAGAATTCTCGTGTCAGAATGAGTCCTGCCAAACTTGAGCTGTGATTTGCTTCTTCCCTGAGTCAGGGTTTCTGTGTAGCTCTGGCTATCCTGGAACTCATTCTGTAAACCAGGCTGGACTCAACTTCAAAGATTCACCTGCTTCTGCCTCCCTGAGTGCTCAGATTAAAGGTGTGTCCCCCTCCACCCCACCAACTCAGCTTGAGCTGTGATCTCAATGGGGCTGGTTTTTTCCTGGGTGGCCATTTGCTCCATAGCTGAGTCTACATATTTAAACGATAAACCAGAGACAGAAGAATTCTCTGAACAGCCACTTAGATAACTTCTACCTCAAAGGTTCTTAAGACCTGTGTTAGTACAGACAAACAACCACACCTTTGTCTATGGCAGCTAATCTAATTCTTGGTGGTGGAAGCTTATTCACAATAAATCCCACAGAGACTCAGGATACAACCCCAAACGTGTGCCCACATCAAAGATGAAGCGAGCCCCCTCTCGGCGGTACCGGGCCTCAGTGGCTGGATCAAGTCCTTCAAGTTGTGAGGGTGTATGTGCCAAGTCCTTCTTATCCCAGTACCAACATGGTTTTGTGTGGTCCAGGTTTGCTGATGTGACTGAGGGGCTTGAATTTTCTTTGTTCTCCTTCATTTATTGAAGTAGCCTTAATCTTCCCCAAAGGGCTTCTGGAATGTTGCAATCCTAAAAAAAAAAAAAGAAAGAAAAAAAAGATGTGAATTGTAAAGGATGCCACACTACTAATAATTTTAATCATAAATCATCCACAACCATAGAACATAGCTGATACAAAACCCCTCACCTCCACATGCTACTCATCGCTGGTTAGAAGTTCAGGGTACCCACTCCAAGGCCAATTTGACACATCATAACTGACTCCAATACCAGTGTGAGTGAACAGTAATTTAGGACAGCGTTGCATACCCTGTAGTCTAAAGGATTAAAGTGAAATACAATTTTGAAGGAAACTAAGTACACTGCTTCCTTCCAGCTTCTGCTTCTGGTTTAGACTCCAGTCTTCAGTATAACCTGTACCTGTCTGACATCCCACGCCCTGCTCCCATAGTGCCCATCTCTATCATTAGCACCTCCTCATCAGTTTTCCTTGTTTTTACTTTGATTTCACTTATGAGTGTCATAGGATGGTTTAACTCCCACCTATACCAGTCTCTGGCCTGTGTGGCTGTAGTGCTGTGGGGAGTGGGTAGGAAGTAGTCCAAGAGGAAGCATCCCCTTCATATCATTTTTGTTCCTCTCCACTCAGATCCTCTAAAAGTTCTAGGCTGACAGAGAAGAGAAACCAGGCCACCGAAGTCACTGTCTGGTAAAGTAGCTCAGAAGCAACATTTTCACTTGACAGCAGAAGAGGCCCAAACAAGTGGTGGGGTCATGCAGTTAAGTGAGCAAAAACCAAATCTCAGGCTCAGGCCAGAGACCCCCATCCTGTCCAGAGGCCTACCTTCTCCAGGGTTTCTCCCATTTCTGGTGGGAAAGCTGACATGTGGGGCAGAACATTCTGCTCCCGGCATCTGGCTGTTCAAAAAGGACTTTAATCTTTGCCCCAGCAGGAAGAACTGAGCAGATGGAGATTGCATCTATTTCACATGTTAGTGTGGAACTGATTGGTGACCTAACAATAGAGCTAAGAAAACTTCAGAAACCATTATACTGAAACACTCTTCTCACCTTCTCAACTGGAAAAAATCCAAAAGTTTAACAATTTACTACTGGAAAGCTAGTGGTCTCCTAAGATGCTGGTCTGAGTACAAAATGGTACAAGTATCACAGAGATGAAGTAGACAATATCCAACAAAGACACAAATATTTCTCTTTGACCTCAGTCCCACTGCTAGGACTCTTCCTGAAGACACCATCCCAAACATGCACACATATGCACAGAATTATTCATAGCCCAGTCATTTACAAAGACAACTCATGAACATTAAAAAAGAAAAACAGGATCTGGAGAGATGGCTCAATGGTTAAGACCACTAGCTGTTAATCCAGAAGCACAGGATTCAAGTCCCAGCACTCACATGGTGGCTCACAATTGTCTATATCAGGGGTCTTCAAACTATGGCCCGCGGGCCACATGCGGCCCACAGAGGAGTCTGATCCGGCCCGCCAGCAATGAGCGCAGTTTGGCCGCCAAGATACCTGCCAGCATATACACTCAGTGTCACAGCTTCTCAGGGATGATGTCAACTGCCTCCGCTCATGGCACGCTGTGTGCTGGGAGGGTGGGCGTGAGGGCGGTGTTGGGAGGGACACTGATGCACCCTTGCGCCTGGCGTGCATGCCGCTAATGACGGCACTGGAGGGCGCTGGACGCCGCGTGGCGAGGAGTACCACATGTGGGTGACTATATAATGATGTAAAAAGGCGCCCGTTCCACCCCCAGGCAACGTGGTGTCCGTGTGCTGTGCCTGCCTGTCAGTGAGGTTTTCCTCCACTCCCTCCACTGCCAAAGGTCAGTCAAAAGTGCCATAGAAATAAATTTTTGCCAGTTGGGGGGTTCTGCCCGATTGGGGGGTGGGTGACTCATATGAAAATTCCCCTTTGGGGGTGGTGGGGCGTTCAGTGCTGAAATCAAAGTTCGGGGGTGGGCGGTGGTTGGGAGATTAGGGGTTCGGTGCTGAAGCATTTTAAAGGGGATCACATTGAAAATCTTACATGCATTTTGCATTTCCTTTTCAGTGTTCACATGCTGATTCCAAACATATCAATTTGGGCGTTATATAGGGAGATATAACTGAACTATCAGGGACTGAGCTGGTCTGCTTAGAAAAGCCTGCAAGGGGTAAGTGTTCACATCAGGGACTAATGGGGGTTTATACACTGTGTGTGTATATATAATGTATACAGCCAAAAGCAGGCCCACAGTTCCCACTGAAATGCTGGTACGTGATCTGTTTATAAATGTTCTTCATTTTATTTATAAAAGATATGTGCAGTGTGGGTACGAATTAGTAGTTCATATAGTCCGGCCCTCCAGCTCTCT
Organism: Pachyuromys duprasi; assembly: GCA_028658305.1. Taxonomy (NCBI): domain Eukaryota; kingdom Metazoa; phylum Chordata; class Mammalia; order Rodentia; family Muridae; genus Pachyuromys; species Pachyuromys duprasi. The sequence continues at coordinate 8,862,153 of CM053765.1, forward strand.
GAGGGACCGTGATCTGGCCCCCACTTTAAAAAGTTTGAGGACCCCTGGTCTATATAGTTCCAGGGGATCCAAAGCCCTCTACTGGCCTCTTTGGGCACTGAGGCATGTGGTGCACAGACATACATTCAGGCAAACACCTATACACATAACGCTGACTGTAAAATAAACAAAAAACACCAGTATATATCTATATCTAGAATATAGAGCTTGCCACTGTGTACTTTGTGATGGGATGCAAGACTGAATAAATACACCTGTCTACCTACATTGTGTCCTTGCCCCCTAGGCATCACCTATATCTGACCATGCCGTTAGACCCAACCTGTAATTCACAGTAAGTGGTGGTGGTGGGAGCTACTTAAGCGGCACAAGGTGGGGGTGTTTGACAAGAAGCACGATTTAAACATTTAGGGAAATTTAAAATACAGACTGTGTATAGAGGATAATAGAGAATTTCTGCTATTTCTTACAATAAGACATTTTTACTGTACTGTAATCCAGAGGCACACAGCCAAAGCGCTTCAGGGGAAGTGCCACACAACACACTTTCTGTTTGGCTAAAACACAAACAAAGCAAAACACCCATACTTGTTCAGTGCTGATCAGAGTTAACAAGCAGTCCTAGTGTAAGTCTCTGACACCATCCTAAGTCAGGGAGGGAATCTGTGGAATACTTAGGGGGCCAGGAGCCAAGGAATACCTGCGATGTGTGTGCAGTGGCTGACAAGTCAAAGCACTTAAAGTGAAGTACAGCATACAAGAGGAAAAGTGCAGTAATGGTGACTCTCAGGACCTGCCTACCTCCAGAAGCTCTTCACTGCCTCTCCTAGTCACCACCCCAAAGACAGCTGGAGAATGTGAATCTCAACACTAAAAGGAATCAATTTCCCTGAGGAGAAAAGGAAAAGTTGGAAAAAAGGGGGAGGAAGTAGCTCCTGAAAGAGGATCTTGGAGCAGCTCCACACCTGTGAGAAGCAGTATGATCAGGGCAGAATGGGATGGGGAGATAAGCCAGTGGGGAGATGAGGCTGGAAAGATCTCACAGCACATATGGGAAAACCATACTCATTCACGTCTATAGTATCTTGATGTCACCAGCCACATTTCATATCAATGATGTGCCTAACAGCTCTAACTGGGTAATCACTAGCCTTCATTCATTAATAAGACTTTAGTTTAGAAAGCAGCTTGTATACCGCTGAGAATAAAAAACTGGTGTTCCCATAATTCTTATAGTCTTCTGGCTTGGAGCTAACTATGTAGCCTAGGCTGGTCCAGAACTCAGTCTTCCTGGTTCACTCTTCCAAGTGCTAGGATTATAAGTGCATACCACCATATCTTGCACAATGTTTTCTTTTTCTTTCTTTCTTCCTTTCCCTCCCTCCCCTTCCTCCTTCCCTCCTTCTCTCCCACCCTCCCTTTTCTTTGAGACAGGATGTCTCTGTCTCAAAAAATAACAAAGCCCTGGTTGTCCTGGAGCTATGTAGACCAGGCTGGACTCCAACTCACAGAGATCCACCTGTCTCTGCCTCCTCTCTGAGATTAAAGATGTGTGCCACACCTGGCTTTTGTTTGCCTGTTTGTTTTAAATTTCTTCTATTACTTTATTGTATATTTTTAATTTAATTTCAAAATTTATGTGTGCATATATGTGTGTGTGTGAAAGAGGGAGGGTGTTTGAGTTACAGTTGGTTGGCTATGATCCAGACACTTTGTAGATCACAGTTCAAAATTTTTCAGTAACCATGCCAATCAATGTTTTCTTAGTCTCAGAAATTATCACTGAGAATTTGAAGTTAATGGAGCCAAAAAAGGCAATAAAGAGCATGCAGAGTTAGCAGGTATGTTAGGCAGAGGCCTGAGTTGCTGACTCTTGCCTAAGATACTGCATTTCCTAATTGCACATTTCTGTCTTTATAAACTGCATTGTAGAGTATTTTTGTTAAGACAGGTCTCCATCTTACAGCAGCTGAGAATCTGTAACCATTTTCAGTAAGCCACTTTGTCAGTGTGGGTCTATTCTCTGCCTTCACAAACTCTGTGGAGCTAAGGATGTAGCTTATTGGTAGAGTGTCTTGCATGAAAAGGACCTAGAGTCATCTTTTAGCACTGCAAAGAAAAAGAAAATCTCAGTGTCACTTAGCATGCTACTTGTCTTTACTACATCGTCTGTGTACCCTGATTAACTCGAGAAGCACAATTCCTTTCAAAAAGATTTTAAATTATGTGTCTGTGTGCAGATATGTGCAGGTGCCAGCAGAGGCCAGAGTTAACAGGTGGTTATGAGCCACTTGACCTGGGTGCTGGGAACCAAACTTGAATCCTCTGCAAAAGAAGTATGCATTTTTTTCTTTTCTTTTAATACCTACATTCCATAGAAAGGTTTCTATTTTTTTTTTTCAATATGCATGGGTGTTTTTGTCTGCATCTTTGCCTGTGTACTTTGTGTATGCATGTTACTCTTGGAGGTCAAATCCCCTGGCATTAGAGTTACACACATTTGCGAGCCACTATGTGGGTGCTAAAAACTGAACCTGAGTCCTCTGGAAGAGCAGGTAGTACTCTTAACCACTGAGCCAGCTCTCCAACTCCCAGTACACAGTCTTAACTTTGAGGCACTGCTGTAGGTGGGGTAACCATGGGTCTTAGATACTTTGTGATTCAATCTTAATCAGAGTAAGGACAAGATCAGAGCCCCACAGCTTACCTGTGAAGATTTTTTCTTCAGGCCAACATCAACCTGCCAATCAACAAGTCTGGGTTAGTAATATGAACACAAATCAGCCTGTGTAACAGGTCTCTGCTACTTTGTGGGTTCTTTTTTCTGCCTTTTATCCCCAAGGTTTCACTCCTTAAAACTAGATAGGAAAGAAACAAGGATAGAGGGGAGAGTAGAATTAGGAAAATCCTTGAATTTAATTTCTTTCCTTTAGTTTCTTCTTTGACCACAGCTACTAGCAAACTGCAACCAACCTCCCTAAACGACCACCAAGCACTGACCCCCGCCTCTTGGGGCCCTCACATTTATGTATTCTCTGAAAAGTTTCCAGAATTCTAAATGTCACACGATTGCAGAAATTATCTGTAGCTAGCAAAACCATGCTTCTGCTAGAGCACAAGGTAAATCATGGTCTGATTCTTCAAAGCAGCCCCACATCCTTTCACCTTGGATTAAAACAAAAGCACATTCTTATCACTATACAACTCCATCCTATTTAGCATACACATATGCCTTGTGCTTACTAGGATACAGACTATTTTATGACCAAATTAAACCTAATGGAACTTATTACCAGAAGCCCCCTATTTAAATGCTATGCCATTTATCTGATTTTTAAGAATATGAATTAGATTTAACCCAACTAGGTATTGGTTAAAAATTTTTCAATTTGTTTGAATTTAATTCCTCCTGATTGTCCCTACCCATGTTTGAATAACACAAGCAGAGAACACTTTTCTTTTTACATATTCAGTGAACTTACTGCATTCAAGCACCATCTCCTTAAAAAGATTACTCACTTTATGTCAATACCATGATCAACTAATAACATGTTTGCATAATACATCGAAACACGTGAATATCAGACAAAAGGAGAAAACCCCTAAAACAAATTCTACTCACCACAGTAATGATTGAATTGTCAATTATTTAGCAAACAAGGATCTTGGCAACTTCCTTCCGCCCCCTCCCCCCACCTTCCTCTGGTTTTGGGGGACTGGGTTTCTCTGTATAGTTTTGCTTGTCCTGGAACTCCAGAACTTGTTCTAATGACTAGGCTGGCCTTGAGCTCACAGAGAATTACCTGCTTCTGCCTCCTGAGTGCTGGGATTAAGTGTGTGCCACCACCACTCAGCTAACACTAACAACTTTAATCAAAATGTTTATCAATGTTACTATGGCTATCAAACATCTATTATGATTCATTCAGCAATATAGTTTATTAAGTGTCATATAATGTTCTAGATATTGGGTCTTGAAATCTCTACACCTTCATGGAATCATTCATAGAAACCTGTAATGCACGACCACAATCCTAAGATGCTGCTCAATTATTCTTTAAAAAACAGTATATATCAAGATATCACCAGAGTCGGGCTGAAGAGATGGCTCAGTGGTTAAGAGCACTGTCTGCTCTTTCAAAAGACCCGGGTTCAATTCCCAGCACCCACATGGCAGCTCACAACTGTCTGTAACTTCAGAGATCTGACATCTTTACACTAATGCACATAAAGTAAAAGTAAATAAAAAAAAAAAGATATCACCAGAGTCAATTGTGTCTTAAAAACATAAAAGACAGTCTTAGCCCAGCCTCAAGGCACATGCCTTTTCAATTCCAGTACTCTGGAGGCAGAGACAGAAGGATCTCTTTGAGGTGGAGGCCAGGCTAGTTTATCAAGAGAGCTCCACACCAGCTAGGGTATATAGGGAAACCTTGTCTTAAAAAAAAAAAAAACAAAAAAACGGTGGCACACCCCTGTAATCCCAGCACTCGGGGAAACATAGGCAGGCAGATCTCTGTGTGCCTGGTCTACATGGCGAGTCCAAGGCAGCCAAGGCTGCACAGAGAAACCCTGTCTCGAAAAACAAACAAAACAAAACTTTAAAAAAGCCAGTCTGTAGAAACTGATCTTAAACATTGGATGGTTTACGGAAAGCTCCGTTTTACTGACAGTCTAAAGAACACGACCAAGTATTTAAGCAGGTTAAACTGTTTAAAAAGTTCTCAGATAAACATATAGATGTGTTCCTCAACTTACTAAAGATCAATTCCCCTGAAAACAAGCCAAACCTATCACTCAGGACTGGATGGTGTCTGGGTAAGAATGAGTCTTACTGAGGAAGTGTCTTTTTTCATCCCTGGTACGACCTTGTTCCATGGTCCAATAAACTGTACAAAGTCTCAACCCTCATTTACAGAGGGATCCACAAGCCAACAGAAAGTAGAGATGACCGGGTTAGTCTGCAGCAGGGTATGTGCGTGTAAGCCCCCTTTCCTTCTCCTCCCCTGCTAGAAGACCCCCCAAAGCAACCATTTTCCTCTGGGAGGTAGGCTACCAGTCCTTGGCATTCGTGGCGCACCCCAGAGCAGCAGACCCTCTCCCGAAGGTCCATCGCCTCTAATCCAGTGTCGTCTCCTAACTTCAACAGAGGTTTAGAGGAAAAGGGGCGCCGGAATCAGGGAAGCAGGACTCTGCCAGGGAACCCAGGCATTTAGAATATACCCAACTCGGACCACCAAGTGCGCGGAAGGTGGGCGGCGCTGCCTGCGGTCGGCTTAGATACTCACCCCTCGCCTCAGGCAAACCCCTTAGCGACGTCTCTCCTTCCTGACGGCAGCCATCTTGTATGTAGACGCTCGGGCACTACGTCATCAGTGCGCGTCTCGTGACGTTTATAAGCGACTCGAGGGGCGGCGAAAACCAGGTAGCCGTCAACCAATTAGAAGAGAGTAAAGCTCAAAAAAAAAAAAAGAGTAACAAGCCTATCGTCACCTCTCCGCCCACCCTGCAGCCCTGTGGACTGCGGTCTGGAGGGGGAGGGGGAACCACCTCCCATTCGCCCCGCCCCTTTGGCGAAATGGTGTTCGGGAGCAACCGAACCTGTTAACGGAACTTGGGCGCGGAGGCGGAGCCAGGGCTCCTGTCGTTCAATCACAGCGCCACCGTGGGCGAGATCTAGCCAATGGCGTGCTCGGATCTGGCTCCGCCCCCGTGGCCGCAGTCCAATGACTGAGCGGTAGCCTCACTGAAGGGCGGCTGGTCGGCGGGGCGGGGCCGCGCTGAGGCGTGTGAGGTGCGGGCCAATGAGCGGCGGCGGCGGCGGCGGCGGCGGCCCGTGGGCGGGGCCCAGGGGCAGGCGGAGCCGGGTAGGGCCTGGGCGGCGGGGCTGTCTCTGGCCGCCGTCCCGCCCCTCCCGTCCGGCCGCCGCCGCCGCCGCCGCCGCCGCCTCCTGGGGGTTGGTTGAGGCGGACGGTGGGGTCCCGGCCGGAGTGTGGCGCCGCCGCTGCGCGTAGGCGAAGCGGTCAGGTGAGTGCGGGCGGCGGGCTCCCGCGGGCCGAGGGGACGGGGTTCGATCGCTCCTGACGCCGTGAGGCCGGCCTGGCGGGCGCCGAGCTGCGGTGGACCGCCGCGGCCGAGCTGCCCGGGCCCGGGCGGCCGCGGGCTCCGAGGCCCAGCCGGCCTGCGTCTGAGGGGACGCTCGCGCGGGTCTGCAGCCTCCCTCAGCCCCGGGGACCGGGGCGGGCGGCAGGTGCAGGGCGCGGCCTGGGCGCCGCCCTCGGGTGCGGCCGGGCCCCGGAGCGCGCGCGGGGCGCTGGGGCTGCGTGCGGCGGGCTGCAGCCTCGGTTTCCTCCCCCCGGCGGCGGGCGCACGCGGCGTGGGGGCCGAGGCGCCTCTCCCCGCTGCTCTCTCGGGCGCCCACCGGGGGCCCGGCCCCCGCCGCCTCGTCCTCCGCTGCCCGCTCGCCCAGGCGGGCGAAGAAAATAGGTCATGTTTCTTCCCACGCGCCCCTGGCCGAGGTCCACACGCGACCAGCGAGCCGAGAGGGAGAAGCGTTCAGTGTTCTTGGAGTTTGCCATTCCGGCTTTCAACTCTTCCTTCTCGGGTCTCCAGCCCTGGGATGCAACTCTGCCTCTTCTCCTTGCTTGTCCCTCTTGGAGAAGGAGCTGATTAGTGAGATGCGCCACTGGCTGCGGGGGGCCCTCATCGCCGCCGCGTCGCGTCGGCAGAGGACGTTGGAGCGTTTCAGAAGTGTGCAGGCGTTGACGATGACTTGTGGCACGCTGTATTCCATTTCTAAACAAACACGGTGTTTCCGTAGTAAAAGCGCTTGGACAGGATGTTGAGTATTTTACCTTGCAGACCCTCAAAAGAGCTGTCTTTTTAGGAATGAATGTAACAACTGCCGCCGGGAAGGCCCAGGCAGGGGATCGTTAGTCCCAGTCCTGCCGGAGCTACGTACAGAGACCCTTTTGAAAGCACACAAAAACTAAAACTGAATTGGACACTGAAAAGTGTGAATTTTTCGTATGTGAACGATACCCCTTCCATTTGAAAAAAAATGGGAACTTTTAAAAGTGATGCTGAGGATATTTTAAAATGACTATTAAACAATGATAGTCTTGAGTTTTAAGTGAGTGAGCCTTTAAAATACAGAAGTGTAAAAGGACATTTCTTCTCCAGGTTAAAAAGTTTGTTCAGACTCCCTGGAACCATTACCTACAGTGTGCGCGTGGGCTTCTACCTGTAGAGGCCCACTTCATAGATGATCCCTCGGTGCTGTGATTGATATTTTGGTGAAGTTCCAGTATTTGGGGAATGAGTTTTTCGGTGTTTGTTTTGTTTTCTTCAACACAGGGTTTCTCTCCATAGTCTTGGCTGTCCTGGACTCTGTTGACCAGGCTGGCCTCGAACTCAGAGATCCGCCTCCCTTTGCCTCTCATAGTGCTGGAACGAAAGGCGTGTGCGCTGCGCCTGGCTGGGAGAATGAGTTTTTCTTTAGCTTAAGAAAATAGTTTGCGGGGCTGAGAGATGGCTCAGAAGTTAAGAGCACAGGCTGTTCTTCCAAAGGTCCTGAGTTTAATTCCCAGGAACCACATGGTGGCTCATAGCCACCTATAGTGAGATAGATCTGTGCCCTCTTCTGGTGAGCAGGCATAGATGCAGGCAGAATGCTATGTAAATAATAAATCTTAAAAAAAATTTTTTTGCAAAGCCAAGTTCTGAAAAGCTACAGAAAAATCTTTCTGGGACTCCAGACAGCCTTGGTCTTTATCCCCCTCTCTCTCTTTCTCTGTGTACTCCTTTCTCTTGTTTGTAGGCTTACTAATATCTGGATATGGAACTCTAGTCCACTTAGAGGGAAGTGATTGCTGGTTCTCCCCCTTTTCCTGTACATGCATCTCAGTGGAGTGAGACTGGACTTGAAAATTCAAATGTTTAAGCTGATGTGGGTTCTAGAAATGAGAGTTTCTGTTCCCTTTCTGTTTTTAAGTGTCTGGCAAAATTCTCACTAGGAAAGAAATGCTGTTAGTTGGGTCCAGTGGCATAGCTAATGGTAGCCCCCAGTTACTCAGGGGCCTGAGGCAGGAGGAAGTTCAAAGCTAGCCTGGACTCAGTGAGACCCTGTCTGAGGGGGGATATAGCTCAGTGATAGAGTGCTTGCTTACTGTGTGAGAAGGTCTGAGTTTCATTGTCAGTACCACACACAAGAAATGTTTTCCACTATCTTTTCTATGTGATGCATATTTAGGCCAACTTTAAAGACAATTAAGCTTTACAAGCCATGTAGCACTTAGTAATGAGGCAATGAGGAGGTTATATTCAGGGTATTTGTTGTTGTTCTGAAGGTCTACCACTAGAAAACTTTGTGTTTAGAGTTGTGATGAACAGTCAGCAATCTTCTAAATCTTGATCACATCTAAAAGAGAACAGCAAAGATGACAGTGCTCAACAAAGTAGCAACAGGATCAGGAAGGCTTACTTTGTAGCAAACCTAGTAGAGTCCCTGCTGTCCACAGAGGATTGTCCTCATCCCACCCTTAGCTGCTCTGGCACCTTATATGGGTTGGGGTAGTGTTTGTATCTAACCTGTACACTAATCTCTGTCATTGTTGGAGTTGTCTGTACAGTATTTCTAATACCTATTGCACTCTCCTACTGTGCAAATAGTCATTAACACTGTATCCTTCAGGGAGTAGTCACCAAAAGAGGTTTGTACATGTTTAGTAAGGGTGAACAAGCCCTCCCTTGCATATTTCCATCTGCGGTTGATTGAATCTGCAATGGAATGATCAGATAAAAGAGAATAGCTAGTTGGTGCTGCATGGAATTTTGGTAAAAATGTGAGTGAAATGTACTGTGGTTTCTGTAAGCTGTGTGAAGCTTTCTAAGTGTCAGAATTGTTTTAGTTACAAAGTCTGTTTCAGTTTGACTTAGAAGTAGCTGTTTGAAATGTAACTATGTCTTTATTATGTGTAGTTTGAAGGAAGGTTCCCTGTCTTTAGAAGGTGGTGGCCTGCTCTTGGCTACAGAACATGGTGATTTCCTTGGAGCAGACAAATTTTAGTGAATTCTTTCTCTTGGACCAAAGTCCCAGGAATGGAGACAAGCTGTGTTGCTCTAATGAAGCAGAGGAAACATTTATTACCATTAGATTATTTTAACATAACAGTGAATGTATTCTGATGTTCTTCGGGAGTTGCTGTGTCCAGGTATTCTTTCAATTTGCTTACAATTTTCACTATTATATTTGGACTCAGTTTCTGGAGAAGGATGTTTGGAATTGTGTGTCCTTTTCCTTCTGTTACAGTGAGACCATTCTCTTTTGTATTCAGCTGCTTGAGATTATTAATTATAGTAATGGTCTCTTTTCGGGTCTAGTTTGCATCTTTGTTGCCTTTTTTGGCAAAATTCTTAACATTTGTTTTCATTTTATCTCTTTGTTAACTTGTTTTTAAAATTGGAGTTGTTAATCATTTAGAAATGAAAATATCGTGAATTCTACAGCAATTTTTTGTTTGGTTAAACATTTTAACAAATTTTTTGATTCCTTAAATTATTTAAAATTCAAGAAAAACTTATTTATTTATTTAGAGAGTGTATGTGTCTTCCTAGGCTCGTGAAGATTAGAAAAAAGAATTACTTAGAACTGGATTTACCAAGTGGTTGTGAGCTGCCAGATGTGGGTATCAGGAATCAAATGCAGGTCCTCTGAAAGAGCCTGAAGTGTTCACTCTTACATAGCCATTTTTTAGCCACATATTGATATATTTATGTATTTTTTCTAATACAATAAAATTGAGACTTTACAAAATTTTAAAGTATATTAATTGTCTTATGAAAAAAACTTCAATTAGAGGAATATGCAGTAATAGAAGTCCTGGGTCTGTGTGTGCATATGTGTGTATGCGTTTGTGTGTGTTAAGTTTGTCTGGTAACTTAAGCCAGAGAGGAACCTCATAGACCTCGTTTATACTTGGGAGTCTCCTCTAGGTTTTGGAAAGAAACACATCATAAAACTAGCAGTGCAAACATAAGTATCAATAAGTTTCAAGTGAAAAAACTAGAATAAAATAATTACATATAAAATTTAGTATCAAAGACTTAGAAATTCTTTCTTTTATTATTTAAAATGCTTTCCCAGCAGACTCTTGTCAGTGGAGACAAGGGTTCTGCTGAAGTTTGGCCTATAAAAGGAAGCTGAGTGATTTCTGATTACCAGGTCAGAGTGAATGTTTAACCTTTGGCAAGTCTTGCCTCAGTGATGGGGTTGGGAGAGAAGGAGGGCAGGTGAATATAGCAGAAGAAATGCTTTAACAGCCTGTAAGGAGGCATAAAGGCTATCCAGAGAATACAAGTGATTGCATCTCCAATAGTGCTTTTAAACATTTTTTATTGTTTATTGACAAGTAAAAATTGCACATACCTAGAGCTCAGTAATACTTGGTGTTTTAGGATTATCACTGTGATTCTGGGTTTCACTTCCCTTTTGAAGTACTGGGGTTAAGCACAGGGCTTCTCAAGCAAGTCATATAAATCTATGGTTTAAAAAAAAAAGAAAGAGAAAACATTTTTTTAAAGGTATGGTCTCAGTAGGTTAGGTTGCATAGTGTTGTCCTTAAACTCTTTTGTTTGCTTGTTTGTTTTTCAAGACAGAGTTTCTCCTTATAGCCTTGGCTGTCCTGGAACTCTCTGTAGACCAGGCTGGCTTTAAATTCAGAGATCCACATGCCTCTGCCTCCCTAGCACTGAAGTTAAGAGGAGCGCCACCATCAACTGGCTCTTCCTGAACTTTTGACCCTTTTACTTCAGCTTCCCAAGTGGCTGGATGACAGACATGTGCCACCATACTTAGTTCTCTTCATCACAACATATGCTCTCCTTCAATCTTGCAGCTTCTTGCCTCAGTCTCCCAATTACCACTTTGCATTTTTTTAAAGATTACAATTCATTAGGACATGATGTGGTCTTAAAGGCTTTTACAACTAAAAGGTTTCAACAATTTCAATTTTAGAGAATAGTCCCTAACTTCAATGTCAGCAGTTTTCTATTAAGTACAATTAGGAAAAAGTAAGAATCAGGGATGAAAAGTACTCATTAACGTTGTTTTTACTATGAAGTATTTATTAGTGCCTAATGAAGTTCTTGGTTTGTTAATTAGCCGTCATGGTCATCTAGTTGGCCTTTGCAATTTTTTTGACCTGTAAGAAAAATGTGAATTACAGAGATGGAGGTAGGATTTGTCTGACTGGGGGAACCTTCTTTGTAAGATTTGATCATGTTCCATATTTAACTGATGCCATTCCTGCTTACTTGGGCAAAACAAGCAAAAAAGCCTTATGCTTGGAAAAAGCCAAAGAGAAAACCCTTATAGCCATATATTTTGCTACTGCAAGAATATATTGTCAGCCTTGCCAGGCCACAGAGGAAGAGGATGCAGGTAGTCCTGATGAGACTTGATAGGCTAGGGTCAGATGGTAGGGGAGGAGGGCTCCCCCTTTCTGTGGACTAGGGGAAGGGGTTAGAGTAGGGTGGGACTGGGAGGAGATGAGGGAGGGGCCTACAATTGGGATATAAAGTGAATACATTATAAAAAAATATATTGTCTTTTTTAACCAGAGATAGCAGTGAACTGTGGCTGGTTTTGAGCCAAATCCTCAGCATACGAATACGATTGCTTATCAATAAAATCCATGGTTGAGATGTACTCATGAGGCTCTGGCACCCAGCCGAGCTTATCATCTTGTAGAAATTAACTTTTCTAAGCAGCAGCTTTCTTATCTGTAAAGGGGGCATAATGATATTTGTCTGATCTATTGTGTAAGATGCTCACCTGAGTCAGTGACAGTGTATGCTCAAGCTATGCACTTAGGCTGGGAACAGTCATCTTAGAAACAATACTTGTCAGGAATAATCTGGTTTCTGCATCCTGGCATGTTACCCTGAAACAACAGCAGAATTATTGCATTCACTTGAACACCCAATGTTTAGTGTAGCACACCTGTCTTGCTGTAGATAAGTTTATGTAATGAATAGCTTTATTTGATCTCCTTTCATCTTGAAGGGTATAGGGCTATGTCTCATTTATCTTTACTTTTCAGATGAATCACTCAAGAAATAGACATAAGACAAAGGAATGGATTCTCTTGGCTTAGAAACAACCTGGAACAACCTTACTAAAACTAATAAGATCTTGAATTGAGTCCAGGGCTTTTGCTGCCTTGCTTTCTGGATGGCAGTGTACCAAGTTTGTTCATTCTTGAGAACTGTGTGAAGCATGCTATAACCTGGAAAAAGAAGAGTTTGAGGAGGACATGGAAGCCATCTTCACAGAATTTTGGACAGGTCACAGAGGAGTGTGGCTCACAGAGTAGGAGAGTGCTTCAGAAGTGAGCGGGCAGGACTGGTGGCCACCTGTCGCTGAGCAGAGGACTCCGTGACTGAGTGGGGTGCTTCCAGTCTGTTCTGCAGGATTAGCCCAGGTTGTACCTTGTTAGCCAGCCTTGACTCACCTGCCTGTTACACATTTTCAGCTAGAGTCAGATGGTGGATAACCATGCATTGACAGGCGATGGTGACATAATGTGCCTGAGGATTTATATAATCATCTCAAAGGTATCTTCCAATCCTAATGCTCTGTAATTTTAGAATCTAGAATCCCATGTTTGGAGTCTAAGTGGCTTCAAGGTGGGTTAGCAGGTTATGGCTGTCCTGTTACCATTCAACATTGTTGTCTTTGTTTTATAAAGAGATATAATAGGAGTGATTGTTCATGACACCTGACTCCTTACATTATTATTATTAGATAATTTTTAAAAATAGGAGCCTCATAGGGACTGAGTAGATTTCTTTATTTGAAGACATGATGTAGGTAACAACATAGGTTTTTGATGCAGCTCATAGAAAAGGTAAAGCAAATCTCAGCATTCAGGTCCTGTCCTGGTGGCAGGGTAGCAAAGTGGAAGTCAGCCCAAGGCTTAGCTCACTGCTTCTGTGGACATGCATGGTTGTCAAGCAAATATCCTGTCAGGATGATTTAGGGGCTTCCACTTTGCGCAAGTTGGTCACCTGCTCAATCAGATAATTGATTTCAGTAAAGTCTTAATAAGTGAGTGCCGTTTTTGTCAGGGGCCACTTTATACAAAGACAGAGACAGATTAAAGCTTTCCCCAAATGTGACAGACATTCCATTGTGTTCGGTATACTTGCCCAATCATGATCTGGTTTGACATTTTCAGGAAGATGTGGACACCTTCCTGTTTCTTCAGGTGCCTCAGTTTCTCAGCATGTTACTTCTCATTGAAGTTAAATTAGTTAGACATGGACAGGCAGTTACTAGTGTTGTAGAGCTGCAGGTTGACCTCGTTGTTGTCTCACAGTCCTGATGGCATCCGGACACACCTGATGCCTGCAGTAGGAGTGCAGTAATCACTGATGGTGGTCGATGGTGCTGCTTGTGCTGCCGCACAGGGCGAGGGTCCATCCATCCACTCACTGTCAGGAAGCCAGGAGTTAACCCCAGTGTGATTATAATTTAAGAGCAGCTCAAAGTCATTTGTGCTGAAAAAACAACCAGCATGGTTTAAAATCTAGAATTTTGTTTAAATTTGTGGGAAAATAGTCAATATTTTTGTGGAAAGGAACCTTCTTTTGAATTCTCAAATTATTCTGCATACATTTGATGGTCCAAATTATCCTGTAAAGAAATTAAAACCTAGGTCTGTGTTTGTATTGTACTTAAGTAGCTACTGAGTCAGACTCAATTCTTTCAACTGCTTGCCTTGGCTTTTTGATTCCTTTGAGTCTGTGGCATACTGTACCTCCATTAATTCGAGAGTGTTGTGCCAGTTGGTGGATACCAGCCATACTGGTGTAAGTTATTGTGGCATGCTGTGGGCCAGCCATGCTAGTGTAAGTTATTACGGTGTGGCGTGCTGGGTCAAGCCAGAGCGTGCTTCTGATCCTTGTCAGTTCCAGTTTACCTGGCACTATGTGAAGCCAAGGCCATATACACCTTGTCAGTACTATGTTCAGGACAAAAAATGTTGCCCTGCATCTTTCTGTTTCTCAACCCATCCTGCAGTCTGTGCGCTTTCATTGTGATGTTTGATTCTTATGGCCTACAGGGTATTTAGTGAAATAGGGAAAGCCATGCTTCTTGTTCTTCCTATACACATTAGGCAGGCTTTACTCCCTCAGGTGCATTTTACAGCTGGGCGCTTGGAGCAGGAGGAGGAAGCACATGACCAGAAAACCTCCTTCAGAAGGCCCAGCTGTGAAGTTGTTTCAGTGCAAACTACATTGAAAAGCAGATGATGCTGGGCTTGAGCTAGGTTTCCTGGGCAAATTGCCAAATAAGTACCATCAAAAATGTTTATTCTAGTTGTACTTAGTTAAAGCATCATTGAACTTAAAGTACAAATCTATCTATATCCTTTCCATTTCAATTATCAGTGGAAATCATATATTTTTTTTGTAAGTGAATGTCAACCATTAGTATATGTGAGCTGTACTGTGTAAAAATGAGCTAAGTAATTAGCCCCCACCCTGTCACCTCTTCCTCTATAGCCATGGTCCCCAGACCCTGTATAGACTAGAATGGGAAATAATTTAGTGGTAACAGTTATTAGAAGTTGCTAGGGCTGGAGAGATGGCTCAGCCGTAAAAGGCTAGGCTCACAACCGTAATATGAGAAGTTGCTAGTTATAATTGCCCTTGCTTGTCAGTCAGCCAGCAGTTTGGCAGTTTAACGGTTATGATGTTTGTTTCCCTGTCTGTTGGTAGGGAGATTGCTGATGGGTGCTGAGTAGTTTGTACTGCTTCAAAGGGCCAGGCTTGAGGATCCTGTACCTTTTATAAACTTCTGGGTGGTGAATGGAGACAGGTGCATGGCACTTGTAGCAAGCCCTGCTTCTGTAGGTGCCTCCCGAGAGTGAAGCTGTGCCGAAAGTTTGCCCAGCAGCCTTTCCTTCCTTCCTTCCTTCCTTCCTTCCTTCCTTCCTTCCTTCCTTCCTTCCTTCCTTCCTTCCTTCCTTCCTTCCTTCCTTCCTTCCTTCCTTTATTTGAAGTATTACTTATTGTTGTGGTTGCTGTTTTGGCCTCACTTCTGCTTCTCCCAAAATAGTTCATGCCCGATTTCAGTCTAAATTTCAGGGGAAAGTATCTTTCACTTACTTTTGTGTCATACAGCTAACATTTCTAGTGAGAGTAAGGGAGGGAGGGATGGAGAAAGAGGTGTTTAAATTAGCATATGTTTACATGAATGTAGAGTGAATATTGGTAATAATCTTGGTCTTTATAGGAAGCTGATGAGTGAATAGTTACCTCCTTTTTTTCTCCACACACAGAGTGTTTAAAGATATGCATGGTACCTCTTCGACAGCTTTGTTTGTTAAAAGTTGGAAACTGGCATCCCAGTCAGCCAAATCACAAAATGAACAATTGCGTGTTGGAAAGTATTGAATCATAAGCAAGGAGGGTGGGTAATCATTTCAAATCCATGAGGTTAGGGAAATCACACAGCATAGATCATTTCTGTTAGTGAAAACTGGCAAAGGAGAATTGGATTTAGGAAACCGCTTTCCTATCTGATTGTCTCAGTCATTCTTTTAAAACTGTACTTCCCTCCTTGCCCTTCTGTCTTTAGTTACTTGGGCATTTGGAGACTTATCTATGCTGCTCTGCTTCCGGTATGTCTTATTTCTGGCCTCAACTCTGAGACATACAGGCCTGGCTTTCCCTAATTTTGTTGTCCTTCACATTGGTCACCATTGCCTACCCAGAGAGACAGGGGAGAGCTTGTTTACTCAAGTGCCCTTATATTTAGAGTCGGCCTGGGAGCTGTAACTGGTGCATGACTTAAGGCTGGGGTCTGCTGCTTGGCGGCTCTGGTCTCTTGGTCAAATCACAGCCCAAGCTTCCTAACAACTGGAGGCACCAGCACCAGCCTTCCTGAGCTGTGCTGGCCACATGAATGCTTGTGGCTCTTGTAGCAATTACCCACTGAGCTGTGCTTGGCCATAGCTTTTCCTTTGGTACCAGAAACAAATACTTTCCTGTTTTTTTGCCTTCAAAGAACTAAACACACACACAAATGGATTCTGATATTTGACGTCCTAAAGTTTTTCTGTATATGAAGTAGTGGTTTTCCGAAGAAAATCCTGACTCTTGGACAACCCCACCCTGTATAAATGCATATTTTTACTTTAAAAGTTGTTCTTGTTGTTCTTCAGAAGAACTCATTAAACATGAATTCATTGTTTCATTCTTTCATTCTGACTGCTTGTACGGTTTGGATCTAAAGTGCCCCTGCAAATGCCTTTTGTGTTGAAGGTTTTTCAAAAAGTGATGGATCCTGAAGGCTCTGGCCTCAGCAGTGGATTCTGTGTGGAGGTGCTAAGAACTCTGGGAGCCCCACAATTTAGTCTTTCTAGACAAATGCTAAAGACACACATTTCAGATAGCTAGTCTAATTCTAATTCTAACGTATATTCTGTGCCTTGGAAAACCGAAAATGCTTTAGAAAGCAAGTGTAAGCACTTAAGACAAGCTTCACAAGCCATGAGGACCCTGGCCTTGAATGGGGTTTCCCATCTCTATCCAGTCTTGCACTTTTAGCCACATGTCACTTCGGGAAGTAGTTGTTTTAAGGCAGTGTGACTGGGGATCTAGTATTTCTGGCCCTACCATACTGTATGTGTGTCTGGTGTGTAACATCAGCATTATCCCCGGGGTGTCCTGCAGTGTGCACCGTGATACCCTGTCTAACTAAAATGTGTAGAGTGGGAGCTGCCTCTGCAGTGGTTTTTTGGGGGGGGAGAAGGTATACTTTGTCACCTGAGACTGCCTTGCATGGTTCTCTTGTTTGAGAGGCTTCGAGTTACTTACACATTTTTTTCCCTTGAGAAGATTAAAGATGTGAATCAAGGTAAGATCTTAGCATTGAAAGATGAAGATTCTTCTGTGGGACATCTCATTTTTTATTTTATTCTTTGATGACATAACTTTAATTTCTTTGCTTTTTCTCTCCTCTTTGTAGTCAGAAAATGGGTAAGAAGAGTCGAGTGAAAACTCAGAAATCAGGTACTGGGGCCACAGCCACTGTGTCACCAAAGGAAATCTTGAACTTGACAAGTGAGCTGTTGCAGAGTAAGTGTCCCATTCTCCACCCCACCCCACCCACACTAGCTGTCTTTGCCTTTCACTCTTCTGCAGGGGTATAGGGCTCCCTAGGACAGGACCTTCTTCAGAGCAGCTGGTGCTCTGCCCTTAGAAGCCATGGACCTGGGCATTACAGATCTTCCCTCACTTCAGTCCCCTGTGCAAAGACTGAGATGTATGTAGTTACCACATGGTAATTATCAGATGTGAAGCTTCCATATCCAGCCATGGGACATGGTCCTTTCCAAAGACCCACGGGCAAGAACAGGTTCCACTACTCTGCAGCAGTGTGGTCTTGTACGAACTGCGGAGGCTCAGTATCCATCAGCAAACACAAATCACTATCTCTAGCCACTTGATAAAGACCACATGAGATTTGGCATGTGAAGCCGTATCTTGGCTCTTAGCCCTAGGCAAGCCCAGCATGCTTCTCAGTGAGCCGTCCTTCCAGAATAGCTCACCTTTATTCTTAGTGATTGCATAAGTGTGTTTCTGATTTTCACATGAAGACTGAGAGTTCGTAGTTTGAGATGAAGTGTTGTCATTGCCTACACTTGCTTTTTTAAGCTAAAATACTTCGATAATTCTTGAGTTGTGAGTTAAAACTGGTGCTTGCTGCTGCTTCAGGCATAGCTGTCGTCTTTTGCTTTTATATTTAGGTTGACCTTTGCCCCTTATGTTTAGGTGACAGCTAATTCTCAAGTAAAAATAGAGCTTTTCCTTAAAAATAGAAAGTGTCCAGTAGTCAGACCACTTTCAGGTCCCTCCCTGGGTGCTTTGAGTTCCATTATTCCTGCATCTCATCACTGTTCTCTCCCTCTCCTATTGGAACCCAGGTGGCTCTCAGCCCTGACTCCTGCTTTGCTGTTATACTTCAGGGTCTCAGTCAGCACTTGGGGGGAGAAGAATGAAGTCAGATTGGTTAACTTGAAAAGTTAGGCGTTAGCATATAACTAGATCATGTTAATTATTTGCCACATGCTCTTTTCCTTAGATGTGGGCAATGGGTTTGACAGGCGCATGGGAAGGAGACTTTGATCTGGTATAATATTTAATAAGGTGTTGTTGTCAGGAGGACCGTTGCCACTGTGTTTTTCCGGATGACCAGCTCTGGTAGGTGTTGGTTCTGCAGTTCAGCTTCTTCAGAAGACTCTTAGCTTCTTTTCCAACATGACTGTGCTATGTCTTTTGTAGTACACACATATGTATGTGAAATGTTTGTCAAGGAATTGACCTTATATTCATTTTAGCTGGTTTCTTTACAGAGTCATCATTCTGGGACTCAGTTAGAAAGGTACCTTGACCACCTCAAAAAGGTCAGGGGAACTATTTTACATTTTATACTTTCAGATTTTACTTGTTTACAGATGTATTCTGAGGAGAGTTACTAGAAGGGGTGGGAACTCACATGGGGCCGCTTAGGCCGAAGTTAAGTGAGGGGCATCCTTGGGTATCTTGACATTTGCATGCTTTGAAAAGTGTACAGAATATACCCATCAGCTCTCTTTGTCACGCACATATATTTACATGGCTGGAGTAGCTCTGTGCTTGAACATAAGCCAAGAACAAGATGGAAGCCTTCATTCTTTTGCAGACTAGTGGGTTAAAGTGGAGAAGGAGTGTCTTATGCAGTGACTTTCATGTTACAGAATGCAGCAGTCCTGCACCAGGCCCAGGGAAAGAATGGGAAGAGTACACACAGATCCGGTCTCTGGTTGAAAAAATACGAAAGAAGCAAAAAGGTAAAATTCTTAGAATGTTGCTGTTGAGGGAAACTGGGCATAGGCTAGTGGGTTCAGAGTAGTAAAGCCTCAGTAAAGTCTGTCTGTAGATAGACACTGTGCCTGTCTGCAGAGAGATAAGGCAGCCACCCACCTATGGGTGGGTCTCTGGACTTTTGTCCACCTGAGAGTAAAAGGAACAAGTGCTGAGCTCCAGGGGAGACAGTTGTATCCAGGGACTACAAGGACATTACTTTACTTATTTTATTTTCTGACATGTGTATGGGCCTTTTTTAACTCTTGTTTTTTTTTTTATTTTTGTTTTTGCTTTTGACATGTCAAGTGGTGCTGATTAGTGTCTTACCAGGTGTTTATGATTGACTCCAGCCCATCTTTTGTTTCTTTGAGACAATCTCGCTATGGAGCCCTGGTTAGCCTTGTGCTCATGGCAATCCTTTTGTGTCAATCAGCCTTGATAGTTGCTGGATTATAGGCACACACCACCACATCCAGCCCCAGGCCATCTTGATTAAAAGATAGTTACATTTCTTAAGCTGTGTGGGTTTGTGTGTGTGGCGGGGGGTGGGGGGGGTGCATGCTGCTGAAGATTGAACGCAGGGTGCATTCTAGGCAAGGCCACTGCCACTGAACTATACTCTGCCTCTTTTCTTTAAAAAAAAGTTTTGCTTTTATGTTTAAGAGTATTTTGCTTGCATGTATGTACATCAGTGCAGTGCCTATAGAAGCCAGAAGAGGGAGTCAGATCCCCAGGAACTGGAGATAGATACCGTTGTGCTCCACCACGTGGGTGCCAGGAATTAATTGAACCTGGCTAACTGTAGAAGAGCAGCCAGTGTTATTGACTGCTGAGTCATCTCTCTATCCCCTGTACTATAATTCTTATGCTGTGTTATACAGGGCATATTTAGTAGCCATCTTAATTATTCTTAGCCAAGTTGGCAAAGGGACTCTCAGTTTGAAAAAAAGTTTTTTCAGTATAGCTGTTGTTTTTGTCCAGTAGAGCACAAAAAGGAATTGGTATGTGCAGCTTCATGGAAGGTAGAGAAAACAAGGCGCACACATTGCAAAAGATGAGAACGTTTGGGGTCTCAAAAACAAAAGTGGTTGTTTTTTTTTTTTTTATTATTTACTTTCTTAAGAAACCATCCTGTCATTCTGTCATAGCTCTGACGGCCTTGGACTCCCAGGCGGAGAGCAGGTTCCTTTCCATTTGTTTTACATGGAGTTGATGATGTTACTTATCTCCCATCAAACAGCCTAAAAAGTTTCAGCTTATCTGAGTCTCTCTTCTTAGTGGATAGTGTCACTAAGCTGTACTTACGGTACAGAAGGAGGAGAACAATTCCACTTTAAACTTTACCAAGCTCAAATCATTTGTCTATCTTGGTTTCTATGCATGCCTGGTATTGCATAGAGCTGTGTCAGGGAACTTTACAGGGTGGTGAACTGAGTTAAGTTCTGTGTCTGTTTCCCCACGTTAATAGCATGCCTCTTGTTCTCCACTTCATCATAATGTGGCAATTATTCCAACACATGACTTCATGTTTTTGAATATTTTAAACTTGATGGAAAGTCCAGAAAAGAAGGTG
Source organism: Pachyuromys duprasi (assembly GCA_028658305.1). Classification (NCBI taxonomy): domain Eukaryota; kingdom Metazoa; phylum Chordata; class Mammalia; order Rodentia; family Muridae; genus Pachyuromys; species Pachyuromys duprasi. The sequence goes on from CM053765.1 coordinate 8,882,644, forward strand.
GATGAGAATCTCCTACCTGAATTGTACATTTGCGGAACTTACATTGGTTCAGGTCCTCCCTTCTTCTTTCCCACTTGCTCATTCCCACCTTCCACTTTTCTTTTGATTTTTGTATTTGGTTTAAGAAATAAAATATTCTAGATAGAGTTCTAGTTCCATGCTACTTTTACTTTCAAAGGTGCCATGATTACCTGGTGGCTAATTTTGATTATTTCAAGGTAGGAGTATTTGTCTTTACTGTGAATGCTTTTCTACTCCACATAATCCTCATCTAACTATAAATACAAATACAACTATGTAAATTTATATAGTTACTGTCATGCTTGAGCTTAAATTTTTTTCTTTATACTTTATTAGTTTGCATGCTTGGGTATTTTGTTTACATCTATATAAGTGCATCGTGCACATATCTGGTGCCTGTGGAGGCCAGGGAGGACTTAAGATCCTCTGGGACTGGATGTAGTTAATGAGCTACCTTATGGGTGCTGGGAATCAATCCTGGATCCTTTCTGAGAGTAGCTATGCTCTTAGTTGTTAAACCATCTCTGCAGTCACATGCTTGAGTTTTAAACACATAGAATCACTCCTGTTTTATGTGTGGATACCCTCAGATCACACCCATAGACTCCTATTTGCCTCTTGTCAGGACAGCAGAACATTCTCATCTCACCAAGCCATCAGTCCACAGAGACAAGCTGTTGATTTTATTTGTTTGGGGTTCCTGTTAAGGACATTTTGACAAGAGAGATGGTATGTCAGACTTGAGGGGAAAGCTACTACTATGTGGCAGATTCTAGCTACAGTTGTGGTAACTAAGTCTTCTCTCACCATTGATACTAGTAGTAGAGGCACATCATGTCAGTGATCTGGTCACATGGTGTCAGGATATGCTACTGCTCTGACTAGCAGAGGTTAAGATTTTAATTCACCTTTCCTGGAGCTTGCTCAGGTTTATACTATGACTACCTGGTGGCTAATTTTGATTATTGCAAGGTAGAGGTGTTAAGACAAGAGCCAGTATGAGCTGTGCTCTGCCTTTATGCTCTAGAGCTGTGTGATAATATGTGTCCTAAAGTAGCTCTTGTTTCCAACATGGATGATATAGGTCTGTCTGTTACTTTTGATGGGAAAAGAGAAGATTACTTCCCTGATCTAATGAAATGGGCCTCTGAAAACGGGGCTTCTGTCGAGGGTTTTGAAATGGTTAACTTCAAAGAAGAGGGCTTTGGTTTGAGAGCAACAAGAGACATCAAGGTGAGTTTATTATCTGTTGGTCTAAGGGGGTTTACGTGTGTTTGAACCATTATGTGGTTTTGAGATCAGGTTCAAGGTATGGGACAGAGACACCTGAGACTTGTTTAAAGCTTTGTGGGTACAGAGGCAGTATTCCCTATCCTTGTGGGCTGCAATTTCTTTACCTGAGTACATGGGCAACAAAGAACCTTAGTCCGACAGCATTCTAGGGATCCCTGCTAGTTCATCTTCTTGTAGAATTGCATCATTAACTCTGACTTTCCAGGCCTCTGAGAGGAGACTGTATAATGTGCCTGATAAGATTTTAAGACTTACTAAGGAAAAGGAACTGGACTTACTGTGGGAGGGAGAGCACATCAACTCCTGTGATAGATGGAGACTGGGGAGGCAGGCTGGAAGGTGGGCCCTTGTTCTGGGTAACTGAATGGCTGAAAGTGCCACTTACAGAAATAGCAACACCAGAAGCAGTAGGCAGAGGAGAACTAGGTATCTGGAGAGAAATGCTTTTCAGACAGCCTCTCTGCTCCTTACTCCTTCTGTCCTAAAGAGGAGCGGTAACTTAGTCACTTAGTCGGTTTGCTAGTTGGGGAGAAGGAACTGGGCTTAGCCTGTGGGTGCTGGTTGCCCCAGGATGTTCATTTTGCTTTGTACTCTCCATCCCATGCCTTACAGGGCAAGCTCACATAAGGGCATGTTGGGAGTCTGACTAGGTATGAGTGTCTGCCTGCTTTTAGTACTCAGCAGGTTATATTTTGAGTGACCTTTTATTATAGTCTCATATCTCTCAGTTGGTGAGGGGCTTGATTAGAAGAAATGGATGTTATTAGTTTGGTCCCCTCATACCCCCAGCAGCTTTTTGGCTAAACTTTTATTAACCTGTTGTCACAAATATAGCCATATCAGATATCTGTTGAGTGCCTGCTGTGTGAGGGATATTCATTTGTTATTATGACACATTTACAGGAAAATATAGGGTTTCTTTAGGTATGATACTTATAATCTATTAGAGGGGACAAAGCAGAAAAGCTTTCCAATAGTAGACGCTAGCAGAGGCAAGATGTCACAGGCTTTTCTTTCATATCAGGAGCCTCATTCATGCCAGTACGTCCTAATTTTTTAGCTGTGGTCTGTCTTACTGGCGCTTTTCCTGAGAACACTATCCTCAGTCTGGAGGCTGGAAGGAGCAAGGTTCAGGCACTATGCATCGGGTTCTGCTGAGGGCCTTTTTCCTACTTTGTACCTGGCCTGGTGATGGCATAGTTCTACATGACAGAGCTCTAGGCTTGGGGTAAGCAGTAGAGATAGGGATATACCCAAACGAAGTGTCACACATCTAAAGAAGTGCTAGTACAAGAATATTTGTGGGCTGGTGATTTAGCTCCCACTGTGATTTGAATCCTGCGCAGCAGCAGTTCTGCTCTGGTTCATGACCTCAAGCAGAAGAAGCAGTTCACTTTTAACACATGAGATCTTGGGTTAGAGGTAGGGATTATTTCATTTTTAGAACTTGAAAGTCTATGTATAGCAAGCATTGAAACACGCTTTTGTGATCTACTCCAGATGTTTTATTTGCTTCAAAGTAAAGCTGAAAGTCTTGTTCAGTGTTATTACCATAAAGACAGTTTTTCTCATAAAAAAATAGGATTTTAGATTATACTTCTACTCATTTAACTATAGTACACATGTAAATATTTAAAACATACCTGATCTTTAGAATAGCTGAGATACAGCTAAGTTGAATTTCCTTGTGGTTGGCTTTCTGACAGTAGATGTGGTTGAAATGATCGTAGCATGTTGTGAGAATCTACTGTTTTCTTATTTTTTTTCTCTAGGCAGAAGAATTATTTTTATGGGTTCCACGAAAGTTACTAATGACCGTTGAATCTGCTAAGAATTCAGTATTGGGTAAGAATAATTTGTTTACAGCAATGTACAACTGATGACATAGTTCTTCTTATCCATATTAAATGTTTTCCATTTCATGTCCAAAGAAGGATGCATATGACATGAAGTATTAAATGATCTTGGAATTTTGTGCTGTGATTTTAGCATGTTTGAGTGGCAGCTTTTTAAAGGAGTCTGTGGCACTTACCCTTCTAACTTCTGGGTTGATTCAGGACCTCTGTATTCTCAAGACCGAATTCTCCAAGCTATGGGAAATATTGCACTGGCCTTTCATCTGCTGTGTGAGCGAGCCAGCCCCAACTCTTTCTGGCAACCATACATTCAGACCCTCCCCAGTGAATATGACACCCCTCTCTACTTTGAAGAAGAGGAAGTGCGATGTCTTCAGTCGACACAAGCCATCCATGATGTCTTCAGCCAGTATAAAAACACAGCACGCCAGTATGCCTATTTCTATAAAGTCATTCAGGTGAGTGAGTCAGGCGGGGAGGAATAGACCTCCTGCATGTGTGTCCATTTGACATCTTTTTGTAGATCCCTAAGCACTTTCCTTTTAAGCTAAAGGGTATTTAGGTTCCTTTCATCATTTCCACTTTTGTAGAACTACTAATACATAGTTTAAGCATATCTGGCTTCATCAGCATCCAGGACCAATACAAGTAGCAGTTGTTTCTCACTGACTAAAGTTGCTGAGTTTTTTGAAAATAAGATTTAGATTTTATAAGCCATGAATTTTATCAAATATGAAAAGGTTCCCTGTGCATAATATCTCTAGGAACATTAGAATTGATTTCTAGGAGCTGGATAGATGGCTCAGAGGTTAAGAGCCTTTGTTGTTCTTGCAAAAGCTGGGCTTCAATTCCCAGCACTTACATGATGGTGTACAGCCATCTGTAGTTCCTGTCCCAGGTAATCTGATGGCCTTTTCTGATTTCCTTAGGCAGAAGGCAACATATGGTACACAGACATACATGTAGATAAAAATGAATACATCTAATAAATTAAATTAAAAAATAAAAATTGGTAAAAGTTAAAATTAATTTCTACTATATTCATTGGTTGAAAAAAATTGACAGTTATATCACCTGCAAGGTGATTTGCTTATGTTTTCAAAATGTACTACAGTTTATTACATGTTATATATTTAGGTAGTTGTAAGTGAAATCTCTAGAGGGTTGCTTTTGACTTTCTATGTTTGGGGGTTCCATAACAGCATTTCAGGAAGTCAAAAGCAATAAAATGAGATTACCACATCTTGAAAACGAAACAGTATAGGACAGATGATTTATAAAACAACCACATCAGCCCAATTAAAGCCAATGTTGCAGTTCCCCACTTCGCTGAGCAGGGGGTGTCTTTTCCAGACTCTCCTTTGCAGTACTTGGGTCTGCCTTGGTCATGCTGCACTTTACCATGGAGAACAGGAATGGTAACTGCCTGTTCCCTTTTTTTTTCTTGGGCAGTTTGACAGCCTGAATTGGCCTGATGAGGTTGTTTTATAAATCATTTGCCCTTAGTGTTTTGTTTTCAAGATGTGGTAATTTCATTTTATTGTTTCTCCTTTTGTCTCTGACTCTGTGTGTGAAATGTAGATTAGGGGGTATGGTTACTTATGTGGGTTAGCAGGAAGGCCTCATTAGGAAGGGCATTTGAGTGATGGTCCCTAAGCTGGATGATCCTGAGGCAAACCGAAGCAGTAGAGGATAATGTGTCCAGATAACAGCCCAGTGGCCATGAGGGAAAGAGCACTGGCTTGTAATAAGACAAACCTCTGGGAAACCTGATTCCGTCATACTTCTTGTTCAAATGGAATTAATTTGCAGCTGGTTGCTTTACTCAGCTGGTGCCATGTAATCACTGAGGGTGGGCCTTGTAGTCGACTTGTCAGGGCTTACCCACCTCACCACTGTTTAGCATTGTGCTGTGTCATAGTGGGCAGTTTCTGTGGTTGTCCACAGGTGGGAAGATACAGCCCCAACTTCCAGGGGAAAGTGGACAGAAGGAGGTGAGCTATGTGAAGCCCTTGGGCTTGCTTCAGAAATACTCCACTTGGATCCTTCAGCCCATGTTGCTTGGTTGTTACAGGTTTTTTTGTTTTTGTTTTTGTGTTTTTAAAATGGTTTTCACTTCTTCTTGGTGTTGGGATACTTTACATCAGTCCTTTTAACCTTTTCTTCTGTAGTCTCTAGGTGGGCAAGTATGATGAAAAGTCTCCTGTTAGCCTAGAGACCAAGACCATAGAATGGGCACAAACTTGGAACCCTCCAATTCTCATAGTTCTGTTGTTTGTTTGGGAACTTGGACTTTTAAATCTTAAAAGTTCAAACAAGTTTTAGTGTTTTCTAGAATTTAAAATAATGTTAAATGGCGTACTGCAAAGTCAGGTTGGCACTGTGGAAAACAGCTCTCCTCCTAACTCAGGGTGCCCCGCTGTTTTGTGAGAAGTACTGTTAGCCTGTTAGTGTAGTCTGTCACCCTGGTTCTTTTCTTTCTCCTCCTTGCCTCTCCCCTTCCTCCTCCTCTTCCTTCTTTTTTGAGACAGGATTTTGTTATATAGTCCTGGCTGGCCCAGAATTTTTTATGTAGATTAGGGTGGCCTTGAATGTGTGGGAATTTTCCTGTCTTCTGTGCTGATATTACAAACCCGCTGCACACCATACCTAGCTGACGGCTGTGGTTCTTTTTCTGAGGAAAACATGATCATCCCTAATAGGGATGAAAGCACATTATGAGCTTTTGTAGAAAGGTTTGTTTGTTTGTTTGTTTTTTGAGACAGGGTCTCACTGTGTAACCCTGTCTGACCTGGAATTTGCTTTGTAAACCAGGTTAGTCTCAAACTCACAGACTTTCTTGCCCTCACCTCCTGGGTGCTGGGATTAAAGGCCTGCTCTATCATGTCTGACCTGTAGAAAGTTTCTTAATCAGGAATTCCAATTACGTGCTTGTTGGAATAGAAGCTCTAGGCAGCTTAGAAACGGGCATAACCTGAGAGGCAACCCAGCAGGTCAGGTGTACATCAGGAGATGTGGTGGCAGATTTAAGGAGCAGCTGTTCTGCATTAGCCAGAGGCCCAGAACTGATAGGAGGACCAGATATATATATTAGAGTGCCTTACAAGCGTGGTCCAAGGAGTTCAACATTTGTCACACCACAGAAAAGAAAAGGCAAGAATCTGTAGTTGTTTGGTCCACAACGCTGGATGTCTCTGAGGGTTTCTGGAAGACTACTGGTTTTCAGTCTATGTTAGAGTCCTGAAGAAGTTAGATTTAATACTGATTGCAGCAACAGGATAGTGGATTTGCTAGTGAGAGTAAAGGCAAGCAGGAAAAAAGTTTCCTTCTTCCATGTCTTTTTTTGAGAGCCACCACCAGAAGGTGCCATCCAGGTTGGGCTGGGTATTTCTTCAAATAATCTGATTAAGAAAAATCTCTCACAGGACAGCAGCTTGGGTCTCTGCCAATTCCAGATGATTTCAAGTTGACAACCAAAATTAGTCATCACACTTGTTAAGCCATCTTTTGAATACAGCTGTTTTTCATGTTTTAGAATATTCTCAATACTTCTGAAAGTGTTGAATAGTCAGTCAGAGTAAATACAGATATTTTTATTGTCTGCTGTATTTTGTTTGTGCTGTGTCTTCCTTCTTCAGGAGCAGTGAAGGTCTCTTCCTCATGCTTTTTCAGGATCAGATGCTAGGCCACTAGCAGCTCAGTGCATCATCAGTGTCCTAGCCCTCAGGTAGAGAGGGAAGATCCCCATTATGTTGAATTTACACATATATTAACATTTCATCATGTGATCTGCCCTCAGGGTGTCTTGTTTTTTGGTTTTTTTTGTTGTTGTTGTTTGGGTTTTTTTGTTGTTGTTTTTGTTTTTGCTTTGAGGATCTTCATCTTTTCCAGGGACATGAAAACCCTTCCCCAGAGAAATATCCATGAGTGCTCTGCCACAGATCTTTGCAGGCCACAGGGAAGGGCTGTCCATGTTCCATTTCTAGTTGTTATGGTTATGATTTTCATTTAGAATTACCTTCCTGAGTGTCTGTATGTAGCTCTTCAGAACTGAAGACTGCTCTTCTCTGACTGCTGGCTTGAGGGCTTTTTTGTCAGGGCTCAGAGTAAGTGCTCCACATCTCTGTATATCTATGCTGTAATGCTGGTCCTTGTCAGATCTGTATCACTTAGTAAAGAGCTTCACACTGTTCTCCAGTGTTTGGAGTTATATTCTAAATGTGTTATGACTAACCTCTGGTAATCAGAAGATTCCTTAGGATTTAGGTTTCTGTGTACTACATTTTTATTGTAATGTTTTTCGGTCTTTTGTCTTTTGATTGTCTAAATCCTAGGCAAAGTATTTCCTGTGCACTTTCCTCTCAGCATATTTTTATGTTCAAGGGCTTCTTGGTGTGGGCACTTTTGTTAGTTCAAATGAACTGACTTTAGCTTTCTTTATAGAGTTGTTTTTTGTTTTGTTTTGTTTTTAATGGAGTCTTGCTAGACCTTTGCTTCTCCTCCCTCGTGTACTGGAGGCTTGGGTGTCTGGTCTTCAGGCAGCCTTTCAGATCCTGCACTGTACTCTTTTCTGTCTGTCTGTCTGTCTGTCTGTCTGTCTCTCTCTCTCTCTCTCTCTCTCTCTCTCTCTCTCTCTCTCTCTCTCTCTTTCCCTCCCTCCCTCCCACCCTTTCTTTCTCCTTTCCTTCCTTTTTCTTTCTTTCTTTTTCAATGCAGGGTAGGTGAACAGGATTTTACTTAGAAGTAGAGTAACATAGGAGACCCTGAAAAGAGATTGCCTGAGATTGTATTCTTAGGTGCTTAGCAATCACTGTGCCCTTTAGGTTCTGAGCATGAGACAGGAGTCTCAGATAGGCACTGAGAGCCCACCTGCTGGTGGAGCATTGTACTGCAGTTTGATGTTAACACTCAAAGTTCAGGAGCTAAGTTTAGACTAACTAAGCTGCGTGCTAGAAAAGCCTTCTATGGGTTGGGAGCCCTCAATAGGGGTAAATTTTCTATCAGTTTGTGAACAGGAGCCAGAGAAGAAAGGACTGGTGATGGGAGGAAGAACCTGGTTTATAAAACTTACAGTTTTACGGCTGTGAGTTTAAGGCCAGTCTGGTCTACGAAGCAAGTCCAGGACAGCCAAAGCTACACAGAGAAACCCTATCTCAGAAAAACCAAACAAACAAACAGAAAAACAAACAAGAAGAGAAGAAGAAGAAAAGAAGAAGATGATTTAAAAAAAGAAGATGCTCCTAGTAAATCAGGACATACCACAGGTCAGCTCCATGTGAGACTTCCACATGGCAGCATGTAACCAGTTTTGTGATAGAAATGAGTGGAAAGGTAGAATTTGGCTTAAACTCAGATTTGAAACCATGTACTTGTGTGAAAGTGAATCAAATCCAGTTAGATTTTACTTTCTGTACTCAGTTGAATGATCAAGTGAAAAAGAAACAGATCAGAGGATAAGCTGTTTGTTTAACTGGTAATTGTTATCATGTAACATGTCATATACTGTGACAGGGGACATTATTTTGTGTTAGACTAAGAATTTTCATAGACACACATTTTCCTCTGTTGAGACTTTAAAATCTGATTTGGGTTTAATAGTCTTGAAAGTCCATTCACTTCCCAGTTTAAGTGACTTGTTGCATGTTACTTGGATTTTCCCTTGTGGAGAAAGTGATTTCTATATTAATTATCTTGTTTCAGTGTGAGAGAATCATTCATATTACATTTCCATTTTTTCTGCTTCTTGGTTTCAGAATAGAGTATGGCAGTCTTGAATTGGGTGTCTTCCTTGGGCAGGCAACTTCTAGCTAGCCAGGGCCGTGGTGGCAGAATAGGTGAGCAGCCGCTGTCACAGTCACTGCTACACCTGCTACAGCCTTCTCTGACCATGGGACCCTGAAAAGAGGAAGAAGAAGCTGCCACTTTTGGCTCATGCTGTGCCATGGCAGTTGTGGCTAAATACAGACTGTTTGTTTGTCTTATCTGCTGCTATTTGTATCTACCAATAGCATCACAGGATGTTCATTTGCTGTCACATGTGGAGACCCTGTAACACAAGCCTTTCAGGAATGCACTAAATTAGATGTAGGACCTTGAGCACCAACTTGTAGTGTCCCCCCGTCTTCAGATCCTTTCCAAGACTAGAGATCAGAAACTGCAGGTGGTATCCAACTATGTGTGTGCTTACTTTATAAAATAAGGGATTAATAGTAACTAATAAAATAGAACAGTTATAATAGTATACTGTAATAAAATAGCATCACCGGTGGGCCATTGTTAAACTAAACACAGGTCATTTGAACATAAGTATTGCGGTATTTAGACACTGATAAGTGACTAAAGGGGTAGTATATACAGCATGGATACTTGCAACAGAGGGTGATGCACATCCCTGACAGAACACAAAGAACAGCACAAGATTTAATCACATTTCTTTGAAGAACGTACAATTTAAATGTTGGGGATTATTTCTGGAATTTTCCACTTAATACTTTTGGAGTATGGTTGACCTTGATTAGTTGAAATAGTGGAAAGAAAAATCTTAGATGAGTAGGATTACTGTGGTAGAGACTACAGTGTTCTGGGACTTGGGGACCAATATACCCAGTGTCCTAGTTGTTTATTGGTATACATGTAGATAAGTATGTTGGTTGTTTTTTGTCAACTTGGGAAGGGGAAATCCTGAGAAATGACTCCATAAGATGGCCTGGAGGCAAGTCTGTGGGAGTTTTTCTTAATTAGTGATTGGTGTGGGCAGGCCCAGATCACTCTGTGGATGGTGCTAGGTTTTATAAGAAAACAGGGTAAGCAAGTTATGGGGAACAACCCAATAAGCAGCATCCTTTCGTGGTCTCTGTATCAGCTTCTGCCTCTAGGTTCTTGCCCTGAGTTCTTGCCCCAGCTTCCCTTAGTGAAGGTGAAATAAATACTTTACCCCCAGGTTGTTTTTGGTCGTGGTGTTCAATCTCAGCAGAAGGAACCTAAGTAAGAATGTGTATCCACTTCCCTGGGTTGCTGGAGTGTGCCGTACATGCCTAACACTTTCCTCTAAAAGCAGAAGTAGTACAGGAGCGTCCCAGGCTACAGTCCCGATGGTCACTCCCAGCTAGTGGGAGCTCTTCCGCTTTTCTATTCCTCCCACTTGACTGGGTCTTTTCTTTTTACCTGGAAACTAGCCTTAAGAGTCCTTAATCTTGAACAAACTAGCTAATTCTCTCTGGCTTCAGTTCTTTGTGTGGTTGCTACCCTGTCTGTCTCTTTTTCCAACATCATTTCCCCTTAATTATTTAACTCAACTGATGCTTTTTGAGTGTCTCTCAAGTGTGGAGTATTACATTTAGAGGCAGGTACTGGGAGGATAAAGAAGTACCTGTGTGTTGCTAGGGCTGGAATCCAGTGCCACTGAGCCACACTCCTAACTTCATAAAGGTTTTCTGTAACCCTGTTTCTCTTTTGGAGAGTATCTGGTAGAAATCTTTTGAACTTACCTGGTATTTTCGCAAGTTAGGTTGAGATTATGTATTTTTGGCAACAATGCATAAAAGTCAAATTGTACCCTGCTCAGTTGTTTAGCTTTTAGCTTAAAATAATTTTATGGTTATAGACAAGTTACAAAAATAAGGTATAATGCTCACACTCACTTTGCCTGGTCTGGCCTAGCATAATGCCTTATGCAACCACAGTATAAGATGTGAGCCAGTAGGTCAGTGGTGACGCAGGCTTTCCCTTAGCTGTACTTCTTCCTCTTTGCTTACAGTTTTTCTAACATCTCAGTCACCTGACACTGTCTTGAAGAATACTCTGGTAGCTGCTTTGTAGATATCTCTCATTTAATATTTATCTGAAGTTTTTCACATTAGACTGAGATTATGTTTTTGGCAGGGGTACCATAGAAGCCAAGTTGTGTCCTCCCTAGGGGACACATACATTAATGTGCTTTATTAATGATTTTTCCAATAAAGTGGATGCTTGACAGCAAGCAAATGCCCTATTTTCATTTACTAGTTTTTGAGCCCATTTTTGTCCTCTGCCGTAGGTATGTATGACTGTGGTGGGTGCCGGCTGGAAATTTTCTGATTTGTTTTTTTTCTTCTATAGGTGTTGGAATTTTGCTTTGAAGAATAGCTGCTCCTATTTCTCTATTTATTGATTTATTATTCAGTGGTTCATATCAACAAGGATTCCTGAATACTTACTTAATTTGATGGGTTATATAATCCATTGTTCTCACTGTTGTTTTGATACACTGTTTTTAATGACAATTGATTTCTTCTTCAGTTTTAACTATTTGGAGAACATCCTGTGCAACATTTGCCATAAGCTAAATGCATGGAAGTATGCTAAATAAAAATTTGTTGAAATAACTAATTTTTGCATCACACATCACTTAAACAGTTCATTTAGCTCCAGAGTAGAAGGTAGCTGTGGGTAGTGCTTACTAGTGCTGCTAGTCCCATCCTTCCTTAAACATTTCTCTGGAGCTAGAGGTTCCATGCAGAGTGCTTTGTTCTTAGAAGACTTAATAGTAATATCACAACTAATAAATGAGCTATGAGCAGCAGAAGTGAGAGTGAAGGAACAAAGAGCGGTGAAGTGACAGAAGCCAGTTTGGTGGACTAAAGGTACCAAGAAGAGAGAGCATTGGATTCTTATGTTCAGCTATGGGAGCCACAAGTAGAAGTCATGAGGCATACAAGGGCAGTAACAGTTTCTGCTTTCATGGTGTTCTTGTGACTTGGCTGGAAGTGTTTTCTGTTCAGGTCAGCAATATCCATTTGCAGAGTGCTTGTAGGGGCTGTCCTCAAGAAGTACAGGGGTGAGGGTGGGTAGCAAGAGCTTTTGTGCACATCATATGGCTGCCCTTTGGGGCAGAGCTATAACCATGCTTTTGTGGTATTATTACAGAGGAGGGGAGGAAGCTTAGTTTTTAAAGAAATGCACTGGAGGTGGAGCTTAGTGCCTCGTGCTTGTGGGATGAACACTCTATACCAACTGCAGTCTCAGACCTCCTTGCCTCTCTTCTGAGTGCTATGATATTTCCAGTGGTCCAGAAGGGAGGGATGTGTCTCCATTGTGTGCTGTAGGAATGGGGGATGTGGGAGCTGCTTCCTGGGTGCCAGGATGTCTGCAATTTTTGAATCAGGTTTAGGGCAGTTCTCTTGGGTGCAGGCCTTGAGCTTCTACACAGTTCAATGAACCAGTCATTGTTTTTAAGCTTGTTTGTGGTTTTAATTTAGGGACCAAGAAGTTTTTGTTTAAGGACAGAGTGCTTTGGTCTAAAATCCTTCAGGGTGTTGTGTGTACCGAAAGTTGGACGTACCTTTTTGGCTGGGAGGGTCATGTGCGTACAGGACCATTCTGTGAGCTTGCTAGACATTTGTTTAGCACCTTAATGAAACATCCAGCCCTGTAGAGAACCTCTTTGCTAGAGTTGGAAGATGCACATCTTTGGAGGGTGTAAACTCTCCATTATCTGGGTTCTGCAGAAGCCAGCAATGTGTCATTGCGTCTTCACTATTATCCTACGTGGCCAACTTTTTTCATGGTACAAAAAATGCAAATAAACCAGAGGCTAAGAAGAAGCCAGGGCTGGTATAGTCTGTGGAGAGTTGTCAATGTCATTGCCATCTTGGTTGGAGTTGCTGGCTATCTTGAAATGTCTTAAACTATGTGTTCTTGCTTGTTCCTGGTAGCCATTCTCATTATTTTTTAATGTGAGTTCAGTTTATGAACATGTCTTTGTTCCTTGTGAGGTTCCCACATTTGTGAATTAGTCATTTAAATATGTATCTGATATTCATCATCTTTATAAAAGCTGTGGATCTGTCATTTTAAAATCTAATTTGAGTTTCTCACTGTGCCCACTTGTTTTGTATAATGCCATAGCACTTCAAATAGGCTCTTTATCTTCTGGAAATTTGGTGCCCTTTGTTTTCTCTCTCTTTATTTTCTGCCTTTAATTTCAGTGATCTCTGGGAGATTGTTTTTCACTGTGTCCATGGTTCTATCTGGGGGAAAACCATACCTGGTATAATATTGATGCTGAGAATGGGCAAAGGATAACATTTTGTGGTGTGTCCATATGAGCCTGAAACTTTGTAGCCATTCTCATGTCCTTCTATGGAAGCTCCTCAGATTTAGACTCTAGCATGTGCAACCTGCCCTGTTCACCATAGCGCCCCTGGTCCCTCACGCAGAACCCTGGCCTTCCTCCCCTTCCTTAGCCCTTGCATGCCTGGCCTGTTGGAATTCAAACTTGTGACTTTATCACTCAGCTTAGGAGTAGACATCCAACAAAGTAGTATGCATATGTTGTCCCCTAGTACCAGATATTCACCTACTAGCACCTACAAAAGCACCTGTATGGATGCAATACATACACAAATCCCTGGTAATAGAACTCAGGCCTGATACTTCTCCAAAAAAGGAGAAAGGGAGGAAAATAATACAATGCTTTTTGGCATTTCAGTTTGAGCTGCTGCTCCGGTGTCCTAAAGGTGTGCCCCAGTATTACATGCCCTCTGACCTTGGTTTTTTATCTTAAAGCAGATTAGTATCCATTAGCATTTCCTGTTTCCTTACTTTCTGTCTCCTCAATATGATTACTACCCACCAAGGGCAGGAACTTTATTTCATTGTCGGAGGATAACTAGAAATGACACAGAGATAGTGCTTCGTAATTATTTATTGAGTAATGTCATAGCTGAAATAGCAGACAGCTGACATTCAAAGTAAAACAAAACTCTGCTGGACACTGCATTCTGCAGCCCACTGGGAGCTGTGATTGCATCAACAATATTGAGGAATTGAGTGTTGGGATGGATCCACTGAGCTGTTGTTGCCAGTCAAGTGTTCTTCTGCTGAACTACATCCTCCGCTCCCTCCCCTCTTTTCTGAGACAGGGTTTTTTTTTTTTTTTTTATGTTAGAGTAAGCTGGCCCAAACTGTCCATATAGCCTTTACTAGCTTCAAATTTGTTATCATCCTGCCTCAACTGTTCAGCTGCTGGGATTATAGGTATGTTGCCAATGTGTCTTGTTAATTCCATTTTTTATTTTTGTTTTTAAAAGGGGGGTATTTGCCTGTATCTTGTATTCACGTTTCCATGATGATGAGCTACCATGTTTTGTTTTTTTCTGAGACAGTTTTTCTGTGTAGCCTTGGCTGTGCTGGACTCAATTTTTAGACCTGGCTGCCTCAAACTCATACAGATCTGCCTACCTCTGCCTCACAGAGTCCTTAAATTACAGGTGTGTGCCAGCCATCACCCAGGCTAAGGTCAGGCTTTATTATGTAGATTGTGAAGTGCTGTTCTTTCTTTAGATTTTGTGTGTGTGTGTGTGTGTGTCAGTAGGCCTGACTTTTGACCTTCTCACGCTCTCACAAGCAGTCATTTTTAGTTGTTCTACTTTACCAACACTTCATCTTCTGGGACATTGGGGTGGGTGTACATGTTTAGCTTTTTGTGGCTTTGACTTCTGGATGACTGAAAGTGCTAAGCAAGTTTCTGTTTGCTTACCAGCTCCATGGCCATCATCTTTCGGAAGATCAGAAGAGCTGTTCAAATCTTCTGCTTATTTAAATGTATTTTATTCAATCTCTTAGATCTGAAACTTGTGCTATAAACACAGTGTATATCTGAAATGCTTCCTGTAAATCATTATTAAATCATCAAATACTTTGCATAATTTTAAAATAATTTTTGAGATCCTGTGGTTTTTGGAGGGTTATATAACATTATTAATTTTTATGATTGTGGTTAAAACATGTAACTAATAAATAATTAGTTTCATAGTGTTCTGTAATCTTTATTAGTAAGCTTTCCACCACTCAGGACAGAGAGTCTCTACACGAATTAGTAATTCTCTCCCTTCCTGGCATTGTCCAATTCTAGTTTGGCACTCTCTTCTAAATGTGTCCATAAGATGTGGGTTTTGTGACTTTTTAGTTTGTAGCTTATGAAGTCATTTCCAAATGATTTTTTTTTTTATGACTAGACATTCTTAATTTTAAGGATCTTTATGTTACCAGTCTCATTTTATAGATAGTGCTTTTTGTGTTCATCTTAAGAATATTTTGTCTAGCCCAGAAGTTCTCAGCTGAGTAGATTTGTCCCTTGAGAGATAGAGACATTTTTGGCTATTACAACTGCACTATGGATGCTGAAAAAATATAACAGATACAACAAAGAATGATCTAGCCCCAGATGTCAACAGATTGAAGTTGGAGCTCAGGACTCAGTTGGGGCTCAGGATGTGATGCTATGTTTATTTATGTATTTGTTTTCTGGAAGTATTACAGTCTCTGGAGAGAAATTTTGGTCTTTCTAACATGTGTGCCCTTAGCCTTTTGTTGAAAACAAAACTCGGTTTATTTATGGTGGAGAGCTTTGTATGTATGGGTCATACTGACAGATGGCACTAAGGTGGTAGTGTTTGGAGGTTTAAAGTCAATGTCCGAACATGAGGGTACATGACCTGGCTTTTGTACAAGCTACAGGCTTTATCCTGTCCAGTCTGACCACTGAGCAGATTTTATGGAGGTAAAACACTCATACACATACCAAGTAAATCTTTAAGAACTCAGAATTTCTCATTGTTGCTTAACTTTGAGGTTACAATTGTAATGAAAACTGAAATCCTGACTGATTTCCTGAACAAAAGAGTAAATTCAGGAAACAACTTGACTGTAAAGGGCTTTATCAGAATTGCCATCTGGTTCTTGGCACACAAGTGAGATGAGTAACTGGATGCTTGCCGGATGGGGAGGAATGTGTTCTTCCATTTTTATCATTGTAGTTCAGTGTCTTTCCACCTGTCAGGTATGTCATAAATTTGCCTGTTTAGGCATACAGATTGTGGTATGGGTATGCAACTGATTAGGAGAGCTGAGAGGAGAAGTATACTGAACCTTGTGGCAGCTGGTACTCAGCAGGCAGTGGTGGGAGAGAGGTGTGGAGACACTTCCCTCTGCATTCGCAGCCCGGGTGGATTCATAGGATTCTTAAGCCAACATCTACTAATTTTAACATTCGAATCCATAGCTGTAGGGTGGTCAGATGAGGAGCATCACTGTGTCCAGTGTGTATTATAGGATTATAACTGTTCTGCTGGTGGTGACCCCTGGGAGAATGATTTGATAATTAATAAACCAGTTGATGTAGGATTATTAGACTCAAGGTTTTGCTCTAAAATCCACAAACAAGCTGCTGTGTAGGGTACTGCCACTGCCTCTGGGACTCTTCTGAACTTGTGAGTGCTGCAGCTGGAAGGAATGTGAGTTTGGAATTAGAATCACTACGTTGGAGCTGTTGTGGGGGTTGTCAGGTCACTTAGGCTCAGTTTCCTCATCCAGTAATGAGGATGCCAGTAACTGACATATGTTGGGAAGATTGGCTGAGAAGTTTGAGACTTTTGTGTGGTGTAAACTTAACCAAATGAAAGGGCCTGGCTTTGTGAACTTTTTTCTGCTTTTCACCATGTGTTTTTTTGTGTTACGTTTCAGTGTATGAAGCACTGTGGCAGGCAGGTGGAGTCTAGGGACTCTTCGACTTGCTAGCTGACCTGGAGCTATTTCCAAGCCTTAGTTTATATGAAATAGAGGTAGTGACAGTACTAGTCCCACAGGGGTGTTATGACATTAAATCCATTAGCACCTGTAAAATGTTAAGAATAATTACGAACCTGACACCTGTAGGCACTTGAGAAATGTTAATTGTGCCCTTACAGTTTCTACCAGAGCTGAGTTGCATAATAGTGAAACCCAGGACTGCCCAAGCGTGCCCCTGTACTGACCAGCACACTGACAGCAGAAGGGGTTGGTTCTTAAAGCAATACACTAGGCAGCACAGTAGACATTGTGAGTTATGGGGAAAATGTGGTGGTGAATCAGGTGCCCACCTTGCTGAAATATCTGCCGAGTGAATTTTCATTATTTGTAGGTCATATTAGGGCATATTAGATACTCCAGAGAAAACCAAGTAACTTTGGTGTAAGAGACTGTTTCCAACTTTTTCTTTTAAGAAAGGTTTAAACTTATATTGTGCGTGTACATATAGCCTGCCATGTGTAGAGGTCACAGGACAACTTATGGGAGATGGGTTTCTCTTCCACCTTATGGGTTCTTAGGGGTTGCGTTCAGGTTGTCAGGCTTGGCAGCAAGCACTTTTACCCACTGAGCCATCTTGTTGGGCCCCCAATCCTTTCTAAATGAAACTTTGCGGGGAGGGGACTGCTGAGACTCAAACCTGGAGTCTTGTCTCATGCACTGTAGACAAGGGCTCTGCCACCAAACTACAGCTTCATATCTAAATGGAACTTAAAAAAAAGAGTAAGTTGTAGGTCTACAATAAAAATAAGTAAATAAATAAATAGGAGGTAGATCAGAGTCTTTTCTATTTGGCAGAATTTTGGTGAGCCAGAACCCCAAAGAGCAGATCACAGAACCGTAGCATGGGGTTTACTCCTCTAGCTTTGTTCCGGAATGTGCCAATGGACTGTAGTAAAAGAAGTTAGCTAAGCAGCCATGGTTTTAACATTTTCCATGGTGCAGCCAGCACAGGACCCAGCCCCTGGATTCAATGCAAGTGAGTATAAGAGGCTTGGATTCCCTTCCTGCGTTGGGGTGTGTACACAGAAGGCTTACCCAAAGACTAGCATCCTGGGCTGCAGACCTGGAAAGCTGCTGTAGGGCATCATGCTGTTTCCTTCTGCTTCACAGCTTTTATCTCTTTTAAGGAATGAAAGCAGGTGTGTGGAGGCAAAGAGACCAAAAATAAACCCTTAAGTATGCATGGTGGGCCTTATGGAGATCTTCAGATTACCTGATTTTCACATGTGACTTTGGAGATGGAAGGGGTTCAGATGGGCTCCTATACTGGGTTTGGTTCTGGTTAAGAACTAGCAGAGACACACCGGTGTGATGCATTGTCTTGGCAAGAGTACATAGAATGTATTTGAAAGGACTCACACGTGGCCAATAGCTATACATTTGGAACTAAAATAGAAAATTTGTCACGAGGTCAAAGAAGAACATAATGGAGACAGGAGGGGCAAGAAGCTGCCATTATACTAACAGCAACTCTAATAGACCAAATTCTGCAGCTCCCTTGATCAGGCTCCTGCCTCTAGCTGAAGAGAAGCAGGGTCCCTGCCTTCACTAGTTCCTCACCCTCACCATTCTTGTCTTTTCCTTTCACCTACTCCTGGTGGCAGAACACACCCATGGCTTTACGTGTTTCTTTTTTTTTTTCTTTGTTCCTGTGCACACATTTATCCCTCTTTCTTAAAGGCAGAAAGGGAGTGCCTTGTTGGAATGAGGGAGCCAAGGCTTCACCAGCCTGCAGCAGACACACAAGGAGTGAGAAAAAGCATGTGGTTGTTGGGCACCCCTGAGATTTCACTTTACTGTGGCAAATCCTAGACCATCTTTACTGAGAAAGTGTGATGTGCTTGTGTGAATTTTCTTAGATATGTATACTTGGAAGTTAACAACTTGTAAGAATTTGTTTTCTAGAGGCTTAAAACAACACATTTATTATCTCATGTTTTCTAGAGGCTTAAATCAACATTATCTTGTATTCTCTCTAGGCCAGGAGTGCAGGTCTGGCCTGACTGGGTGTCTGCTTCCATGGCTCTTATTTGGGGCCATATAGCTATGTGGTTCTGACTGGCTGTTGGATATACGTATTTAGGGCTGTGGCTATTTCTTGTTGGCTGGAGGCCACTCTCAGTTCTTTGCCATATTAGGCCCTTATTTTGTAGTGTTGGTGGTATTGAGGCTGAGCACAGGACCTTGCACATGCTAGGCCTTGTACTCTGTCGTTGACTTATGTCCGCAATTTTTCCCTTTTCCCTTTGAGATGGAATCTTACTGAGTTTTCTAGACTGGCTTTGGACTTCACTCTGTAGCCTGAGAAAGCCTTGAACTTGTGATCCTCCTGCATCAACCTCCTAGGAAGCTGCGACTATAGGCCTGTGCCGCAGGTCCTGGCTAGGCCCTTAGTGTTTTTAACATTCTCAAATCTTGTTGCTCCCTATGGTGGCTTGAATGAGATGTTCCTGCATACTTTTAAGCATTTGAGTACTTGGTCCCCAAGTTGTTTCAAAGCTTTGGACCATTCCCAGTTCATTCTCTTCTTCCTGCTTGTGATTTAAGATGAAAGCTCTCAGTTTGCTGTTTCAGCCTCCATACCTGCTGCTTCCCTCCCATGAAAACCTTTATCCTTCTGGAACCATAAGACAAATAACCACTTCCTTTTATAGGTTGCCTTAGTCTTGGTGTTTTATCACAGCAGTGAAAGAGTAACTAATACGGCCTTTTTCCTGTCATTCTCTGTGTTAGACTCAGCCTTTGGTAGATTGTCTTTCTCAAAGGAGAACCTCTTTATTTCTGGTGTTTTATTTACTGGTGGTGTTTCCTAAGTTTTTTGTTTTGTTTTGTTTTGATTTTTTTTTTAACCTGAAAAGATGAAACTCATTGTTTCTCAGGTACCAGAAAAAATACGTGGTAGGATTTGTCTTTGTTTTATATATGGAGAAACTAACATCAGACAGGAGCTGCTCAGGGCCCCACAGTAGGACCTTGTGTGTTTGGATGCCACCAGTTTTGCCTCTTACCTACCACTCTCCTGCACACAGTCCTTGAGCAAGTACTTTCTCTTTTTGCTGTGCCTTATGCTCTCTGCCCCAGGTGTCAGAGCTTGGCCGTCTCTGGAGCCCAGCCCCCTTCCACCTGCCCGATGTGTCAGTGCAAGAT
Organism: Pachyuromys duprasi; assembly: GCA_028658305.1. NCBI lineage: Eukaryota > Metazoa > Chordata > Mammalia > Rodentia > Muridae > Pachyuromys > Pachyuromys duprasi. The sequence continues at coordinate 8,902,569 of CM053765.1, forward strand.
CAGCTTCTGCTGACAGTGCCTGCAGCCTCTGCTTTGCAATTCCAGCATATGCCCAGTATCTTAGTGTATGATATTTTCAACACTTGGACTCTAGCCTTGGTGTTACTTACTTGGTGAGGGCGGAAGGTCCTCCTGCTATTTCATCCCCCATAAAGACTGGTGCATGGCAGACAGTACCAGTTTGGTGAGTTGGTGGAGCGAGCTCTGCTCCAGACTGTTTTGGTGGAATAGAGGGGACACGGACCATCTTAGGTAAAGTTGTACCACTCTTGTGGCCTGACTTCAGCCTTTATTATTTTCTGTGCAATATTACTTAGTTACTTTAACTTGATTATTTTTCTGAGGTTGATAAAAACCTTTCTTAAAGATTTTACACTTGTTTCTTTTTTTTTTTTTCTTTTGGTTGTTGTTGATAAAATTCATCCTACAATTCTCACATCTCTTTTGTTCATGAAAATCTCTTAGAAAATAGCCCATTGTTTCATTAGTATTTAAAAAGGGGGAAAGCAGTAAAGGACAGTATCTCATGTAGCCCAGGCTAGCTTCAAACTTGATATATAGCCAGAGATGACCTTGAATTCTTGGTCTTCCTTTCTAATTTTCCTGTGCTGTTATTTAAATACTTAAATACCACACCTGGACAGCTAGTGGCATAGGGACTATTATTTTTTGTTGTTTGTTTGTTGTTTTGTTCTTTTAATGGGCACATACTTCAGGCAGATAGCAGATTGAAAGATTATGGTTATTAGCTGGACATAGTGGTGCATGCCTTTATTTCCCGCATTGGGGGAGGCATCTCTGTGAATTTGAGGCCAGCCTAGTCTACAAAGGGAGTCCACAACAGCCAATGCTACAATGGAGGAACCCTGCCTTGAAAAAACCAAAACCCAAACCAAAACAACAACAACAACAAAACAAAACAGAACAACGTACCGTTAAAATGTCTTTTACTAAACTTCCATTGAAACAAAGAAGCTGTCTGGTCTGTAAATAGGTTTGTTGATGCAGATTGTAATAAGAGCTCGACTAGAAATGCTCCAGGCATTCTTTTCTACCCAACAGTTTCCTTAGAACCACTTGGGCCTAATTCAACTGATATCACTATCATAGCTTCTGCCTGCTGTTCCCATGGAGTTTATCATTGGAGGCAGGTAGCATCCTGTGTTGGGGAGAGGAGGCAGAGTGCAGGAACAACAAAGCCAAGCCTCTCTCCACTGTGATGAGTAGGGATCTGAGCAGGCACAGGAGGCCAGGCTCCTCCTAAACTTCTGATGCTCCAAGGCTCTCTCCTCTCCTGCCACTAGTCTCTTGGTGGTCATTGAAATTGTCTTAATCCTTTGAGGATGCTCCTCCTCCTCCTCTTCTTCTTCTCTCTCTCCTTCCCTCCCTCCTTCCCTTCTCCCCTCCAACTCTCCCTCTCCCTACCTCTCTCTCTTCTCTCCCTCCTTCTCTCTGTATCTTCCTCTCCCCCTCTCCTTCTCTCCCTCCCTCTCTCTTTCCATCTCTCCTCCCCTCCCCCTCTCTTTCCCTATGTCTCTCTCCCTTCCTTATCTCTCTCTCCCTTCCTCCCTGTCCCTGTCCCAAAGATAAAGTCTTTGCAAAGGAATAAAGGATAAAGGGTTGCAAAGGAATCCATACAGTGGCTGTGTGCATGACTAGATTAGTGAACATTTACTTTTAATTAAAACTGTTTTATTACTTCTGGGGAAGCCAGACAGTGGCAGCTGTGACCAAGGGATCCATCTGTGGCATAAACAACCTGAGTTGTTCAGCAGTCTAGCAGGAGATCTCAGGCCCTTCTCGTACCCCTCCATGGCCTTTAGGTTTCAGCCTTCCCTGCTAGCCCACTCCTCCCTGTCTTGCTCCCCTTCGAAGCTCTTACCTTATATGTGACTTGGTCAGCGTCTACCCTCTACAGACAGGAAGCTTAGTGAGGATAGGAGACCAGATTGATCTTGTGGTCTCATTTTCTCTTTTATTCTGGATGGACTCAGTGAATAATCCCAGATAGAGGAATGATTGAATGGATGGATGCCACACAGCAATTGAGTAGCAGTTCACTGTGGTGTGAAGTTATAGGCTAGAACTGTTTTGGAGGCTGCATGTGCTAAGAATTCAGAGGTCATGAGAGGTCACATGAAAGTTTAAAGGAAGATGAATCTTAAACTTTGTTGTAGGATTTAGCTAAATGAATCAGTAGGAGGGGGAAATTATTCCAATCTGGAAAGTGTGAAAATGGGCAGGAAGACTGTTTCCCACATCAAGTTTTCTGTGGCATAAATGATAAATGGCTTAAGATGACTTCCAGATTCTGTAACTTTTTCAGGGGTTAAAGTGTAAATAGAAAAAAAATAACGGTCATTCTGCTGAACAGAGTCTTAATTGACACAGCCAATGATCTAAAAACCTATGTTGGAAAATGTCACTTCATTATATGTGTCTGGAAGTGCAGATGGGGAAACAGATTTTTTTCTTTTTGCAGTAGATTCATTAAGTGTTTAGGAAGAGATTCTCTTCTGCACCATCTCCTGAGTAGTTTGAGGCTGAGACTACACTTCAGTTGTGCTAGATTGCTTTGTGGCACTGTGAGACTGAGGTCCATCACCAGGTGCAAGACATGGCCCCTGCTCCACACCCTGTTTTGGATTGGATGATGGTGCACTGACATGCACAGAGCAAGTGTGGCAGAGGGTGAAGATGGAAGCTGCTCACAGTTACTGAGCACTCAGTCTTGGCTACGAAAATCCTTCTCCAAGTGCAGCAGTCCTAGGCACCTTTTCTAGGTCACTCGTGTGTGGAGCTGGTGCCACCTTGCATTGAGGATGATTGGAGTGGGCAGGAGGAACACTTCAGTCACTAGGCTCTACTGGGCTAGATAGGAGCTCCTTGCTCCATGTTTTTTTGTTTTTTGGTTGTTTTTTTTTTTTTTTTTAATCCTTGACTGCACCAGTCAGTCCCCTTGGCTCCTGCTCCTGCAGAGCTAAAAACACCATCGTGCTCATATCACTTGCTACTGGTTATCCTGGAAAGGCAGTCTGCTGACCATTCATTTTGTAGCAGGCTTGTTAACATCACAAACCTGGTGTGCTGTTATTGCATGTGGTATTGCAGAAATCATTCTCATGGGAATTATCTCCAGCCTTGTCTCTTTGTTTGGAGTGATATAATTGAAAAAGAAGAAGGGAGTTTTTAAAGTAAGACCATGCTTACTGTGATAGGGTCCCTGAGCTACCCATGAGTTGGTGTGAGTTTCTGTGTTCTTGGAAACACCACAGGCAGTCCCATATACCTCACATTTGGCTGCATATATAACCATTGACAGACCCATATATTTCTCCCCCACCTTCCTACCTTTCCCATTCTTGGTCCCTGAGTTGTGGGAGTCTACTTCTCTCAGATTGGTATAATTATGTCTCCCTGTCTCTGACTTCCTACATTCTTGTTTGATGGAGAAAGCTAAGGCCATGTAACAAGGACTCTTCTGTCTTCCTCTTAAGTGTCTTTGCATTGTTACTTTCCTCCTGCTGAGGCAGAGTCCTTCCTTGGGAGCTAAGTCAAAACCCATGGTCTGGTTGAGGAACCTGGACATTGTTCTGGTTGCTGTCTCTTCATTTTCCTTCATTTTGCTTCTCTGTCCTTGCCTTGTGCCCATAATTTACAGGCTGTCCCTGGTGCCTTTAAAATACTGATCTGGTGATCTTTAATTGTAACATTTATTCTCCAGCTTTTGCATTCTGAATTGTTCCTACTCAAAGCCAGGGAGATCCACCAGGAAGTCTCTAAGAACCACCTGTTCCCTGTCCAGTATACTTACTCTGCCAAACATGTTTGCTCTGCATGCTTTTTCTCTGGTGGCACCATTGCCGGACTTCAGTACAAGTGTTTCCAGAGTTCCTGGACTCGGTTTGGAGCTAGCTGGCCTGCTTTTGAAACCCCAGTTCTGAAATCTTTTTTCATCTATGACTATGGTCAAACATCATGTTTATTTGAAAGATGGCTCAAATCAATATATTGGCTTCCTAGCATTCTGTTCCAAGTGAACAATTAACAATTATCCATTTTCTACACTTAAAAGATAGGCACTGATTAAACTATTCTTTCATGGAAAATTTGTTTCTAGAAATTGGCTTTTCCAACAAAATGGGATTACTCTTAGAATATAAGATAGTATTTCCTCTGGAAGGGGGATAAGAGAATCTATGTCAGAGCTATTGACCATTGAAGCATTTAATTAGGAAAATATAAGGTAAAGTGCACTTTATAGAAAAAGGTAGTAGTCAGCCTTGCAAATTCCTACAGCTTGCCACACCCTCTACAGTTTGGCCCCCTGTGCCTTTTTTCTTTTGGATCTTGTGCCCTTTTCAGTTTAAAGGGGAAGTCTCATGTTTTAGAAGAAATTTTCTTTTGTGACTTTACCTCCCCCCCAAATTTGAATGTTAACAGGGTAATAGCCAGTGAGTGCCAAAGACATCCTGGTGCCTAGTCTCCCTTCCCTTTCTTACTGAGACAGTGTTTGACAGAGGTTGCTTTCTAGGTTTGTATTTGTGCTGAAATGAGAGGGAATTTTTTTTTAATTCCAATTTTGGCAATTGAACCTAGGGTGTCGTATACACCAGAGGCAAATGCTGACCACTGAGCTGTAGCCCTAGCCCCAGAGGGAGTTTCTGTCCACTTCTTTTAAGTGTGTGTGTGTATGAGCATGGGGTTTGGGGGCAGTGGCAGACAACCTTGGGTATTGTTCCTTAGGAACTATTCACCTTGTTTTTTTGAGACAGGATTTTTCACTGGCCTCAAACATACCACATAGTCTAGTTTGGCTGACTAGTGTGCCCCTAGAGATTCACCTTTCTCTGTCTCTCCAGTGCTGGGATTACACACAGGCCTGTGACCTGCTTTTCAAATATGGGTTCTAGGGTTGAACTCAAGTCTTCCCACTTGCCTGCCAAGCATTAGTGCTATGCCTGACCCCTAGCCCTTTGTCATGGCTATGTGTCAACACAATGAAACACAAAGTTAGTTAACTGAGAAAAGATTTGTTTTGGCTCATAGTTTTAATGGTTTCAGTCCAAGATCAGGGACCTTACTGCTTTGGGCCTCTGGGGTTCTTAATGAGGAACCACATTATGGTAGTAGCATATACTGGAGGAAACTTCTCAGTTTGTGACCAGAAAGCAAAAAGGAGAGGGTTGGGATTCCCAGATCCCTCTATAGAGGAGGATATATTGCCAGTAACATAAGGATCCTCCATAGATTTATCTTCCTGAAAGCACGTCTTGCAGCCAGTTGTTTAACATAGGGACTTTTGAGAGACATTCATCCAACCCATAACATAACAAAGTAAATACAAAATAATTTTTGCTTAATTAACAAAAGCTCTTAGCTACTACCCCTAGAGGTATGGACATATTAGGTGGTACATGGTTATTCAAGTGAGTATCTCAACTGTGGTAACATTCTGTTCTGACTCTAATGAACTAAACTTGATCATTCAGTTCCATGTGATTTTAAAGGGAGCATTCATCACTGATGTTAAAGTGTGTCACTTGTCAAATCTTGGGCAGTATGTTACAGAGCCCCTTTCCAGAAGATACAAAGGCAGTGGCTTAGTCTTCTAGAGCTGAACTCATGCCACAGGGAAAGAAGTTCTCAGGTCCTCTTTAGAGGCCTGTGTAGTTCTCTGTATCATATTGTCCTGCCTAGACTGGCCTGGAGAAATCATATTAGGGATTTTCTCTTTGGTACTTTCTGTACTCTTTAGGCATGGGAAGAAATATGAACACCCAGAAACTGCCTTCTTCAAAATTTGAAGCTTCATGAGATGTAGAAATGGGGTCAGCTTTGTTTTACTTGTTGTTGTCTTCAGACCTCTCTGAGCCCAGGCTAACATTCAGAGGGCTGTACATTGAACCGTTACCCACTTCCTCTGTGGCCAGCAGCCACAGGCAGGACATGCCTTGACTTTGTAGCTTTTGCTGTCATTGGTCCTTTCCACCGCTGGTGATAAAGTAATGTGCATGGTGTGTGGATTCATACAGAGAATGGGGGGATATAGATGACTGGAAGACCTCCATGTGGCAGTTCTCCTAAGCTATTATAAAGGCTCAAAGTATTACACCAAGGTGTCTTATATTCTTTAGAGTTCTGATGAGCTGACCTTTGTGAGTTCTTGGATTCTACAGTATACCCCAAGAGTTTATTTCTTATTAACTATTCATAGACTTATTTGATTTTTGTTTTGTATGTTGTTTCATTTTTTAAAAACATGTCTCATGTAGCTGAGGCTGGCCTTGAATTTCTGATCCTTTTACCACCACCTCCTAAGTATTGGGTTTATAAGCTGGGGCCATCATACCCTGCTTCTTAACTTCCTTTAAGCTTAAAGTTTATATCTTAGTTACTTTTCTATTGCTGTGAAGACACAATGACCAAGGCATCTTCTAAAAGAAAGAGTTTATTTCTGGCTCATCGTTTCAGAAGTTAGAGTTCATTACCATCATAGCAGGGAGCATGGCATCAGGCAGGCAGGCACTGGAATAGTAGCTGAGAGTTTACATCCTTATCTGCAGATAGGAAGCAATGAAAACTAATTGAGTATGGCTTGGGCTTTGAAATTTCAACGCTTGCCTTTAGTGACACACTTCCTCTAACAAAGTCATACCTCCTAACCTTCCCAAATAGTTTCACCAACTGAGAATCAAGTGTTTAAATAGATGAACCTATGGGGGCCATTATTTAAACCACTAAAGGCTGAATGAACATTTTAGGGGCCAAAGTCCATTTTGCTATCCACATGACAACTGGGAGAGTTGAAAGTAGTCAAAAGATGTAATTACTGTAAAAGCTTGGAAGTAGACCGGATCAGTGATTAGTAAAATTCTGGTGTGTTATGGGGCTATTGAGATTTATCATGAAACTGAAGGGAATTTCAGATAATAGGATATTGAAAGTATGATATAATTCTGTGAAGGTTGTGTGTGTCTATGTGTGTGCGCGCACATACTTGCACTATCAGAGGAACCATGATAGCTAGGGACCATCCAGATCTGGTATTATTACTAAAGTTGACAACTGCTTGTGTGCTTTTCCTACCAGTTTGAATAGTCACACTATTAGTCTTGTCATTACTGCTGGGCTCCTGGCCATGTAAGTCATTTTGTAGCTCATTGTGGTGAAGCAAGGGTGCATTTACCATGTCAGAACTCAAGCACTTTACTCACAGGGGACAGGTAAACTTTTTGTCAAACTCCTGAATACTGACATCTGGGTTGTTATTCTAATCTCATCGATTATTAACTGGTTATTCTGGGCCATTCTATTAGCTTCCCTGTCCCTCAGTTTTCTCGACATTAGAATGAGGCTAATGATGGTGATGCCTAATTTGGAGGAATTTTGGTAATTAAATATTCACAAGTAAAGTTCTTGTTAATCACTCACACAGAGTACAGAGCTGGCAGTCATTATTAGTACCCCTGCTCTTTAGGATACAGAGTACTTTCTTATCTTTTTAGGCCATTCCTTTTTTAGGGCACGGTGCACACTGGATGTCAGAACCCTGTAAAGGAAGGGGCTCTAAGTGCACACTCCTGACCCTGCACATAAACTGTTCCATCAGCTTAGACAATAAAAAATAAAGCAATGTATTATGAAGCTGAAATAATTCTAGTCTGCTTTTTTGTTTGTTTGTTGTTGTTTGAGGCAGGGTCTCTCTTAGTAGGCCTGGCTGGTTTAGAACTCACAGTGTAGACCAGGCTGCCTCTGAACTTGTAGAGATCTGCCTGCCTCTACCTCACGAGTTCTGTGATTAAAGAGGTGTGCCACCACATGCTGCTAGCCTGCTTTTTAATGAAAATGTGTTTATATAAAGCAACTGTTTCGCTATTCTGTTGATTTCTCACTTTGTGGTGCTTGTTTTTTAATGTTGAAAGTGAGGATTTGGAAGTCTATTTTGCTTCTGAGTAAATATTGACCCCTTGATGAGGACCAGGGAACATGGCTTGATTATGATTGAGTCCTTTTGTCAGCTAGTAGAGATGTCTGAGGTTAGGGTTGTAAAAGTAAGCTAAAAGAAAGATTTCAGATGATTGAATGGAGGCTCTGAGACAGCCCAGCAGTCTCCTCAGCTAACCTTCCCAGTGTGATCATTGCATGCCTGGAGTGAACAGTTGTATGTATGCAGGGTGGGTGAGAGCTTGTTTTTTCTTGCCCCTTGCTGGATTCTTAAGATAGAGTTATGTTTAGAGACTGTTGAAGAAAATTGACATGCTTCTCTGTCACCTGGATGGCAGAAAGAGTCTACTGAAAAACGAAAAGCAGAAAGGAGGGAGGGAGCGGGAAAGGGGTGCTTGCTTCCCTTTGCCAGGTGTGTGTGTCTGTGTCTGTATCTATGACTGTGTGTGTGTGTGTGTGTGTGTGTCTGTCTGTCTGTCTGTCTGTCTGTCTGTCTGAGTTCTCAGGAAGTGCTCCTCTGGGTCCTTGAAGTGGTGTTTTGTGAAGGTGTCACTTTACATGTTCTTTCCTGTGTTCAGGCCTGTGCAGGTTAGATGTTTTCTAGGTGCTTGGGTCACAGCTGTCCTCACTTGGCAAGAAGGCTTTCCTCCTTCCAGGAGGGAAAGATGTCCATGAGGCTCTGGAGGCACTGGAACTCAGTCCTAGTGGCTAAAAACATCTCTGCCTCACTATCAACCAGCACTCTGGGAACTTGGGAGGTGGCAGTAGGGGTGAACTGTGGCCTCATGCCATACCAACTTTGTTTTCATATTCGTCTTTCCTCTGGCTTTGCTGGATAGCAACCCTCTGAGGATGCTAATTTTATGTCTTCCTCTACCATCAGAGGCACTCAGAATTTGTTGATGGATCATTGTCTTTAAAAAAATTTTTTACCCTGATGAATAATTGTCTACTGTTAACTTCTTCTCAACTTTTTTTCCCTTTTGAGTCAGTAAAGATCTGAGTAAATAAGTGATTAACAGTCCATATGTGGTTGATTTGGGCTCAGTTTGGTATATGGTTGGTTGTCCTTCAGTGAATACACATGTACTAATTAATAAATACACTGTAGAGATGTACTTTTATAATGTTTTAGCAAACTGCAATTAAATTTAAATTGCATGTTTATTATAGATTCATCTAAAAGTATTTTTAAATGTAATGAGCAGTAGTGTTATTCTAATCTTTATTTTAAGGTGATATATATTTGCTAGGGGGAAAAAAAACCTCTCTATATAGGAGTGAAAGGCAGAAGGTCTTGATTAGATGTGTATTGATGTGGTTAAATTTTTATTTGATTGTATTGAGTGAGTTTGAAGAACTTTATGATGAAAAAATTCCCCAAAGAATTGAATGTAATCTGTGTTTAAAAATAAAAGTCTTAAAAATTGATTTTTCCTTCAAAAGCTGAATATATGAACCATGCTTTGATTCTGATTTATGGTCATCAAAACTAAGTTGTAGATTGAATAGATATTTTATGATTTGTCCTTCTGTTAAACTGTGCTGTATCTACTTAGAAAATAAAATACAAGAAGAGGGTTCATTGATTCCTAGTAACAGCTGTAGTGTGTGCTGTCTCCAGCTTCTCTGGGCCACTTGATGTCGTAGTCCAATGTCCAGCCTCCCCTTGCTCCCATCTTGCACCTCTCCATCTGCCTTCTTCCAGGGAGCTCTCTCTTCTTTCTCTGATATTATTTTAGAGAGAAAAAGACTCTATCCAGGCCTTCAGGACCTGTCCCATGAGGCTGTCTGTTACTTTTCTTTTCTCTTGTTTGATTGGCTGAGGTCCTTGACAGTGTTACATCAAATGATGTTCTATCAGAAGCCCTGGAATGCATCCCGGTCCACCCCAAGGTCAGATGTCTGGCTTCATCCTAGTAGCGGTAAGAGAAATAGGGTCATCTTTGCACTTAGGTGTGTCTACCTTAGCAGATGAACCCAATGGTCTTTTTAAATATGTGTTAAAGTCATGTAAAATACATGTATTTTAATCATCAATTTAATTACAGTACAGCATTATGGCTTTTCATCAGAACAAGCTTGGGTGCAACTTACAAAATGCATTCCTGTAACTGCTGAAAAGAGCAGTTGCTGGACCGATGTGTGTATTTTGAGAATTAATTGATTACGCATTACAACAGTTGTAAATTCATACCGTATTCAGGAGTCATTTTAATGGACTGATCCACTCCCCTTTAAGCAGGATGTTTCTCTGAAGTGACTGATGAATTCAGGTTGGCCTCCAGGAGCAAAGCAGTCCAGGCATAAAAGACTCCAGTGAAGAGCCGTTGGGTTTCGGGAAGGCTCATGCTCTAGGCCTTTTAGATGTTGGGATCTTTCTTTTCTCCTCAGTATTCTTCAGCTTTTATTTAGGTTAAATTTGTTTCATTTGAGAATTGTTTTAGGAAATACCTGTGTTCATGTAAGTGCATTTTAAAATGTTTACAACTGCTTATTTCCCAGAGTTAAACACAAAATCACCCTTGATTCAAGTGCATTTTGTTCCTATGCACAACTATTAATGTTTCGAAGCTGCTTCTCACACTAAATGTTTCTAGTATAGGGATCCACATAATAATGGAGTGTGCTTGTTTGGTTCTTCACAGAGGTCTGTTGTAAGAGCTTCGAATAAGACTGCTGCTGACTCTGTGACGCACAGTGACTGTTTATTTAGTGTAAGTGCGCCTGTGTCGCGCCACTCTGCGCAGCCTGAGGAATTTGCATGCTGCAGAGCAGCCATCTTCTTTTATACTTTATTAAATATCTGTCAATTATAAATATCAAGGTTTTACATTAATGTCAAGATAGTACATCAAAAATTCATGGAATATGTGACTTTTTCCAAGGGTATTTAATACTTAATGCATTTATGTCATTTTTCTTTTCAGAGATATTGACAGGTTTTATTAAGTGTTTGTTAGGGAGATTTCATTTTTATCAAGGGACTATAAAGAGAAGCTGCATGCTAAATCAATTTTAAAAGCCAGAATATCATTCATTTTTCCATCTTCAAACACTTATAATCCATAGATTTTATTTAAATTTCTTCTTGGGTTTATTTTTGTTTTATGTGAGTGATAGTTCATGACAGAACTTTAATAAGGATCAACTGTGCTGACTGTAGTGGTTTTTAATTTCCTTAAGCATCACTACCAGACCTATGCAATATGGTAAATTCTTCAAAATGTCATACTTACATATTTAGCAATATTGCTCCCTTTTATTGAAGCCAAACAAACAATTTTAGATATTAATCTTTCCCAAACATAGTGATTATTTTGTACTAGGTACAATATTGCTGTTTCTCCAGGAGGCTGCCTCCTTTGGGTGGAAAAAGAGTGCTTTAGAGGGTAACCTGGGTTTGCCTTAGAGATTCTAGAATTCTTTTTATTTTTACTTATTTTTGAGGTAGAATTCATATGGCCTAGGTTGGCCTCCACTTCCCAAGTAACTGGGATTACAGATATATATATCAACAGCCCTGGCTTTAGAAAGTGAGCCTCGCATGATACCAGTCTGATAAAATCTGTGCCAGTTGTTTATTTCCACAGCCTCAACTATTTATTATGCTCAAGAAGTAAACATCATTTGCTACTTAATGATTCAGAAGAAAACCCATTTCTAGTTTCAGAAGCTGTTCATTAGGGTTTGGGGTAGAGCAGCAAGTGAATTGTCAGTGCTCCTGCTGTCTCTTGTTGGGCCCCTGTATTAGAGACCTGGTTCTTGGATCTATTTGAGGATATTTATTCTGCACCAATCCCACATAGACCTTTGTTTGAAAACTATAATCATTAAAATCAACTGGCTACCAAGAGTGTGGCTCCTGTTTCACCTGGAGAGGGGATCTTTAAAATGGCCGGGAAAGCTGTCAGGATGAAGGACTGGCTGGAAGATAGTTTACCCCAGAAGGGAGCAGAGGATCCTTGCTATGTACTAGGAGTTTAAATATTTTCAGATTAGGATATTTCAGAAGCTTTCGGTTCAGATTAATTTTAGGTAACAATGAAAGGGATTGATTTTTTTTTTAAATTTCTGTCCAGGTATTAAATGAAAATTGTTTGGAATCAACATTTGTCTTAGCTTTATTCATTTTTTTTTTCAAAATAAGGGAAGCCGTTTATTTCCAATATTAAATATTGAACATTAAGTAAAAAATGTAGATGAATTAATTTTGATATTTGAACACCTCCAGACCTTGAAGAGTAATATTCAGATGAACGGTATGGGTTTTGGTTTTGGTTGTTTGGAAACCTGATTTTATTCAAAAGAAGCTGAATGTGGCTGATAGGGACTGCACGCACTCTTTCACGTCACCAATAGATGGCGGTGGCGTCACAGCAGTGAGAGCCCTGCCGAGGGGAAAAGCCACTGGCTGCCTCATTGCCACATTTTGCTTCAGTCTGTTAAGTTCATGTGTCAGTGCAGACTGGCTTTTATACCAGAGAACAACTATTCCTAACGGCTTCTGAAAATGTTATATAACCACACAGAAAAAAATAGTCACCTTGCATCTGAAAATGTACTTACACATTTTTTTATTGAAATTTTTATTTTTAATGATTTTTATCAGGACTATTCATTCGGTCATGAAGGAGCACATTGGTGTTAGCCTTCCATCTTCTTGCCCTGGAGTGGCCAGCATGTTCATGAGGAATCCAAGGCTGTCTAAAGATACTCAACTGTTGGTAGAATCTTTAACTCCTTTTCACAACTGAAAACTCATTTTTTTTTCTTCTACTTAATATCAGGCTTTTGAGGGGGAGGGTGTTACATTTTTATTGTTTATGAGATTTCACATACAAATTTACCAACTTCTGAAAGGCTGTAGTAAATTCCATAGTTTGAAGTGAATTAAAATATTTTTTAAAAATTTCCCATCTTTTAGACTTTGAAAACAGACATCTTGGGGTGTGTAAAATTCTCAGTAACAAGATACTATAAGATTTTACTTTATTACACGTGAAAGGAAAATTTATCAATAGAGTCTGCTCTCTTTACTGCTGAAATTTCCCTGTTCTTACCAGGTTAGTTTTGGGAGGAGGAAAGGACCTTATGCTGATATGTATGTTTAAATGAAAACCTGGGCTCTGTCTTGGAAAAATATAATGATTAAGAGGAGAACACACTCGTGCCCTCGGAGCACAGCATGCATGCATTGCTCTAGTCTCCAGACTTGGAACACTCATGTCCTGTTACTGACTTCCCAGGCTGGAAATGCCATGAAATGTACATTTTTTATGTTGCCTTTAAACTCTTTTATTTAATCCCAAATTGTTAGTACAAATACTCATTTTATCTCATTTTGCTTTATTTATATTAAGACAGGTTCTAGCTATGTATTACAGGCAGATCTCAAATTCTTGATCCTCACATCTTTGCCTCTCAAGTGCTGGGGTTTACAGGTGTATACCACTATACCTGGCTCAATGTGTATCTTAAAGATTATGTAAACATATTTTTACATTTTGACTTTTCTTTCAAAGGGTTAAAGTGAGATTAAGAAGAGGAGAGAAGCAGGCAGGCACCTGAGAGCTAACGCCTAGTTGGCCGCCTTTTGTAATATATAATTTGCCTGAGATTGCGCACTGAGCACAAGCTTTTGTTTTCTAATTGATTTACGGTTTGAGCCACTTTTGCCTCATCCCCTACTGCCCTGCACGCAGTGCCTGCGAGCACAGCACAGGGAGTGATGATGAATTACAGGGCACTTGTGGTGCCAGTACCTGGAGTAGAAACTGCCTGCTGCATGGAGCCACACTAACAGGCGCAGGATCAGCTCCAGCAGAATCTTGTTTCTAGCTCAGAAGCAACCATTTGTTCATCTGATCACTTACTGCAATCTGTCTATCAGACCGTAATTGAAACTAAAGATTAAAATCACACTGTTACAGCTTTTAATTTCTTAATTGAGACAGAGTTTTAAGTGCTTAAAGGTCTAAGGAGGAGGGACATGTGAAGCTATAAAATTTTATTCCATGTGTGAAATTTTGGATATTCTATCAAATGTTCTTTTGTCTTGAAAAAAAGAATAATTTAAAATAATACTGGTCTCTTTTATCTTTATTTAGTTGTAAATTTACTTCCGTTCTCTCTAGAGACTTTGTTTTGCTTGATTTCCTGTGTTTGATCCACATTTACTGTGTAAATAATTCATTTGCACATAAGTCGATTGTCATCAAGTAATATAACTTAGAGAGTGTGAAGATGTTTCCAGCATACTAGAGGGCCTGTAAGTGGTGCTTTTTGTGACATACGAAGAGATTGAAATCTCGTAGTCACAGGGCATGAGACCCCAAGATAGGCAAGCCCCCATTCCAGGCTTTGCAGGCTCCTCTGTTCCCTTCAGAGCTGGTGCTTGTAGCCCTTGGTGTGTTTGGCTTTGTGACAGCAGTCCACCTTAAACTGTGTTTTGTGTGGTGTCTGTAGGTTCCGGATCGAAGTATGAAGGAACAGATTTATGGCGGCCGCTGGGCACAACAAATTAAGTTGACAGTGATGTATGAGGGCACAATAGCATGCTGATCCCTCAGTCACGAGGCTGGACGCCTCCTGCTTCATTTGGCTCTTGTTAGGATGTGTTAGCGGCTAAATAATGAAATTCTGCTGACTGATTTCTGTTTTTTTTTTTTTTCTTTCTCTCTCTCTCTTTTTCACCTGTGCTTCCTAAAACCACTTGTTCCCAGACCCATCCTCATGCCAACAAACTGCCCTTGAAGGATTCTTTCACTTACGAGGACTACAGGTTGGTGTGAGGGGCAGTATGGGAGGATCTGGAAATAAGGGAAGCTCATCAGCAAGTGACCTGCTGCGACCACTTACAGTGTTGAAATAGGGCAGACTCAAAAGCCGGCAGTGAGCAGCTTTGATAAGCACTGGCGTTTTGACAGCTGCCTGGTAACTGCTGTGAACCTGTAATACTAGTGGCTTGTTGGAGGTAGCCAAGGGGCATTTGAGCTTAACGTTAGTGTTAAGTATTGCTAACGGATTTTTTTCTCTTTTAAGTAGATTATATTAATGTGAAGCAAGTATTCTTTTTGAAATATAGTTAATGCACTGCACAGTGTAATAAAAGTGCCACTTTCCGTATCTCACACACACCTTGGAGGGTATCTGATCCGAGAGGAGAGACAGCACCCACTTATCAGTGCGGCTCAAAGCGGGGTAGAGGCAGCGTTTGGATAAGGGGAGCTGGCTTTGGGGGCAGCTGTTTCATCACCAAGCAGGTTGAGACCCCTGCTGTTCCTGGCTTCCCTGCACACTGCCTTTTGAAGGTTCCTTTCTTGCCATTCCGGCCCCTCTTTTCCCAATTCTGGGTTTAGTTCTAAAAGGTACAAAAAAGACTGAAAATCAGGAGCTACCTGATAACCCCAGATTCCTGGTTGAGTGCATTCTCATGCAGGTGGCTTTTAGATGGTTCACTCTTAATTTGCTTATTTTCTGTTTGTGACAGGTGGGCAGTCTCTTCAGTTATGACACGACAAAACCAAATTCCTACAGAGGACGGCTCCCGGGTGACCTTGGCCCTGATTCCTTTATGGGACATGTGCAATCATACCAACGGCCTGGTAAAGATCTCCACCTGGGGTTGAATCTGGAGGCTGCTGAGTTTCTGGGTGCACAGTCTTATACTTGGCTTCCTGTTTGCCCTTGCTAGCTCCTACCAGAAGGACAAGCAGAAGCAAGTCCTGCTGCTTTCCTGTCTCCCTCTAGTAGAAGCCGGGTGTCCTCTTCATACTGAAAACTCCAGTTTTAGGCAACTTTGAGAAACTGCAGCTTGTGTGTTCCAAATCACAGCCCCAGCTCTCGAATTCATTTTCTTATATTACTGGACCATGGGCTGAAGGAACCACTTTTTTTGTTATTCCCTTTACAAGTATGAATTTACTGAAGAAAACCTTTCATCTTTCTCTCTTATGGCTATTTGTTTATTTATTTATTTTCTCTGCTGATTCCTTTTCACCACTTGCCCTGCTCTGACCCTCACCCTCTAGGACTTACCCAGTTTGCTCTGGAGCCCACATATGGGTAGCTTGTATGCTCGGCTCTGGGCACAAGTGCAGGGCTGTCTGCCTGGTGGCTGAGAGAGTGACGACAGGAGGTGTCTTCCTGTGGCTGATTCTGTGAAGGAGGAGGGCAGGTCCTGTTCCTTCACATTCTTGGGTTCCAGGCAGCATGAGGCTGAAGCTGAGAACTTCCTGGTATTCACAGGTAGAGAGGTGACAAAATTCAGAGCATTACGAAGTGCTCAGCACGGCTAGGCTGCAGGGTGAGTTGGGTTTGATTCCTGTTTCTCAGTGCCAGCTTGCTTTGGTATTATTAGCAATAGTATAAATAGATTAAAGGAATGCTGAAAATGATTATTTCACATCTATACAGCGGCCTGAGCACATGCACTGTGCGCCAAGCACTCAAGGCAGACTATCTTCCTGCTAATTTTGGTGGTTTTTCAGATCTTAACAATATTTAAATTGTAGCAAGGAAGAAGAATTACACTTTTGTAATTACATTTTGTCTTAATTTAGATATGCTTAATTTAATTAGCAGGACTAAGAAATAGTAGCATGTTTTACATTTTCATTAATGAATATAATTTTACATTCTTTGTCCTTTTTTTCTCCTTTAGAGGTATTTTAAAATTAATGATAAGCTTGAAATTTAAAAGTTTCAAGTAGCTTTAAATATCTGACCCTTGTGTTTTGTCCCTCTTTATATAAACTAGATCACAGTTTCCCAAACTCAGTTGATCATTAAAGTTTATTTTCATTCCCAATGTTAAAAAATCAAAAAGAATTAAATAACAGAGATGTCTGTAGTAAAATAAGCCATTCTTTTCCCTGCAGTGCCCGTGTTCTCTGGTTTTGTAGCTGCATGGACAGCTGCCACAGCTTTGGGCTCTGCCCCCTCTCCTTGTGTCTTGACAGTCTGTGGCACCCTAACATATTCATGAGTGTTCTGAGTTTGGGCATGGGTGCTACTTCCCTGCCAGCATGGTAAAGCTGTGCACTCTTGAGTTTATTGCAAATTAAGAAGAACAGACAACACCTGGCATCTCTTTTTCTCTAATTTGTGTGGCTTGTGATCTGCTATGGTTCTCTGCTGGACCTTAAGAAGTTTGTTCAAGAAGCCATTATGTCATCCTTGCCCCACATACCTAACTTGACACCTTTGTTAGTTTGTTTCCATTGTCATAAGGGTTCATGGACATTGACTGTGGCAGCATTTAAGGAATGCAGTTCTCAAACTGTAAAGCTGTGCATCATATGCATGGCCAGTAACCTTTTATTTAAAGGAGGTACTTGGACTCAAGGCTGGACTTTTCAAGCAAAAACTCTCATTCTCTGGGTGTCTTTGCTGACCTTCTTCATATTGTTAGCCTGCCCTGCTCTCACAGGGGAACTCAGAAGAACTGTGTGGCCCACCAGTGTTGTCTGCCCTAGGGACACTTTGTGGTGGCAGCAAGGCGAAGGCAGAAACAGTACTGGCTAGGATTCTGGTGAATGGGAGTGAAGTCCTTTGCCACCTGGAGAAGCAGATTATAAGAGGTCATAGGGCCCAATCCTAAACTATAGGAAATATGTTCTTTGTTGTGCTCTCATGAGTGCGTGTGTTGATAGGTTTGTGCAAGTGTGTATGTCAGTATATGTGTGGATGAAGGTCTGGAGTCAAGGTTGCATGGCTTCCTCCAGTGCCCCCCACCTTGTATTTTTGAGACAAAATCTCCCACAGTTAACCTGGAGCTCATTGCTCTTGCTAGGCTGTCTAGGAAGTTTGCCTGACTTTGGCTGCCCGTGATGATGTTAAAGATGCACACTACTGTGCTTGGGCTTATTTGTTTATTTAATTTAACATGGATGCTGGAGATCCAAACTCCAGTTCTCATGCTTGCACAGTAAGCATTTTAACCATGGTGCCATCTCCTTCATTTTGGAAATGCATATTTTAAAATTTTGCCTATCTCTCCAAAATTAGCAAAAGTGACAGAATTTCTTTTCTCAAAGTCATTCAGTTTACCTGAGAATGATTCTGCAAAGGCTATTGTGCATGTTTTGATGAGTATAGCCTTTGTGACTGTTAGTCTGTGGTAAAAATCTTCTAAGCTCTTCTGTTCAGCTGTTGAAAGATTCCAAGCTCAGAGCAAAACCCTAGTTTTCATAAACATGTACAGGTATCACCTACCTCTGACTTCTTGCTGTCCCTAACAGCAGTACAACCCATCTCTGTGCTTGCTGCTGCTCCTGCCTAGAGTATTTGTTCCTCAGATGCTCGTGACACTCAAAGTTATTGTCGAGTGAGATTGACCACGCTGGGCATTCTTTGTGAGCTGAGCATCACTCTGTCACATAAGCCCCTTTCTTGTCCTATTTGTACTTCCTATATTGTCCGTGCATTATAGTCCCATGTATTCTGTTTTTTGTTTTTAAGCATGAAGTTTTCTGTGGCCTAGACTGGTCTTAAACTTGCTATGTAGCCACAAATGACCTTGAGCTCCTTTGTGTCTGAGTGCTGGGATTACAGGTAGTTCTTCACCACATCTGGCCTCCCATTGTTTTGGGAGGTCCATTATCTAGTGCTTTGAACTCACGAGCATATGCACTCTGGTCTAGGCCAGAACAACAGGACATATGGACACAGCTATGATCTGTTTCTTCAGTTTTTCCACTGTCTTTTCCAAGTTGAATCAGTGCGAATGCATTGCTTTATTTATTCTTCATACACAGTGCAAGTAATAGATAAACAGTAGGAGGGAATTGAAAAAAGATTGAAATGGTCATGTCATCTGTATGTTTGAGGAAGTGTGTCATACTTTTCCTCCTATGGTGCGGCTTAATAGGTGAGTGTTTGATTCTCCAGAATGGAGTGAGTGTGACCAAAAGGAGCCAGAATAAGTTTACACAGTGTAGGAGATTGGCAGAGAGCTCAGGGATGAGCATTAATACGGTCTGTTTACTGACCTGGGGCCCTGTTCCCTCCCCTGGAAGTTTGTGCCTCCAGGCAGTCTTTTCAAAGGCAGTGTCTGTTGTTAGGGACTGTACGGCAAACACTGCGGGTCTCCTGGAGGATGGGAAGGGCAAGTGTGCAGGTATATGTGGTAGTAGCTGGAGAAGGAGGAGAAAGGAGGGGAGGTGAAATGGGAGATTTCCCCAAAAGAAGACAAGTTCTAAGTCTCAAAGCAGAGCAGGAGTTAAAGATCACTCCACAGAAGAGGGAACAGGACAGTGACCTCTATGGCAGGGAACGGTGTCCTGAGACCTCCTGGGCACTTGATGCTGTCCAGAGTCACTTTGTGATCAGCAATGCAAAGTAACTGGGTGCTGCAGCCTACAGCACTCTAAAGGGCTTACAGACCACATGCGGGTAAAGCAAGGGCAAGAACTAGTCATGAGGGGGAACTGAAGAAAAAATACTTACAGGTTTTTAAGAGTTTCTGGGCAGTTAAGAGCAGTCACTTCTATGTGTTGTGTACGAAAGCTTTGCCAAGATTCGTGTGCCCGGAGGAGACATGGGTTGGGTACTGTCTGTACCATATGGGCATAAAAACTCTTGCGTTTATAGATTAGTACGAAAACAAGGACATAACTATTTACTTTGCCTTTGTCTACCTGAAGGTTTTAGGTGACTGTAATTATAGAGTAAAATGTGTCCGTGACTTAGAAGCGGCTCTTATCTTGATTCTTAACCAATAGGAAAAAACACTTTATGTGTTGCTGGTAAAAGAGTCCAGAGACTTGTGCATATTAAACCAGTGTTCTATCACTGCAC
Source organism: Pachyuromys duprasi (assembly GCA_028658305.1). Classification (NCBI taxonomy): domain Eukaryota; kingdom Metazoa; phylum Chordata; class Mammalia; order Rodentia; family Muridae; genus Pachyuromys; species Pachyuromys duprasi. The sequence goes on from CM053765.1 coordinate 8,922,318, forward strand.
TAATCCTGCCCCCACATTGATTTCTCCCTGGACAAAAGTTACATAAAAGTATCACTCCTAGATAAATATAGATACCCCAGTAGCCCCCATGACTAGTGAACAGGCACAGAGTCCAGTGTGGGTGTGTGCCTTTTGTCATCTGTGGAGACCTTACTCAGAGCTCAAAGGCAGTGATTTCATAATAATGTTTGGTGGAGACCCAGAAGTCATACACATCTTTTCCCAGGAGAGACTCACTTCAAACCTGCGTTTTCCTGTCCCGTATTTTGGTGTGATGGGAGTGACTGACATCTTCATCAGCTCTTTGCTGGAGTGTTCAGAGCCTCTGCTCCCTGTGAGCACCTCTAGACACCTTTATCTTGAAGAGTGCTTGCCTCACCACCCTGCCTTTCTCTCCTGCCTAGATCACGACTGGCTATAACTTGGAAGATGACCGCTGTGAGTGTGTAGCTCTGCAGGACTTTCAGGCTGGAGATCAGGTGGGTTTCAGCATTCTGTGAGCCAACCTGTGAGCACTGAGTGGGTAGCTTTGGTTATCTTAAGAGGTGTTGGGTGTAGGGAGGAGCCAGAAGGTGTATCCTTAGGAGGCATTGGACATAGGGCGGGACAGAGACACGATGCCTAAGGTTGTTCTCTGACCAAATCTCAAGTTAGAAAGATGCTTTGAATTGTGCTTTTCATCCACAAGGAAAACAGTGTAGCTCTTTGCACAATTGAACTATATATGACACTCTTCGACGAAAGAGACTTTATCATACAATACTAAAACTAATTTTTTGTTTCATAAGCTGCATTTCTTTATAAAGAGGTAGAATTTAAAAGAGGTGGGATTTAGGTAGCTGAACCCTAAGGGAATTAGAAAAATCATTACTATCCACTTGTACTATGATACGTACAATTTCCCAGTCAAGTTGAAATATACATCTATAAATCTCTGCATTTATCAGTTTCACAACCCAGCATACAATAGAAAGTTAATACAGAGACAGATAGATACTGCCTTCCACTTGGTCTGCTCTTCAGAAAAGTTCACAGCCCTCTTTTAGTGTGAAAGTACACAGACTGTGGAAGTGTGTTTCTTACAGAAGTTAACTTAAATGCCTGTTCTAGAGCACTCTTCTGTTTTGGAAGGAAAGAAAGATGTGGCATATTCTAAAGTACAGTTTAAAAGGGGGCTGGCTGTCTGGGGTTGGATTAGAGGCTTAGCAGTCCCAGGTCAGTATCTCCCTGTGCCCCTTCTCTCCCTGCCTAGTAGTAGACAAGTGTTTGGCTTCACTCTCCTTAGATAGTTTGGGAAGTTAGGAGGATTGCACATACTCACCATCCATGGAGTATGCTGTACCAAGTGCATGTGTGGCTTTAGAAGAATGTCTAGTGTTGTAAAGTAGCATTAATATATGGGAGCTAAGCCTTTGCTCTGCCCTGTTTTAAGAATACATACTAAGTTTGTTTTATATCCTTTTTTTTTCTTTACTGCATCTCAGATTTACATTTTTTATGGCACTCGGTCAAATGCAGAGTTTGTGATCCACAGTGGTTTTTTCTTTGACAATAATTCACATGACAGAGTGAAAATAAAGCTTGGAGTGAGTAAAAGTGACAGGCTCTATGCCATGAAGGCTGAGGTCTTGGCTCGTGCTGGCATCCCAACGTAAGTAGAAAAAGCCATGGGTTGCCTCTTTGGTTTGGTATGTGCAGTATTTCCATTACATAGTGTTTAATTGGCGCGTTAATAAAACTTCTCCACAGTAGTGTGTCTTAATCCCCTTACCCCTGTTACACAGCAGATTTAGGCCTCGGCGGTGTGTGGGATTCACCCGTGCTCCAGACAGACATAATTGTGTCACTAGCAGTGTTCACAGCCGGTTCCGGGGGATATGGCCTGCAGTCTTTGTTAAGTTAAATACGTCCTCTGGTATCATTAGTGTCTTTCACCTTGAAAAGGCTAATGACCTGGATCAGTTTGTTTTATTTAATTCTTTACCACCATTAGTTTCTGTAATGTAGTCATGGTCCTCAGTGATTCCATAAATTTCTGGTCAGATTCTTTAAGATTTTCCTGTATTTGAGGTGTGAAATGGTAAAAAAGATGAGAATTATGATTTATTAGTTCTCCAGGGACTAGAGGAACCATTCTTAATGAAAATGGATTATCTGGACTTTTTTTTTATTGAACTTGTCAATATTTGATTAATGATAAAGTGTGAGCTCAACATGAATTATTGTTAATGCTTCTTAAGGACTGGGTGTATTTAATTCTCTCACTATGAGCATATGCCCCAGAGTAAGCCCATTAGGCAGCAGGCATGCTGGCAAGGGTGGTCTGCACCTGGCAGGGCCTCCTGACCCACCAGCTTCATGCTTTCCAAGGTGCATGTCTATCATTTAGTGAGGCTCAGCTCTGCTCTCCCTGGGAACCACTGCTCTCACACAGTCCCAGGCATCTTTCTCTGGAAGAACTGTGGATCTGACCTCAGATCATTCTGTTTTCAGATCCAGTGTTTTTGCGCTGCACTTTACTGAGCCGCCCATCTCTGCCCAGCTTCTGGCTTTTCTCCGAGTATTCTGCATGACCGAAGGTAAAAATAATTCAGATTTTTTTTTAATGTTTTTTTTTCTTTTTAAATTGTGAAAATGGAAAGCAGGGGGGCGGGGTCAGATTAAAGATAAAATTTTTGAGATGGGAAGCACTGTCTCACCCCTATGTCTTGTGGGTTCAGGGCTTGACAGAGAGCTGGATGTATAAGAACTTAGTCCTAGAATGTTAGTCAATATAGATTCTGTTGTGACCCAGTTGAGGCAGAGTAGCTGTCCCTGAAAAGCAAACACTTTCCAGAGATTCACCACCATTCATGTAGGAGCTTGTGTGCTCACAAGCTAGGGTGATCTGTGGTAGTTTCTTCCCTATTTAGCAAGAGAGGGAGATAGATACTGGCAGTCTCTGCAGTTTGTGCAGTACACAGTATTCAACATGGTATTTTTCATCTCTTCTGCCTTGTGAGCTGTTTCCTGTTGCACTGATGTATAGTCTCCAGTTCAAAGAGTATGGGAGCTTAGGCAAAGGACCACTCGGTTAGTAATGGATGACCTTGACTCAGATCCACTGCAGAGTCCATGCCAGACACCCCCATGTTCCTGCTGCTGCAGGTATAGAATTGATGGAGCTAGAGACATTATGTTTGGATGTGGGGAAGGAGGGGAGACAGGTAGGGTAGTGTGGGATTCTCTGTAGAGGGGGAAGCGCCCAGACTGAGTGAGTGTCTTCCAGATGAGCAGGCCAGCATGGGAACCTCTGAGGAAGGGATGGCTGAGACATGGAAGGTCTGTTGTCTAGGGTCAGGCCAGTGGCTGCTTGGTGTACTTTGTCTCCAGTCATGTCAGCTGCATCCAGCTTCTCTGCACATCTGCTGGAGAACATGGCCCCTGCCTCCCCCGAGGCGAGCTGAGGCCTAGGAAGAGTGACAGCAGTGACTCAACATTGCAGATTCTGTTTCTAAAGAAGTTTGTTTTTTTGTTTTTTTTTTTTTAATCTCTAAACAAAGGTTATGAACTGAAGAGAAAAGTGTCTAAAACCCTGAATTTTACCATAGAATTCGAGTCATTTTTTTAAAACATCAGATACCATGCATTTTTTTCAAAACTTGTTTTATGTCTGTCGTTCTTTAGTTTCTTTTCAGTCATCAGAAGACAATTTGTCATGTCAAGACAATTGATGTATTCTTTGAATTACTCCAACTAATACTAATACAAGTTTGGTTTGCTGGCAGCACAGCTCCTCCATTTGAATTGTAAATAGTGACAGCTGTAGGGCATTTGCTCTGAAGGAGACACTGTCTCCCAGTTACATAAGAAGCATGGGTGTGTTTGTTGAGCTGATGGGATGGCAAGAGAGGAACTGCTCAGAGCCTTTGCTCAGGTCTTCCTTTTGAAGGTGACTGAGAGGTTGTGCTCATGTGTACATTTGGTTCCTGGGGGGAAGGGTTACTTTTCCTCAACTCAGGGGTCTGTGGCCCATATACTTACTCCTCCATCTTTGGCTTGTTACAAGATGGGGTACATTACCAATTGGAGGGTCCCAGGGTGATAGTGACTCTCCTCAGTGTCTTTAAGACATTTTCTTTTCATCTTATTTTATTTATGTATATGTATTGTTTGCCTGCATGTATATTTACATATCATGTGTGTGCAGTGGCCATAGAAGAGAGCATTGAATCCCTGGGACTAGAGTTATAGACAGTTGTTAGCTGCCATGTGGGTGCTGGGAATTGAACCTGGGAATCTCTGGAAGGGCAGCCAGTACTCCTTTTTGTTGTTTTGTTTTGCTTTGTTTTTGTTTTTTGAGACAGAGTTTCTCTGTGTAGCCTTGGCTCCCCTGGCCTTGCTTCGTAGAACTGGTTGGCCTTGTACTCAGAGCAATCCACCTGCCTATGCCTCCCTGAGTTCTGGGATTAAAGGTGGATACTACCACACCTGGCTCAGCCAGTACTCTTAACCTGGAACCGTTCCATTCCTTCAGCCTCAGTGTCTTTTTGATATAGTTGGCAGGACTGAGATCTTTGCTCAAGGACTAACAAGAACAGTTCTATCACACTGAGGGATGTGGCCATAGAATGTCTTAAGACAGGGTTTTATGAACGTGTCTGAAGTCTCTCAGTGTTCCTTTTTGAAAGAGTGGTGAGTGGGCCATGTTTTCAATTCTGAGTCTACACTGCCTTTCAGGGAGGCCTTGCTTGACCTCCTGGCCTGGAGCTCAGCTCTGCCTCCACTTGGAGGATTTGGAAGAGGCTGGAATATGATGGTGCTGTGGGAAACCTAGAGGATAGCTTGTGAGAGCTATGCTGTCCTCCTTCTAACTGGTTGCCATGTGTCTTTCTCATAGAGGAACTGAAAGAGCATTTGCTAGGGGACAGCGCCATTGACAGGATCTTCACTTTGGGAAACTCTGAGTTTCCTGTCAGCTGGGACAATGAGGTCAAACTTTGGACATTTCTGGAAGATAGAGCCTCACTTCTTTTAAAAACATATAAGACAACAATTGAGGTAATTAGATCAATGAATGTGGATCATGCTTTGTTTTATTTCTAGACCTTAACGTATTCTGATTCTTAGCAAAATGTATATTTAACATTCTTTATGTGGTATCAGTGGTTTTCTGCCTATCATATTTATACTTAACAGCATTGCTGATTCACTGATAAATTTTGCAAATTTAGTTCTTTTAAAAAACATTTTAATTCAAATGATACCACAAACATAAGTTTGCATTTTGCTTCAAAACTTTTCTCACCCTCCTACCCCCATCCCTCTCTCACCTTCTGTTTCTCTGTTGCACCAGTGTATGGTACGTTAGCGGGGTTTAAACCTAGAGCCTTGCATGTTCAGTGAAAGTCCTCTACTTTCAAGATAGAGCCTCACTAAGACTGCCTCTGAGCTCTGTAGCCTTTGCAGGCCTCGAACTTAAAACGATCCTGACTCAGCTTACTTACTAGATGGGATTATAGCTCACCAGGCCTGGCTGGAAGACTATTCTCTCTTAATCTTTAATTCATGTCCTTCATTCTGGCCCACATGAGGGTGATTAAAGTGAGTAATGCCCTCCATTCTGTGTTGGCTCCATTTGACTTGACCTTACCTTTGTTTTGAGAGATCCAACTTGCTGTAATAAGATTCATAAGTCAAACTGTAGTTTTGATGGAAGTGCTGAGTCACTAGGTGATGTGAATCATCAATTTAAAAGCTTCTAGCACCCTTAGCCCTCTTAGGCTGACCTACTGCTCATTGCCAGCTTTGCTGATTTAGAGTTCTTGTCACTAATTTGGTATTCCCCACCCCTCAGGAAGATAAGATCGCCTTGAAAAACCCTGACCTGTCTGTCCGTGCCACAATGGCTATCAAATTGCGCTTGGGTGAGAAGGAGATTTTGGAAAAAGCGGTGAAAAGCGCAGCCATGAACCGGGAGTACTACCGAAAACACATGGAGGAGAGAGTGCCACTGCCCAGATACGAGGAGAGTGACCTGGGGTTATTAGAGGGCGGTGTGGGGGACTCAAGGCTCCCTCTGGTCCTGAGAAAGCTGGAGGAGGAGGCAGGTGTGCAGGAGTCTCTGAGCCTCACGGAGACTGTCAGCAAAGCCAAGGCTGCCGAAAATGGGCTTGTCAATGGGGAAAACTCAATCCCTAATGGGACCAGGTCTGAAAATGAAAGCTTAAGCCCAGAAGAAAGTGAAAATGTGACTGGAGACACCAGAGAGTCTTCAGGCAGCGTGGGTGAAGTGAAGGAGCCACTCTGAGATGCTCGTTGGGGTCCAGTCTAGCAGAAGCTGTGGACAGCCCACTACATCACCGTGTTTCTTGTTAACATCTTTCTTTTCGCAGAGAGGAAAATATGTTTTTGCTGCTTTATATAAAGTGATTTTTAAGTTATTTTAAAGATCTAGCTTCCCGTTTTGATTAAGATTGCCATCTTGCTTCTGGGCAGAACAAAGTAGTCAATAGCAGCAGAGGGGAAGAGGCGCCCTTGAAAGACTGCAGACCAGCTGTGGGCACTCGCATCTCTTCCTGGGGAATAGTGAGGTCCTTGCTCAGCTGTTCTCTGCAGGCCTGCCATCCTGACTCCAGAATGAAAGCTGCCTCTGCCTCCTGCTGAGGAATGGAGGGTAGACTCTGGGTATAGAGTGGACGGGGGGATGAGGCACAGTGAGAAGACAGCTGGGGGAGGTCAATACATACAGAGTCTTGGCAAATCTTTTTTGTTTCTTCTTTTTAAATATCCCAGTACCAAAAGAAAAGGTGGCAACCTGATTTTTAATGGCTTAAAATGTTGATGATGATTCTAATTATATAAATACATATATCTAGTGATTTCTAAGGATTTGTTTACTTTTTCTGTTCTGTTTTGCTGTATTAAAAACTTGTCCTTTTCCTTAAATCAACGTAGGACTCGTGCCCTCCTCCTTAGTTTTCAGTGCTGGCTCTGAGTTCAGATCCGTGCGCTGACTTCCAGTGTTGGCAGTGGAGTGTCACAGATACTGCAGCCGTGGCTTTACGCAGGGTGTTCAGGATGAGGCGGCTCCCTGGCTTTCTGGTTTTCACAACAAGCTAGAGATTTTCAAAGCTACCCTTTTGAGTAAAATCCCTTATTAAAAGAAAAACATGACTGGTGTTTTTTGTTTGTTCCTTTTCTTTGAAAGTAGGGCAGGCTCTTTGAGTCAAGCTTTTGTGTGGACCATCCCACATACTCCCTGACCACTGGGGGAATGTTGCCATATCCCTGGCAGTGTCGCTCACAGACACGAGACTTGATGGGAACATCCCTGGGTGCCCAGAGGCCTACCGCGCCCCCACTCCACCCTCTTCTTAGCTGCCAGCAGTGCCCTAAGGCTGCAAGGAATCACAGGCTACAAGATGGAGGGAGAAGGAAGGTTGGCTCTTATGGGGTGTGGAGGTTGGGGGAATGTCCCTTTGGAGGAGTGGATGAGATCTGCCTCCAAAAAGCCTCTAGTCTTCAGGCTACTGATTTATTTCCAGTTTTCCTTGACCACACATTTTTATATCATCACTGACACCCAGACTGGGTTCATTTTGGAAACCACTGTGTAAATGATTTGATAAGGACTGTAGAGATACGGGTGGCAATGTAGCAGCCATGTTCCTGCTCAGAGAAGGTATGGCCCTGCAGATGACTTGCTCAGCTCTCTGCTCTTGGTTCATGTGGGTAGCATACTGGGCAGGACCTCATGTATCAGAGATGAGCAGGTTCACCTGCTGCACTGGATGCCAGTGCAAGCTGGTGTGAGGCAGGGCCACCTGTCACTACCTGCAGCTGTTGTGAGAGGACGTGTGATGCCAAGTCCATCATCAGCCTTATACCAGGGATACTTTACCAAAAATGCTACCTAGCATGTGGAGCTTGCATACTGATCCCTGTGTTGTTGAATTTTCTAGTCTGCAGTTAATGCCTCTGAAACAGTAAGTTTTGCAGTAAGTTAACAGTAAGTTAATTTGCCTGTAGATACAATTTTTGACTAGACTAGAAAATTTTCAAGCCTAGTGCTGAAAGCTTTGTGCACACACATACACTGTCCCAGAGTGAAAAGATCATCATTTGTGGGACAGCTACAAACTGTTTGCTGGGTAAGTTTAGTTAGATAGAACTGAGAGCCAGGATTCTAGCCCAGTCTCCAGGACACCCATTTCCTGGTCCTCGGAGGCTATCCTGTGAATTACTTTTCCGTCTCAAAGTCTGAGTCATTGGGCTCAAAGTGACTGTAAGTGTGATAGCAGAAGACAGAGCAGCTACTGAGCACTGCTCCTTTCTAGAGCAGTTGGCTTCCCTTAAGGGGGGGAAGGGGTCGTGTGTACCACAGCTTGTCCCACGCCCATTCACAGGCAGAGTACTGCTCACATGGGACCCCAGGAGCCACAGTATCCCCATTCAGAAATGGAGTGAAGTGATTCAGTGGTGTTGAAGAACACTCCTTTGCTATACATCATTAAAATGGGTCTTTCTCTCTTGTCACATTAAAGTAAATTTTCTTTCTGGAGCTTTGGGACAAGAGGCTGCTGAGACCAGCCTTGGAAGTGCCACCACCTCCTGGCCTATAAACAGTATGAGATTCACTGGCCCAAAAAAACACACAGGTTCTGTTTTGTTTCCTACAGACTGGCAGTTGATTATTTTCTTCCAGTAGTTTCTAAAACAGGCCCACTAAGGTACACTTAATTTTTTGAAGAGAGAAAGGACAGTAGATTAATAATATCTCCAAGCTCCCATTTTATGTTGCTGAATTAAATATTCACTCAAAATGAGAAAGTTTGGCTGGGGATGTAGCTCAGTATGTAGAGTGTTTGCCTGGTGTGTGCAAAACCAGGGTCTGATCCTTTGTACTTCGTAAACGGGGTTAGCAGCAAAATACCTGCAATTCCAGCACCGAGGGCCTGGAGACAGGAAGAGCCCTGGACTGCATAAGACTCCATCTCCGACTGAAAATAAATAAAACCTCGTGGGGGGGGGCGGTAATTTTTGCACAAGCATGTGGACCTGAATGTGGATCCTCAGCCCCTATGTGAAAGGGTGGGGAGAAAGAGGTGGACCTTGAGATCTGCTTAAAATCTCCCCAAAGCCCACAGAACACACCCCAGAGTGGCTGCTCCTCTGATGACCTATCCCCTTAGCATGTGTTAGCATTCTCTCCTCCTTTCACTTTGGACACATCCCTTCTCCAGGGTGCTGTTGAACAAACTTACAACAGTATCAGTGACTGCTGGGACTTAGACCATTACAGGGTGTCTGCATTTGAGTCTGAAGTGGGACCGTAGCCTAGGAATTCAGGTAGGCCTGAAGTAAAATGCTTACCCACCACCTTCACCATGCCTGTGAGTGTCTTGATGCCAGGGTGGGAATTCTATTCTCTACCCCTGCCCCTTTTGCAGAAAGGTTTTGTTATATAGCTCAGGCCTGCCTGATCCTCCTGCCTCAGCCTCCTGATTGCTAGGATAACAGTCATACGGCTGCTACTTGTTAAGAGGCTTGGATTTCTTGACTACGGTGCAAAATAGACTTAGGTTGTTGGGAGGATGCCAGGGGTATAGTAGGATTTTCTGGCCAGCACCCTGGGCTGTTGAAATCATGGCATACACTTAAGACAGTAGTCATGTCCTGGGATAGAACAGGGCTCTCTGGTGGATAGAGAATTCCTATCAGCCCTGGGATTTCAACACATGACCACAGCTCAAGAGGCTGCTGTCATATCCCCCATGAACATTGAAAACATTATTTTGTACTTATTAATGTCACCATGAACTCAACTTTCACATCTTACAGATAGCTCAAAATAAGCCCCAAATGTCGATGGAAATGACAGCTGACTCAAGTCACAGCAAGAGATGGCAGTTAGAGCTGCATGCACCTCAGTCGGACAGTTCCGGAAATAATAACAGCTGGCACTAGAGCATCCTGTCAAGCTAGTCCTAAAAGGCAAATGATGGAAACTTCCTGTTATTCCAGAAGAAATCATGAAGTTTGTTCCATTCTGGTCATTGGTATTTGTTATCTAGTGATTTGCCTGTTGACACCAGAAAGACTGCTGGGTAATTACAGATGGAGTCAGTCCTAACACTCCTTGTACTTTAAAGGGACCAGAACAGGTGTCTTAGGAAAGGGAAATGGTACTTTACTTCCTGATCTGCTCTAACTGATGTCCTTACCAATGCTGTGTTCTACCCTCCTTCCCCAACTCCTCTCCTTCACACCTTGTAGCCCTGCCTAGCCTGTAACTCTATGTAGACAATGCTGGCCTTGAACTCACAGAGATCCACCTGACCCCCCCCCAAAACAAACAAACAAACAAACAAAACAAAACATTCACCTGAGTCTGCCTCCAAAGACCTGGGGTCAGAGATGAGCACACCTGCCTCTATTTTTATGCTTGCATTAGTTTATGGGAACCACATGTGCACAGATGCTGTCAGAGGCTAGATGAGGGTGTTCAGTTCCCCTGGAGCTAGAGTTACGGTTATGAGCTGCCTAGTGTGACCTGGTAAGTACATTCCCTTTGCCCACACTGAAGCACCCATGCCGCTGACCTGTGGGGCCAAGCTTATTCCCCAGTCCTGGCTCCAAGATGTCTGTTTCCAGGTGGGGACATGTAGAAAACCACCTCTAAGCCCTGCTCGCGCTCAGCACATGCTCAAACCACAGCCCACACCAGCACACTTTGAATGGGCAATTCAGGAAATGGAAAGTTCCATATGAGTGACTGACCCTCTCTGAGCCTACAGTCTTGACTTCCTTCCTGGTTTCTGTGACCAGTTTTGTTTATTGCCCAAGATGCTTGTGTCAGGTGCAACTCACATCTGTTGGTGACCATATTCTAGTCTAGAAATACAGTTGAACAAGGAAATAACACCTACTTGCAACAAATATAAAAAGCAACTTCCACAGGCATCCGATGGCTCTGCAGGCCGTCTTGGAGGAAGCTGGGGTGTTTCTGTAGCAATTAAATGGCCCAATTGGTTTCAGGGGGAGCTTTATAATTGCTCACAGGTAGTAATTTATTAGGATGGCTGTTGCTCATGACATGTGTCAAAAAGGTCAAAGTTTATACTTCCTTGGACATTAACCTAATCTTTGAAACTCTAAAAGTTACGCTTTTTGGTCATTAAATTTTTTTTTACAAGCAGAGATTTTGACAATTAACCCAGTTAATAAAGGTCAAATTTCAATTTTTTTCCAATTTCTGGAGCATTTAACTTATTCCCTTTCGAAAGTGGGAAGATAGCGGGTGATAAATAGTTGTTAAGTGAGCAAGGATGTAGGCGTGCTGTCAGGGTGGTGATTACGAAACAGTTGACCCTGGAAGAATAGAATTGCGGTGTATCTGATGGGAGGGAACGTAGGTTACAAGCCTGGGAAATAGAAAAATTAAGCCCAAATAATGTATGCTGTGAATAGGATAATGTGTGTGCTCTTGTTAACTCATCTCAGGCTTCTCGCCATTCAATTACTCGGGCTTCAGCCTTCAGCTATTGAATCTGCACATCTTAAGAGAAGTTATTTCTGCAAACTCACAAGGAAGTACAAGTTGGGTTAAGAATCAAAATGTCACCACCAGGCTGTAGCCCTCACACAGAGCCGCAGGGCCAATAGCATTGTAGCCACGAGTGTGAGCTTTTTCTGGGGAGATGAGCAAATGTCCACCCCCTCCAGAGAGGGCACGAACTGTAGACCAAAGAAACGTCAATTCAGGTCTAACCTAGTTTTTAACCAGTGAGTTCAGCTGGAATTACAGGAGCATGGGTGGCTTATGGGTAGCTACCATCACTATCTGTTCCAGCAACCATTAACAGTCTATATATTCTTCGGGATGGGTGTGGCCTTGTGGGCCCCACCCTAGCAACCACTAATTGCTGATAAGTGCTGAGGAGGGGTGGGGTCTCTGGAGCCTCTCCATAATCCATGGCAGAAAGTTAACCAGCCCAATTTTATACTGGTCCCCTTTGGGTAATCACAGCTGCTAATGGTTCAGGAGGGCAGCTGCCATGTCATGCCTGGAGGACAGGTGTCCAAACATCAACCAATAGTGACCATAGGCTAAGGACAACAGCTGAACAGTAGGTACCCCACAGTTCTGGCCAGCTCTCCTTCCATATACCAACTGTAAACAGCCCACTGTGGACCTTGGAAAGAATGAGAAAAGAGACTCGTGGCGTGGGAAATGGCAGTTCACAGAGCCCTCTCAGGCCACCTGAGCAGTATCGACCTTCCTAATCCAGTCCTCCTCATCTTTGGACCTGTGAGAAGCCCAGCTTAGTGTTTGCCCTGCTCTGTTTATGCCCCCTGGTGGCAGTGCTGTCTGGGAGAAGCAAGCAGACAGCTGCCATACAGGGGAAACCTTGCCTCCTACCCCCTGAGACTAGGCATCTTCCTCACTCATCCAGAATCCTCAGGAGAGGGCTTTTGGCTCCCCAGGAAATCTGAAGCCATAGCTGCTTCCTTGAGAAAACAATCTTTAAGCATTGTGTGTTCTGTGCTGAGTACACAATAGAAAGCCAGGTCTGTCTCAAGTGTCATCCACCCGGTACCAAAGCTAAGCCTTGAGCCCGCATGGTGCCCGCTGGTCCTCTGTGTCTTCCCACGCAGGTCTCTGCCTGCTGCGGTGCCTCGGTGCACACATTTCATCTTGCAGTTGACATCCTAGGCCCTCCTCCTAGTCTGTGGCCGGCTTAGCCCAGCACCCACCATTCTGTTCACACAGTAGATGACCAGAAAATGCTGAGCAAGAATCCAACCCATTTAACTCAGCCAAAAAGATCTTGAGTGTACTGCATTTAAAAAAAAAAAAAAAGCATTTAAAAATGTGCAATTTCTGCTTCTGGGATACCTCACTCAGGGTGATCATTTCTAGGTCCCACCATTTGCCTGCAAATTTCATGATTTCCTCATTTTTAATTGCTGAGTAGTAATTGCAGCCAGTCCTGATGAAACCTGATAAGCTAGGGTCAGATGGAAGGGGAGGAGGACCTCCCCTATCAGTGGACTTGGAAAGGGGCAGGGAGGAGGTGAGGGAGGGATGGTGGGATTGGGAGGGAATGAGGGAAGGGGCTACAGCTGGGATACAAAGTAAATAACCTGTGATTAATATAAAAAAATAAAAATTATTAAAAAAAGAACCCCGCCCCCCAATGTGCAATTTGGGAAATTGTTAGAATGGTGACTTTGACTGCAATGCTTAATTTCTAACAATTTTGCCAACTTCTGCCTGGGATTGAGGGTGGGTGTTATGGTGGATAAAAACATAGAATGACGGCATACTTTTAAGAAGTATAAATTACGGAGCCGGAAACACGGCTTACTGGATAAAGTGCTTGCTTTGCAAGCATGAAGCCCCGAAGAACCCATGTTAAAAAGCCAGGCATGAAGCTGGCAAGTTAGGCTCTTGAGACCAAGCCTAATGGTCTGAGCTCAATCTCCTGCAGTTGTCCTCTGACCTCCACATGTGTGCCTGGGCATGTAACCTTCTCCCCCCCTCAAAACACATACACACACAAACACACACAGTCCAAAGAATGGGGAAAAAAAAAACCAAAACCTTTTTTTTAAAGGTGGAAAATCCAAGGGTGGTGGAACATGCTTGTCATCCCAGCACAGGGAAGGCAGAGACAGGTGGATCCCAGGGCACACTGGCCAGCCAGCCTAAACCCAATGAGAGACCCCATCTCAAAGAACAAGGTACACAGCTCCTGAGGAACAACACCCCAAAGTTGTCCCTGGTTTCCACATGTGTGCACATACATTTGTGCACATTCATACACGCGCGTGTACCTGTACACACGCATACACATACACAAAACGAAGGATAGATTATCAAAGATAGGAAGCCGGGTGACTCTGACATGATTCCGTTCACAGAAGTCCTATTAGAAAGTTCTCAGGAACCTGTGCCACATGCTGTGAAAGCCACCTGCACAGGCCACTTAGGAGAGGGTGTGAGCGGCATCTGCTGGGCCCGAAATAGCCCCTACAGGTGGCAAACCAGTGTTAAATCTGACGCTTGGAACCCACCTCGAGGCACAGTGCTAAGACAGGTTGTCTGGGCAGGGAGCAATTGGGAAAAGTGACTTTAACCTTGGGTTTCCCTTCACTACCAGCCTGGGATCTGACCCAGAGTATGCAGGCGTACTTCTGGGCTTCTTCCTAATCCCTACCTCTCTCCCCTCCCCTTAGTCTCTTCTAGTCCCAGCTGTCCTCCTCCTCCATGGCCACCCGTGCTGGAAACACCAGCCTCAGTTCCCTTTTCCTCAATAGCTGCATCTCCCATGTTACTGCATCTCAGTTTGTCCAGGACCCAAGTGAAGCCAAGCTCCCACAGTTGACCTGGGCACTCAGGGAGAATGGCCAGAGCTGGAGGCAGGTGAGCTGGTCCAGCTGACTGGTTTTCCAAGCAGGCCAGGTGACCCTCAGATACTCTGGGGCTCAGCTGACATGTGGAGAGGGCTCAGGTCAACCGTCAGATTGGACAGCAAGCTCCTTTGCCTGAAGAGGCATCTCGACAGACTGTGTTTACATCTATGATAGATAAACACCGAAGTGACTCCCAGGCCCTCTGTCCTACCTGTACTTCCAGCTGAAGAGGCAATTACAAGATGCGGGTAGTGACACTGTAAACTGGCCATCTGGACATGCCTGACTGTGAGAGGTGCTGGGGCAAGCCTCGGGCTGGTTGGAAGGACCCTGGGACCAAAATGAGGGTATTTTGTAATGGCCAAGCTAGGGCACTCAGGCAAGAAGATAAAGGCAGCTTTGGTTATGGTACCCAGGAGAAAATAAACCCAGGCTCTCCCCAGGACAAGCCAAAGAGCAGTTTGATATGTGAGGAGAGTTGCTTATCTTTTGCAGTTGGTTCTAACTGTTATGTCAAAGGAAGAAAGGGGAAAGCAAGTAAGGAAATACCACAGTGGCAATTGCTGCCATCAAGATCCACTGAGGGGTGTCAATACTTGTGGGAAAATATCTAAAGAAACGGGATTCACAAAGGCTCGGGTACCTTCCCCTGAAATAATTACAGAAGAGATGGTCACTTCACTGTAGGGAAGCCAGACAGATACCGAGCAACCAAGTTCACTGTCTCCAGTGGTGGGGTATTGACACCGTCCATCTGACATGAGATGTCAAGGACATGGTGTTGCTTCAGGGTTCAGTCTTGGGGACACATCAGACCATACAGACACATCAGACATGGGGGATACTGGACATAATAACTCTTGGATGTCAGTACCTGGAAACCGAAGCAGAGACAGAAAGATTGTCAGATGGGAGCGGACAGTCAAAATAACATGAGGTCCTAGAGGGGATTCTGAATAGCAAAGGGTATTTAATGGACAGCCTGGACAAACCTGAACAGGAATGGGGTCTATGGCTTGCTGGGCAGTCTCATCTCCTGCTTCCTGGGTGCTGATGGCCTGGGGCCACAAGAGGGATAGTCATCTGGAAGAAGCTGGGTCAGGAACCAGATGCCATTGTGTTTCTATGGCCCCGTAAAGTTTACTGGAAATCAACCCAACCTGGGATTGAAGTCTCACCCTGCCACTTCCCCTGTCACTTGCTGGATAAGGCTGCGCTAATGCCAGAGCTCAGGATATAGCCCGGGGCCATAGGGCTGCATTCTGAGGAGCACAGGGAGCCAGCTGCTGGGCTGCTGAGGGAATTTTTTAAATTTCTTTTTGAAGAGTGCAGGGAGAACTGCAGACCAAGCTGCAGCCGCACCCAAGGGTCCAAGCCTTTTGTTAGACCACTGAGAGACTGAAGGATCACACACCAGAAAAAGGACAGGGCTTCTCAGCGGCAAAACTCAGCCAATCGCAGCACAGGCTGCTAATGTCTCTCCACCAAGCAGACTCCGAGCTGAGCTGAACAGGGCCCTGTGGACAGCTTGGCTCCCCCACTGCTGGCTCCTGCTAACCATCACTGCCCACCGACCCAGCATGCCTTGCTTGTCCTACTACCCCATCTGGCTCTGCTGGCTGCCACCCACTTGGGGACTGTCTCCTCTATCCCGCTGTCTCTGAAACACTGAGCCCTTCCCTGTGTGGGCCTGCTGTGCATCCTCTACAGTCCTGATGTCAGGGTGACACCCTTGGTGTCAGCCGGAGACAGGAGGAAGAAATGATGGGATGGCTCTCTCAGGCTGTTCTGTGTTGGATGCTCAGCCCATGCTGAGCACCTCTCTGCTGAGGCACCATTAGGGCTTTTGTTGGTAAGTCCAGTAAAGTCATTATGCGAATGTGATATGTGTGCAAAATCACTTGTATGAGAACGGCTGTGTGCTCATGTGTGCAGGTGTGTCTACAAAAGCAGTGAGACTGAGCACTTACTTGTATGTTAAGGTGCAATGGGGTCTTTCAAGGTGTCTCTCCCAGCAACACTGGGAGGATCCATGACTTCCCGTTGCTAGAGGAGGGATAAACTGTAGTCAGCCAAAAGCACACAGCCATGGAAGCTGTAGGCAGCCTGGTCTCCACCCATGTACCTGCTCTGTCTGAGCGATGCTCACTCCTTTAATCCAAAGTGGGAAACAGCATCTTTCTTGGTGTGGCTTGATGGCGCCTCCTTGCTTTGTCTTCCCTGGTGGCCTTCCCAGCAGCTCTTACACGGGTTTGATCCTGTGTTTACTTCCGTGTCAGACACCTTTATGCTCATGCCTCTGTGCAGGGAGGCTTGGGGGCACAGTGCATATCCAGCACACGCTGAACACTGTGACAAGTCCTACCTACCTGCCCACAGGCCAGCGCTTCTCATTTCTCCATCTTAACTCAGGCCCTTCAAGGGCAACGCCACACCCTCACGGAAAAGGAAAATGGCAGTCCACAGAAACCATGCTGGTTCCTTCCGTGTGTGCTGCCACCTCCCAGGAAAAGCCAGGGATGTGGACCCCAAGAGTGTCGACCGCCGCTGGCTTGAGTAAAGGAGGGACAGCAGTGTCTTAGCTTGCTCACTCTTCACCTCTAGGGTGTACTGTGACTGGATCCTAGCCTACATCTCTCTGTCTCCCCGCATCCTCCCTTTGATACTCACTTGGACTCACTTTTAAAACGGTCCCTTCAGATTCTCACCCAGCGTGGTGGTTTGAAAGAAAATGGTCCCCAATTGGCACGTAGGGAGTGGCACTATTAGGAGGTGTGGCCTTGTTGGGGTAGATGTGGCCATGTTGAAGGAAGCGTGTCATTGGGGTGGGCTTTGAGGTTTCAAATGCTCAAGGCAGGCCCAGTGTTATGCTCTCTTCCTGCTGAGATGTAGAACTCTCAGTCACCTACCAAGTCTGCCTATGTGCGGCCATGCTTCCTGCCGTGATGGTAATGAACTAAAACTCTAAACTATAAGCCAGCCCCAGTGAAATGCTTTCCTTCATAAGAGCTGCCATGGCCATGGTGTCTCTTCACAGCAATGAAACCCTTGCATCTGGCTGTTAAAATACTGCCCATTCCTCACTTCCCTTCACTAGTATGTGACATTCGTTTTCTATTGGCTGCTTACCCCAAAACAGAGGGGTAATCCTGAAAAGGCTCCCTCCCAGAACAGAAAGGCTATTCAGACCATCACTCAGATTGAATCCATGGTGTGCTCATACAGCCCAGGATCAGAGAAGGAACCTCAGACATGAATCCACTTAGCCAGCCGGAGGGGGCCGCCTTGCGCCCACGCCCACCCGTCAGTGTAGCAGGAGCTAGCTACCTTCACAGACCTCCAAGTTCTTCAGCCCGAGTCAGAGGTGGCTCCACCCTCCTGTGGGTGAAAAGACCAATCAGAGACCATGCACGGAAGGACCTGAAAAAGGCTGTGCTTCTTCTGGCCCCGGTCATCAGGGCCCTTGCACTCACAAAGGCCCTGCAGCAGAGGGGGTGGAGCGTTCCTTCCGGGGCACAGTAAGAAAGTTCCAGGGCTTCTCAGTACAGAGGAGGAGAGAGCAGGAGAAGAGAAAAGGAAGCGAGGTGACGGGAGCCACCCCTCCAGGTAGCTGGAGAGAGAAGGCTCCAGTGGCAGATAGTTAGGTGTGTCTGCCTGAAGAGGTGGCGTGGGTCTGAGCTGTGAGCTGCAGTAGGAGTGGCTGAGGCAGATTCTCCGGATGGGACTAGGCGTGCGTTCAGTTATAGAAAGCTCGGTCCCGCAGGAGCTCGGTAAACAAAAGGCTGGTTGCCGGGATGAGGAACCGGGTCCTGGGTTGCTGGCAGGTGAATGGGTTGAAACTGGCTCCTAGGGAGGAGACAGGGCTGGAGGAAGGCTGTCAGGCAGCCATCTGTGGTGGGGCTAGAGATCAGACCACAGCGTGGGAACAGCACAGAGCTGATGGCAGCACCGGTTCACTGTCCTCCGTCTGACTTTGCAGTGTGATAGGTGTAGCAGCTGGACTAGGTGGCATGAGCTAGGAGGTCCTGAGAGTCCATGGTAAGATGGCCTTTATCTTCCTTCTTTTATTTCCTCCCCTCCCCTTTTTGAAAGTCTTGTTTTGTAGCTCAGGCTGGCCTTAAACTCATGGATATCCTCCTGCCTCGGCTTCTCAGTGCAGGGGGTTTACAAGATTGATCCACAATGTCCGGCTTGACATCATTTTTTGAGGGTCTGGGCACAGGCCAGAAGAGTGGACATCAGCAGTCCTCCCAGCTGCCATGGATACAGAGCTTGGGACCTTACCGGCTCTGTGGCTAGGGAGACTTTGAGCTCCCTGAATGTCCACTGTGACGCCCCTCCCCAAGTGTCATTGCAATAGTTGAAATTTCAAGTGAGGAGCAATGAAGTGCAGAGCTAGCTGCTCATGGAGGCAGTTCTGTATCCCCTTGCTGCTTAGCATCCTTTGACAGAGTCAAGGTTAGCATTCCTCAACCCATCCCAAGGCTGACAGAGGCAGGACACTGCAGCATAGGAAGTGATGCAGGGCCACCCTCCTGCAGGAGTTGATAGAGATTATTGGGGTTCTGGGTAGCTGCTTGTCATTTAGGGCTGAGTGGGGAGGAGACCCAGGAAGGAGCGTGGCCAGCAGGGATGAGGAGACTAGATAGTCATTACAAGGGTTGTGATGACTACACACTATACACTGAGTGTACTTTGGGATTGCCTTGCAAGAATCTCTGAGGAGAAAGGAGGGTGGTGACAGAAGGTGGCATTCCCCTGGAGGTGAGTGGGCTTGAGGGAGGAGAGCCGAGGAGCTCTTGTCCCATCATGCTAGTTTTTCCAGGCCCAACAAGATGAGCTCATCATTATGTGTTGAGGAGAAATCTGAGGAGGAACGGGAGTGGCACCTGCTGAGTCAGCAACACACAGGGAGGACCTGAACAGCAACCATGAACAGACAGTACACCAAACAGCCACCCTGGGCTGCTGGCCTTGGACTCAGAGTGATCCTCCTGCCTGAACCTCCACATGCTGAGATTATAGCAGGGAAAATATGGTTTGATTACTTGGGGTTTGGATCATGAGGGGCCTGTGTATCAGGGCTCTTGGATGGTGGATGGGGGTACAGAGGCACCTCGGATCTGTCAGCTGGGAGAAGTGCTGACAGAGACGCAAGGTCTCCAGACCTAGCCTTCACGAGGCCTCAGGTCTTAGGGGAGGATGCTGGAAACGGGAAACTCTGAAGATTGCAAGAGATGACCAGGGAGAGGCATGCTGGTCCCAGTGGAGGGACAAAGACTCAGTTTTGTCTGTGGGTCAGAGGTCAGAGATGGTAAGCAAATTCTAGGGAGGGAAGAGTCACCTGCTGGTGATGGTTTGTCTTAGGGGTGGGCACAGAGAGCAGAACTCATACATTCGGAGCTGTTTTTGAAGGGTGCTCTGACGGGGTTTCCATCACAGTCAAGGATGTCAGTGTGGGCTTGCTGGGAGACCCCCACGGTGAGAGATCCTCAAGGAATTGAGTCCTTAAGCTTCCTGAGAGGCAGAAAGCTGTAAGAAGAGCTGGCAAGCTCCACCTCACAAAGAGACTCTGACTTCTGGTAATGGCCAGGCAGAGCTGTGGAGCAGAGTCTGCTGAAAGGTCATTTATCCAAGAGAAGGAAATTACTCCTTTTCCTGGGGACTGTCATCTTTTGCTTTAATTAATATCAAGCGTGCACACTCTTGACAGTGGCTTCGTGTGTTGCCAGTGGACTTCCTGTGACATTTTTAATAAAAAAAGGCAATTCTTGCAGGCTAACATGAGTCTCTGGGTACTCATCGGCACCTTCTTTGATGCACAGGAGACTGTGGTGAGCAGAGGCTGGCCAGGTGCAGAGCAGATTCAGGGCAGGCTGGGGCGAAGACACCTGTGGCCAGTATGCTGGTGTGCCCGCCCATCCATCCCTCCCTCCCTCTCTCCCTCCCTCCCTCCCTCCCTCCCTCCCTCCCTTCCTCCCTCCCTCCCTCTGCTGGGAAAGCAACACAGAAGACTGAGAACACATGTTTCATTTGTTTTCTTATTCTTGTGACTCAACTGAAGCAACCTGAGAAGAGGTTCATTTTGGCTCACCGTCTCAGAGGGTTCACCGTGCCCACTTGGGCAGACCATCATGGTGGCAGGAACATGTGGAGGAGGAGGCTTTTCTTTATTTCTTGATATACAGCAAACAGAAAGAGGGAGACAGGAAAAGGCCAGGCATGGGATATCTGCAAAGACTTCCCTGCAGTAACCCATTGCTTCCGCACACGCTTTAGCTTCTAAAAATCCCGCCACCTCCCCTAGATAGCACCCCAGGGGGCCAGTGAGAAGGCTCCACAAGTTAAGACAATTGTTACAAACCTTGGTGACCTGCACTCAACCCCCAGAGCTGACATAAAAGTGGAAGGAGAGAATGAGTTTCACAGTTGTCCTCTGACCTCTGCACATGCACACTCATAGGTAACCTGACCAAGCATAGCATCCCTGGCTGGAAGCCTCAATGTTAGTGCACGAGGCTGTGGGAATCATAATTACCCAAATGAGGGAGTGAGAACCCCTGTATCCCGAGGTCTTACTCCAGAAAATGGGTTGGGATAGAGCCTGTTCCTCAAGGCAGTTTTCTGAGTTACATCAGATTGTTTTGCAATGTACTTAACAGAAAGGAGAGGCTGGACCCAACCATGGATACAGTGGTCCCTCTCCATGACCATCGTCTGTGTGCCTGGCTTGGGGCTAAGCCTGAGTGAGGAGTACATCTCTGAGACAGGCCTGTCTCAAAATCCAGTTTCAAGGTTTGGGGTCCTCAAACCTGGCAAAGCTCACCAGCTTGCATTTCCCCCAAGTCCTACTTCTTTCCTGGGTCCCTGAGACACATCTGCCATCACATTGTGACCATTATATTCCTTCCTGTCTACACCAGAGGGCTTGGGAAGTAGGAGGCAGAGTTGAGACTGGTTATTTTCCAGATGGAAAGGGTGCGTGCTGGGGTTCAGGGCAGGGCTACAAGCTGCTGGGTCTGACATAGACATCTAAGCTCCCACAGACCATGGAGTCTGTCTGCTTTAGTCTTGACAGGTGGAGGCTGGCATATTTTTTAACCAGTCACAGAGTGGACAGCTGCTGGAGGGGTCAAGGGATACACACTCCCAGCACCACAGCTTCTCTGATGAGTCACTGAGCTCTGTAATGCCCAATCTCCCCTTATAAGGACCTTCCATGCCATGATGGCAACAGGCCGGCACTTCACTGATGTGACTAAACCCACCACGGTGGGGGGGAGGGGAACCCATTTTTCCTGTATGCTTTCCAATACTTGATGTTAGCACATTTAAGTTTTTTTTTTTTTTTTTTTGCCAATCTGATGGAAAGAAATGTCAAATTAATTTGCATTTCCTTTCTTTCCTACTAATAAATCGAGTATCTTTTAGTATGTGAATTAACTCTTTATGGTTTTTCATTTAGATGCTCTGGCTGTTAATTCTTCCTTCATTATGTGCGCTGCCTCTGTGTTAGTTATGTCGTGTCTATTACACATACATGTGTAAATGTGTATGTTGTAAATATTTTTCCCATGTCTTTCACTTTTCCTTTAACATTCTTCAGACAAGTTTTTTTTTTCTTTTTTTAGACAAGGTTCCACTATGTTGCCCAGGCTAGTCTTGAACTAATGACCCCTTTGCCTTTCTTAACTTAGCCTTCCAAATGCTGGGGTCACAGGTGTATGCCACCACATCTGGATCCATACAGACTTTTCCATTCTGCAGCTAAAGTTATGTATTTTGCCTCTCAATAAATTCATTTCAAACTCTTCAAGGTCATGTATCTATTTGTCTAAGTCCATCTTCTACTCCTTCAGTTAAAAAAATTCCTCATTAATTTTTGTTAATGGTGTGAAAGGGAAATTTTAATTTGTTGTTTTCTAGGTTATAAATGTTTCCAATCCTATTGAAGAATCCTCTTTTCTCCTCAATGCTTTGAAATGCCATCTCTATTCAGATACAAAATTCTAGTGTATACATGTGTCTTTTTAAAAATCATCTGTTTTTGTCCTGAGACATATTTATCTATTCGTGTGCTAATATCATATTATATTTATTAAAATTACTTTATAATATGCTTTGACATCTTGTTGGGCAAATTTCCCCTCTTTGGTTTTTCCTTTTTTCCAAGCTGTCTTGGCCAGCCTTGAAGGTTTACTCTTCCTTCTGGGTACTGCAAGAAGCTTTTCAAATCCCGTTAAATCTCTTTTGGATTTCAACTGGGCCTGTGTGGAATATACAGACTTACTGGTGGTCAAAATGTTAGTCTTAACATGGTGGCTTGGCCCAGGGAATGTGCGAGGGAACTACTGAGTCCCTAGCTGGCTCTCCAAAGAAGGTGACATCCATGCCCTCTGTATAGTGAAGCTGCTACTGGGTGTTTGGCGTACAACACCAAGTGGTTATTTCCTCTTCTTCTTCTTCTTCTTCTTCTTCTTCTTCTTTCTTTCGCCTCCTCTTTCTCCTTTTCTTTCTCTTCCTCCTCCTCTTTTTTTTCAGTGCAGATTCCCATCGGCATTACACAGAATAATGGCTCATGATGGGGATAAGAAATCAAACAAGGTAGGCAGATCTCTGTAAGTTTGAGGCCAGCCTGGTCTACAAAGCAAGTTCTAGGTCAGCCAAGGCTACATAGAGAAACCCTGTCTCATAAAAAGAAAGAAAGAAAAAGAAAAGAAAAGAAATCAGACAAGGAAATCACACAGAAAGCTAGGTGAAAAGTCCTCTTTGCTTCTCAGGCCTGTTACTGAAGACTGCATGACAGCAGGGTAGTGAGGTTGTGCGGAGGGGATGAGGAAGAGGAGGAAGATCGGCAGGGAGGGTCAGTGCATGCTTCCATTTGCGTTCTGTATGCTATTCTTTTACTCAGCCTCCGGCACGCTGCCAGCCACTGTGTTCAGCTTACAGATTTGGGAATTTGGGCTCAACCAGCCCTGGTCCCTGAGTCCCATCCTGCCTTTTCCTTTCCAGTGCTGGAGTGTCCAGTATCACAGAGACTGCGGTGGTGGTGGGGTGACCGTCTGTCCTGGTTTGCTCTCTGCTGCTGTGATAAACATTATGAGCAAAAGCAACTTGGAGAAAAGGGGTTTTTTCAGCGTATACTTCTGGACATGTTCCACCACTGAGGGAAGGCAGAGTAGGAACTCAGGGCAGAAAGAAACCTGGAGTCAGGAGCTGATGCAGAGGCCATGGCTATGGCTTGCTCCTCATAGCTTCCTCGGTCTGTCCTGTTATATAACCGAGGACCAGCTGCCCAGGGGTGGCACAGTTGGGCTTGGCCCTCCACCGTTAATCAAGAAAATGCTTGACAGACTTGCCTACACGCCATTCTGAAAGAGGCCCTTCTCTCAGTTGAGGCTTCCTCTTCCTGTATGGCCCTAGCCTGCATCTGGTTGATGAAAATGAACAAGCCCAGCATCTCTCTACCCTGCTAGACCAATGTCACCAAGGCTGGATGGAGTAGTCATCCCTGCCATCAACCATCTTCCTGGCCTAGTTGGCATAGACTCTGCCCCTCTCATTCAAAAAAGCAGAAGCCACAGAACCAGCCACCCCTTCTCTGCAGCTCTTCCGCAGCCTCGGTTGGTTTGGATCAATGGGAAGACCTGCATTATTCAAGCCCATGGAATATTCAGGCGGCTGGGCAGAGGAACAGGCCTGTCAGCACTGGCGAGCTGTTCCCTCCTAAAAGGGCCCCATGGGCTGGGAAAGCCGAGGGCTCCAAAAGGCAGCCGGTGCCTCGGGCTGGGACAGATGTAGCATCGTGTCCTGACCCAGGAGGGGGGCTCTACCATCTCCACCCCCTGATAGATGCCTTCATTTAGGGAATGCATTATTGAGTACAATGCCTCTTTCCAGCCAGACACTTGGACAAAATAGCCCAGCTGTGTCCCTACTGGTAAGGGCCCCAAGTGCCAGTGAATCGACTTTGAGCACACGGGGCCTATGAAAACTTTTTACAGCCATGGACACCCCCCTTCGAGGGCCTCACTTCCAGGAGGAAAACACATGATTTAGGACACCCTGATTTTAGCACTATTGTTACCCAGGCAGCTGCAAACAGGTCAGACCCATCAGGTTGACAGTCCTGGCTCAGTGGTTGTGAATGTCACCTGATCCCCTGCAAGAAGTCAAATACTAGGTTCCACAATCCCAGAAACAGGGCATGAGTTGCCTTTGAAGCTTCACCCTCCTGATCCCTAGGGAATGGCTCTCAGGGGACAGAATGACGGAGATGTAGTTTAGAGTTCTGAGATCATCAGCTCTAGGATCCTGGCGGGAAGTTCTAGAAGAGGGAAGGTGGCCCTAGAATGTGGCACTCCCAGTGTGGAAAGTGGACAGACCTTGTACAGAAATCACCCTGCCCTGTATGAGGCATGGCCTGTGATGACTCATTTTCATTGTCAGTAACCATGGAAACACACCTCTGGGCCTAACTGAGGGTGGGTGGAGACGCCTCTTGGGTGTGTGGATGGAGAAAGGGAGGTGAACAGCAGTGTTCATCTCTCTCTGCTTCCTGACCGCTGATGTGGTATGAGCGGACATTACACATTCCTGCCACTAGGCCTTCTTCACCAGGGAGGACTTTGTCTCCTTAAACCATGAGCCTAAGCAAACCTTTTCCTCTTTAAGTTGCCCATTTTGTTACAGCAATGAGCAATGTTACCAATACAGAGCCTACATAGGAAAACACAGTAAATATATAAGTACTTGGAGGGAAGAGTGAGACAGGGAGGGGCTTGATTTGTCCTTAAAGGTTCAGACAAAGAAAGAAAGAAAGAAAGAAAGAAAGAAAGAAAGAAAGAAAGAAAGAAAGAAAGAAAGAAAGAAAGAAAAGAAAAGAAAAGAAAAGAAAAGAAAAGAAAAGAAGAAACGGTAGGAGGTTCTTTGAACCATGTGACCAGCTGGGTTGTTCTACCCTTGGGGGCCATATTGCTCATGCTTTTCTGACCTGGTTACAGGACACAGATAGCCTGTCCCCTCCCTTGGCATTATCCGCTGCCCCTGAGGCTCAGGAATGCACCTTGTGCCCAAGAAAGCTGCTGTGTTCCTCAGCTGTCTCCTGGGCTCTGGGAGGTTTGGGGCATGGCAACTGTGGTCTGCTCCTTCCTCTTTACTGATGGGGAAACTGAGGCCAGGGTGCCCTCCTTGGTCCCGCCCAAGGTTTTCACATGCCAGACCCATTGACATCGAGAGCTGGACAGCTGTTTTCTGGGAGCCACCCTGTGCCCTACAGGACACTCAGGAGTACCCCTGGCTTCTCTTCCAGGTCTCTACAAGTCGCTGTATGATCCCTGGGGTGAGGGGACAAACTTTCCTATATCTGTGACTTACTAGTGTGGAATGGATTTCTGTGTCTCGGGTTGGGTTTTGAGAAGGGTTTGTGGCAGCCGTGAGTCTGGTCCCATCTCCCCACCTACCAGGGGACACACTGTTATGGTCTCTAACAAACAACTACACCTTCCTCATCACAGAAAAGGAAACCCACACCTGGAACAGTAACAGAGTATAGTTGGTGGTGGTCACACTGCCAGTCAGAGGGCAAAGAAGGATTCAAGTCTCTCTCAGCTCTGCCACACCATGTTTGCCAAGCTCCTGAACTCATCAAGAAAGAACAGAATTTATTGAGCTATATCTGCAGGCCCTGCCCTGTTCTAGACTTTGGGAAACAGCCTGGGGAAGCCGGGAAGGTGGATCAATGGATAAAGCACCTGCTTCATTGTCTCAGAAACATGAGGACCCATGTAAAGCTGGACATGGTGTGTCTGTAACCCCAGTGTTTCCACAGAAAGATGAAGGTAGAAACAGGAGGACCCCCAAAGTTTGCCTGAAGCAAGATGAAAAGGGAGGACCCAATACCTGACCTCCACTCAGGAGCTGCAGCCTGCAAGCTTCTCATCCCAACCCCACACACAAGCATACACACGCACCACACACACACACACACCTTCCATCTACAAATGAGTAACAGAACACACGAGGATCTCTGTTCTCATGAAGTAGTAGAGGAGTGGAGTGTGTGTATGTGACAATAACTAAACAAGTGTGTGGGACTCAGGGTTGGAGGGAAGAAGAGGATCCCAGGGCTGTTTCAGAGATCCCGCCCCACCCCATCCTCAGCTGGACTGGTGACTTCAGCTCTTAAAACCAACACTAATAATGAAATCAGTTTGCTCTGAAGCAGATGCTAGCTCCCAGCTTCTCCTCCAGCCCATGGATGCTCAACTTCCAGAAACACAGAGCTGCTGCTCTGGGTAGGCCACCCCTGGGCACGTTCCCCTCATCTTGTACACATCTAGTGGCTGGTGGGTGCCCAGCTGCACAGATCCGGACCTCCATAAATGATGCATCGTCCATCCCTCCTACATGGAGGAGCTGGAGGAGTTACAGCCCCATTATCTGACACTGTGCAGGAAGCCCAGCTGTTTCTTCTGCTCTGGCCTCTCCCGGGACTGGCAGGAAGGGACAGGTTTAGCCATGGGAGGACAGTGAAATGTTCTAGTCTCTGGTCCTAAATGCACAGTGCTTGTCACGCTCTGGCACAGAGAAGTCATTTGTCCACAGCAGGTATGGCTGGGGACCTCGCTAGCTGATCCAGCACTTGAAAACACAGATGGAGAACAAACAGGCCTAGAGGGCGGGGCAGCTGTGAGAAGGGAGGTCCTTTGCCATACACTATGGATGCAAGGCTGATTGCTCTAGGCTCCTATTGTAGTAAACAGCTATGATGCAGGGGTTTTTCCTTCTGGCCTTGGACTCCTAGAATAAACACTTGTGAGACTCAAAATATATTTTTATAAATACCTAGGCCATATAGCTAGGCTTGTCTCTGACTAGCTCATAACTTAAAATAATCTATCATACTAACTTACTTTCTGCCATGTGTCTGGTTACCTGAGCTCAGGCACCATGCATCTGTCTTCCTTACATCTTGCCTGCTGAATCCTGAATGCCTGGCCCTCTCCCAGAATCCCTTCTGTCTCCTGGAAGTCCCACTTATTTCTTGCCTCAGCCATAGGCCATAGGCCATAGGTTTTTTTTTTTTAATTGACACATTTTAATTACAAGAGAGATTCCTTCTGCAGGTTCCCTTCCTGGGTCCCTTCCATTCCACTGTGTTCTGCCCTCCACTGGTGTCTTTGAGTCCCATGAATGTGGTGGCTGGTTATCCTTTCCTGATTTGGGGGAGTGGCTGGAAAGGAGCCTCTGAGCATGTGTGCAAGGTGAGCTCGGCAGGGCCAGGGGCACTCTTCTTCTCATCCACTCTTTTCCCCACCTCCTGGGTGGAAGAGGAAGCAGGTAAAGTCGGCTATGCTGACACCACAGGGGCCAAATCTTCCTGAATGAGGGCTCTGGCTGTGGAACCTCAGAGCAGGGTGGCCCTCTGCCTTGGCCACCTCCTCTCCTTTCTCCTTAGCCAGCTCAGACACACTTGCCATCAGAGCCCCTGCCGACTGGACAAAACTGGTGGTGGGGTCGAAGACTGATATGAACTTTGCTCAACAGGAATGTCCATATCAGAACACAACAACGGGAACCAACCAGAGCCCGTCAGTGCTGAGCCACAAGTGTCCGGGGACCGCCGGCTGCTCACTCGGCTTCCCTCCCCACCTCCTGATAGGCGGCCTCTGGCTTGCGGACCCTTCTCCCCGACTTTCCCAGCAACTTGTGGTACCTATCCAGTGTCCTGGGGCTGAGCTCCCAGATCATGCTGACACTCCCAACATGAAAACTCAGGAGGAATCTGGACCACAGTGAAAGGTGGGCGCCTGGAGATGACTAGAAGCTGGAGATGACAGAAATCTGGGTGTAGACTTTCTGCATAGCTACCCCTACTGAGTTCCATACCTCTGGAGACAGACATGATGAAATCATGTATTGGGAGCCCCAAAGATACCATCAGTATTAATATGTATAAGGGAGTCAGGTGCTTCTCAGTTGAGGGTGTTTGTCTGCTGGTCTCTGGAGCCACTGAGTCACAGGCCTGGGATTGCCCAGCTGAAGTCACTGGAGACCAAACTCCCCACCTCTTTCCAGCAGGAGCTGGCTCCCTTCTAGTCTGGGATGAGATTTCGTCCTTTATCCTCCTCCTTCCCCACCTGTTTCCCCAGTTGGCCTGTTTACTGTTGTTTACTGAGGAAGTATGGGGAGCCTCGCTCACGCTTGATAGTTATAGAAACTGACAGAAGCACGCAAAGTTCTTGGTGGTAAACGTCCTCTTTATAAAGTGGAGAAACTGAGGCCTAATAATGATCCACTTGACTTCTTGTCCCAGCTGCCCACTTGGCCTCTTTCAATTGAAGGATAAAACTGGGCTGCATTTGTTCCCTCCTGCATAGATTACTCTGGCTAACTCGACTTATCTCACCGTTCTGTAACGCCGTCTCAGCTCACTATCTTCAGGTTGCTCTTGTGTCCTTTCACCCTTCTTTTTGCAAGGGCCGTCGCAGGTGGGACTGTGTGTTCATTCACCGTGCTGGGCCTTACGGGGTGTTGGGTGCACATTGAACTGTAGGTCATGAAGATATGTTCAATCGTTGAATGACAGTGTAAGTGATCAAGGCTGAACGAAAACATGAGTGAGAGTCTCTTCCTGTCTGTGAGGAGAGTATGGGTAATTACTGCTGCCTTCCGCTTAGGAAGCACAGCCATGAGGGCCAGCATACATCTCCCAGCTTTCCTTGGAGCTTGCTTGCTATTCTTGAAGAAACTTTGGCCAAGTGACTTGTTTTTCTTTGTTCAATGACACATGGGTATAGGTGATGAGTGTCCTTTTTAAGTGAGAGCTTTACCAGGCAGCAAGAGATTTAGTGTTATGGTTCTCTTGATGGCCACGATGGAGGCATGAGTCAACATGGACCTCCTGTTTATTTGTGTGATGCAGGAAGAGAACAGTGTGTGTGTGTGTGTGTGTGTGTGCATGCGTGCACACATCTGTGCTCTTGTGTGTTGGCTTGTACTGAAGGGGCTGGGTAATCAAACAGTGGCATATGCACATCAGAGAGGCAATGAAAAGTCCATGCTCAGCTCAGGAAGCCCAGCAGTCCTAATCTGGCACATTAATACAGACACTCCTTGGAGAATTGTAACTGTTGAGATGTGTCCTGCACAACAGCCCAAGAGGCTGGAGTCTCACATCAGGAAAGCGCGAGAGGCAACAGCAACGGACACTTGCTTTTAAAAAGGGAAGGAGGCAAGTATTCACGCGCTGCTTTTCCCTAGGGTGTCTTTTTCTTCACCTTGGTGCCTCACTCCCACCATGCCCTCCCTCCCCCACATCACTGACCCACTGTCACATCCTCTCAGGACACGCCCTCACAAGCCTCAGTAGTCTCATAGTCCAGTCAAGTTGACAAGCCAAGCCAGCCATCACACCATCCCAGGTCCCTGAAGGACAGCCATGCACCGAACCACTGTCAACACAGGCAGTGTGGGTGAGAAGCTCTCTGAGGGTCTGGCTGTGCTATCGTGACACTCTGCAGCCCATCCTGACTGAAGCTGTCGCCATGGCATCTGGGAGTCAAGGAGCAGGAGGAGTCCCCAGCTCAGCACAGTTACTGAGGACTTCTCTTTCCAGACGCCAGGGATACTGTCTAGGGACAATGGAGACATTTTTCTCGAGCTCTTTCCCAGTTGGCTCTGCCACAGGGAAGCAAAGAAACCCAGACATGAAGTCATCACTTGTTTGCGGCGAGAGAGCAAGAAAGAAAGCCACGGCAGCATTGTGTTTGCCCTATTAAGGATCATTTTCTCATTACAATTTCCCCTCCTAATTGCTAATTTTTCCAGCTTCTCCCAAAGCCATTCTACTTCCGCTTTGTCCCCCTCCCCCATGAGAGCTGGTGCTTCGAGAAACTGCCACAGATGGGCCAAAGAGAAACACACATGCTTGTTTTTAATTTACTTGGAACCCTCTCCTTGCTTGATGCTACTGGGACGGACAGCTGCCAGGCTCTTCTGGCCACGTGGCTGGGGCCTCAGCCCTGAGGACTGACCCTGTAGAGGAGATGCTTTGTCCCAGTCCGAGCCTCTGTAGTGTCCCCGGGGGACTGACTTTCCGGTCGTAGAGTGACTCTCTGATGGCAAGGACATCTGAGGCTGGGGCACATGGTCTTGAGTCTTGATTCACTGAGGGTCTTTGTGTGCTTTGAGCAGTGCCTGTAGCTAATCTACTGTCCCAGCCAGGCCTCTGTTGTCCCCACCCCCACCCCCAGATGGGAGGGAGCAACTGTCACCCCTATTTTCAGGAGGAAAAGTAGGCTCAGTGAGCTGTGGACCAAACCTACTCCCACTGGCACAGCAGCAGAAGTCCGTGTGTTGTGTGTCGGTGTGTCCCTGTGTTGTCTAGCCCAAAGGCTCCTTCTACCTAGACTGGTGTGGAGTCTGTCAGAAGTAACAGAAGCTTCTCCTGGACCCTTGCCCTGGTTTCTCTGTGTGTGTGCGCAGGTGTGCATGTGCTTGCACGTGTATAGGACCAAGGTTCACTTGTGTCTTCCTCAATCACTCTCTATCCACCAGTGACCCTTTAATCCAGTGCCTCATTTTGTGGTGACCCCCAGCCATAAAATTATTTTCCTTGCTACTTCATAACTGTAATTATGCTACTGTTCTGAATCATAAATATAAATATCTGCTATGCAGGAAATCTGAGCTGTGGCCCCCGTGAAAGGGCTGTTTGACTCCCAGAGGGGTTGGGATCCACAAGTTGAGAACTGCTGCTCTACCTTGTTTGTGGATGTGTTCCGCAGTGGTCACAACCTTTGGGAACTGGCTCTCTCCTACCATGTGGGACCCAGGAATCAAATTCCGGTTGCCAGGTTTGATATCATGTGTCTTTACCCACTGAACCATCTTGCCAGTTCTCCACTTCATTTTTTTGAGATTTCTTACTGAACTTGTAGTTCACTGATTCAGCTAGAACAACAGGACAGAAATTCTTAGAGACCCCCTGTCTCTGCCTCCCCAGGTCTGGGATCAAAGGTGCGCTTGCCACCATACCCAGCTCTTTTATCTGAGTGCTGGGCATTAAACTCAGGCCTGTGTATTTGTAAGGCAAACAGTTTACAGGCGTCCTCTGAGAAGGTCTTTGACAGACATTTCTGTCCCCACTGGTCACAAGCTATAGTTTGTGTTTCCTGAAAACCTCCTTGCTCTGAAGTGGAAGTTTCTTTAGAGGGCACTTAACAGTGAAGCCTTCCAGAGAGGAGAAAGATAAGTCTTCCGAGGAGAGCTTGTGATTGTATCTGAAGCTTTATTTAGATTTGTTTGTTTGTTTGTTTGTTCCTAGACAGGGTTTCTCTGTGTAGCCCTGGCTGCCCTGAAACTCACTCTGTAGACCAGGCTGGTCTTGAACTTATAGAGATCCACCTGCCTCTCTGCCTCTTGAGTGCTGGGATTAAACATGTGCACCACCACCGCTTAGCAGACCTGAATCCTTATAAGAAGAAGAGGAGAGAAGAAGTCATGCTCAGCTACTCATACCAGCAATTCCAGCATTTGGGAGACTGCGTTCAAAATCAGCCGGGACTACAGACTCAAATAAAACAAAACAGGAAACGCTGGAGAAAGTTGAAGAGACCTACGAGCATGCCCCAGTTCTCACCCAGGATGTCCTGCTGCCTCCAGCGAGCATCTCTCATCAGTGGTCCCCCTTGTATGGTACTGTGGCAGCAGCAAAAGCAAATGTCCTAATTCACCAATGGCCTTTAGCAGAAGCCCTCATTTCTCAGAGGTCCACTTCACATCTCCTGTCAGAGACCAGACACCCGGTGGTGCCACAGCCTGGTGTTTGCGACTGTAGGCACAGGGTTCTCTCGTGGGCTGTGGGTCCTGTGAGACATTTTGATGTGGCATTAAGTGGAAGCAGCCTGAGAATCCTGGCCTGGCAAGCAGAAAGAAGAATGGCACCGAGCAGTCGTGCTGGCTGTGCCCACTGATGGCTGCACCCCATTCCCAGGCCTGTCTCTGTCCTGTCACACCCAACAGGCCATGCTGTCTTTTCCCCTGACAGGGACCACAACAAGTGTCAAGCTTAGCTTTATGTCTGGCCACAAGTGGACATTAGTGCTCACATACACACTGTTTCTCTCTTTCTTTTGAGACAGAGTTTCTCTGTGTAGCCTTGGCTGGCCTCAAACTCACATTCATCCACTTGCCTCTGCCTCCCCGAGTGCTGGGATTAAAGCCATCATGGCTGGCTCCACATACTGACTTTTTAGGACCGGAAAAAAACACAGCTTCAAATGTCGCAAAAAAGTTAAGTGACTTCGTCGCCATTTTTATTGAACCAGAAAATGTAGTGCAAGAGAAGGAGGGCTCTGGTTTATCTTCTGTGATGGTTAGGATTTTTCGTCAACTTGACACAAGCTAGGATCATCTGGGAAGAGGAAATCACAACGAGAAAAATATCTCCATTGGACTGGCACGTAGGCGAGTCTGGAGGGCATTTTCATGTTTGCTGAGTACTGTGGGAGGACCCAGCCCACCTGGGCAGGTGGTCCTGGGATGTATAAGAAATCTGGCTGAGTCATGGGGAGCAAGCCAATGAGCAGTTCTGGTCCTTTCTCTTTTCCGTTCTTCTAGGGTCTTGTTCTGTAGCCCAGACTTCTGCCTCTAAAGGCCTAGGGTCATAGACAGGTGTCACCATGCCCTGCCAGGTTCTATGCTCTATGCTGGGCAGTGGTGCCAGACACCTTCAACCTCAGCTCTCAGGAGGCAGAGGCAAGTAGATCTCTGAGTTTGAGGCCAGTCTTGTCTATAGAGTTCTAGGACAGCCAAGGCTACATAGAAAAATCCTGTCTCAAAAAAGAAAAAAAGAATTTGTTTGAGAATTTCATATATTAGCCCTGCATCTATATGACTCTTCTCCCAAATCCATGATCTCTTTAATTATTACTGTTACACACACACACACACACGAATACAGACACATTAATGCACATACATGCTATTGAGTTTATTTAGCTTTGCTCCTACGTTCATGGATTCAAGGCTGACCACTGGGATTGGATGACCTATGTGGGAACTCAGCCCTGGAGGAAATGGATCCCCTTCTTTCAGCAGGCACTGATCACCTGTAGTTCTTCAGCAAGGGGTGGAACCATTGAAAATTTCCTTGTCTACACTGATGTGTGATTTTCTGTTGTCACTGTTCTGGTCAGGAGGCCACATTGCTTTGAGTTCACGGAGTGCCTACATTCTTCACGGACAACTTCAGAGCATCAGTGGATAGACAGCTCTGTTCAGTATAGACTTCAAGAGGCAGGGTTCTGCTGAGTCATGGCTTATCCTCTGAGTGTTTTATCCAGGTTACCTCAACTGGTCACCAGCAGTGGCCCCCAAAGTTGCTAACACATGGGCAAGAGAAGGCCCAGGCCACGAAGTCCACCCAAGCTGGTGTTGCCTCTCACTTTACTGACTGTCTTTTTCCTTCATGGAGCCAATGGTGATGGCCATTTTCTGGGGTGACCATGTCTTTAGCAGACTCCATGAACATGACGCCTGCTTCTCCCAGCTCTGGAATCCATGGTGTTTCTTGACTGGTCTTCATTTCACAATGCTCCTTCATGGCCATCACTATTATTATATCACTATTATTTTATCCTTCAACTCCCTGAGAGGGTGAGATTCCTATAAAACTTCTAATTTATAGATTAGAAAAGTGAAGCTTGCAGTCTGCAGCCGAAGCTGTGCACTTGGGGTGAAAGCTATTAGCCACATGTAGTTATTTAAATGAAAGCTAATTTAAGTTCAATAAAATGTGAATTTGGGCTTTTCTCTGTCCTTCCCTTGTCTGAGCTACAATCTCAGGAGTTCTGTGGGCAGCAGTGATTGGTGGCCTCTGCTTTGGCCGGCATGGTGAAGTGAGTGACACTTTTGACCATGCAGGGGTGCTGTGGAGGGAAGGCTGCCTGGTCACATGGACAGAGGAGAACCAACAGTCACAGTTTTCTGACTGCTGGTCCAGGGGGCTTTCCTAGGTCCCCTAGATAATTCCAGGGGCCCCAAGAGGGAAGGGAGACCTGCACTTCTCTTCACTTCTCTTCACTGGGCCACCTTGGGCAGACAGTGGAGCGTCTTTGGCTCTGGGACCTACGCTTGTGTCTCAGCATGTCGGTTCCACAATGGTCACCATCCAAGGGCTGCCAGCCCTGGATGCTCTCTGAGGGCTCCTTGTGTTCTTTGTGGCAACTTCACTTTTAGGACTCTTCCTCCCTTGGTACTCAGCAGTCCAGATTTGACTATTTGAGCACTATGAGAGTTGCTGTGATCAAACAAATAAACAAACAACCTGTCCAGAAGCAATCTGAGGAAGGAGGGAGGGGTTTATTCTGGCTCACAGCCCAAGGCAGCTGATCACATGGCTACCAGCACCAGCAAGTAGAGAGATGGACTATTCAGCTCACTTAATTCTAATTATTAATTAATTAATAATTTAAATATTACTAATTTTAATACAAATCAAAATATTAATCAAAGAATTAATATTTTTTGGAGGCAGGGTCCCCAGCTGGCCTGGAACTCTATGTAGACTAGGCCTCAAACTCATAAAGATGTACATGCTTCTGCCTCTTAAGTTCTGGAATGAGAGGTGTGTCTACTACAGCCTGTACGGCTTTCTTCGAATGCAGTCCAGGAGCCCAGCCTGTCAGAGGAGGACTCCCACACTGAGGGTGGACCTCCCTCCCCAGTTAATGCCATCTAGAAGATTCCTTACAGATAAGCCCAGAGTTTTGTCTTCTAGGTGATTCTGTCAGGCTGGCAGCACTCACCCTCATGCTGCCTAGATGGGGGGGGGGAGGCACACTCAGCTCTGCCCCCTCAGGATAGGGAGTTCTGGATTCTCTATCAGGAGCAGGACGGACTGTCTCTTCCACAGACATAGTGGGTGTAGCAGGCTTGCAGGGACGCTAGGCTGCTTCTGAAATAAACCGGAAAGCCCTGCCTCTGGTCCCCGTAAGGCCCTTTATGGAGTTCGCCTTATACTGAATGTCCATGTCCCCCATAAGCCTGTATGTTCAGCTCACTCCTCCCAGTTTCGGAACCGTGTGTGTGCGTTTGTGCATGTGTGTGTGTATGTCTGTGTGTGTGTGCCCAGAGCTCTCGTGCATGGGTTAACATTCTTATGGGAGATCCGCCCAGCTTCTTAATATTAAATTCACTTATTAGTACTATTATGTCTCATGGCATTAAAAACACAGACCAAAAAAATAAAAGAAAATCTAAGAAGGATATAAATACAGACTTTGTCTTAGTAAAGACAGATTAATATAGAGAGAGGTTGAGATGGCTGGATGTTTCCAAAATAGATCACAGAACAGAAAGAGAGCCTGCCCTCACTGGGCTCGGACCTACAGGCTCCTGGGTCCTGGACTTGTAGCTTGTGCCACTGACGGCGGTCAGTGCCTGCTGCTGGTAGGCCACCCAGCCTGAGGCATTTTGTTCGGATCCTGAACACTAGAGCAATACCACCATGAGGTCCGGTGACAGCAGGACCTTTGTCTAAGCTCCTGGTCAGGACCTTTTTTCCTCTTCTCCTTAATACCGTCTGTGAGCTGTCCTAACCTCCCCAGGGCTGTGCTGGAACTATCTAGGTGAGAAAGGACGTGAGAATGTGTTCCTGAGAGGTGTAGGAGGGTCCACTGGGCTAGGAGGCACACACACACATACACACACCAACTCTCCTTCTCTTTCAGTCCCAGATGTCACATTTTCTCTTCCGGGTCCCCCTCGGGCCCTCCTTCCCCCCATCCTGGTCTCATCATTTCCTAGGTTGCCTTTGGCTTAATGCTGTAGCTTCCTGTCTATCTGGTCTCCCTGTCCCTTGCCCAGAAGCCAGAATGCTCCTGCTGTAACCTACATAGGACCTCAGTTCCCTGGGGCAGTGGGACTGTTGCTGGGCAGGAGGAGGTCTAGGTGACCATCCTTAGGGATGATGCTAAGGCTGGACATGTTATGTGGGTCGACTGGGAGCATATGCCAGGATGGCAGGAGAAAGAGCACATGAGTGAGTTCCTGATTGCAGCTCAGCCTTCAGTCCTCACGGCTCCCACGGTCTGGCTTGCCGTCCCCACCCCCTCAGGACACTTGATCATTTTCTTCACCTCTCTCCTCCATCCAATACCTGTATGGGGCCCCTCCCGCTCCACAGACACCTGAACACCTCAGCTCCTATCACTTTTCTCAGGCAATTCAGGGTGTGTGTCACCACTTGCTCTCAGCGTGCTGCTGTGTATGCAGTGATATTGTCACGCCCCCACCAATGGTCAGCTGGCCAGCTGGTGACTCATAGTGTGATCTGGTCACAGTGGCAGCCAGGGAGTGGGGCTGGCGTAGGCAGAAGAGATGGGCCATGGCCCAGGTGGACATCGAGACTGTGGGAATAGTGAGGGTGCCTTCGGGCAGTTCTGCTACCCTTGCCTGCCCTTTTTCCTAGGTCGGCTATATTGTCTCTTTTCAGACCTCCTCATGTGGCATATGCAGCTCCCGAGGGGCAGTGTGGGCTCTGTGCTATCCGTGAGACCATCACCAGAGGCCAGAGGCAATGTGTTCAAGAATGGGTGACCCCAGGCCTGACCATGGAAAAGAGAAAGGAGTTTCTAGGTACAGAGGATGATTGAGGATGGCCCAGGAATACAGGCCAAGTACTCCCTTCCTCTACATGCAAATGCCCTACTGAGTTCCTATTCAGGGGTGCTGAGAGTTGGAACAGTGGGGAGTGGGGAGTGTCGAGGACTCCATGTTGATGCTTTTGCATGTAAAGATGCTGTATGTACACACAGATCCCCAGCTACTGACAACCAGCTGAGAGCCGGGGAGCTGGGAGACAATATTCTTAGCTCCTCTCTGGTACAGACCAGCAAATCTAGCACCGGGAAGCTAGATGACTTGCTTAAGTTCACATGGCTAGTAGGTGGCTCACTCCAGACTCACGGCCAGCCTCTGTGGCCTCCGTGGTCTCTCAGCCCCATGCCCTGAAGACATCACAGCTGAGGTTTGACAGTCACTTCTTGGCGTTTCAGAACGTCCAGGAGGTGGCTCTGAGAAGGAGCGCTGAGCCTCTTCTTTCGTGTTTCTAGTGCCCTGGAGTTTTCTCTGCCTCCGTATGTTAAAAAGAAAGAAAACAATCTAACGACAACAACACAGAAAAACTTAGATCATTTTGAAAAAAAATAACAAAAAGTCTGACTTATGTGAAATTTAATTTAATTTATTTTTATACCAGCAGCTGTCAGTTCAAAGAACAACAACAAAGTAACCATCTGCGCTTAATTTCATCAATCCACTGTCGATGGTCACGTGAGCAGGGCTTTTGGACTGAGGCAGAGCACGTGGCCATGTCTCAGCCCAGGCTCCCCCTCCCCTGCCCCCCAGGTTCTCTGTCCAGGCGGGAAGGAGAGCTGGTGGCCAGATTTAGGGATTGAGGGCTCTGTGTGGAGTGGAGAGACTTGGCACCAAGGAGGAAAAGCAGGTGGTTGCTCGGACATTAATCCCTCAGCCCTTCTAATTGTTTGGTCTCACTGTGCCATTGTGGGTAAGCATATGAGCCCTGTTGAACAGGTGGGGAAACTGAGTCTCAAAGGGGTTTCCTTCCTCTATGCAGACGGAATCAGACCCTGGTTTGTTCAGTTCCTAAACATACATCCTGATGGACTCACTGTGTGGCCCCCTGAGCTTGAAGCTATGATCAAAAAAGAAGAAAAAATAAAAAGCCTGTGGGGCCAGAGGGTTCAAGGGAGACCCAGTTGAGGTATGTGGTGGTACACCCCTTCAAGACCAGCACTGGGGGAGGCTTCAGCAGGTCCATCAGGAGTTCAGATATATCATTGTCTATGCAGCTTGAGATCAGCTGCCTGAGACCCTGTCTCGAATGCAGAAAAATGGTGGAGAGAAGGGAGGGGGCATGGTGGGAGGAGAGTGTCAGCTCCAAAGGGGAAGTGAGTGGACCCTTCCAGCAGCAGGGTCAATACCTATTCTCTAGCTGAGCTGCACACAGCTTCCTGCTGGCTCTGAGTAGGAAGAGGTGGCTTTCACCACCTGAGCCTGCCACTTTGGGGGCGTCCTTTTCAAATGCCTCTCTGAGGTAGATGGTTCTTGTACCCGGTGCCTGCTGCCTTCTCTTCTAACATACACACCTAGACCCAACATCCCCTCAACACTCAGGGAACTTGGCTACCGTGGGCCATGTCCTTCATAGACTATGCCCAGTCTATCCAGACATAACTGGAGCCCTGCTGGACCCGGGAAACCCAAAGGCAGGACCTCAGCTTCAGGGCTAACCTCAGAAGACTGAGCCACGGACTTCTGAAGTCACATGCAGGGTCAGCTATGGGGCCATCCTGGAGTGAAGGTATTACCACCTTCTGTCATTTCTGCCTGTCCTGCATGGCCAGCTTGTCACTGACCACAATCAGCCTTTTCCTAAAGTCCTCTGGCGGGGGCTCAGTTGCTTTGGATTTTGGGGAACAGATACTAGGTGTGAGCAGACCCAGCTCCATGGCAGTGCTGGGAAGAGCGTGACTTGGGCAGAGGCCTCCTTCCCTCTGAAGCAAACGGCACTTCAGCACTGAGCCTCTCTCTGGAGGGCTGCCTGGCAAATCCTGGCTCTGTTTACTGTGGAGCAAAGAGAAGTAAAAGTGAGTGAGTCAGAAACACAGATCAAGAGAGTCACATTTTCTGATTTGCCGTATTAAAGAGAAGGAGGAGATGTTCGCCAATTGACTTGTCATCTTCTCATTAAATAACAGATGGCGGCTGAGTCACTGCTCCCAGCAGCCGGGACTCTGCTGGTCTGCTGGCTCCCTCACTGGGGCCCAGCCACTCGGGACGAGAGAGCCTGAAGGGGGGCGGGCGTGCAGAGGAGGAGGAAGCCTCACACCCCCTCCCCCCAGCCTGGTCCTCCTCTCCCCAACAGGTAGGCTCTGAAATCTGGAATAATCCACTCTTCCTTTCTATTGTTCCCTCAACAAACAGTCCCTGAGAGTCCCCCTGAGCCCTGGGCTGGGGACAGCCCTTACACCACAAAGACCAGCCTGATCAGGGAGTCTGCAAATAAGCAAGAAGACAGTCTGTGAGGGCAGTGTGATAGATGACAGGGTCCAAGGCCTAAGGAGAGCAAGGCTGGACTCAATATGGTACTGGGATTGGGGCTTCTCTCCCCTAGGGACCCATGAGGCAAGCCACCCTGAAGATGGCTGAGTGGCTTACTGCAAGACCTCTTTCTGTCTCTTCCTTCTTTACCCCATGCTTCTGACAGCCCTTCCCCCACATCCCCAGCATACTCCTGTTAGGGCCCTAACTGACAAGCCCAGGTACCTCCTTCTAGGAGCTGAGGTCTAACACTGGCTGATTTTGTGGCTGGCAGGCAGTCACTTGTCCCTGCCTGGTCCGTTGGCTCTCTCTAATGGCTTCTTTGGGGGCCTAGACTGTAGACCCAGGGCTGCCGTCATGTCCTGTGGGTCCTGTAATTTACATTCTATCCTGTGGAGTTTGTGACTGGCAAAGTCCCACCTTAAGGTACTGGCTATGCCTGAGTGTTCCCTGCCATGCAGTTGGTGAGGGAGGGGTCACTATGATGGGATGGTGACTTCATATGAGGTCCACCCTCCTGTGTGTGTGTGTGTGTAATGAGTGTGGAGGTGAGAACAACCTTGAATATAATTCTTTAGAAACACCATCTACCCTCTTTGAAATGGGGTCTCTTGAGGGCCTTTAGGATCAATATTTAGGTTAGACTGGTTGGCCTGTGAGATCCAGGAATCCTGCAGTCTCAGCCTCCCCAATGCTAAGACTGCCAGTGTGTGTCACTACTGTAGACATTTTCATGTGGGTTTTGTGCCTCAGGCTGGGGTCCTTGTGCTTGCAGGGGACTGTTTTATGCACTGAGACATCTCCCCAGAATCTTCCAGAAATAATGAGGACCATCTAGATTCTCAGCTCACACTCCCCAACTCCCTTCAGGTATGTCCCAGGCTCACTGTGAGCTCATGCCTGAGAAGCTGTGGGACCTCATCTTCTCAGCACATAAGGTTCTGAGGTAACCACAGAAGCCCCAGCTCTGGCCTCTGTCTGGTTGGAATAAAACACTGCACGATGATTCTGTCAGACCGCCCCTCTCACCGACCATGGCACAGAATCCAAGGTCAGTCCAGCCTACAGGAGTCAATGTGAGCTTTGGAAGACTACCCTGGGCTCTAACTTTATGGAAGGATGGAAGATGATGCTTGATTTTAGTTGTCAACTTGACATGGTCTAGAAGCATTGAGGGTCTCATGGGGAGACTGTCCAGATCAGGTTTGCCTGTGGCAGAGGCATCCTGTCCATGTTAGCTGATGTCTAAAACTGGGCAGTCCCATCCCCTTGGCTCAGGTCCCCGATCTTATAAAAATGGAAGACGAGCCGAGCACCGGCCTGCCATCCTCTCCCTGCTCCTGGCGGTGGCTGTGGTGTGACCAGCTGCTCCATGGTCCTGCCTCAACTTCCCTGCTACGGTGGACAGTAGCCTGGAACTGTGAGCTAAAACAAGCCCCTTCTCCACAAGCTGCTTCTCGTCAGGGTGTTTTCATCACAGCAATAGAGGTGAGAACTGGGATAGAAACCATGACTTTCATATACTTACTTAAAATTTGAAAATTATTTACTGGGGATGGAGAGATTGTTCAGCTGTTAAGATAGTGCACTCATTTGATCCCAAGCACCCTCACTGGGACCCTCACAACTGCCTATAACTCCAGGTTCAGGTGATCAGGTGTGCTGACCTTCAAAGGAACTGCACACACACACATTTAAAAAGAAAAAAATGTTAATTAAAAATGTATTATTCTTGTGGAGCTCCAGTCCCCTCCAGGTCTTTCTCTCTTCCCCTCTTTCATAAGATTCCCTGCACTCTGCCCAAAGTCTGACTATGAGTCTCAGCATCTGCTTTAATACACTGCTGGGTAGAGTCTTTCAGAGGCCCTCTGTGGTAGGCTCCTGTCCTGTTCCCTGTTTTCTCCCTCTTCCGATGTCGGTCCCATTTGCCTTTTTGAATGAAGATTGAGCATCTTACCCAGGGTCCTCCTTCTTGATTAACTTCCTTAGGTGGACAGATTTTAGTATGATTATCCTATATTATATGTCTAATATCCACTTACAAGTGAGTATATACCATGTGTGTCTTTCTGCTTCTGGGATACCTCACTCAGGATGATCTTTTCTTGTTCTCACCATTTGCCTGCAAATTTCATGATTTCCTTGTTTTTAATTGCTGAGTAGTATTCCATTGTGTAAATGTCCCACAACTTCTGCATCTATTACTTAATTGAGGGACATCTGGGTTGTTTCCAGATTCTGGCTATTACGAATAAAGCTGCTACGAACATGGTTGGACAAATGTCTTTGTACAAGGAGAACAACAGAATCAAAAACTCTGGGCCTAGTAGTCTTTTCTGAGGCTCATACTTCAACCAAAGACCATTCATGGAGATAACCTAGAACCCCTCAACAGAGGTAGCTAGTGGCAGCTCGGTATCCAAGTGGGTTTTCTAGTAAGGGGAACAGGGACTGTCTCTGACATGAGCTCAGTGGCTGGTTCTTTGATCACCTGGGGAGCAGCCTTACCAGGCCACAGAGGAAGACATTGCAGCCAGTTCTGATGAGACCTGATAGGCTAGGGTCAGATGGAAGGGGAGGAGGTCCTCCCCTATCAGTGCACTGGGGGAGGGCCATGGGAGGAGATGAGGGAGGGAGGGTGGGATTGGGAGGGGCTAGGGTGGGGCTACAGCTGGATACAAAGTGAATAAATTATAATAAATAAAAATTATACTAAAAATAAATTAATTAAAATGTATTATCATTATGCATGTGTGTGACAGACATGGGGGTCAGACATGTGCTAAGGTATGTGTGTGGCAATCAGGGGTCACATTTATGGAGTTAATTCTCACTATTCACTTTTTAAATTTTTATTTAATTTTATTTTATGTGTATTAGTGTCAAGGTGTCAGATCCTTTGGAATTGGCTGTCATGTGGATGCTGGGAGTTGAACTCCAGGTCCTTTGGAAGAGCAGACAGTGCTCTTAACCACTGAGCCATATCTCTAGCCCCTCCATTCACCTTTGTATAGGTTCTGGGGATTGAACTTGGACTATCAGACGTGTGTGGCAAGTGTTTTTACTTGCTGAGCCTGCTCTCACTAACACGTGACACTGTGGTGTTTTCAATGCCTGCTCTTCAGTCAGTGCTTGGGTACAGGTGTACCCAGCCTGGGGTCTAGCATACCCCTCCCTACCCCTCACCTCTTCCCTGAGCTCCCGATAGTGAGACCACAAGGCTAGGCAACAAGGAGGCCTGCAGAGCTGTCCAGAAAGAGGGTTGGTCCACAGCTTCTCAGGTCCCGAGCTCCCCAAATCGGAGTGTCTGGGTCACAGGATCCCTCCTGAGGATGGATGGAGGACATGGGTCTGCATGTGTTATTGCTTTTTCACGGCAGTGCTCTGTTCCTGTCCTCCAAAGAGGCATGGTGGGGTCTGTCTGGCATCTCTTGTTATCATCTAGAAATGGACAATAGCATCCAGTGCCTTCCGGTGGGCTCCAGTTCCTGTCTGACCTGAAACTCCAGACTGCCTGCCCCAACCTTCCCCACGCTTCTTGTCTGCAAGATAAATTATGAAATTCTTTGCATTTTGT
This sequence comes from Pachyuromys duprasi, assembly GCA_028658305.1. Lineage (NCBI taxonomy): Eukaryota > Metazoa > Chordata > Mammalia > Rodentia > Muridae > Pachyuromys > Pachyuromys duprasi. The sequence continues at coordinate 8,965,426 of CM053765.1, forward strand.
GTGTGTGCACGCATGCATGCAGCAGAACATCTGGTCTGGTTGATCTGAACCCCTGATGAATGGGCACCCAGGTCTCTTCCTGTCTACTCTCTTTGGCCTGCATTCCTCACCTGTTTGAAATTAATATTCCTGGGTATAAATTGTGATGTGCCCTGTTGCTGGGCCATGACCTGGCTTTGCTCCAGACGGCCTCACTGTGCAAGCAGGCTGGGGGACGGCTCTGGATGCACAGTCAGTCAGTCCTGTGATGTCTGGTATCCCAGCATCCTCTTGCCACTCGGACGTTTCATAGACACCGTGGACTTCCCACCTCAGAAAAGCCATCCCTGTTCTCTGTACCTCTGGGCTTTCTAAGGTGGTCCTCAGTATCCATCTAAGTCAGCACAGAGCATCCCTGCCCCCCTCCCCCCAAATGCCTGAATTTACCCCCTGGAGTGATCTGGGATCTTCCCTCTTGTGTCTGCCCCACCCCCACTACTGCTTGCCAAGATGTTGAAAGGACCCTTTGATGCTCTTGTTTCTCCCGCCTCTCTCAGCAGTGCTGCAGATGGCCAGGAGAGCCATCTTCCCGGGGCACAAATCTAATAATGCCTCCCTCTGGCTGTCCTTTGTCCGAGAGAGAGAGAGAGAGAGAGAGAGAGAGAGAGAGAGAGAGAGAGAGAGAGAGAGAGAGAGAGAGAGAGAGAGGGAGAGGGAGAGGGAGAGGGAGAGGGAGAGGGAGAGAGAGAGAGAGAGAGAGAGAGAGACAGAGGAAGCCTTTGCCTGGAGACTGCTCAGGGAGTCCTCCCAGCTCGGGAGTCCTCTACACTGCCTGCTGTCTTCCTATTCTGCTCCTGAATGCCTTTCCTGCTCTCTTGGGTTCCAGAAACCCCAGGACCTGTTCCCAGGCATGGGCATTGCTTTCCATGCCTTATCAGAGTGTCTGGTACAGTAACCCTCCCCTATTCTAAGTTATTTCAGGTATGCAATGGCTATCTGGAGACAGATGAGGAAAAACTGAAGAGATAAGCAACGTAGGCTTCGCATGTTCTCAGTGTCAATCTCTGACCTCCACACTTAAGTGCTTATGTGCACACACAATCCATCACAGAGCTCTCGGGTGGACCTGTCCCAGCCTTCTGAGACAGAAAGGATCCCTGAATTCAGTGTATTCGCACTGTGCACGTTACCTACATGACGACATTGCAGCTGGATGGCACAGGACAGCTGGGAACAGATGATCGCCCTCTGCCGGAGTTTCAAGTTGTCTGTGGTAGCACATGCTTGTTTCAAGGCCTACGTCACTCATGTGTACTCAGCTCATTGGGCAGGCGTAGGACCATCCCATTTCACGGCGGGAATGACAGTACAGTTAGCATTTACTCTAGTGAGTTATCATATTGGTCTGTTTCGAGAGCAGCCACTGTTTCAGTGTGGTATTGTGCCTGAATTGTGACTTTACCGTTGCCATAGGTGTGTGCTGGAATGCCTGGTGTTTAGAGTGTTTGGTACATCTGTATCCCCTGGGGGTCTCTTTATCACCTATGGGTGAGGGAAAGGAAACTATAATTTTCTTTCCACACATGTGAGTCAGGCATCTATCTAAGTCTGTGCTCCAGGCCTCCGGGTAGGGCTATGGCGGGAAGCGGTTCTCCTGGATCCCTCTGCTTTTGTGTAGCCACGATCCGCTTCTCCTTTGGGAGACCTGGGAAGCATCACAGAACATTTCCAAGGGCAGCCCACAACTCTCTGCCTTCTCCTGGGCTTGGGATCAACACTTGAGATTCCCTGTGTGGCATGGGGGGGTCACAGGGTGGCAGGAGTCTTGGGTCTGAATTCAGACTTAGGGGAGAGCTTCCCCTAGCTAGAAATACCTGTTTAGGCGTCAGGGGAGATGGTTTAGTAGGGGGGAGTGTTTGCTCTGTGAGGTGAGGAGTCCCAGCACACTGCACCAGGGCATCAGCGGACACCCCCTCCTCCCCGCCTCCCACCCTGTGCTGGGAGGCTGAGGAAGGCAGTTCCTTGGGCTGGACTAGCTGGAAAGCTCCAGGTTAAGTGAGACTCTATCATAATACACACACACACACACACACACACACACACACACACATACACACACACACACACACACACACAGTGTCTATTGGGCTTTGTCATCAAGCTGCACAGATTCCATTTGATTATAGCAACAGCTGGTGGTACCCTAAGCCAAGGGTCGGTGAACCACACCCAGCCCATGCCTGCCTTTAGAGATCAATTTTTACTGGAAGGAACACATGTCCCTGCATCCACGTGCTGTCCGTGGCTGCGGTCACACTGCAATGGCAGAGCTGAGTGGCTGTGACAGAGGCTTTTGACCCACAAAGCTGAAAATCTCTACTTGTCAATAAATGTTTATCAGGGGAAGCTTTGAACACAGGCCAGCTTTCTGTGGTAGCCACAGCTGCTCTCTGTTCCTCTGAGTAAACCATAAGGCTGCCTTTCTCATTTGCATAAAACTCTAGGTCAAGGGTAGACACTTGGAGTCTGGGACCGAGCCTGAAGACACTGTGACACGTCACGTGCTTTCTTCATCCCTGACTCACCGCCCTTTCCACTTTTCCATGAGGCTTGTCAGAGCTGGACATTCCTGAGGGGCAGCTCCCAGAGGCCAGGTAGCCCACAAGCAGATGAAGACAGGTTCTTCAGATACTAGATAAGCCAAGACTCATTTGTGTCCAGTCCTTGGGTACCATTGTTGGATCGTTTCTGTGGATGCACATGTGCTCTCCTCCATCACTGGCCTCCAGAGCAGACATGGGAGACTTCAGAACATTCTTTTTTTTTTTTTCTGACAAGCAGGGTTACCTTGAATCACACCAGCAAGACTTCCTATCCTCCCTGTGCTTTGGGAGTGGCTGGTTCTGCTTATATTCCTGTAACTGCCCCTTGGCTAAACTGAGGAACTTCCGATTGAGGTGGGCCTGGGTTCATATTCATTGAGACTCTCTTCATGGGTCCTGCTTCCTTTGCAGACATGTCTCCCTGGTTCAACCATAATGGATGACTGTTCCCTTCGGTCACTGAGGGTCGAAACCATACTTGGATTGCCTTCACTGAGGCTCTGTGGCCTTACCTCTCCTCTGCAGAGAAAGGTGGCCCTAGGTGTGTACCGTGTGCTCACATGGACCTCTAAAGGTCTGAGGCTTTGTACCGTAGGGTGCTATCTCTTTCTGTGTCTCAGGAAGAACTCATGCTGCAGGCATGCTGTAATTCCTGCTCTCCTCATTCTGCTCTGGACTCCCAACAGAAAGGATGGAGTCTAGAGTTCACACATACAACTGTCCCGTTCATCACTATCCAATCAGTACATGTACTTGACACATATTTCTTCGAGTGTTTAAATCAGTTAGGCTCAAAGCTCCTTTTTACTGAGAGCCCTGGAATAACATAGTCTTCCCTCCCTAAGATTTCTGGTCATGAGCAAAGAGCTCAGGGTTCGCATCCCCATTGGAGGATCCCTGAGGCTGGAGGTCTGTGTGGTAGCCATTCCAGAAAGATGCTCCTACAGCTCACTGGTACTTATAAGGACATCTTTTATGTTTTCCTTTTTTTTAAAACTGTTTTTAAATTATTTTTAATTATGGGTATGCATGTATCTGGGTATGTGAGCGCAGTGCCTGCAGAGGCCAGAGGCATTGGATCCCCCTGAAGCTGGAGATGCTTGTAAGCCACCTGATGTGGGTGCTGGGAATCAAACTCAGATTCTCCAGAAGAGCAGCTCATGCTCTTAGCTGCTGAGCCATCTCTCTAGCCATGGATCTTCTGTTTTGTCACAGAGTGGCTGAATCAGGCAGGGTCCCAGAAACTCAAGGGTTCTAGTCAAGACCTGCCATTCTTCATCATGGTCCCCCATCAGAAGCCCCTGGGAGCATCTCTTCCCAGCTGATGTTGTATGTGACTGGCACATATCTTCCCCTCACAGCAGATGAAGGGTAAGCAGAATGTCCTGTGGTCCTTCCAGGAAGTCCTCTATAAAAAGTAGAAACATCTTCTCTTAACCCTCCTTCTTTCCTCCTGGAGAGGCTGTGATGGCTGGAATGTTAGCAGAGCCTTTTTAGGGCATGAGCATCATGCGTTAGTGATGGTGACTCAGTAAGACAGAAAGAGCCAAGTTCCTGATGGCTCCGAGTTCTTCATCTTGAAGTCTTGAAGTACTTCCCTATGTGCTGAGGTAAAATATTTCCTTCATTTTTGAGGTGTGTTACATCGGGATTTTAATCATGCATAGTTAGACTTCGTCCTCTCCTATACATCATGCAAGCTGATTGATTACAGACTTTTAAAAACAATTATTATTTCTGTGTGCATGCATGTGAGCATACATGCCTGCAAATGTGTGTGAGTGTGTGTGTTGGCATGCTTGCCACAGGAAGCATGTGGAAGTCGAAAGTTTTTGTGTTTTGTTTTTCTTTCACTGTGTAGGTTCTGAGGCTTGAACTCTGGTCATAAGGCTTGACAGTAAGCGCTTTCAGCCACTGCCCTAAGCACGCTGATTTCCAAACAAGGAGGGCATTGCAGGCTTTATAGCTCCCTCCCCAGGGGCAGCTGGAGAACCTGTCTTCTCAGAGGCACACGCAGATCCCTGTGTGGCTACAATCTGTTAATCCCATCTGCTTTTCCTAGGGGAGAGGAGTGGCTACATGGCAGTGACAGAAGCACAAAGCTGGATTAAGGGGACTTTCCCAGAGCGACAGCGGCATGGGGAACTGTGCAGACACAAAGAGACCCACATAGGACTCTGTCTAATACCACAAGCATAAGGAGCTGGACAGGACACGGCTTGCTCAGAGAACCACTCATGAAGGTCTGCCTTGTGTCTTTCAGTGGGAAACAACCATCTAGAACCACACAGACTGTCCCTACCCCAGAGAATATGAGGCCATCATGCTCTTTCTTCCCCCTCAAAGAACACTTGCTATGGGTAGATTCACATGCTGAGATGAAATCTGGAAACTGTATTAGCTACCGGGGAAACACCTGCTAAACAATCCCTTCCTGAAAGGAATGATGCAAGGAATGGCAGATGAATATAGTATCAGAAGAAGAAAGCTCAAGAGACAGGGGGCTCATGTTCCCCTGTGTGTGTGTGTGATAGGAATGTGTACTGGGGTCTGGAGAGGTAGCTCAGTGGTTATTAACACTTGCTGCTGTTGTAGAAGACCTAAGTTTGGTTCTCATCACCCGTGTCAATCAGGCAGCTTGTAACCACCTGGAACTCCAACTCCAGGGGAATGTGATGCCCTCTTCTGGCCTCTGGGAGAACTGTACTCTCGTGCACATACCCGCACTCAAGAACAGAGACACACATAATGAAAAAAAAATAAACTTAAAAGAATCATATTGGGCAAGTTCAAATTAAAAAAAATGAATGTACTTTAAGTAGATTTCAATCCAAGACAGAAAATACTAACATAATAGTATGCTCTGTAAATAGGCAGAAAACTATTAGAGTGATAGAAACTCATGCTGAGTTATTTATTATTATTATTTTAAGTAAAAGGAAGTCATCTGATAAAACAGCAGCTATTGCAGTAACAATCAACATGAGATGCCTTATCATTAAGTAGCACTATGTTGACAAGGACCAACGATACATTTGGTCTCAAAAATCTAAAAAAAGTCCTATAGACCACACACACACACACACACACACCATCTCACAGGTCATTCTTCCTCATTAAATTAAACCACAACCAACTAGATTACAAAACTCCCCTTAATGGCTGTTGGAACATGGAGCTTACTGAGAATTTGTAAAGTAAAATAAAAACATTAAGTACTGTAAGAAGAAAGCTATTTTTTAATGCAGTCCTAGTATTACATACATTGTTTATCAGAAAAAAACCTCTAAGACATGCATTACTTAAGCGATTGACTCAATAATTTAAAAAAGGAGGAGAAAATGCCCTAATAAAATGATGGAGTCCAACTAGACTTGACTGACAACAACTGACAAATCCAAATTGATTCAAACACTAAAGAAACGTCAATAACCTGACTCCTAGTTAACTCTGTTCATTTGTTTTCATTTTTCTGAGACTGAGTATCATCTACCCTATGCTGGCTTTGAACCCCTCACCCTCTTTCCTACACCTCTCAAGTCACGGGCCTGTGCCACTATGTATAGCTTGTGACTCCAGTTAAATGATGATGATGATGATAATAATAATAATATATCTACAAACATTAACAATGCCTCAAAGGGGATATAATTGTGGAGAGCTTGTTTGTTCTTAAAACCCAGAACAAAAGCTCTGGCTGGCCTCAAAGTCACAGCGATCTGCCTGCCTCTGGCTCCTGAGTGGTGGTATGCCCTACTGTGCCCAACCCCATGTTTTCTGTGGATTTTGGGGGTTAGTGTACAAAATCCTGGGTTTCATCATGACATTTTACACATATGTGACATTATACTCTGCTTAAGTATATTCCCCACTTTCCTTTCCCATACCCCTTCCCAACCTCCAGCTGGTAAAAACCATTGACAAAAATCATAGACCCTTTAAACATTTCATTTAAAAATCCATAAGCATTCAAAAGGGCTGGCAAGATGGTTCAATGTGTAAGGTGCTTGCCTTCTGATCCCCAGGATTTATGTTGAGGAAGAAGAGAGAACTGATTTCCAAAAGCTGACCTCTGACCTCCTCTGCACCACACACACACACACACACAGGACCTTCAGTTCTACATAATTACATAAATTATTACTCCTTCAAGGCATGGAAAAGACATGAAGCAGGCTGTGGAGATGGCTTACTGGGTAAGGCCTGTGGACCTGAGTTCAGATCTCAAACATTCATGTTGGGCACAGCAACAACTGTGTTGGAGTGTGTGTGTGTGTTAGTGTGGCGTGTGTGTGTGTGTGTGTGTGTGTGTGTGTGTGAGAGAGAGAGAGAGAGAGAGAGAGAGAGAGCCAGAGAGCCAGAGAGGTCAGAGAGAGATAGAGACAGATACACAGAGCCAGAGAGCCAGAGAAGACAGACAGACAGAGAGAGAGAGAGAGAGAGAGAGAGAGAGAGAGAGAGAGAGAGAGAGACAGAGACAGAGACAGACAGAGACAGAGAGACAGAGACAGAGACAGACAGAGACAGGGAGAGCAAGAGAGAGAGACTGAAACAGAGAATCAGATCCCTGGAGCTTATCAACAGTAAGTTACACTCAACAGTAAGTTACACACCCTCATGTATGTCCCACTGTGTCAGACACACAGATCCACACACTGACAGCAGTGTGAGAAGTGTCTTTTGCACTGGTTGGCCCTTCACTGCATGTGGAATTCTAGGCCCTGTCCTCAGGACCTTCCCTAAACAGTGAGTTGCTTCCCTCCTCCACTTTTCTCCTGTCTTCTCCCATCTGGCTCCTTCCCACTAATACAGACCGTAAGAACTTAACTCTCCTTGGTGCCCATGTCTTCCATCTCAAGGCTCCATCTTTCTCCCACTTTTTTATAGCTGGATTTGAATCTTCACCCTTCTTCAGGCTCCACAAAATTAACTGCTTCTTGTCCAGCCTGTTTGTCACTCTTGAGTCTCAACCCACACTAAGTGATGTCCCAGGGGCCTGCAGGGCCCAGTATGCACACGAGCTCTGGACAGCTTGACCTTTGCTAACCCAGATGTTTCCAACCACAGACTCGGAGAAAGAGGCCAGTGTGCTTCCCTGCCTGGGTCCTCAGTCAGGGAGCTGTCTTGCTGCTTCTGCTGGTGACTAGGGCACTCAGGATTATCCTTGCATGGTGTCTAATCCCTCCTGCCCAAGTGGCATTTTCCTATCCTACCAAGCACCGGTCTTTTATAAAACAGAGTCCTGTGACCTGTCCATCACCACCTCTCTTTAGGAAGGGATAAGATGATAGCTCAGCAGCTCTCCACATGAAACACGCATCTCACAGAGACGGAAACAGTAGAGGTGAGACTAGAACGTGGCTCTTCTAGAGCCGGGTCCTGCCGCTTCCCTTCCCATCACACAGCTCTTGTGGGGGGTGTCTCTGCAAGTCTGCCATGCCGACCGCCTCCGTGCGCCCCAGGGTTGGTGGAATCTGCCAGCAGGTGCTTTCCTTAGACTGGAGGCTCCGAAAGCCTCCGTGTTTTCTGCAGCTCCCTTCCTTCCCCTTCTGGAGCATTTCCAGCTTTGGATTCAGGGTTCTGCCAAGAACCTTTCAAATGTTTCCCAAGAAAAGGCCAGACCTGCTCAGTGGGCTCTGCGGCTGGCCAGATCCCACCCTCTAACATGCTGCGTAGAAATAAAACATGGAGGTGACAAGCAGCTTGGAGAAGTTGAAATGTCAGCGCGACACCCTGAGTCCCCTGTGAGCATGGAACTCGCAGCTGGTAAAGGTTGCCCAGAAAGCAAACTGTTAGATGGGAGTGAGGGAGGTTCCTTGTCTGGGTGCGCTGAGCCAGGGGCTCTAGCAGAAAAGACTTCAGTGCCAGGAGCCCACCTGACTCAAGCAAGCCTGCACCAAGTGCCAGGCAACTCACTCTGCTTCTCCACAGAGCTCCAGCCTGGCCGAGTCACTTGTAGGTGCCGGGAGCTCTTTCCTTATCTCTGAGGAACTTTCCTGGTAGCTTCCTGCCCTTTGTCTGCTGGACTGTGGTCTGCTGCTGACTATAGGTTTTTCAAGATGGCCTGTCTCATCTTTCTCTGACCAGGGCCTTGATGGGGGATGGCACAGGGCTGGCTCCTCCGCTCCTTGTCCAGGAGTCCTGATTTAGCCTGAGGCCATGCTTGTGTGTCCTTCCCACTGCACCCTGGCGACCATCTCCATTCAGGCCCAACATGGGTGGTCACCAGGGACCATCCCAAAGGTTGAGCCACTGAAAGACCCCTTGTTCCCTAGGGTGTCATGGAAACCTTGAGGCTCCATCTCCTCTTGGGTTTGATTTTCTGAGTTTTCAGCCTTGACCCGATGGCTCTTATGCTTCCCATGCTCAGAGCTCCAGGCTTAGGCCCTGCCAGCCTTGCAGAAAACACAGCCATGGGCACATGTTCAAACACAGCCATGGGGCACATGTTCATTCTCTCTCTCTCTCTCTCTCTCTCTTTCTCTCTCTCTCTGTGTATATGTACCTGTATGGCACTCACACAGGCCACCTGCTGATGTTTGCATCAAGAGTTGTCCAGGCGGTCTGAAGAAGGCTTTGCCATCCTGCCATGAGCTGGCGCCACTACCCTACCTGCCCTGTCTAGTGCATTCGAGGCATGATGGCCGTACCTGAAAACTGGAGAGGCAGCCTCACTCTCAGGGCTGAAGCACTGTGTGAACTTCAAGACCAGCCCACTGGTGTGGAAGGAGACACACCTTCCATGGTCACCTTTTCGGTGACCTGAAAGTTTGAGGTTGTGCATGTCAGATGATAGTACGCTCACCTGCCCTTCCCCAGCCTCCAACAGTCCCTCCACAATGGCTGGGACTTGATACTTTCTTCACACACTGTGGTGGCCTTGTGATGGGTTGTTCACAGGTTGCTTTTCTTCCAGATAAGGCGCCAAGTTACGAGGACCATTGCCTACAGTTCCCTGCCCCTTGAACTTCCCTTCCCATGGAAAGGTGTGGAAATGAACAGCAGTGACCAAGAGTGGCATGACCAAAATTGGATGGGAATATGATTTTAATTGAGGTGTGTCCAGCCTCAAGGAGCAGGTGAGGCCTGGTGAGAACCTGGCAAGCCAAGCCAGGAGGCAGAGGGCCTGTGGAAGGAGATGGGGGTTTCTCACAGGCAGTGGGAGCCTTGGATGGGTTTTGATCAGGAGGGTTCGGGGGCTGGAAACTGAGACAGTGACAGAGATTGTGGTGTCTCCTCCTCAGGGCTGTAGGAAAGTCTTCCCAGCTCCTCAACTTCTCTATTACTTCGTGAGGAAGGTGCCAACAGCTCCGTTCTTCAGATGAGGAAACTGAGGTGCAGAGAGTGGGATATTTGCATGGATGGTGTCGTTGGTAAGAAGCTGGCCCTGACAACTTGGGTCTTTGCAGTTGAGGAATGGAGGGTTCTGTATCCTGGGCCCAGGGCTCAGGCTACACCAGCCAGCTTTCTAGCCCCACTGTGTCTCTGCATTTCATGTAGGCATGTAAGCCTAGAGTAAGGGTCAGTGTTCAGTAATGTTGCTGTTGTCAGGTGTGTTTGACACTAGAACCCTTGTTCCTCCCGGGCAAGTTGCTCGTGTCCCTCACTGTGTGCACATGCCTTACTAGTTTCTTACCCCCAAATCAGAGGCATTTACTAAGATGGTTGTACCATCGTGCTGCACGCCAGGCAGGTCAGACAGTAGACATTCTCACGGGTCTGGGGTAGGCGTCCCTGATGGAGCCAAGGGTCAGGTTGGTTCCTTCTGGGCCTCTTGGGGAGGATCTGCTTGGGCCTGTCTGGTGCTGGGCTTCTGGCCATCTTCCTCAGAGCTTGTCTTGCGGGTGTCTCACTCCATCCCTACTTTCACCTTTACACAGACTTCCTGTAGGCTGCCTGTGTCCAGATGTCCTCATTTGGGAGGACTCTGTCATACTGGATGAGGCCCACCCTAAAGAGACCTGATGACCTCATCTTAATGTGTTTATCTCCAAGAAGCCTGGCTTTGCTTGTACTCTGCCTGTGAGGGCTCAGGAGAAGGGGTGGGAAGACACAGCAAAGGCAGGTGTTTCTGAGAGACAGAGGTGGTGGGGTTCCCAGCAGAGGAGGGAACAGGGCTGCATGCATAAAGGTGTCCATCCAGTGCCCTCATGTGCTGCTCTGCCCACAGTAGGTGTCCACAGCCTCTTAGCTGCCTGAGGAATGAGGGAGAACAAATTAGAAAGTACTGAGCTGGCCTGCTCAGTTCTGCTTCAGAAACGAAATCACTTAAAGAGACAGGAAAGAATTTCCCTCCCACCTCCCCAGGCTCCATCTCTTACATGTCGAAAGATCATGTTTCTGGAATTCACCTCCCCTGTCTCCTGGGGCCAGCCCTTGATCAGCCTGGAGACCCAGGAATTGCTGGCAGCGTGTCGCAGCTTGTCAGAGGGCTTAACTGGGCAGCCTGGATTCCAGACACTGCCCAGGCCAGTTCTGTGTGTGCTCAGCCTCGACGTACAACCATTTCCCATACCCCCCCTGGTCTTGTCTCAACAATGGAAGGGCGGTTCCTTTGAAATTGGTGTCTGGTTTCCTGGAGGCACTTCAGCGAACAGCTGCTGCTCTGGACAGGTAGAGCTCTGATGTGATCCAGAGTAGGACAGATGTGGCTTTGGGGGGATACAGACATGCAGCCCCATCTTCTTCGCATGGGCTGCCACAGCTTGCACTTTGTTGTAGGCAGCTTTCCAAGGTGTATGTGGGAGTGGTGGCATGATGGGCCCACAGAGTTCTGCAGATGGTTCCAGGGCTCAAGCATGGCTCTTTCTCTGATCAGTCATTTTCCCATCATGGGCCTCCGTTTCCCCATATGGGAACACGGACAAAGATATCAGCCTTAGATGATCTGTCAACAATGGTTCCTGGTGTGAAGCTGAGGGCCTGGTTTAACTTAATTGCTTTTGGGGAGTGTCTGAAGAATTTAAACACTGCCGATATGGAAAACCGGTCATAGCCTGGGGAACCTCAGCACTGAGATGACATTGAACCTCAAAGCCAATGCAAAGAATTGACCACACACCCACACACACTCTCTGCAGCCTGGCAAGGGTCTGTTTTGTATAGTAACAGGCAATCAAATGGCTGCTCGTCTACATCTCAGATTCACTTGTTTGCTCTTTGAAGACCAAATCTCTCTTTACGGTATGCGCACCATTAAACTGACATCTCCCAACACTAGCATTTGTGAGTTCTTGTGGGTGATGTCGCCCTCTGCTTCCTCTATAAGCAAACCTCGGTTGTTATTCGACAAAAGGTCAAATGCTTCTTCCGGAGCATGTTGGATCCTAGCTGGGCCTCTCCTGCTTTCTATGGCACCAGCCAGACTATCTGCTGAGTTCTGGGAGGAGACTACACTTTAGATTGACAGGTAGGAAAGAAGCCTGTCATTGTGGAAAGAGGCCCAGAGGTGAAGTGGGTGTTTGAACCTCACAGTAACTTTTTGCAGATGGGCAATGACACAGCATTCCTGGCTTTGAGTCCAGGACACTTGCCTTTTTACAGCTACTCGGGTCTCAGGATAGATCAGTGGAGCTTCTGGTGGCTTAGGGCCTTGTCAGTCCTCTAACCAGAGCTGTATTTCCTACTGTGTGTTTATGACAATGGCATCTCCTCTGAAGGCTCCTGTCCTCCTGGCTCAGGATGTCTTGCTTTGGGAGCTACCTGAAACCCCAGACGAGAAAGGCATGGCAGCCCAGGCCTGTCAGGGAATGTGCCACAGGCATCAGGCTAAGGTATGACTGGATCATGCTCGTTAACATGAAGAGCAGGAAGAACAGCAAAGGAAGTGTGTCCAGGGAAGAGAATGGAGAAGACATGGTCCAACTCAGGGAAGTTCTGATGGGAAGCCCCCTCCTTCCACCGAGGCTGATATACACGTGTGTGTTCAGAGAGGAAGTGAGATGGGAAACCAGGCCCCATTTCTAGTCTCTTTTCACCCCTCCAGATCTTAAGGAACCCAGGGAATTGGAAGGAAGTGCAGTGCTCAGAAGATGAGCTGATGCCACCAGTGGAGAGGTTAAACGCAATGATTGCACAGATGACAGTGAAGTGGAGTCTTGTTCATCATTCACGTAGAACTGAGATTGAATGGGGCGTTGGCTACCCATGGCAGCTCACACACAGAGCACACCATGCAGGCTGGGAACGATGTGATTCAGACAAGAAAAGTCTGTAGGTCAAGGTCAGCGGTCTTCTTGGATGTCGGCCTATCTCAGGGTACCTCTGGGTGAGGCTAACAGATGAGACGAAGGTTAGGCAGTCGGTTTTTTACCAGATGGGTGGACCTCATCTCCTCCACTCCATGCAGGGCCTGAAGAGATGAAAAAGATTCCTCAGATAGAGTCAGGGGTGCTTCCCTGATGACCTTTGGACTGCACTGTAGCCTTTTGTTAGCTCTGGGGCCACCTGCAAGCCCAGGCTGCTTGCAGATCTCTCAGCCAAGGGTCTTGGGATTTGCCCAGCTCTTCATGTTGTGAGCATGAATGACCCATGGCTTCTGGTTTCCCCTGGAAATCTTTGCCATTGCTCCTGTTTTGTGGATGTTGGGCTGAGACCTAGGAGTAAAATCATTTGCCACAGACAATACGAAGGGTGCTTGGTTCAAATTAAGGTCTGGCCAAGTCTGGGTTCTTAACCATGAGCCCCGGAAATGTGTTAGGTTAGAGACAAGGCTGAATATAGCAGCTATATTGAGATGCCCCCATCCCTGCCCTCCACCACTCAGGATGGATCACTGGAGTGATGGGAATGGGTGCGTGGCCTCAGAGTTAATGCAGGTCTTGCAGAATGGGGGCTACCAGCCTATTCTGCCAGTGACAACACCGAATCTCAGCTCCAACTTCCATGTCTTCCAGTTGTCCATGAGCTGGAGATCAGCCTTGGCTTAGATGAGTTTACAGATGACATGTCAGCTCTGGTGGATGGGAAAGTGTCCAGTTGGACAGAAGCACCAGATATGCTAGGTCTGGACCAGAGTGAGGCCAGCCCACATACGTGGATTCCAGAATTGTCCATGGGCGCTAGAGTGGGATCAGAACCTCAGCAGGCGAATGCTTGTAGGGTTATGGATACTGTAGGAGCTGCAGGAGAGGTCAGGAGGCCAGGGTTAGGAGAAGGACAGGAAGTGGACTGTGGATGCCAGCCAGATGAAGCTGTAGGATGAGCCAGCTCACAGGGCAAGCACAGGGTAGCAGGCCTCTGGCTCAGGCTGGCTGGTTCCTCATAGACTTACTTTCAAATGTTTCCCCACATCACAAGTCCCCCAGGAGACTAGAGTCAGGAAGAGGTGTGTCTGGAAGGGAGGGGCTGTGTGGAGAGAAGACTGTTCCTTCACAAGAGTCCCCAGGCAGACCCCTCCCCAATCAGGATGCAGACTCCCTCAAGCAAGAAGATGCTCCCGGGAGCCTTGGAAGGAACACAGAAGCACGGAGTCCTGGGGTCTCTGCCAAACCCCGAGTTTGCTCCTCAGGCAGAGGCTGGGGAGAAGAGGAGAGAGGTAAACATATGGGGAAATCAGCATCCTTCCCCCGTTGCCGGGAGATGCAGCTCTGGTTGAGGAAGCTCGGAGGCAGCTTGCCCTTCCTGCCTCCTTCCCCTTCCATCCACTCCTGCCTGTCCCTAGGAGCCAGCTCTGGGTTGGCTATAATGATGGCCAGCAGGCCCATATGAGCCCCTGCCCTCAGGGAGGCATGGGGATGAAGGAGAAATGGATCAGGTAGTAACAGAGGGCTGTGGCCAGACAGAGAGCATTGGCTTCCTGGAGTGATGAAGGAAGCAGGGGCAGAATCTGGTTGGATTGGTGGGCTGACAGAGGTGGGTTTCTACTCCCATGGGCATCTGAGGTGTGCACACACAAGACCTTGGAGCTCAGAAGTGCCAGGCGTGCTTGGTTCAGCTTCCTCAAGGTCAGTAGTCAGGTGAGGCTAGACACTGGATCCAGGCCTATGGCTCATGAAGCTACTTTGATTCCTGAAGGGGCTTCCTTGGCTGATAGGCCAGGTTCATAAAAGGCAGATGCTGGGAAAAAATGTGGCTGACTCACCCTGGCCTTTGTCTTGGGGAAGAGGTCTTGGGACTGAGGAGGAAGGACTGTGAAGGAGGACAATGAGCCCTGTGTCCAGGGTCTGGGCTAGACAGAGACAGAGAAGCATGCTCCGGCTTTATGCATCCCCACAACAGCATTACAGACCACCTTCCTCGGCCACTCAGCATGCTTGGAAGGTGTGTGGGAGCAAGTGTGTGTGTATGCATGCACACTGCCGGCAGGCAAACACAGCCTTTCCTGGAGACTAATATCCAAACTTTGTTTGGCATCGAGTCAGCAGGAGCTATCTGGGTTTCAGCCCTATGCCTAGGACCTGGTGCTGTGCTTGAGTCCGGCAGTCCACTGAAGAGCCACAGGTACGCAAGATTGGCAGGCAGACGTCAAAGCCACACTGGCTGACCAGGTCAGATGTCCTTGACCTGATAATAGCAGTGTCCACTAGCTCTTTTCTCTGTAGACCAGACTGGTCTCAGGCTTACAGATATGCTCCTGCCTCTGCCTCCCAAATGCTGGGACTAATGGTGTGTACCACCACACTCAGCTTGTCTCTTTTTTCTAGAAGAGGAGGCCAGGACAGGCCCCTGGCATCATACAGGTAAGGGTACTAGGAAGTCCAAGGACCTTCACTGAGGCCTGGCTAGGGACTTGTATTCCTGTCCTTTGACCAGGAATAAGACCATGGCCTCTGGGTGAACCCTGGCAGGGTGGAACTCTCAGCAAAGCCATCAGGAAGTCTCCGGAAGGTGTCACTTATCAGCCATCTGGCTTCAGAGGCCAAGGCTGTCCTCCTTTGGACACTGACATGACAGGTCAGGGTTTGGAGGACTTAGGACAGAGCAGGTCCGGAAGCAGAGGCCACATAGATGGGAGGAGGTGAGAACTCAACTGTGCCTTAGCTGAGGGGTGTTTTCTCACTTCTGCAAAACCCTGACCATGGCCTGTGTGGTCAGCTAGCTGGCTCAGGCTCTGACCTCTCTGCAGCCTTCAGGCCTGGGGGGAGGGGAGCATCTCTGTGGGCAGTTCTTCAGGCCACACTGCAGCTGTCCTGAGGTCTCGCTCTTGGCTTTCCCCTGTCCTTAAAAAGTCACTTGAAACGCTGAGGTACTCAATTGTCATCTTAGTCCATTCCAGTCAGCTGATCAGGTAAGCCCACCTACAGACTTTCTCTCAGAGCCTCCATGCCCCACCCCAGTCCCCTCATGCCAACCAACAGCTCTCTTGCAGGATGGCTTTGTGCTGAAGTTCACCAGAAGCCGGCTATGTCAACAAAGCCCAGGATCAGGGTTTATAAGCTTACGTGGCGCCCCCTTGTGGCAGGAGCTCACTTGCAATTGATGGGCTCTGCTCCACCCACACAGGGATGAAGGGATGTCTGGATGAACTTTACAATGGGGTACTGGAGGGTAACTTGGTTTATGCTAATTTCAGACGTCAGATATTGACTGTGGCTTCACTTCCCCTCTCATGTGATGCCACAGTAAATCCCCAATCAACTGGCTTTCTGCAAAATGAGATTTACTAGCATGCTGTTTAGACCTTTCATTAAAAAAAAGTCACAGTCTCCCCTCCCCGCATTATTAAACCAGGACCAAATGACTTCATTACCAAGGAAATGTTTTCCAGGGGTCCCTCTTAATCCAAACTTGGTCTGTAGGTCTGAAGGTACTCAGGCCCACAGCTTGTGAGACCCACAGCCAGACACATTTTTATTTTGTTTTTGTCTGTTTTCCGAGACATGGTTTCTCTGTGTGTCCCTGGCTGTCCTAGAACTCTTTTTGTAGACCAGGCTAGTTTTAAACTCAGAGATCCACCTGCCTCTACCTCCCAAGCAGTGGGCTTAAAGGTGTGCGCCACTACGCCCAGCTCTCAGACACAAATTGTAATGACACATTCTGTTCTGAATACTGATTCTATTCTCAGTCTAGAGACTTTAGGAGAAACCCAGGATTCAGAGAAATGCAGTTATTCTGTGGGAGGTGAACTGAGGTGAGGCTAAGACCAGGCAGTGCCGGTGAGGTGAAGTGCACACAGTAGGTCCACACTAAATGTTTAAGTGGGGCTGAGGCTGTTGAATACCCCATCTTTAGACTTCCAAGGCACCTCTGCCTGGCATCCTCACTTTGCCTTAGTGCCTCTGCTGTGTTCCTGTTCTAGTTGTCCTAGTAATAGCTGTAGTTCTCCAGGATCTGCATATTAATTAGCACAGGACAATGGATGCAAAATTGTTTCCAAAGAGGGTGCAGGAGGAGGTGGTGTGGGTCACTGCAGTATTTCTAGGTCACTTGTTGACTGTGTTACCTCAGCTTTTCTACTGCTCGCTGTAGACACTTGGACCTGGCTCCTCTGGCCTGTGATGGGTTTGTTGACCCTCTGTGTCTGCGATGGTTCAAACCCGAACGACTTTTCCTGGACCTTCACCAGATCACATCTTTCCTTCCCTCTTTCAAAATCCAGGGCAGCTGGCCAGCTGCTCACATGCAGTCTTAGCCTCACCAAGGAAGGACCCCATGTGCCTCTGAGCAGCAGGGACCCTCCTTCCACAGCTCTCGGGGATGGGTATGAGCGCAGGAACCAACCATGGTCAGAGCTTCCTGGGTGGGACAGAAGGCTCCTGCCTG
Organism: Pachyuromys duprasi; assembly: GCA_028658305.1. Lineage (NCBI taxonomy): Eukaryota > Metazoa > Chordata > Mammalia > Rodentia > Muridae > Pachyuromys > Pachyuromys duprasi. The sequence goes on from CM053765.1 coordinate 8,982,711, forward strand.
CCTCTCCTCCTCTGCCAGGCAGCTGCTTTAGGTAGAGACACAGCAAGAGTGCTCAGGTCCCAGCGCCTTGAACCATGGCTCTCTCTCATGGCTCCTTTGAGAGAGAGCCATCTGCAGCTCTCTCTCTCTCTCTCTCTCTCTCTCTCTCTCTCTCTCTCCCTCCCTCCCTCCCTCTCTCCCTCCTTCCTCCTCCCTCATCTCTCTCCCTCTCTCTTGCCTCTTTCCAGAGAGACCAGACTGGGGCAGATCTGAAAATACACAGAGATGACTTGCCAAAGAGGCCAGCTCAGTCTTGGCCCTGTGAGCCAGCCTGGGGCAGGTTGGAGGGAGGATGCCCCCTTTTCCTGCAGCTTCACTGGTTGGCCCTGTTGTTGGCTACAGAGAGGGTGGGGCTTTTAACTCCTGAGCTGCCCTCCAGTCCTCGCTGCAGGGTGTAATTTCAACTAAGTACACACCACAGGAAGGAAGATCAGGTAAGGTTCAACCTTGCATTCATCACCTCAACCATTTATCATTTCTTTGTGTTGGGAATATGTTAAAAAAAAACCCTGCAGTAGCTAATTAGAAATAAACAACTAATTGCCAGTCACAGTTGCCCTATGGTGATACAGAAGTGAAGGAGCTCCACACTCTCTAACCATTTTCTTTCTGCCCTTCTCCTCCTCCTGGTCTCTGGTAATCACTGTATGGTACTCTGCTTCTCTGGGATCAATTTCCCTTCCATTCAGAGGTGGGAGCATGCAGCGTCTGCAATTTTCTATCTGGCTTATTTCTCTTAACACCATATACTCCAGTTCCATCTATGTACCTGCAAGACAGGCGTCCACTCTTTTTTATGTGTATGTGTACCACAGTCAATGGACACTTAGCTTGCTTCTCTGTTTGGGACACTGAGTAGTGCTGCATTGACTTTGGGTGCAGATGTCTCTCTTTTTTTTCCTCACTTTGATTTTTTTCCTTCAAAGGATGTTCTAATTTTTTTTGAGGACCTCTCAGAGTGTTTTTCAAGATGGCCATACTAATTTATTTTCATCAACAAGGTGTTCTCTTAGAGCCTTCTTACAAAGGTATGGGTGGGATTAAAGGAGCCACCAGGAATGCTTCAGGGGCCATGGGTACCAAATGGCAGGAGCTGTGATTCCCTCCTTCAGTGGAAGGGTGCAAGGTGGTGTCAAGGAGGAAGAGTCCTGGTTGAAGCTGTTGTCATAGGAACATACGGCTGTAGCCAGCACCTTGGTGGTCGCTTAAGGAGAGAGCAGAAAAGAAATATCCCAGATTCTTCCCCACTTCTCATCTGCAGGGACCTGCTAGCGGCTCTGTGGTAAGACCAAGCTGCTAAGTCAATATAGTCCTGTGTGGGTCCTGGATTTCAGAGCCACACAGAGCAGACTGGACAATGAGGCAGAAAGGGCCAGGGAAGATGTCCAGGTTGCTGATTCTAGGGTGTTAAGAGACACTTTGTGAAGGCTGGAGGGATGGCTCAACATGAGGATCTTCGGAACGCTCTTAAAAGCCAGGGGTAGTGGTGTATGAGTGTAATCCCAACACTGGGGAGGCTGAGACAGGAGGCTCTTGGCGGGGGAAGGGAGAAGTTTGCAGGCCAGCCAGCCTGATCAGTGAGAGACCCTGCCTCAAAACCCAAGGTGGAGAGTGACTAAGGAAGAGACTGGATGCTGATCTCTTGCCTCCACATGCATGTTCATACGCAGCCCCACATGCAAGCACGCAAGAATGCATGCACATGAGAGCTCTCTTCATGTCTATGACATCTTCACATACTTCAGAAAGACTCTGGAGAGCGGCTCAAGATGGCTGCAAGGCCCCTGTCCTGCTCAGCTATTGGTTGTCAAGAATGCTGGGTTGATTCCAGAGCACACCAGGGGTCAGTAAGTATGGGTCCATGCTGGGAATTGAAGATGTATTTCCGTGGTGCCCAGACATGAGACACACCTCACAGGCCTGCTGCTAGGATCACTACCAATTGTTCTCCATCTACCCCTGCTTTCTGCCTTGTGCTGGTTTGGATGCTGCCAAAGCCATACAGACACACAGAGCCTGGTCCAGTCATGATTATCCCTATGCATTATAACTATGGCAGTGTGATCATCCTGGATCCTTCTCTGTGTGGGAGTGAGCAATGGTTTTTCTCTGCCCCTGGTCAGGGGCCTCCCAGAAACTTTTCAGGGCCCCACCATCAAGCAGCTGTAGGCCCTGTAGCCTCCTAGCCTGTGAGCAGAGCCCAGGGCAGGTAGCAGGAAAGCCAGGCAGGCTCACTGCCTCTTCGACCCAGGAGTCCCAGTGCCCTATGGCTCCGTTCCATTGCGTGGCCAGTGCAGCTGTCGTTCTGGAGGCCAGTGGTGGGCTCTGGGTGATCATTTACAGATCAGGAGGGGGGCAGATAAGGCTCCCGTGGCTGGCTGTTTGCATGTCCCTCATGGTCATAAAGCGATGGCACTGCATGGCCACACTCCCTGCTGGCCCCCCTTTCCTGACTATCTTTTATTGTCCACTCTTATCTCTCCCTCCCCAGGCCTCACCCTGTGCAGATCCCCAGGACCATAACCCTCTTCAACTGCTGCTCGATTTTTTTGTGACCTTCTGCCCCAGGTGTGGAAGGAGACCTTATCAGCAGGAGTGGGAAGGTTTGGCAGGCCCAGCCCTGGGTGGTCAGAGAAGGGACATTATGCTAACAAGGCTGAGACACAAGAAAGCCCAGCACTGTGCAACAAGGGCTAATAAGGGCTCATACAATGACATCCCTGTCAACCTCTGGTGTATCTCAGACCTCAACAAGCTCTTGCTCCTTGGGGATCTGGATGGGGTCGGATTTGTTCTTCTTGTTTTTCTTGTGCACAATGGCTGCTCTTGTTAGGCAGTGAGATGGGAGTGTGAGCCTCTAATTGACAAGGGACTTCTCTCCCGTCCCCTAGAGGCTATGTCTTTGTGTCTTAAAATGGATTCAGATCCTGGTGCTGTATGGCATTCTTATGGTGGGAAGGGAATAGCCATTGCAGGCTGAGGAGATAGCTCAGAGGGTAGAGTGCCTGCTTCGAAAGCATGAGGACCCGAGTTCCGTAAAAGTGGCACACACCTACAATCTCAGAGCTGGGGAGGCAGAGCCAGGAGGTCAATGAGGTTCAATGGTCAGCCAATCTAGCTAAATCACTGATCTCCAGGTTTAGTGAGAGACCCTGTTTTAAAAAAAAAGATTGAAGAAGCAGGTGGATCTCTATGAGTTCGAGGCCAGCCTAATCTACAGAGTGAGTTTCAGGACAGCTAGGGCCACACAGAGAAAGTCTGTTTCAAGAAACAAAACAAAACAACAACAAAACCCCAAAACAAACAAAAAAGAAAGAAAGAAAGAAAAAGAGATGGAGAGTGATTAAAGATTGATAAAGTGTATGATACTGACCCTCACCCCCATGAATAATCACCCATGGATGGATGATAATTTTTCTCATTTTCAGAGAAAGTAAATCATAGGACATGAATTCACATCTTCCAAGTGTGGGGTTTGAGCCACAATCCCTACCTCACAGTCACCATGGCCAACCATTGTACTTCCATACACAATGGAGGGGAAAGAAGGCAGCCTGGGTCTCATGGACACTTGGCTACAGAACTTGGTATCACCACCGGGCAAATCCATCTTCTGTGTCTCAGTTTTTTGTTTGCAGAAGAAGGTTTGTGAAGCCTCCTAACCAGGTATAAAGAGAGCTGAAGGATGGGATATCCTTGCTAGTAACAAATGCTCTCAAGTGGCAGTGGCCGGCAAGGATGCTCAGAGTAGTCACTGGTGTCTCCATTGTCCACGCTAGGAAACAGTCTACAAGAGGGCAGTCACATGGTGGTCGGGGCTGGCCTTCGCTGGGACATATCTTATGCCTCATTCATCTTTTTTCTCTCCCTAATGAAGTGCTCCCCCATGGGCCCAGCCTCTCCAGACCGGGACTGGATATGGCCACAGTGGCATCAGCTCCCCTTTTTTGAACCTGCAGCCTCAGGCTCGCATCCGGTACCCAGATGTCCTGCATCTCAGCACCCCCAATAGAGAGATGATAATGGCACCCTGACAGTGGGTCTTGAGTTATTGGTCCAAGTGTTCAGACTCCCTTTGTGGACTTTGGGGGATCAATAGGGCTTGGGAAAGATGGGGTGCCAACTCCTTCAGCCTGGCTTTCTTGAGTCATTCTCTGGGCCCAACCCATGTTTGTTTAGTCTTTCTGGGTTCCAGCCCTTTGGCCAGTGAAGGTTAAAGATTATTGAAGCAGCTGACAATAAAGTGCCCGGCGTGCTGGCCTTTGCACCCCCATTAGCAACAGCAGGATCACCTTCTACACAACGGCCAGAAGGCGAAAGTGCCAGGGTGTGGGTAGGCACACCTTGGGCATTAATATTGAAGGACAGTCGCTTTTGCTTGGCAGTTGGGCCGAGTTTCCCTTTTTATCTGCAGCAGGGCCACAATGTGTCATTGTTCTCAGTCTCAAAGGCCACCCTGCAGCCCCAGAGTGGACCTGGTGTGGACTCCGCCTGGTAGAGTAAACATGGACTCGGGGTGGCCTCGGGCCAGGGGGGACAAGAACGTTTCCTTCTCCTGAGAGAGCTGCTTTGCTTCCCAGCAGACTGGGAGTCAGAACCCTCGTGGTGTCTCACCCTGTCTGGACAGCAGGTGGCTCTCAGACAATCTGGGCCCAAGGGCAGCGTCAAAGGCCCTGGACCGGGTGCACCTGGGGGCCCAGCTGGGGCAGCTGGGGGCCCTTTTCTCAGAATAATGCTTTTCTGGGGCCCCACAGACAAGGCTCAAGGATTGAAAGGAAGCCAATGATACTGAAATACAGTCATCAACGTATATTTCAAAACAAATTTGAGTCAATCCAAGTGGGTCTTTATGGACACAATAAACTATCTGGCCACAAGTCTGTTGACAAGTGCAGTCTCCCAGGAATGGGCAGTGGAAGCCATCTTACAAGGTATCTGCCACAGCCACAGAAAGCACCTGTATTTCTGAAGGGCTTTTGTGCATGGGCGCTTGTGTTTTATTTTATTTGGAAACAACTATTGACACACAAGAAGCCATAAAAGCAGCTTAGAAACCCCATTTCCCCTTCATCAGCTTTTCCTGTAGGCAAAAACATTGTCAATAGCGGGCCCTCTGACGGTCATAGGTTACATCCCTTGCTTCAGTCTCACAGTACTGGGTAGGGGGTGTCATAGTGCTCAGTTCACAAATAGGAAACTGGAACACAAGGGGTGGGTTTGCTTGAGTTTTTTTTTATACATTTATGATCCTTTTATACATCTATTTATTTATTTGGGTGGGACACTCGTGCCACTGAGCCTGTGTGGAAGACAGAGAACACCTTGCAGGAGTCCAGTCTCTCCCATCATGTGGGTTCCTGGGATTGAACTCAGGTCGCCAGGCTCTGCAGCAAGCACTTTTACCCCTGAGCCCTCTCCTTGGCTCTCACCCAACAATTTTTTTTAATGTGATTCCCATTCCCCATGTATAGGTGTTTAAGATAGGTCAAACGTTTATCAAACATCAGTAATAAACCACAAAGAAATTTAACTTAAAACAGTTCCTTAATACACATATCGTCTCATTATTTATTAAAAGTTAAAGCAAGTTTACATATTCATTAGATGGGCATGCTTGTTCATTTTTACGTTGAGGATTAAACCTTGGGTGAATGTTTGACATTTTCAGGATGCAGAAAATCTCCAGAATTTCCAGAGTCAGTTGATATTTTGGTTTCATTGTTGTCAATGTTGAGAATGCTGCTTTCAACAAATACACGGCATATGTGGTGGTCTGAGTGAGAGCTGTTCCCCACAGTCTTGGGCATTTGACCCCTCAAGCCCAGTAGGTGGTGCTGTGTTTTGGAGGAAGTACATTATGGAGGATGTGGGATGTGGAGGGGGCAGCTTTGAGAGTAAAACATCTTGCCTGTTTCCAGTTTGCTCTCTGCTCCTGTTCCTGTCCTGCTGCTTGTTGTTACACTTCCCTACCACGATGGATTCATATCTTCCTGGAACCATAAGCCCAAATAAACTTTCTTATATAAATTGCCTTGGTCATGGCAGTTTATTGTAACAGCAGAAAAGTAATTAATACAGCACACGGCAGGAGGAGAATGTTTAGGACCATTTTAGAAGCTGTTGGAAATTCTGTTCTAACCCTAGACCAAATATATATTTAATGATATATATTTTAAATGAAACTCAAGTCAGCAACTCAAATAGTAATTTAAAAAACCGAACATTATATTAAAGTCTAATAAAAATGTAATAATTTGATGCCTATGTGTTGAAGAATGACAGTGGGGAAATATTAGAAGTCTTTATTTTCTGTAGTGAACTATTATGCTATGTGTTGAAAACTGTATGCAGCATCAAAAACGCTGCAATTCATCAAATACAATAGGGCTGCAGCTGTGGCTCAGTGGTAGAATGTTTACTTAGTATGCACCAGGTCCTAAGGTCAAGCTCCAGTTTCACAAGGAAAACAAACAAACAAACAAACAAACAAAGAAGCGGGAAACTAACTTATAATAGTCTTTAATCTGATCTCAGCTGTCTCCAGCAGATTTGACTGTTGGTGTGTGGTGTGATAGTGTGAACACATTGTGTGTTCAGAACAGGGTTTCGATGAGGCTGTGTGATACCACACAAGCAAGCATGGCCAGAAACATGCATGTGATTTTGAATTAATTTTCATTTGTTGGAACTTTAAGAAACTTTTTACTGTTGCTAGTTTTTTTTTTGTTTGTTTGTTTGTTTTGTGCTCTCCCCATACCCATTGTGGTGGGTTGAATAAGAATGTCCCATTGGCTCATATATTTGAATTCTTAGTCAACAGGAATTGGCACTATTTCAAGTGATTAAGAGGTGTGGCTTGTTGGAGGAAGTGTGTCAGTGAGGGTGGGCTTTGAGGGTTCAGGAGCTGAAGCCGGGCCCAGTGGCTCTCTCTCTTCCTGTTGCCTGCAGATCCAGATGTAGACCTCTCAGCCATCTCTCCAGAGCCATGTCTGCCTGCGTGCTGCTCCCATCATGACAACAATGAACTAAACCTCTGAACGGGAAGCTACTATACTGCCTGGTTTTGTGTGTCGACTTGGTACAAGCTAGAGTCGTCAGAGAGGAAGGAGCCTCAGCTGAGGAAACATCTCCATGATATCTTGCTGTAAGGCATTTTCTCAATTAGTGATCAGTGGGGGAGGGCCCAGTCCATGTGGAGTGGTGTCATCCCTGGGCTGGCGGTTCTGGGTTCTATAAGAAAGTGGGGTGAGGAAGCCAGGAAGAGCAAGCCAGTAAGCAGCCTCCCTCCATGGCTTCTGTGTCAGTTCCTGTCTCAAAGTTCCTGCTCTGCTTAAGTTCCTGTCCTGTCTTCATGATGAACAGTGGTATGGATGGGCACACTGAATAAACCCTTTCCTCCCCAACTTGCTCTTTGGTCCTGGTGCTTCATCACAGCCGTAGCGACCCTGACTAGGACAGCCACTCCCAAATAAATGTTCCCCTTTGTAAGAGTTGCTGTGCTCATGGTGCCTCTTTACAGCAATAGAACAGTGACTCAGTCATGTGTCCTCAGATGGGGCAATGACCTACAAATTAAAAAGCTAGGATCTAGGCAGAAAGACCCTAACTGGGATTTCATGCTTTTGCATATGATTCCCTTTTGCGTGTCTTCATGGATAATTCTATGCCAACCTGGCACACATACAGGTTCAAGGATGCCTCACGCGGCCCTTGCTGATTGCTTCAGGTCTCCCTGATGCAGTGTCTGCCCTCTTGCCTCAGCCTCCTCACTCCGCTGCTATGTTTTCCTTCCTGTATGAGTACTAAATTAATTCATAGCACATGCGTGTTCTCGTGTTCACAGAGGTTGGGTAATGCTCCCAGTGAGCCAGCAGTCAATGGCAGAGACATGCCACTCATATCTAGGACCTCAGCTTAGGCTCACCCGGGAACAGAAATCTTGGGTTCCATTGGAGCCTTCACTGTTTTCTGTACCATAACTGCAGGCACTGTGATTTGGGGTATGCACTGACCCTGAGTTTGAATGTCACCCCTGAGGGAAAGGAGTGATGATCTGACTCTGAAAATGGTGATGGAGATGGTGGCCAGTGGCCAAAATGGGCCAGGCTGGGGTGACCTTCGGAAAGCCCAGCACCACATGGCTATGAGATAATCCTCTCACTTTTTTCCATATTGCTTGGGAGCCAGAGCATCTGGCCAGAAGTCATGGCAATGACCAACTACAAGAAAAGCAAGTGAAATGAGGTCTGGGGATATCCTGTCCCCAGGGGAAAGGTAGAAGAGGATACTGTTGGGTCTACAGTTGACTGAATAAATACATGGGAGAATGAGTAAATGCCTACAGTGCCACTGTGTAGAGCTTCCTGGGTTAGCTAGGATCTGTCTGACTTCAGATAATATACGCTAGGGTAAGGTCCAACATGCAGATCTCTGTGTGTATGGACTTGGGACAGAGCATCCTTTCTCTCTTTCTTCCAGTCCATCTTTGGTTTTGTTTTGAGACAGGGTCTCAGGATGGCAAAGAACTTGCTACATGGCCCATGCTGACTTCAAACTCCTGGTCTTCCTCCTACCATCTTCAGAGTTCTGGGATTATAGGTATGCGTCACTGTGTCTGGCCTCCCTCCATCTTTTTGTCTCTGATTCTCTCTCCACTTGTCTTCAGGTGTTGAGTGAGCTGGGGAGGAACATGTATCAGAAGCAGCTATAGAATCAGACACTTAGGCTGGGCATGGTGGCACCCGCCTTTAATCCCAGCACTTAGGAGGCAGAGGCAGGAGGATCTGTGAGTTTGAGGCCAGTCTGGTCTACAGAGTGAGTTTCAGGACAGATGGGGCTATATAGACAAACCTTGTCTCAAATACCAAACCAAGCCAAACAAACAAACAAGAGGAATGATAAATCTTCTACACAGTGAGGGCAAGTCCCAGCTGGAAGCAGGCCTCCTTCGGTCACCAGTTACACTGGAGAAGTTGGTTTGACCTTTCAGGTAGTGAAGCGGGATATTTAGGACAGTGTCTGGATGCTTGAAGAATATCTCAGGAAGACCCGAGACAGCCTCAAAAGACAAGAATGGAATCCTGCCAGTGGGCGAGCAGCCAACAGCAACATGGGGAACTCATTCGCCATGTACATACTTGCAAGTGTTTATTTTAGTTACGTACTGTCCTTTCCCAATATGTAGTTCTTACCCAGACTAATATAAAAAGGGTATATTGTCTGAATTCCTCAGTTTAAAGAGATTGGAACAATAGGCTCCATCCATCCATCCATCCATCCATCCATCCATCCATCCATCCATCCATCCACTTACCTACCTACTTGTCTCTCTATTATCTACTCATCTATTCAACAATCCATCCATCAACCCATTTATCTATCCACCCACCCACCAGCATCTGCCATCCACCCATCCACTCATCTATCTACCCATCTACCTACTTATCTACCCACCCTCTGTCAATCAATCATACTTCCCTCCATCTGTCCATTCATCATCCAGCCATCAGTCATCTATCCATCCATCCAATGTTTGCCGAGTGCCTGCAGTGTGCTAGGAATTAGACATACATTGATGAATATGGTCAACACAGCCTCTGCCTCTGCCTTAGGAATTGTGTCACCAGCTCCTAAGGAGAGTGCAGAACATCTCAGCTGGGTATTCCGATATCTGCCTTCTCTGCCCACTATTTTCCTTTCAGGCTCACCCATTGCTCCCCTCCCATGGTCACCCACAACCACCAAACTCATTGTATTTGCAAGCATCTGTGCTTGTGTTATGCTGTCCCTTCTGTTTGCAATACTATTCCAACCCAAGTCTTTCTCTAGCCCAGCTGGATTCACCTTCAAGGCTCAGTCTACCTCCCTCTGGAGTCTCTGTTCTTGTTTGCTGGGATGGAGTGTCACATCTGTGAAAATGATGCCACTAGGGGCTTCTGAGGCCTGAAGGGTTGGCTGCCTTTCTGTAAGCCTGAACTGTGTACTTTTGTGCCTCTCTCTAAAGATTCTGTTTCTCATGAGAGAAATCCTGCATTACAGCTTGTTTGAAATTCCGTTCACTCATTCTCCCTCCCCAGTTATCCTGGGAGTTAGCAGAAGTTAATTTTGGCCTTGTGCTCCTGGCAACACTGTAGACCAAACACACAAGCAATGGAATCAGTAATACACTTAAAACTGAAGAAGTCCTGATTGTGACCACTCAGGCCAGGAAGTGACAACTGATTCTGGCTATCCATGGGGTGGGGAGGACACCTTGTGGGATCTGCCCAAGGTGGAATTATGGAGTTAGGAGCACAAAGCATGTAATGGTGAGCCATAAGGCCATGTCCCTTCTCCTGGGCCAGCAAGGAAAGCTAACTGTGGTGACGTCTGGCACAGCTTGAAAGGCAATGTGAAAGCCTCTTGGAGAAATAGTAGCTGAGGCCAAAGAGCCTCGCTTAAGGAATCCTGATGAATAGGTTTCAAGCAGGTGGAAGATGACCCCAGATGCAATATCTGAGATTTGAGAAGAGCAAGAAAGTGTTAAAAGTGTGCATCAAAGTCATTCTGTGTAGACCACATGAAAGCTGGCTTGGAAGTCCCTGGTGCGTGTACATTCCCATTCACTATACCTGTTAGGTATAATGCTGAAGATGATGGCACTGTGGAGGACACAGTGGCTTACAGGATCATTCTAGTAGAGAAGTATAATATCACAAAAATTAGGATTGATCACAAGATCCCTGGTTATTGGCTGTTGGGATCTGAGGCAGCTGGGATTAAGGTAGTGTTTTCAGAGTGACTGTGAAGTAAATTAGATAGTTCATATTAAACACCAGGGTAGCAGGACTGGACATACTCTTGGAACTTTGAATCTCAATGTTAAGTTCAACTTATTAGTTAATGTCTGGGGCTAGAGGGACAAATGCTGAGGAAGGTGGGTAAGGATGCCAGTAGCAAACTGTGCATCGAGCACTGGCTATATACTAGACACTGAGCCATGGAGTTCATTTATGCCTCCTTATTTAATTGGCACAACAGGTCTGAGATTTAGACAGTGGCATACCTCCTGTCTGAGTTTCTTTTCCTATTGCTGTGATAAAATACTCTGACAAAAGAGGAGGGTTGGTTTATTCTGGCTCACAGTTCAAGAGTGCAGTCCATCATGGTGAAGAGTCATGGCAAAAGGAGATTGAAGGAACTGGTCATATTGCATCCCACAATAAGAAGCAGAGAGTGATGCATGCCTGACACCTTTCTCTACTGACACAGTCCAGGATTCTAGGGAATGTTCCTGCCTACAGTGGGCAGGTCTGCCCACCTCAGTGAATACAAGTGAATATAACGAAGATGCTGAGACTCATGTCTCCTGGTGGTTCTAGAGTCTGCTAAGTTGACAGTTAAGATTATCTGTGACATTTAATGCATTCAGCACCAGAGAGGATCCGCTTTAACTCTGTCTCAACTCGGTAAGGTTATTTTCTGTAACAATCATGCAACAGTCAATATTATTATTTTCTTAATTATTTGGTTCAAAAATTAATGCAAAAAGAAAATTAATACTAAAGATATTTATATTCGGTAACATATTTTGTGCACTGAAAACTATTTTTCAAACAAATATACTATATAAACCTCTCAGATGTCAACAACTTTTAACTATCCTGAACTTACCTTCCAAATAAGCCTACATACCTGAGTTTATTCTTTTCTTTTTAATTTCTTTTTAAAATTTTTAATTTTTATATCAATCAGAGGTTAGGTACTTTGCATCCCCAGCATAGCCCCCCTCCCTCTTTCCCTCCCACTCTCCCCATCCCTCCCTCATCTCTTCCCCGCCCACTCCAAGTACACCTACAGGGGAGGATCTCCTCCCCTTCCATCCGACCCCAGTTCATCTTGTTTCCTCAGGGCTGGCTGCAATGTCCTCCCCTGGGATCTAGCCAGGCTATTTCTCCCTGGCATGTATGGGGGAGAGTCAAAGAGCCAGCCATCGAGTTCATGACTGAAACGTTCCCTGTTCCTCTTACTAGGGTCTTCAGTTGGACACCAAGCTACCATGGGCCACTTCTGAGCTTGGGTTCTAGGACATATCCATACACGGTCCTTGGTTGGAGAAACTGTCTCCTATAAGACCCCTGTGCCCTGCTCAGTTTGGTCTTTGTGGAGCTCTTGTTCTCCACAAGTCTTATTAACTTCCCCTCTTTTTATTATTATTTCCCGTCCTCTGACGAAGGCTTGGTTGTGAGTCTTAATATCTGCTTTGATACATTGCTATATTGATTCTTTCAGAGGCCCTCTTTGGTATGCTCCTGTCCTGTTGCTTGTTTTATCCTCCATTCAATGTCCATCTCATTTGTTCATCTAAACGAGCATTGACCCTACCAACCTAGGTCCTCCTTCTTGTATACCTTCCCTAGGTGTATAGATTTCAGCATGACCTTCTTATCCTATAGGACT
>CM053765.1:8995287-9040883 GCA_028658305.1 Pachyuromys duprasi
TATTGGTCAAAGAATAAAAACATGGTATTGTGATGGTGATAATCAAATTATAAAATCTCAGCCACAGCAGACATGATTATTTAAAAAAAAACCCAACAAACTATTATCTAAAAACACCCTTGCCAAGAAACACACGCGCGCGCGCACACACAAACACACACACACACACATGCACAATTAACTAGGTCCAAAGTCTATACAACTCAATGAAAAGATGCTGTGGGATTTGTTTTCTTAGAGGAGAGAGTGTCCCTGACATTATGGCAGCTGGAGCATAGTATTAAGAAAAACCATGTCAACTTTTAGTTGGTCTTAACTGTCTTGAATAAACTCTAGACAAGTACCCAGGGACATCCTTCTCTTATAAAGCCACCCTGATACAGTGTGACCTGTCCACTAGGTTAGAAACTTCTGTTGGATATTTCCATCTAGGTCAGTACTCCTAATTTAGTTTATTTATTCACTGACAATTTCATACATATAAGCAATGTATCTTGATCATATCTACATCAATTCTTCCCTTTCACCTACTCAGGCACCCCCAACATGACTCTCTCTCCTTCCTTTCCCACCCCCTTTTTTTCTGGTAACCCACTGAGGCCAGTTAGTGTTGCTGGAATGTTGACTGGTTGTGTCTCCATAGGTGCAGTGAACCCATGAGTGCAATGGCCGTGTTGTGTCCGGAAGACAGCATCTCACAGCATTCCTTCTCTTCCTCTGGCTCTTATGTTCTTCCTGTCCCCTCTTCCATGATGCTTCCTGAGCCTTGGGTAGGGTTGGGGTAAGGCTTTGGTACAGATGGTCTATTTCAGGCTTAGGACCCAATAGCCACTTAGTCTCAACACTTGGGCCAATCTCTACGTGAACTTCTGCCCCAGCTTCTGCAGAGAGAAGCTTCTCTGCCAAGACCACTCCTATTTTTGATGTCAAGTTTGCTATATCTTGGTGCTTTGTTCCAAACTATTAACCTAATATCCAACTCTACCAACCCATTAGTTTAAAATAGATTATCTTTTAATTATATAATAAATACACTGTTTTAAATTTTTGTGTGTGAACCTTCTCCTTAACAAATTTTCAAATGAGTGTTGTATATGGAGAATTTTAGAGTACATGTCCCACCACGCAAAGGTACAGTCATTTACTTGGAAAGCTAAAGCAGGACATGAGCCATCACTCCCAGGACAGCCTGGGCTGCGTAGGTGAGGTGGACGGAAGAAGACAGTTCCAACAGGGCTGCTAGCCTATTAATGACTATTTTACCCTTTTAATTAAAAATTATCATGTGGAGATGAACTCTGGGGCTGTATAAATACCCCTTTATCCCTAAGAGTTTTATCTATTAGTTCTTAGCATCCCTTGGTGGCTTCTGCCTGAACTGATTATCATTTTTGTGGTGCTTTTCTAATTCGATCATTCTTTTTACTTTTATTAAAAGTAAATTTTATAATTTATAACTTGTCAATCGTGTGGAATCATTTTAGCTCCCTTACTTTATTCTATGGGTTCTGATACTCATATTGTCTCCAGTTTGGCCAACAGAAGTCTCTTAGGTTTGGCTTTTGTCCTTTGACATATTTTCTTTTCCTCCTTCTCTTTCTTCCTCCTCCTCATCTCATCCTCCTTGTCCTCGTCCTCCTCTTCCTCCTTGTCCTTGTTCTTCTCTTCTTCTAGCATTTGTTTACTTTTAGCCTTCCCAAAATGTTCTAAGCTCATCAGTACTTTCCTCATCCCAGCCTTGGATCAGTCATTGGCTCCTTGGGGTTTATAACCAGGATCTTATTTGTGCATGTGCTTCGCTCAGGAGTCAAAGATGTGTACACACATAAGCAATTACTATGACAGCTGTCTGCTACCTACCTCTTTATCTAGCTATACATCTATCAACAATCTACATATTGCCTATCTGTACACCTTCCATCTATCTATCTATCTATCTATCTATCTATCTATCTATCTATCTATCTATCTAACCTATCTTGTGTTTGTCTAGACATCATTTATCATGTATCTATTATCCCTATTTATCTATAATCTATCAATAACCTATCTGTTTATCCATCATCTATTTTCTAGGTATCATCTATCTGTCATCTATCTATCTATCTATCTATCTATCTATCTATCTATCTATCTATCTATCTATCTATCTATCTAATGTCTATCCATCTCTGGTGTCGCCTACCTTCTCTTTCCCTACTTCCATCCTCTCTGTGTTGAAGTATGTAACTTCCTCAGTTGTGGTGGTGCACACCTTTGGTCCCAGCACTCAGGGAGGCAGAGGCAAGTGGATTGTTATGAGTTGGAGGCCAGCCTGGTCTACAAAGTGAGTCTAGGACAGCCAAGACTGCACAAGAGAAACCCTGTCTCAAAAAACATAAAATATATAAATAAACAAATAAATAAATGAAATCAAATCTGTAACTTTATACTGTTATCTCCAATTCCCAGAAACACAACTTGGACACCTCTGTCTCTCCTCCTTTCTGCATTTGCAGTTTCCTTCTCAACAGTGACAGCACCAGCTTCCGTTCTCACAGCATGCTTGTGCGTTTGATCTTAAGATGTACAGAGTAGTTTCAGAATTGCTAATCCATTTTTTTTTCTGCAAAAAGGGAGCCAGTTAGCTGGAGTTTAGTATGTGTCTAGAGCTTTTGGCCCATTTTCTGAGGGTGTAACCCAAATGTTGCGTTCAAATGTTACTGGGTTTCCCCTTTAATCTGCTCTGCCATTTGTTTGAAATCTAGCTCTGTGCAGACTACTCTGGGTGCCCCTCTCTGCCATCTATTTCCTTTTCCTTTTTAGATGTGTGGAATGGGAATAGGAATGGGATCGTGACCACACGAAGTACAACAAGAAGTGTTAATTGCACCGCCTTGCCTCCCACAAAGCCTGAGGGACTATGCTGCAGTCTCTTCAAACTCCTGTGCTGCAGCACAAGGCTCTTTAGCTCAGATAGTAGCTGCACTTGGAGACACAGCCTGCGTGTCTCTGTGTGGGTGCACGCATGTGTGCAGGCCAGAGAGCAGCTCATGCTGCTGTTCCCCAGATGCTGTCCATCTCATTTATTCGTTGATTATTTATTTTTGAAGTAGGGTTTCTCACTGGCCCGGTGCTCTCTAGTTAGGCATTCACCATCTCCACCTCCCCAGTACCGAGGTTATAGACACTTGGCTGTCTTGCATGAAGTCACGTGGGTGCGCCTCCATCCAAATGGCGGGTACCTGGATAAAATAAGACACCTACCTGCTGATCTATCTTTACATCTGTCTGTCATTTTTCAGCTGTTTGCCTGTCTTCACCTGCCTGCCCATCCTCCATCTCTATATATCTATAAGAGAAGGTACTGCTTAAGCTGAGGGATGGGAAACCAGCTCCCCTAACAGTTGACCCTGGACTAACACTGTAAGAAAGAACTGCCTGTTCAGGCTACTGCATCTGTGGTTTCCTCTCATGGTAGAGGGAACAGGCTAGCCCAGAGACCAATTCACCAGTCCCCAACACACCTTTCTGCTTCTCTTCACTCAGGTAAGCAGATGTAAGTTGCGTGTATGTATTCACATGTGTGTGTTTGCATGTGTGTGTTAGTTAACATGTCTGTGTTCACATGTGTGTGCCACAGTGTGCTGTGGCAGAGAATACCTTCAGATGTCAGTAAGTGCCTTCCACCTTGTTTGAGACAGGATGCCGTTGACACCTGCTGCTGTATACAGGCTGATAGCTGGACCACAAGCTTCAGAGATTATTCTGTCCCCACTACCTTATCTCATCATGGCATCACGGGATTTATGGAGATAGCTGTGTGCTGCCCTGCCCAGTTGCACCCTACCCCACCCAACTTACCAGGTCTAGGGATTCAGACTTAGGTTTTCAAGCTTGCATAGCACATGTTTTACCCATTGATCCATCTCTCTAGCCTGAGTATGCATTTTTCATTCCTTTTCTTTTTTGCTTACCCTAGATGCAGTATTCTATGAATACTTACACTTTTCACTTAGCACTGTCTTCCAGAAGCTTACCCACATGGACGTCAAATGCTGAGTGGTCAGTCAACACATCTTGAAACAAACTTCGCTTACTTGCAACTATTCATCACAGGACTTGATTTTCCTAGTCCTCTGTTTAGGACTCTGTCATCTAGGTGGATGAGAGATAAAGTTCCTTAATTTTCTTTTCTGATAATGTCGTTAGATTTGATCATACTAAATCCTCACAAATAATCTCAGTGGTATTTCATTTTTTTTCTCCCTCCATTTTCTAGAAATGTGTGTAAAACTTCCTTCTTAAGTGTTTAAAGGAATTCATAAGTTAACATTTGAGAATAACTTTTTGGGGTGGGGCCAGGCAAGGAAAGAGAGGGAAGGTCACAAACCATGAGCTGAATCTTTAACAGACACGTCTCTAGTCTTTTTTCTATTTCTTCTTGTGCCTGTTTTGATAATTGACACTTCTCAAGGGATTTTCACCTTTCAATGAAAAGTAGTCTGACCTGGAAAGGCCTTCTAGATATCGGGGAGAAAGGAGACGAGGGACAGGGTGTAGCAGGTACAAAGGCCCAGAGGCACACAGTGAAAAGTGGTGGTTGAGAAACAGTGAGTGATGGTGAAGCCAGCAGACTGATGGGGGCCAGACCTCCCTCCATTGATAACTGTCTGGGCTTTGTCTGGTACTTGGATGCAGTTTTCACTAGAACAGTGCCATGATCTGCATTATACATCAAAGGCCTCTTGAGAATAGATGCAGGAATGGGAACAGAAAGAGCAGGTGGGAAGCCTCTTGGTCCAGGAAGGTGGTAAGAACTGGTCATGCTGCGGAAGGGTGCAATGGCAGCATGGCCAATAAAATGCTGTGATGGATTAGATGCTGGGTAAGAGGCAAGAGAAAGGGGTGATGCCTGGGGTTTGCTTTGAAAATGACCACTGAGTTACGGAATCTTGTGTCAGAGGAGCAGATTTGGGCAAGTGTCCAGACCTGCTGTGATGCTGTGTCAAATGTAACTTTGGAGGAAAGGGTTAATTTGTCTTAAATGTCCTGATCACAGTTCATCCTGAAGAGAAGTCAGGGCAGGATCGCAGGCAGGAACCTATAGGCAGGAACTTGCTTACAGGCCAAGAGCATGGAGGCAAGTCCTCAGTTGAGATCCCTCTTCCCAGATACATCTAGGTTTGTGTGAAGTTGTCAAAAACCAACCAGGACAAAGATGTTTAGAACTCAATCTCAGGTTCAGAGTAAGAAGCAGCAGGAACTCAACCAGGTAATGAGATGTACAGAGGCCATGCTGGGGGCTGGCCTCTGGCCAAAGTTGGAGATGGCCCTTGAAGCTGTGTGTGGTGCTCTTATGTGCAAAGAGGGAGTATGAATTGAGAGGTACAACCAATCTTTTGTGTTCAGAGCTATGTAAGACCTCTGCATTTTCCCCAGGGACATCTACATGCCTGCAGCTAATTGCCTGCGGCTACATGCCTGCAGTGTTCAACATTCTAGTCCTCAGCCCCTCCTAGCCTGTAGCCTAGGTGGTCTTCCCTGGTCACCGGGTTTCAAAGATGGTCCTGTGTCCAGGATTTTCTTCCCCATCTCCCCTTCACTTCTCAACCAGAGAGAAAACTTGCAGAGAACTGGTCCCTTCTCCCGGTTGGGGGTTGCATTCCAGTCCCGCCCCACCTCGTCCTCTGCAGTAGTGACCTGTGTTTCCCCACTCATACTGATGGGAACCTTGGGTCTTAGCGTTTTGGTGCACCATGGAGTTCTGTCCTTTCTGCCATTGGCAGTGTGCTCCCCTAAAGACAGTTCCTGCCTTCTGGCAGAGCCCCTAACACCTTGCAGTGTTTTCATTTTCTCTGATGCTTGGCATTGAGGAGAACCTTAGCATGAACAAGAGCATGGTGAAGCAGCTGAGACAAGTCCTTGTGCGGCCACGTTTCACTCGGCAGGCCCTTGTCCATATTGTGGTCCTACCAAGCATCAATGAGACTGCAAGTCTTCTGCCTTCTTGATGTCTACTTCCTTCATGAGTGAGTCCTTGGATTCCTTGAAAGTGCTGTGGCATGCCTTCTGGCAGGAGAATTCCTTGTCTGGGGTGAGCTTGGTCCCTCAGACCATGAGTAGGAACCCCAAGGCCATGATGAAGGTCGGTAGGGGCAGAGAACTTGGAAGTTATTATGGAGTAATAAAACCTTTCCATCTGTATAGTAGAACCCATGTGTGGTGGTCTTTGGAGAAGTGACTTGTTCATGGGAGTTTTGAAGGCAGATGTGTCTACTTGACAGAATGTAGAGTCACCTAGGAGACAAGCTTAGTGCATGCCTGCAAGGGATCGTCTAGGTCATATTAGTCTCTAGGCATCATTATCTAGGTTGGGTCAACTGAAGTACGGATAGCACCACTCCCTGGGCTGAGACCCTGGACTGAATAAAAAGGAGCAAATGAGCTGAATGCTAGCATTCGTCTCTCTCTGCTTTCTGATACGGCACACATGTGGTGAGCTATGACAAGGTGCAGGTGCCATGCCTTCTCCACCGCGATGGACTGTGCATCCTCAGACTGTGAGCCAGAAGAAGCCCTCCCTGTCTTAGTGGATTTTGTCGTAGCAACGAACACAGTGATAGATAAGGGATGGAGCCCCACCCGTGGGTTAGTGGCCTTATGTGCTGTCATACTTCCTAATGTTGAGGGTTCAGTCGGAAGACAGCTGGCAAACCAGACAGCAAGTGCCTACTAGCCCTTGGATCTGCGAGAGTCTCCATCCTGAACTCCCTGGCCTCCAAGCTGTAGGAAATAAGTGGCTTCAAAATGTCTCTTTGATGAAGAGTCTCCACATGGCCCTACCCATTTCATTGCTCAGTGTCATCCTGGGTCACCCAGGAGACATCTCCAGGATGACTAAAAGCTGATTTCTATGCTTCCCCAACCATGGTTCCCTTTTGTTGCTTGACAGATTGAGAAAGAATAGGGAAAAGTTGGGGTGGGGTTGGAGGCTAGAGATACTGACACAGGCCTGGAAGTCAGGGCATGAGGCCCTGCCTCCAGGTTCACATATTGCCCTGGGCACACACCATCCCTGACACCCGTTGGCCTCCAACACCCTCCTGAGGTAGGTGGACTGCATTATCTCCTGGCTCTTTCCAGCTTAGAATTTCTGTTCCAAATCCATCCATCAAACATTGTTTTGAGGGCTTTGAAGGGAAACCTGGGTGTCATTACATTATCTTCCTCACCCACCTCACAAAACTTTCAAGACACCTGATTGACACGTCTAATGGACAAGTTTCGGGATTAGAGGAGGCCCCCGTCTGTGAGCCACTTTTCCTAAGGAGCTAACAGGTTGCCTCTAAATCTCTCAGGTGTGTTTGCTCCTGGCGGTAGATAGCACCAGAAGAGAAGCAGCTTCTAGACCAAGACACCCCTGCATCCAGGAAGGTCCCAGCCGGGGGGGGGGGCAGGGACAGCTCAGTGAGCAGGTGGCAAAGAAACAGTTGGTAAGTAGCAGAGGGTGGGAAGAGAAAACTCAACAGCCCAGAAAGCAAAGCCTAAACAGCATGATGTGGTTTGGCTCTTCTCTTTTTTCTTCATCCATGACCTTGTCTCCAGTTGATTCATTTACCCTTTCAATTCACCGGGAATATCCAGGCACACATGTAGGGCAATGCCTAGGCACTGCTCTCTGATACTTCTGTGACTTCTCTGCGTCCTTCCTATGTGTGATAGTCCTGGAGACCATCCGATGTAGCTAGCAGAGCAAGAGGGCTGCAGAAAGCCCAAGGTGTGAACAAAGATCCGACTTTTCCTAGCACGAGCCTATTGGATACAGGGGTTGGTCGTTTCAGCAGCACAGCTTAGCTCATTCTGACCAACTGAGACAGACAGGGTGAGGGCCAGTGTCTGCCTCTGCTGGCGGTGCTCGCTTGGCAAGCTGTGCATCTTGGTCCTTGTGCTGAGTAGAGGGCCACTGCCGAACTGACAGTGTGGGGTGTTGGGGAAGCAGATGTCACATGTGTAGGCAGTGTCCAGTGCACTGTAGAGGAACAGTTCCTGCCATGCATGGCCCTGTGACGGTCGCAACCCAGTGCCTAAGTTACAGCAGCCTGCTGTGGTTGGCTGAGTGCGAACCCAGTGCTTCTTAGAAGTGTGAGTTCTCCATCTGCCTGGTAGGGAGGCAGAGCCAGCCAGCCGGGGCTCCTGCCTGGGTGGTCCCTGGGATGAGCTGCACAGGGCAACAGAAGGACAAAGAGGTGTCCTTCAGTTCTTCTCCCTGCAGGAGCCAGGTTGGGCCATGTGCAGGAATGTTAAAGAGAACCAGTTCTCAGCCGAAAGTAGGTCAGGTTTTAAGCAAAGCCGTCATGTGGGACTCAGTGATGCTGTGAAGGAACACTCCCAGCCCTGTATCCTTTTCAGGCTCTAGACACAGTGGTTTTTAACCTGTGGGTTGTGACCCTGTTGGAGATCAAACGACCCTTTCACAGGGGTCACATGTCAGATATCTACATATCAGATATTTATATTATGATTCATAACAGTAGCAAAACTACAGTTATATAGTAGCAACAAGAATAATTTTATGGTTTGGGGCCACCTCAACATGAGGAACTGGATTAAAGGGTCGCAGCGTTAGGAAGGCTGAGAACCGCCGATCTGTAAGGTAAAAACGAAACATGACCACACACACACCATACTGTCGCCTCAGGGGCTTCAGAGGTTCAGGGCTGAGTGTGTCTCACTTTAGGATTGGCTTCATGTCAACGCTGGTTTTGTGGTCACAGAGAAGGTGTGATTTGAGGGCCACGGTGAATATCCTTCAGCCCCCAATATTTCCTGTACTGCATGCTCATATGAACCAAACCCTGTGGCAGTACCTGGAGCCTGAACTAGGTGAAGGGGTTATATGGGGACCAGAGGCTGTTATGGGGTTCCAGATGGGACACCAGGATAAGCCCACATGGCTTGGCCAGGGTGCCTTCTGTCTAGCTGTTATGGCTCTCAGGCATCAGAGAGAACAATGCCAATGTTTTTTTTGCAGCCACATCTCACAGGGAGAACTTTGTCAGCCTGCTTTCCAAGACCTCTGGCTTCAGGCTGTGCCCCTGTGCAAGCTGAACTTCCATGGTAGGATGAGAGTATAGGGTGGTGAGGCAGAAGATGTCAAATGTCCTTGAAGGTGTTCCAGAGACAATTAACTAACGGGGAATCCCCAGGCTAGAACCCTGGTGGAATAGAAGGGAGGAAGAGAAGCCAGAAGCAAGCACAGACATCCTTCCTCTCAGCTTCTGGGCTGCTGTGATGTGTCTCTACTCAGCACATGCTCTGTTCTCCTTCTGGACTGGATGGTGCCCATGAAACAATGCGCCGCAGTGAGAGCCCTTTAACTTCCAGGTCTTGTTACTGTATCATGAGTGCAGCAGACATAAGGGCTTTAGGACTCTAACATACTTTGGGGAGGGACACAATTGAGCCCATGATAGATTGTGATGAAGAGTGAATGAGAAGATGCCTGGTAGTGGAAATGAGGGGAACGTTCAAAATATGTTTATTTCTTCAAAAGCTGCTGTGTACTACTGTGCTCCTCGAGGCTCCTCGCTCCCCTGCAGTCCATCAACAGCATGGCTGAGGCCAGCTTGTTTGCTCTTCTGTGAGGGTCATAAAATATTTTTACTTGGCCCCTCTTCTTTCCTTCGCTCACTCTTCTGCTCCTCCCACCCTGTTCATCTGTCCTTCCTTCCTTCCTTCCTTCCTTCCTTTTTCCTTCCTGTCTGTTTGTTCATTGGCTGTACTGAAGCCAAGTTCCGGTATGGAAAAGATAACAGCATGCTTCCTGTCTCCATAGAACTCTGGGCCCTGTAGACTAGTCTGTGAACAGGATATAGTCAACCCAGAAACTGGCAGATTTGGGTCTAGAACGCCTAGATGGACTCTGTGGAAAATGGGGCAGAGAAAGATCCCAAATTTTCTGCCTGCTCTTGTGCCTTCTGTTTTATTCAAGTGGAGACCCTGGGCCTGAAGGCTGTTTGGGCTCCTGGCTCAGGGTGAGCACTGGGGGAGAGGAGGGAGGGCTCTGGGTCTTCTGAGAGGGTGAAGGTTTGCTCCACCTTGTGGGAGTCTCTGGAGAAGGCTCAAAGATGGAAGCAAAAAGCTTGTGCAAAGCTTCCAGGAGGTTCTGGGGGATGATCCCCTGCCGGAAGAACAGGAGCCTTGGAGCCATCCTGTAGCCTTCCCCATTCCAGAAGGCTCTGCAGTGAATGCATAATTAGGCCCTCTGTAATTACCAGTTTGAATCTGCCTAGGACACTCAGGCTCCCACCCCCTAATTTACCTTATAAATTTATTCTGCTAAAAAAGTTGAAAATGTCAGTCTCCTGTGAGCACTGCATAAATGAATTATCTCCCCGGATGACAGAAGGTGGAAAGGAGGCGGCTCGGGAGGACATTCCTCACTTTGAGTGTCTTCACATCCTACTCTGAGCTCAGCCCAGCGGGAGAGCCCAGAGAGGCCGCTTTCTATGCAGGAAGAGGACACGGCCACTGGGGGCTGCCCCTGTCATTCAAACCAGCCTGCCTTGCCTCTCTGAGGACAGCTTTGGGGGCATTTCCTACAGGGTATTAGTAAATGTTTATCAGTCTCTGATGATGAGGGCCCCTGAGTTGAAGGCAAGGGCTGTTTCTTAGGGTAGGTTCCATCCAGTCAAGTCTCCGAGGCCTCTCTGCACCAGGGTGGTCCCACCTTAATGGATTTTAATGTCTCATTTCCTTTTCTCAAAGAACAGCCACTGGTGCCTGATCCATGAATAAAGAATTGTTGCCCAAACCTATAGATTCAACTATATGTTGAAGCCTGGACACCGTGTCACACGCCTGCTACTCCAGCACTGGGGCAGTTGAGGCAGAAGGATTGAAAACTTGAGGCCAACCCAGGCTATACAGAAAGATCTTGTCTTAAAGAAAAAGAAAAATGAGAGAAGAAAGAAAACATACAAGACTAAAGACTTCAGTGCCATGGCAGACAGCCTGAATGATAAAGTTGTTTCACAAGCCTCTGTAATCCCATAATCCTAACAAAATGGCAGCTGTCGTTTCCAAATCTCCATCTAGCAATTCCCCCCTCCAATAGATGGTTGGCCTCTCCTCCCCCTCCACCTCTCTCTGGACTAAATGGCTCAGTAACTGTAAATTTAAAGTTTTAATTTTGGGGGATGGCTTATGCAAACCACAAATGTAGCCTGCTGTAAACCTGGTGACCAAGAGAAGAGGAGGTGGCTGGCCCTCCTCATCTCTGAGAGAACACTCGCTGGCCACCAACACCTTCTTCTGTGCCACCGTCCACGGCTATGGTTTTCCTAGTTTGCTGATCGTTGGGGTCTTTTACATTAAGACCTAGGTGGCCTAGACACCGATACAGCAAGATGTGTCAGTCACAGACAGGCCAGTAGGCGGAGCCTGGCCATAAGAAGCTGAGCTTAGCAACAGATGTGGCACTTGGAAGCGTGGACTTCGGAGCTTTTTCTTTGGACATTCTTCAGCTTCAGCCTGGTCTATAACACTAAGCAGATGGGCTATGCCGGCTTGTACATGTGCCCTTCAAACTTCATATTGATTCTTCTTCCTCATTATGTGACATTAAAAGGTAGGAGGGATTGAATTATCACAAATTGGTTAGTACCATGAAAGGGCCAGGGTGCTCTTGTCCTTTGCCTTCTGCTGTATGAGATGTAGTGGTGGTCCTCCCTGGAGGACACAGCACCTTCCTGGAAATCCTCACTGTACCTCCGCCTTGGGCTTTTACTCTCCGGAGCTATGAGAATTATCTTTCTATTCTTTATAAATAGCCAGCTCCAGGTATTTTGCTATATCAACACAGACAGACTGGGACAAGCGGCCTTATCAATACCAGATGAATATACTCACAGAATCTGGGAGAAGTTTCTTTTTTTGAATGAAAATGTTGAGGTATGCACTCTGATTGAACAGAATGTGAATTGCTGTAAAATGGAACATTGGACATTGACCTCCATAGCATCATCTGTAATTTGTTAGCTGTCTACACTGTGCTGTGTCCTGTTCTGAGGGCTCTCTGCACGGTTACCTGAGGAGCTCCCCACTAAGACATGGGAAGACCTGAGATGCTTAGAAGGCTAACTGCTTGCAGCCAGGGCTCCTAGCTTGTGGCAGATTGCAGCGCGGACTGGAGCCCAGTACTGTGAGGCTGCAGTCACCATGTTGGTGTCTGTCCTGCCTATCTTGTGAAGTTGCAGAAAGGACAAACTCCAGCCAAGAGGCAAAAGGCCTTTGCATACTTTCAAACTCCATTCCAGCCTCAGGAGATTGCCTGACTGAAATTTCACCAGCAGAACCTTCTATTGGGCCCCGTGTACTCCGAGTCCATTTCCTTGGTTCCCTTCTGTCTGGGACAATGCCTCAGGCACTTCCATCTTTCATTCCTCATCACTTCCTATCTGTTTCGTGTTTTCCTGGCCATGGCCATGACTTTACTACCCTATGCCTTGGCAATTTGTTCTCTGAAGCAGGTTCCTTCCCTGGTTCAGGGATGGTTCATCTTTGATTTTGTTTCTCTCCTTCGTGTCCTGATCCACTGCTAGCTTTTTGGCACCCCTATTCTAGTCCGAGGTTTAGTGATGTCTATGGTAGGTGCTTCTTGCTTGGAGGATGGTTAGAATGGTGCCTGGGTAGAGGACAGGGCCATGCTTATCTGGAGACAGTTCTGGGGGATTTGGGCTCTGTCTCTGGAAGCCTGACTTTAGCTAGCCCTATGTAATGGGCATGGCCTCTCTCTTCCTAGAACGAGTTAATATAAACTCCTGATAAACATATTTAGACAGAGTGTCCCTGTGACCCGGCAGGCCATAGAGGACTGCAGTGGTGAACTTGGTAAGAGGGACACACAGCCACAAGTAAATTTCAGGGGCCATAGTGTCTCTAGTCTAGATAGCTGTTATTGCCTCTTGTTTGATGTCACTGGAGTGATGGATCAAGTTTTGGTTTGTTTGAATTAGAAACCTGGCTATTAGGTGATAAACAGAATTGCCATCTCAGTCACAGTGTGTTTGCCAAGGGGTGTCCAAGACGAAGCCACAGGGTGGGTATAACGTGACTGCTGTGTGGCAGAGACCCAGACTGTCAGCTCACAGGTGTGCTGAGGCTGTGTGGCAAAGACATCCTAAATCAGAGACAATCACGTATTTCCCCACATTGCTCAGCAAGTGAGGTACCCTTCCCTAGCCCATGCCTGCCCATCTGCATCCCAAGAGTATAGCGGGGAGGCAGGCAGAGTAGGAGAGCCCAGACAGTAGGGAGCCCCTGGGGCTGATGGAAGAGTGCCTACAGGCCGGCTCTCACTCCTGTGGTCCAGCTTTAGACCTAGTTTCCAGTTTCCATTCAGCAGAAGCCCTTGATGGACACCGTGGTGGTGGTGGAGGCTAATTGCCTGGAGCCTGGAGCTAATGCAGATGCTATAATTCCTGTCACCTTCTAACAGCTCAGTAGGAGCTTCTGATGAACAACGTGTGGCGTTCACAGGCTGCGTACATCAGTCGCATGTGTCACTGGCAGAGGTCTGGCAGGGCACCAGAGCGGTGGGGGAACACAGTGCCACCTTGCCAGGTCTTTAATTAAAGGAGGAAATATGTCAGCAGCACCTACTCGGCCACTGTCCAACCAAAACAGGTCCTTCCTAGTTCAGGGAACATTGCTGTTAAGGACTTGATGGGGTGCTGCAGAGATGGCTCAGTGCTTACGATTATTTGCTTCTCTTGAAGAGGACTCAGTTCCCAGCACCCAAAGAAAGGCTCACAATCATCCATAACTCTAAGCCCAGGAAATCTGATACCCCTTCCTGACCTTTGCAGGCACCAGCCACACACACACACACACACACACACAGACACACACACAAACACACACACACACACACTGACAAAATACCCATATGTGTAAAATAAGAAACAAATCAATAAACTAAGAAATCTAATTTTTTAATAGCAGAACTTTGATGGGAGCCAGCCACTCCTCCAAGCCTGCTCCGTGAAGGAAGGAGCAGGAAATGCCTACCTGGGAGAGATTTTTCAGTTTCAGAGATGTCTCCCTATATCCCCCTCCCCAACATGGCAGTTTGGGGGGTGTTGCCTTTCTGCATCTCTTGCTTGGGAACAGTAACCTTTAGAGATGAGCAGGGACCCAAGATTGAGAAAACTCAATAAAGTCACAATAAAACACCCAAAGCCTTCCATTCTCCCTCACTTCTTTAACTCAATTTATTTTTCATTTTGTGGACAGAGATTTAGTCCGGGTATTAGTTTATGATTTTTACTGAAGGAATTACTCAACACACACACCCATATAAAAAGGAAATATTATTTTTATCATTTATTTTGTGCCATGTATACCATAGGAGAAGAAAACAGAGTGAAATCACTTCAGGACTGCTGTTTTTCATTACAAAGTTATTACATATAGAAATTACTCCAAATTATCTGAAATGAATGGAAATTATGAGGTTTAAATTCCCCAGGTTACTGCAGGCACAGCTCTGGAAATTTATTTTGTCATCTTGCTGAACATAATTGCTACAACAAAATTTCTTCCATTTTACAACTGCAGTATAACTTATTTATACTGCAGTAGCAGTAATTTTACATCAATAAGTTGCATGGGAAGGAATACACAGGTGGTAATTGAAAACAATAATTTGTGCCGAGGTCCAGGTGGGATGGTTGGCTCAGAAAAAAAAAAGGCTCCAGTTACTGTCGGCAGCAGCTTCCAGTCACTATAGTCTCTTCTCATCCCCTTAGTCAACGTGGGTCGAGCTATCCAAACGCCTTCCACCAATGTTCTCTGGGGCTGGGGGTGATGAGTCACACTTGTCCTCTTAGC
This sequence comes from Pachyuromys duprasi, assembly GCA_028658305.1. Lineage (NCBI taxonomy): Eukaryota > Metazoa > Chordata > Mammalia > Rodentia > Muridae > Pachyuromys > Pachyuromys duprasi. Next base: position 9,010,162 of record CM053765.1, read on the forward strand.
CCCATGACTGCTGCTCTCCATTCTGAAAACGGGGGTGGGGGTGACAGAGCCCCGGGGGGCAGGTCCCGCACCGCCTCTTTGTCAGCTCCCCGTCTTCTTCCTCTGCTTTCCAACTTGCCTCTGGGTTGGGTGCATTTAGGTACCCGGAGCTAATTAAGGTGTGTGATAGATTTCAATTGGAGTGTGAGTTCTTGCCAGAAACATTGACAATTCGATCCCCCAAGCACGGCACACTGTGTTAGATCCACTAATGCTTTATACATTACTGTCTTCCTTCCCAGCCGGAATGTGTGGTCTGGGTACAATACCAAACCGGTCCCCAAACAGGCGTCCCCACTCTTCTGTTCTCTAATTGTTCCTGTTAAGCAGATAGAAATAATGAAGCTGCAGATGCCTGTGCTGAATCCCAGAGGCTGACGAAGCCACCGTCTACATCTGGGGGTCCAAATGCAGATTTTAACAATTGACTGTAAATCTGCCCCGATTAGACTCCAGATCGTCAGAGTGAGCTGGACACAGGCCGGAAATGGGCTCCTCTGCTCCTGCTCGTGTTCCCTGTCACGCTGGTGGGAGAGAGCAAGCACAGGCGGTGTGTGTGTGGGGGGGGGGAGCAAGGGAGCTTTGTGGCAAGTTCAGATGGGGAATATTATCATCACATCTATATTTTAGAAGCTATTGTTGTTTCAAAGATCCTGAAGGCTTAAGATCACAGTGAAATCATTTTTTTTTAAAGACCCAGATTAAACTAATATCAGAATGTACAGCAACTCAGCATACTAGCTCTCCCTTGGGGACATTCATCACCTTTTGTTGTGGTAAATTGTCTGCCTTGAAAATGGTATCCAAAGTGCATGTTCAAGCCAATGTATATTTTGTCTTATTTTTACATTATATTTTACTTTCTTATTTTCTGATACAGATTCTCACGCAGCCCAGGCTGGCCTTGAACTTCCTATATGTCTGAGGATGACCTTGAACACCCGATCCTCTTGCCTCTACCTCTCAGCAGTGCATGCTGTATATGAGACAACTGAAAGCTTCTACACGCTGTAGAGATGCTGCCCCCGCCCCCCAGCAACTCTGCTGCCCAGCATGGTTAACTAGTGGGTTTGCAGCCCCAACCCTCCCTTCTTAAACGGGGTGGCGGTGGGGGTAAGCCACTAATGTATTTTCTAGGATGCAAGCTATCTTTGTTGAATTCACTCGAAAGCATGTGTGTGTCGTATCTAAAACGACGGAACGACAGATGAGCTCTCCTTTTTGCTTTTTAGCTTTGGGAGGCATAACTGAGGCAAGGTGCTGGCTGGATCTTCTTCTTCTCCTTCTCCTATAAGCGCCCCCTTGCAGTGTTCTCATTAGCTTCGGAGGGATGCTAGCCTGACTCATGCTTCTTGCTCCTTCTCCCTTCTTCCCGAAGCTCTCCTTCCCCCTCACTTCCCCCTCACATCACAGCACAGATAGGAATTTTCACAGCCTGGGCCTTCGGGGTGGGGGCAGCTCTCAATTGTATCAAACTTGTCTACAACTCTAGCTTAACGTTCCCGAAACTTCCTCCTTCTCACACTGCTTAAGGATACAAACTAATTAATCCTCACAGCCTCATCAAACCCTTGTTGGGAAGGTGATCCTTACGCTTGCCTCCGCCCTCAGCCCTCCCCATCTCCTATCACCAGGCACCTCCTTGTCACCCCAGTTCTCAGCTGTGGCCTGACAGCCAGAGTCGGAACTGAAAATTCCTTTCTGAATGCTGGTGTTTCCCCAAATGAACTGTTTTCACTCTTCTGACCCTCCCCACACCCTTGTCTCTGCTCTAAATAGGGCAGGTTGCTCCATCACCAGGCCACTGAACTCAGACTCCCGGGTGGGTGCCATGTGTGCATGTGTCAGAAGCGGAAATGCCACCATCTTCAGGGAAATGGCCCCCTCTGCATTTTAAGTCACAGCAGACACACTGAGACCAAGAACAGCAGCAGCAGAGACCTTCCGAGTGCCACACACATGCAGATGTCGGTACCCACTGATCTGACGCCGAGAGAGGTGAGGGCACAGCATGGTGGTACCTCTCCCAGCTGGGTGATGGCTTCCCTACCCAATTTAAATTGATGACTCAACTAAAGAATTAAAATTAGCAAGGCAAGAAAATTCCAAACGAGGTGAGAAAGCTGTGGAAACAGTTCCAGATCCCCTAGCACCGAGCCATTCAATATCACTTCTGACGACAGGGGCAGAGTTAGGAACATTCAATGTGGGTGTACGTCCTCTTCACACACAGGGAGCTAGGAGCTGGACAAGCTTTTTTTTAATTAAAATATTTTTAAAGGAAAATAAGACATGAATCGGGAACAGTGAAACTGCTCAGTCTTCCAGGCTGCAGACTGAAAGAAAGCAGGCAGGAATGCTTCTGTCCTCCACGCCCACTGCCCAGACTACTTAAGCCTATTTTAAGTAGTTAAATGAGTGTTAAAGATCTACTATGGTACTAAGCCCAAGTCTTACTTGCAGGAAAAAAAAAACCAAGAAAAGAAAATAAGATGCAATAATTCATGTTTTAACAAAAGCCTGCATCTTAAATTCAACAAGAACGGACTGAAGAAAGTGAGAGGCAAGTTTTAGGGTGCTGTTTAGCCTTTAGGTGCCTAGGCCTACATCCTCTGTGATCCAGCAAAGCCTTCCCTGCCCCCAGAAGTGACCTGTTATAATTCTAAGTCCAGGGACACTTACCAGGCCTCTTGTGTCAATGCAGGAGTCTGGATTTGATATCTGAAGGTTCTGCATTAGAGTAGGAGAGAGGCCTTTGCAGAGAAGTCTGAGGACCTGACTTGGATCCCGGGGACCTGACATGAAGACAGAGGGAGAGAACTGAGTCCACAGACCACACGAGTATCTGCACATGATAATTAATTTAAGAAGATTCTAAGTCATGAGGAAGGGCACCAAGGCCATCTTTGGATCCTCTTTTACTGTGTTTAGGACTTGCTGAGAGTTTCTGTTCTTACAGAGAAGGTGTAGACGCTCTGATCGGAGCGTTCATTGAATTTTCCCTGTCTTCACAGTCAATAAGGTTTGGAGTCTGGGAGAACAGAAAGCAGCAGGCATAGTTTACTTCTGAGTTTGCACCACACTTGTGAAAATGAGAAGATTCGCCTTCTCTTTGCACAGATTTTTTTTTTTTTTGAAGCACCAGAAATGAAACTCAAAGTAATTTGGTAAGCTGTGTTGTTGGGTCCTCAGACAGCTCTGAAGTTATCTGTCTACATCTCAGAGGGAGGAGGATCCTTGTTAAGAAGAAAATAACAAAAACAAATGAAATGTCAGTTTTCCTCCTGCAAGGACTCCAGGACTTCCCATTTCCCCTGACACGTATCTAGATCTTTCCAAATTTTCGTAAAGACGTAAGATGAAATATAACAGCTCAGAAGGCAAAGACAACATTGCAGGCTCTTCCACAGTGAACTGCCCCCCCCCCTTCTGCACCTAACGATTGGGAATCCTTCAAGGAATTTTAAGCAAAAAAGCCTGGCCGATGTGGGGTGGGGGCTTTTCGGGTCCGATCAGCCTGCCCCCACTGCGTGGCATGTTACAGAAGGCACACACGGGGAGTTAGAACCTCACACAACTTAATAAGAATGAGCTTTGATTCGGCAAAATGAATTTTAATTTTAATTTCTGAAGACTCCTCTGTAAAGGACGACTCCTCTGTCCTTAAAGGGATGGATGCTGTCGGGGATTCGCTCCGGGAACGCCGTGTGAAGCCGAGGAGGAAATAGCAGGGAAATATTTGGGACTTAAAAAAAACGTTGTGACATTCATATTTACAGTCTCTTTCTCATTTCTATCTGATTGTGCTCTGTGCCAAGGGCAGAGCACACAGTAGGCCTGTGGCAGGTGCAGAATAAATGATGCTAAGGTTTTATGCAAGGGGTTCAGAGCCACGTTTGTACCTTTCTTTTGGTTAGCCACCTGCACTGCACGTGTGTGTGTGTGTGTGTGTGTGTGTGTGTGTGTGTGTGTGTGTGTAGGGTGGGTTGTAGGAGGAGTGACCTTTCTTCTAAACAAGGCTTCCTAGATGGGTAGACCTGTCTAAGCGTGTTTTGGATACATCTGCCTGCCCGGGCGTCCTGAGCAAAGAAAGGCTACTGATTTTCCAGCGTGGTCTGACTGAAGGCAGAGAGAGAGAGAGAGCCAGAGTCTGTGCCCTGGAGCCAGCGGCCTAAGCAGGGCGGGGTCGCGGGAGAGGTCAAGGTCGGCCGAGAGGCAGCTATTGATCTGGCTGGGAACTCGAGACACGCAGCGCAGCAAGACTAAAGGGGGAGCTGTGAGACCAGACATTAACAGCTTTCAGCGCAAATGATGCCGTGCCAGACGGGCAGAGGGAAAAGGAGGAGACTGGAGTGGCAGCGGGGATCGCTCGCTGCCTGCGCCCGACCGCCTCCTGGGAGAGGAGGAGGCGGCGCAGGCCCGGCTGGGCGGCCTCTCGCCGGCGGCCGCGAGGTGGAGCGCGCGCTGGGGACAGATCGGGTCCTGCACCCGGCCATCAGCGCGCGCGCCTTCCCGCCGTCGGGGTAGCGCGCGGTCCGGGGAGGACCTGCTCGGGGTCGGTCCCGGTTGGGCCGCCGTTTCCCGCTGCCCCTTCCCGGGTCCCGTCCGGGCTGGAGCAGGCAGCTGCCTATTTTCTGAGCGAGCTCCTTTTCCTCCTCTGTGGCCCTGGGCCTCTGGCCCGGTCCCCCTTCCTTGTGGCCATCTCCCCCAGAAGGTGAAGGCCACGTGTTTGAATTTCGCGCCCCTGGTGGCAGGCTGCCGCCGGCACACCGCATTTTTTTTTTTTTTTTTTAAAGTCCAGACTGTCCCTGACGTGCTGTGTGTTTTTGGGCAAAGTCCTATGCCTCTCTGGCCTCCTTTCCCATCTGCGGGTCTAAGAAACAGACTAGTTGATCTTTCAGATTGAAGCAGGGGTTTGTGGATTTATCGGGAGGTTTATTAAAGGGTGGGTGTGGGCTAATTTTTTTTCCTACTCTGGCCACTTTCCTGGAAATATTTTTTTTTCGGTAGGGCGGAATGGGTCGAGAGAAGACGCTTCCAATCCTTGGACCACGTGGACTATGTGTGTGTGGTGGTGGTGGGCAGTTGCACGCGGCCTGGCCGGCCTGTGCAAGGAGGTGCAGGTCCGCCCCCATCCTGCCCTCCGCGGCTCAGCCTCGCGTCGGTCCGCGGACCTTGCAGCCCACAGAGCTGGAAACTGCAAGCCGGGGCACATCGGGCACTGATTATTTTGAGTGAAGTGGGAAGGGAAGAGAGAGCCTTCTGTCCTTGCCCCTAGCACTACGTGCTCCGTAGGTGCTGTGGCCCCACCCAGGGCTTTCAAGGATGAACAAAAAGCCCAGGTGCCCCCTGAGGAAGAGGCCCCGGGAGAGGCGCCTCGCCTGGAGGCCTCGCAGCCTCGCGGATCCCTGGGCTGAAGCCGGGGCGCCGGGTCTGGGGCGGGGTGAGGCCGCAGAGCCAGCCAGGCCCCGACCCGCCCTGGCCGCCGGGGGGAGGGAAAGGGGTCCAGCAGCCTGGCGCGCCCAGAAAGGCCAGGTCAGCCCGCCGACTCAGCTGGTCTCCTGGAGAAGAGCGCCGGGAGGGGGCGGCGCATCGGGGACTGCAGCCCGGCCTTGTCCCGGGGGCCACGGGCAGGCCCCCACAACTCCCCTTGTCCTCGCCGGCTGGAGATCAAACGGCTGACAAGGCGGCTCTGTCCTTCCCGGTCGGACAAGCAATTTCAAGTCCGATCTCGGGCGGTGGAGGAGGGGGCCGACTTCCAGGTTGCAGAGATTTCACCGAGGGAATTGGGGGTGGGGGGCGCCTCCTGGGGAGCGCTGGCCACACCCACTTCAGGGTCTGCGGGCGAGAGTCTTCTCCCACGTGGAGTGCCCCTGTCCCTCTGGCGCGTGCTTCCCAAGCAGACTAGGGTGTGGGGGCGGGGCGGGGCTTGACCCCCAGGAGTTAATGGGACCCAGAAAGGCAAAGAATCCTCCTGGACTGGGATTCCAACAAGATGGGGTCCCCAATGGGCCCTCTGAGTATCTCTTATTTTGTTGTCTAAGGGGACCAACCCCCCAAGGTTTACATGGAAATACTTTTTGGAAGTTTCTACAAAACGGCCCCCCACCCCAATATAAGTAAAACCAACTGTAACTACTTTTCCCGGGAGTGAAGTCAATCAGTTGCATCTCTCTCCCCAGGCTACCCCCCTCCTCCGACTTCCAGCCCTCCTTCTCGAGTGTTAAGAGTGGGTAGGTTTAGACATCCTTGGACTCAGTGTACCTCAGTCACTCACAGAGCACTCCGCCCCCTTTCTCAGGGGGTCCTGCTCCCGGGAGAGGGGACAAAGATTGCATTTTATTTGCCCCCTCCCCTCCCCCCGCGCTTCTGCGCAGCCGGTGCTCAGGGCGAAGACCAGCTCACAAAACCAGCAGTTTGCACGTGTGGCCAGCCTGGGGTGCGGGTGTGCGCACTGGCGAGTGTGTGAGTGCGCGCGCGCGTGTCTCGGTGTGTGCTTTCTTGTTCTCTTCCAGGGTACAATGTTAAAAAGCCACCGCTAGTCGCCCCCAGTGCTCCGACTCTCTGGGTCTTTTTGTCTCTAGAGCAGATTAAACGTCACGTCCGCACTTGAACTTGAATTTTATCCCATTGTACAGAGGCAGCCCCAGCCACAGAGAGACCGAGAGCTCCCGGAGAACCCGGACTCCGCCATCTTCACGTTGCAATCTATAGCTCCCGTCCACGCCCGCACCGACCCGGGCGCACTGGGCGAGCCGCCCGGCGGCCCCGCTCCCCCTGGGCCCGCGGCGCCGGGCAGCGCTGGGGAGCGCGCGCGGGGACCCGCAGCCCCTCCGGCCGGCGCCAGCCTGCCAGGTGACCCGGGAAGGAGCCGCTCCCGGAGTCCCCCAGAGCCTCGGAGGGGTCAGCCTCCGAGAAAGAAAAAAAGCAGGCAGCGCGCAGAAACCCCAGAAAGAGCCGAACCCAGGCAGTTTTTCATTGCTTTCGGGTTTTTGAGGGGGCGGGGTGAGGGGGGTACGAAACAAGTCCCCAAGTTTTCTTTGCTTTTTTTTTTTCCTCGCTTCTTTTTTGAAATTTGTTTGCATTTTCCTCCCCCCCTCCCCTTGGGTGGAAGTGCGCGTTCCACCTACCAGACCCCGAAAGAAAAGTGTCAGAGGCCGGTGCAAAACCCGGCGTAACTTCAAGAAGACATTTACAAGTCTAAGAGGCCAAGCACTTTGAAGAAGTGTGAGAGATATTTTTCATCCAAAAGAATATATTTTTTAAAGAAACCGGCCAGCCCGCGGCGAGCAGCAGCAGTTTTAGAATTTATTTTAGCCTTTTTCTATTTGAGACCAAGTCATCTTCCTGCCTTTTTCTTTTTTCTTTTTGCAAAAACAAAAAACAAAAACACAGCCCAGAAGAAAGAGCAAAATAAAGACGAAGAAGAGGAGGAGGAGGAAGAGAGGAAGGGCAGAGGCACCAACCCGGGCGGAGGAGGAGGCGCGGCGGCTGCGGCGGCGGCTCGGACCCCCTCCCCGGCCCGCATCTGTGCAGCTCTCCGGGCGATGCCAGAATAGATGCCGGGGCAATGTCCCGCCGCAAACAGGGCAACCCGCAGCACTTGTCCCAGAGGGAACTCAGCACGCGTAAGTGTCTGCCGCGCGCGCCAGGGGCCGGCGGCCGGGGCTCTGGGCTCCCGGGGCTGGGGGACACCGAGCCGGGCGCGGCGGCCGGTCGTGGGGCCCTGGGAAAGTTTCTGTGCAGCCGGGGTCGGCCGCCCGCCGCGGGCTCCGGGCCGGGGAGGGGGCGCGCGGGCTTAGCAGGCGGCTGGCTGTGCGCGCCGAGCCGGGCTGGACGCTCGGCCCTCCAAGCGGCGTGTGTGGCGGCGGCGGCGCTGGTGGCGGGGTTTGGAGAGGAGGGGGAGGGGGCCGGGGAGCGGAGGGGGAGGGGGAGCCGGGAAAAGTTGGCGAGCGCGTGGGTCCGCGCTCGGAGAAGCGGGCCGACCGAGCCCCGGGTGCGCCCCGGAGCCGGGGAGCCGCAGGGCCAGGGGGTGGCCGCGGGCTCCGGGGGCCCGGCCGTTGCTCCCCGCCAGGCAGGGCGCCGACCGCGCCGCTGCTCGGATTCCGAAGCCGCCGTCCCCTCCCCTCCTTTCGCTATTTGCAAAAGGATCCAGCTGCGCAGCTGTTTGCGGGGCTGGGGCACCCCCTCCTCATTTCTCCACCTCCGTCTCCTGGGACGGTCTTGTCTTCTTCCCCCCCAACTCCAAAAAAAAAAAAGTGTGGGGGGAGGATTTGTGTCGGTGAAAAAAAAAACCCCACGACGAGTTTAAAAAAAAGATAGTCTTGAGTTGGAAAAGAGGGATGCTTTTATAACAGTAAAAATAGAGAGAGAAAAAGAAAACAGAAGGGAAGGGAAGAAAATACCTATTCTCCTCTCATCCCGCTTTCTGTCTCGGTATCTTTCATCTTCCCCATCTAAATAAACAAGGCAGGTCGCGGTGCAAATCCGCCGGATTTCAAGCGAGTGGCGGGGTCTGGCGAAGTCAGGCGGCAGGGCAGGCACGCAGCAGCTTCCAACGCCCCAGCTGGCTTCATTTAGGGAAGAAAACGCCAGCGCGAGCCGCGCAGGTACGCGGTTCCCCGGGAGCCCGCCGGGTCGCCGCGCTGCCACCGGCGAGGTCGGCTGGCGGAGCTCTGGAGCCGGCCCCGGCCGCAGGACTGCGCGAGTTCCTCCCCGAGCTTGTTTGGGTCGCGGTTGCTTTTTTTAAAAATTTATTTATTAATTTTTTATTGCAATAGAAATAAAATTTCCTCTGGGTGCCATCGAGACCCCGGGCAGGTTGTAATCTTGAAATTCTTCGCTCAGCTCGCTGCGCTGGGGCCGGGCTCCCCGCGCTGGCGCTGGAGAAGGCTGTGAATGACGGCCGCCGCCGAGGACTGGCTGCCCCGCGGTCGAGAGCCGAATATTTATGTTATATTTTAAAGAATTTAAATAAATAAATAAATATATAAAGGGGCTCTCCCCTCCCCTCCAAGCCAGCACGGAGCCATCTGCTCGAAGCTACTGCTGTTCCCATCTCTCCTTTGTTACAGCAGACGCGTTAGTAAGAATTTGTGCGTTTATTATTATTGCTATTATTATTATTATTTTGGGGGGCATATATATTAAAACGAGGTTCTTGGGAGAGGGCTGTCTTTTAGGGGGAGGAGGGAAGAGGAGTCTCCTTTATTTTTGCAATGCTGAAATGTCAAGGGAGACTTGCTGGTTGCATTTAAAACAAAATGTTTTGCAACCAGATTTGAGCCCGGGCTTGGCGAGATCCCTTTGACCACTTGACATTTATTTTCTTCATTTAGTTCGCCACGGCCACGGCTTATTTTGCACCTCCTTCGTGCCTTTAGGTGAGGTGCTTGTTAAAGCCTCCATACTTCCAGACCCTAATTTGTCCAGGAGGCAGTTTGCCCCCGGGAGCCCCTGTATAATTACAAGGGTTGTTTTTGAGGAGGGGAAGAGAGTGGGAAGGAGGAGAAGCTGAGGAGAGTGTTAGGGGAAAGGCTGGCAGCTTTGCTGTCTCTCCCTGGGCATCCCTGGGACACCCAGAAGAAGCTGTGACCAGGGGGACGGGTGGCAGCTGGGCCTGGGGGTGATGGGTGCTTGGTGTGACATCCTTCCATTCTGCATTGGTTCACTGTTTCGCCCTTGCTCAGAGCAGCTGGGAAAAGCCAGCTGATGCTGGCTGAGTCCTGGGAAGAGAACAGGGGCAGGAGGCCAGGCTGCTAAGCAGTTCTACCTGCCTTCGGGGACCCTGAGAGCCTGGGCATTGTTGAGAGCTTTAAGCAAGGAGAGTGGTCCAAAAAGCAGCTGGCTTTTTTTTTTTTAATCTGGGCTGTGTCACCCCAGAGGTGGCAAGACAGGGATGCAGGATGTGCAGCCTGGCCTGGGAATGTGACTAGCCGGGAACCATGGGATGTAGGAGCGCTGGTTGCAAGGAGCTCTGGCCAGCAAAGCAGGTGCCTCAGCCCCTTCAGGCACTCACACGTGAGATTTCAGATGGGAAAGACACCATCTACAATGTGGCCTATCGTTTTCAGTTGGGCCTGTGGGGCAGCGGCTTAAGGTTCTTTGGGGATGATGCAACTTAGAATCACCGGTGGCCTAGGAAAGCAGAAAAGCACAAAACCAGCACCCATGATCTTGTTGTGTGTGGGGATTAGGGAAAGAGCTCCATAATGAGTTAGTCACCTTTACAGACAGCACCAGTACGGAAGAAGAGGGAGGAAGCTGAGAGACTGGGAGAGAGCCGGAGAGGAAAACCTGGGCTTCTGGTTTGTTTCAAAATGTTTGACCTGGATGGATGTGGCTTTTCAAAGCAGGAGGACAGACACAGAGAGTAATAAAAACAAACAAAAATAAAACAACATGGAGGATAGTGATCGAAGGTAGAGGAGGCAGCCGCTGGCCAGGCAGAGGGAAGGGCCTTGGACCAGCCACACCAGGCAGGGTCAGGCAGAAGGGAATGGATACTGAAGTCGGTGGAGAAGCTCAAAGGCTTTTCTGATGAAACGAGCAGGCAAAACTGAGTGGTCAATTGTAGAGCCCTAAAGAAGCCAACTTCTCAACAACCCACCAACAGGTTCCTAAGGAAGACTAGTAATTTTCTGTACGCATTCAGACTCTGCACAGCAGCCAGAGACCCAAGATTCGCCGCAGAACTTAGGCTGGCTATATTAATTCCATGCTAGTCTCTTCAAATTGGGTTTTGTGGTTGTTGTATGTTTCAAAGGTGGCTATGTTCCCAATTATCCGAACCCTAGGGTACAGTGTATCTGCAATGGTCCACTTACCTTTCTAAACCGTGTCTCTGATAGATTTCATAGGACATGGACCCTCTTCCTTCCTTTCTTTTTCTTTTTCTCTTTTTGGTAGCCGGGTAGGGGCAGTGAAGTTTGTCTGCCGTTTTTTGCATAAGGGAACCCCGTGTCATTAGAAGTGTGATGTGTCAGCGGCTCAGGTTCCATGGGAGAATAAAAACGTGTTCGTCAAAGGTGTTATGCAAGGTTGATTTTATTCATTTTCAATTCACACCTGAGAGAAAACAGCCATGAGCATATTTTAACAATCCCTCATATTTTAAAGGGTATTTTCCCCCTCATATTGGAAGGTTTTTTAAAATATATGCTTGCTTCTTGTTTGGAGGGGGAAGTCTGCTATTTGCCTGAGCCCTGGCTTTGGCAAATTTTGTCTGGTCTTCAGGATGTTTCATAACAGAAAAACAAATCTGCTTTCCATTTTTTGGGGGTGAATGCAGTTGCTCCTGGGTAGCTGGCCTTAGGGACTTGGAAAGATTAGGATTGGATGGTTAGACGCACTTCTAAGCTTACCATCGAAGGACCCAGCAGGTCCCCGTTGGACAGAGAAAAGCTCAACTTTCGGTGCGTTTGACAGAACTATATCTCAGGTGAAATGAACTCATGTAAAACAGTCTGGTCACAGACTCCAGTTCCTACAGCAGCAAAGCAGGTCAGAGCCTAATCAGACTCTGACTCCTGATCGCTCCTCTCCGCCTTTCTGCATCCATTTTGAACCTCCTACCTCCATCACCTTGCACTCTCAGTTGCTTGTTGTGATAAAATACTTTCCAAAGTAAACTTTCAGTGGAATTGGCTTTTGGTTCATGGTAGAAAGCTTGATGCTCCAAGCCTCTCCTGGAGCCTATCGTCAGCTAGGGGGCGCTCTGTGCCCGTGTCATGGCTGCGGTGCCTCTGCCGCTATGCCTGGGAACTCGCGTCCATCAGCGGCGTCGGCGGCCTCGGCAGCAACAGCGGCGGCTGCAGTTCGTGTCGCTGCAAAATGTCTTAAGCGTGAAGTTGTAATATTGATTTTCCTGCAGAGATTCGCGCAGGACAAAATGAGAATATAAGTTTGAGAAATCTATTTTCAAGCTATTGCCATCGATTGTAAGCCCTTACCTGGCAGGTGGGGAGGCTTTTTCTTTTCCTTCAATTTCCTTTTCTTTTTAAACAATTAAAATTATCCCTGAATGAGTGTCCCTTTCTCCCCTGCTCTGTCCATGATCTTGACATTCTGAGCATTTTATTCTGTTGGTAAGACATTCAAAATCCATCTAGGGAGTCTGGTGAGACATCATTTTAGGGGTGGTCCATCTTGGTGCATATTACCTTGCGGGAGGTGGTGGTGGTGGGGATCACTGTGAATTGCTACTTAAGAGAGTCATGGGCCCGAGACAGCTTGATGGATGGAAATCCTTTCAGCTCCGATTTGATAGCACTCTCAATCCCGCCTATTCCATAGTGAGCCCGCAGAACTAAGCGGAGCAGGCACTCTCTCCCTAACGACATAACTCAAACAATGTGGGCAATTTTGTTTGCAAGGAGTGTGTGCTAGCTGGGGCCAGCAGCAGCCAGCCTACCTTTCACCCCAGACGGTGGCATGTCATGAGGCTATATTGCTCCCCAAACATGTGATGTAGTGCTTGGGAATATGTGTGTGTTGCTTGTGGGGTTTCTAGATCTGTAATGTCTTGGCTTTAGAGTTCAAGAAATCTGCAGCCAGCACCGTGAGCAGGAGCCCTGTGCGGGGAGTTAAGTGAAGGAGCTGAAGAGCTGGCCCTGACACAGGAAAGTGCTTTATTCTAACCTGAAAGAGAAATAAATTAGGTCAGACAAAAGCCTTCGCTGTCATCAGCTGGAGGAAGAGGGCCGGCCATTTATCTGATGATTTCTCTACATTTAATGTTTGAATCTGCCCAGTTGTAAGCTCACCGTGGACGCAAGCACGGAGGATAACTCTGAGCTGAAGAGCAGAGCCTCTGGATCCGGGTCTGGGCAATGGCTCTGGCCTGCAGAGAACTGTTTATTTTTGTTTTAATTCAGTTTATAGGAACCCCTAATCATTTGCCTTGGAATTTGGGGGACCATCTCACACTGTGACTACACAGCAACACAGACATTTGATTTTTGAAGGGAATATATATATATATATACATATACATATATATATTATATATATATATATATGGGGTGATGGGACAGATGGTGGCTGGATGTATTCCTGTGAGAATCTCTTTCATGAAGGAAGGACTCTTAGTCTGCCTGGTAGGGCCTTCATTTTAGCTTACTCCCCCCCACCCCAAGTGTTTTGGTCCCAGGTTAACGCTGATGTCACATCTGGGGAGGATAGGTGAAAATTAATCTTTTTGTGTGGGGGCTGTACCCCGTGCCACATGATCAAGGTATTGATGCTGGCTGAGCATCCTGCCCTGAAGACTTCATTAGATGTAGGCGTACTTGTTTCTGCCTAGTCAGGAGACAGAGAAGAATGTGAGGGATGGTGGTCCCATGTCATACAGCTGTTCCCACTGTGGCTTTGTCGTGTCTCAGCAATCAGTTGACTCATACGATCTGAGCTTTCCTGTCCTAGTAAATACAGGACAGTGAGATATGCTCACATTCTGTTTCCCGTGTTTGTGGACCAGCCTGCCCTGAGTGCTGGGTTTTTCTCAGGATGTGCCCAAACATTGCTGGGAGCAGGCTGTCAGGGGGATGTACTTCATGTGTCCCCATCAGGAGCTGGCGAGAGAGGTGAGCACATCGATCTCCTGTTTACTGACAGACCGGCATGAGATGGTGAGCTGTGCTGTGTTCAGGGACTCTCGCTGGCGTTTTGACATATGCAAGTCTTTTGTGTAGTTGCTGAAATTCCAGAATTTTATCCCCCCCCCCCACCTTCTCTGTGGCAGCTGATAATTTGCTTGGGTGTGGAATTAGCCAGCTCGAGCTTTTCACTGCAGTGAAATGCCAGACCACACAAAATTAAGTAACTTCAAAGTAAAAAGAGTTAAAAAAAATCCTGTTTTGCTATAACTTTTTACAACCTTGATCCACTGAACTGCTAAAATACAAATAAATTTGTGAACCACTCTAACGGGCCTTCCAGAACACCATGCCGAGAGACTCAAGGAAGCCGAGTGCCAATATTATTTTCATTAACAAGTGCCTCAGATGAAGGCATTGCTGTAAACGAAAGAAGATGAAATCAGAGTCCTGTTTAAATTTCTGCCGTGGAGAGGATGTGTGGGAAGAAACTGTTGCCCTTGTAGGCTTCTCGTGTCTCTGAGTATCTGGATCCTCCAGAGTCGGCCCTGCGTCCACTGTACCCAGGGAAGCCCTCCCCCTCCATCTATGAGAACCCGAGTGTTAAGCAAAACAAGTGCCCCTGTTTGGCCACAGAGAACACTCTTCCAGCAAACCATTGGGGCTCTGATGATTGAAGGCACCTGCAGTTTTCTCATGGACAACAGTGCTTAGAAGGTGTTCTGTGGTTGGCTTCCTCCTTTTTAAAGGCACCTGTTTTATTTATCAAAGCGTATGCCGATTCGTTCTCATTTGGCTTGGGCTTAGCTTTGCATTTGAACTTTATGGCAGGGTGAGGGTCTCTGAATATGCCCGAGTATACATTTTCTTCTTCCTTCCTTAATCCATTCTCAATTTTGAGGGGATCCAGCCTCCCGAGCCGTGTTTTAGGGGCTCTGGAGAGCCGTGTTCAGTGGAAGAGAGGTGCTGCCATAGGACAGCCTGTGAGGATGGGGGTCCCAGCCCTCGCCATGGGATTTCTCTACCTAGGTCAGCCAATGAAGGCCATGGAAGTGAGGTTCTCCCTGTAGTCAGGACCTCTGCATGGATCAGACACTCCCCACCTTCCTGTCATGCTGACTAAGTTCCATCATGACCCTAGTTGGTCATGTGAGCCCTAATCCTGGTCAGTTTCCCAGAGAAGAAACCCACTCTGTTCTCATGTTCTGTTCTGACCAATTTCTCTCAGTCCTTATCCCAGTTGTCGGAAATGGTGAATATTTCAGGTTAGGTGTGGTGGTGCATGCCTTTAATCCTAGCCCTGGGGGATGGGTGTGTGTGTGTGGTGGGTGAAGGATGCAGAGGCAAGTGGATCTTGAATTTCAGGCCAGACTGATCTACAGAGTTAGCTCCAGGATAGTGAGGGCTACACTGAGAAACTCTGTCTTGAAAAACAGAAAAAAAGAAATAAAAAGAAAAAGGTGAAATTTCAATTTGAGCTGTGTGCTATGGTTGGCATAAAGCAGGCAGGGGACAACATGGTGTGTGCTGTATGCCTGTTCCTCCAGGGCTTTTGGAGGGCCTTAGGGAGATGCAGGGGAGTGACACCTGGGATTTGCAGGACTTCTAAAGCCACCGAGAGAGGGCCAATGGTCAGGGCAGAGGGGGAGCAATAGAACGTTTAATTCCTGCATTGGGCCTTGTTAGTTAGGCTGTGCCTGGCCCTTGCTAGGGACCTTACCCTTTGTGGCCCAGCAGGGGCAATTCCTCTTGATTCCATCTCTCCTTCTCTGGGCCCTTCATTATTCCCTCAGTTGGCGAACTTCAGAAAACCTCTCCTTGTCGCTGAGGTGCCCTGCCCCACCTGGCCATAAAGCATTTTCTCCCCCAGGGATTGCTTCCTGCCTTCTCCCACCCAGCTCTCTCCTCCCCCTGCCCCCCAGGCTGTTATTTTCCCTTGGATCCAATAAATTAAAAATTGATGGGAGCTCAGAAAGTGCTGTGCTCCACCAGGCACAAGGGTAGGTGTTTTGACTGTTGCTGTGTCTCTCAGTGTCTCTCGGTGTCTCCGGCCCTCCCGTATGTCCCCCCACCCCCGGAATAGACTTGGAAGACCCCTTTGCAGAATGTTGGTGAGCACAGGCTGGCTGGCCAGGGCTCTAGCTCCCTGGGAAGCAGGCATGAGGCAGAGCTGGGTGGATGCTGAGCATCTTTTGTAAACATACATAATCATTGTGATGGCGGCTGTGACGTTGGCAGCACACGTTTTTAACAACCTGCTCCCCGACTCCCCCCCGCCCCCCCCATTCCTTACTGTCTCCACCTACCTTACTGAAACAGTACTTTCTGTAGGTTAGCTATTACAGATAGAAATTTGGAACTGAGCAGAAGCAGAGGGGAACAGGAGCCCATGTATTGTGTCTGCAGCAATGCATGTGTGTTCAGGAGTGTGTGTGTGTGTGTGTGTGAACCAGTGTGTGTGTGTGTGTGGTATGTAGCAGTGCACATACACCATGGCCTGGGGACAGCAGGTAGCTGCTCTTTTGGCTGGAATTCTCTAAAGGGCAAGTGCAGGGCAGTTGTTAATGGACCAGGACCGGCAGGGCCCTAGGATCCGTGTGCACATATGGGACTTTCAGGGTAGATAAGGCCTCGTGAGTGGAGGGTTGGCAGCTGTTTGGCTGGGGCAGTGCGAACAGCTTCTCTTCCATTTGTGTCTTCTGTCCCAAACTCCTTCCCATCGGAGCTGACACATGGGAAGTTTGCCTTAGGATCAAGGATTCCCCCTTCAGCTTAACAGTGATGCCCATTATTATTTGTGAAGCCTGATTTCATTGCCTCTAAACGCGTTTACCAGCTGGGAGGAGGCCCAGCCTTGTAAATAAAATGTGGTTTTGTTGTAAAAGAAAATCTAACTCTCTCTCTCTGTCTCTCTCTCTGTATGCGTATAAATATATATTTGTTCATGTGCTTTAGATTTAATATTTCAAGGCTCTCTCCAATCCTGTGGTATCCTACATTTGAGCAAGTTGCCGGCTGCATCCGTCCATTCATTTTCCTCTTAATGAGTCAAACACTTTAGCAACTGCTGTTCTCATCCGGCTCGTGGTGTACTGAGAGCAGTCATATTTTGCAGGCTGCCTGACACTTGGAGCTTTTCAGGAGAGCACATATCTTTTCAGAGGGATGCTTTATCTGGGCCTTAATTTTTAAGACCCGAGGCTGAGGAAAGGGACTGGTTTCTAGAATCTGGGGTTGGAGGGCTGCTTTCATCTGTCTCTTCTCTCTTGGGGAGCAATTGGGACTCTCTGCAGGTGTGAGCGGAGGCTCGGTCCTCCGAAGTGTCTCAGAGCTGGGAGATGCAAGTATCTTCAGTAGAGGGTAGCCAAGGAGGGTTCCCAAAGGACCAGCCTCCCTTTTCTCAGGACTTGGACCCTTTCTTTCTTCCATTACTGATACAGTTCTTAAAACACACACACACACACACACACACACACACACACACACACACACACACACACACACACGCTCCTCATGCCCAGCCCATATCCGCCTGCCACCGGAAATGAAACCACAGCCTTTGGGGGTGTCTCTGAGAGCCTCCGTTCGAGCTTTTAGGCCCAGCCAAGCTGCCTGCTCCATCCATTCTAACCTAGAAAAGTTGGGGTTCAGTGGGACTCTGCTGCCTGAATGCTGGGGACGACCTTGCCACCCTCTTCAGGAGAGAATCATTAGCAAGAGGCCAGAGTTCGGAGACCCACATACAGCCTGGGGGTGGGGAGAGGAAACCCCACTCCTTGGCATTGGCAGGATGGGCATGCTGTCACCGTCAGGAGTTTTACTTTCAACACTGAAAGTGGGAGGGGAGCTAGTTTTATTTATTTTTTCCTGTTCCTTCTTCTCCTGACTCTTGTTGTAGTTGCAGTGGGTTGGGTCCCAGTCTTGGAAGCCGAGACCTAAGTTCTGAGCTCAGCCTGTGCTGGCACAGCCTGTCTGTCTTCTGCAGGGCTTTGGTACTCCACGTTGGCTGCCTGTAAGGGAGAGTCACAGAACACAGACCTGCAGCTTAGCAAACAGTATTGGAGCCCTCACACCCAGGTGCTGGGACTCAGAGGACTTGCTGCATGAAAAAAGTGAAAAGACAGACAGAAGACAGACAGACAGACAGACAACCAGACAGAACAACAACAACAAAAAAGAAAAAAGAAAAAGCAAAAGAGAAGAAAGGGCGCTGGTTTGGAGTCTTGGTCAGTGAAGGAGAGAGAGGAACGCTGTGACCAGCCATGATGACCTTTAGTGACCTTTATGGTAGCCTGGATTTCTCTGGACTTAGAAAACGGATTTGAGATTTTGTGGACTGTAGCGTCCCAGCAGAGGGGATGTAACTCACACTTTCGAGAACTGTCCAGGTGGGTGGGCATGGCTGAGAAAGTTACTACTACCACTAAGTCGAAGCCAGACTCAAAAGGTGAAAAGCAGCCCGTTGCTGCTGAGAGCAGCATTGGGTTGGGGATGTGGGTTTATTGTCATCAAAGCTGTAAGGTCCAGGTGCGTTGCCGGGCCTGCTCAAGGCAGGCACAGAAACTGTCCTCGGCACAGCACCTCCCTCTGCTTAGCTTTGAATTCTCAATTTCATTTGCTTCCCCGCCTTTTGCCTTTCAGCTCATTTCCTTTGGGCTTCTTCTTCTTCTTCTTTTTTTTTTTTTGACCAAACAATATTTTGACGCCCTCCTCCTATTTATTAGTGTTTCCTTTCTGCAAATGGGGCACAATGCATCCTTATATTTCTAAAGGACTGTTTGCACAGCCCTCTCCTTTGGCTCTGAAATTCTGTATATGTAATTGGTAATTAAAGGTGCAGGCTTTTCAATATAAACAGTATTGCTCAATGTTAGATTATTAAAGGGAAAGGAGGAACCGAATAATTACCTTTTACGTCCTGACAAACGGTTTACAGGAATCTAGTGTCTCCCTCGAACCGTCAGCTTGAAGGTTGTGATTACATTTTAACCATGGCAAGGCAGCTTTTCATAAGATAAATCGGTAAATTAATTACGTAGCATTGTCTTCAAGCTCCTTTTTAAGTAAACTCCGATTTCTTTTTCAAGTGTAATTAATGGTTTCTGGCTGGCGTGGTAAGGATGGCCCCTTTACCTGTCTATTCTCTCCCGTTGTTGTTAATGATCTACAGACAGCAGATGTAAGATTTACACATCTGCAGGCTGTTTCTGACCTGCCATATTTTGGGGTGCACGTCTACATTTAATCACAGACGGTCCTCCTGCCTCCCAGGGCAGAGACTCAAGTTGTGATTTCCATTGGTGGTACCTGCAGCTCTTCCCGTGCCACGAATGACTTCCCTGTTTCAAGAACGGCTCTAGGTACACATCATACACCACCAGACTCAGGTGCCGCGTTCAGTTCTGTACATGGCCTCTGATAGGCCCCAAACAAGCTGTGCTCAGAGAACATGGAGCAGCAACTTCCGTGTAGCATGGGAGATCCCACAGAATATTTTCCTTCGGTTTTCTACATTGGCTCTGGCTCATTAATAACCTCACCGCCACGGAATGCATCTTCCTTCTTTTCACTCCCTCCAGTTCCTCTGTGCCAATCATTACCCTCTCCTAATTGCTGGACAGCTCAGAAGTTTATCTCCCTCCCCGGTGTCAGACCTGTGGCAGTCCCCAGCTACTACGAAGACATGGCCACTTGTCTTCCCTGCTGACACTGAGGAATTCCAGCCAGAGTTGTGCGGACCCCCGGGGGGAACATGGAACTTCCTCGTCCACTTCCTTTGATTTATTATGGCACTTCGAGGCTGAGCCTTCCAGGGATCCCTTGAGGGAGTGGCTGATTTTTAAAGCATTTATTAGCTTCAAAATATTTAGGTCTCGTGCCCCTTCCGAAAAAATAACATAAACAGCAAAAAGGAAGTGTTACTGACTGCTAACGAAATTTAAAAACATCCAACCCATTGAAAGTGCGGTTTGAGGTCTGCCAAGAAATGATTTTGGAGTCCGAAGAGGCTTTTTTTCTTCCTTTCTTTCTTTTTTGGAATGAAAAGAAAACCGACCGACACAAAGGACAGTGGGAGCTGGTGAGCACTGAGAATTTTCCGAGGGGCCAGAGGCCTGAGCAGAAGCTCAGGGAGTGGGGACGCGGCTCTTCAGTGTGCTTCTTCCTTCCACATTCTGGAACCTGAGTCTTCCCTCTGAGCACCTGTGCTTCTTTCTCTGGGCAGGACTAGCTTTCCAACGCCTGTCTGGGTTTCTGTTTTCCAGTTTGGTACCTGGCCAGGACTCAGGTAGAAGAATGCGAGTAGGAAGCTCATGAATGGGGAGGCTATGGACATGAATGAAAGCTGGTGGGGAGACGCTGCGGCGTCAGCTGGAGCCAGGGGTTGGGGCTCAGTGCTACCTGCCTGCTTCTTAGCCTGGCTGTTACCAAATCATCGATTTGGAGTGACAGCTGACGGTGCTGGCAGCCGGTGTGTGTGTGTGTGTGTGCGTGTGCACATGTGTGTGTTTGGAGAAACTGGCAGGGCCTACTCTAAAGAGCCAAAAATCAGTGCTGTTTTGATGACCTCAGGGCTATGATGGGATGGGATGGTGAGCTCCAGTCCTGGGAGGATGTGGGGAGCCACAGTGGCTGGCAGCAGAGGGGCTTCCTAGTGGGAAGGCGGGGAGGAAGGAGCCAGTCTGTGATCACCTAAGCCCATCTTTGTCTTCTCTGCCCCTCCCCTGTCTCCTTTCTGTCTCCAGCAGAGGCTGACCATGTGGAGGCTGCTATCCTCGAGGAAGATGAGGGTCTGGAGATAGAGGAGCCTAGCAGTCTGGGGCTGATGGTGGGTGGCCCCGACCCTGACCTCCTCACCTGTGGCCAGTGTCAGATGAACTTCCCGCTGGGGGACATCCTGGTTTTTATAGAGCACAAGAAGAAACAGTGTGGGGGCCTAGGCTCCTGCTACGACAAGGTCCTGGACAAGGGCAGTCCTCCACCTTCCTCTCGCTCTGAGCTCAGGAGAGTGTCTGAGCCAGTGGAGATCGGGATCCAGGTCACACCGGATGAAGATGACCATCTACTGTCGCCCACAAAAGGCATCTGTCCCAAGCAGGAGAACATTGCAGGTATGACGTTTGCTCACATGGTGGTTCCTAAAGGTGGTCTCTCTCGCTGACCTTGGAATATTGATTCTTGGGGAGGGCCAGGACCTTTCAAGATGGTGTCTAGGTCACCATTTGGGCCTTCCCCTTCCAAGTGATTCTCTGGGGAAAGCAGTGGAGGGAGGCCTGGCTGTTGCATGTTGGGTACTTTGCTTCTGGTGAGGGAACTCTTTATCTTGTGCTTAATCCAGAAGTGGGCTGAAGCACAAGACGGAAATTTAGAGGTTGGCTTGGTCCTCTGTTTGTTGGTGATCTTGGCTCAGTCCCTGGCTTTGGAGCTAGGCTCAATTTGGACTGTTATTTCCAACCTGGGTACAGTGTTTCCTCATCTTTAAGACGGGAGTTCAGGAGACCTCCTTTGTGTTGATGGTTGAAAGGACTCAAACAATTTGGAGTGTGGTGGCACCTGCTAGGCCTTGAGCCTGCTTCCCATTTTGCCTGATGCTGTCTGAGCTCTGATCCCTCGGAGGAGAGTGGCCATCCATTTTTGGCATGCTATTTGGTTCTACCTGGACAGCTGGTCCATGTACTGAAGCACAGGTATGGAGCC
Source organism: Pachyuromys duprasi (assembly GCA_028658305.1). Taxonomy (NCBI): domain Eukaryota; kingdom Metazoa; phylum Chordata; class Mammalia; order Rodentia; family Muridae; genus Pachyuromys; species Pachyuromys duprasi. Next base: position 9,031,491 of record CM053765.1, read on the forward strand.
TTGGCCCCAAGCACCACCTGTGCCCTTCAGTGGGATGTACCCACTTGTGATTTTGCTGCCCATTCTTTCTGGCCATGCCATGGCATGCTAGTCTTCCAGAGAGCCCCTGTGCAGCTTGCAAACCAAAGCTTCTGCTTCTGGGAAATGTGGGAGCCCTGTCCTGCTGTGTTCTCCCAAAGAGGCAGCAAGACGAGCTTCAGAGTTCATGCAGATGAAGGTTCAAGTCCTGCTTTTTTGACTTTGGGCTAGCTTCTTCGTGAGTTTGATCCTTAGTCTCCTCTTTTGTCAATAGGGAATGGATAGTGCTAGCAGGCCTTGTGTGAGGGTTGGAGAAAGAAAGGACTGCATGCTTTGGCAGTAGAACTACCCTCTGGCTTTGCAGCGTGCCAGTAGGGAGCCAGGTGGGGAAGCACGAGGCCAGTCCCTGTGGTCATGAAGCCCTAAGGACTCTGGATGGAGCATTGCATATTCTTAGAAGGTGAGACAAAGTGTGGGCCGGGACCTGTCATCAGCTAGAGGCCGTCAGCTTCACTGCAAGCCCGGCTCTATACCCTGTGGCAGCCGCATATGCCTTTGGGCCCCCGTTTATTCACCTGTCCACTGGGAGTAGCTAGGCAGTCTGAACCCCCCCTCCACCCCCCAGACTCAGGCTGGGCAGTGTGGAGGACCTGTCAACCAGTTTGGCTTTGCCCTAATGGATATCAGGTGTGGAAATAATGCCAACATAACCAGGTTCAGGGCAGACAAACGTGGCCTGCACGGCATTAAGGCAAGAAGGGTGTCCAGTCCCTTGTCTGTGGATTTTGAGATCCACGTGGGATGGGTTTCAGAAGTGGGGGGCACGCCTGGGCTCAGCCGTGCACAGTCGCCTTGGAACGGTGTTTGGCTCCTTATTTTCTTTCATTTGCTGACCCCAGCCTCCAAATCCTCATTTTATGTTGAAGGTCTTTCCCAGTGAGAGCCTGGGGATCACTGTGGGGGGAAGTTTGCTTAAGAAAGCAACTAAATGTGATTTTTCCAAAGGGCAGTTAATCTCCTAGCAGCATTGTCCTTATCCTCCAGCTTCCCACCCCCCAATCCCGTTTCCTACCCCCATACTGTTGTTAATGGCCCACAATATTTTTACTTTATGTGTGACAGGAGATATCCTTGGTCTGTCTGGTTAGTGGAAGGGTGAGAAGAGCAAGGGGGGAATGGATTTCTTCATTCTAGAAGAAATATGTAAAATAAGCCCTGAGAAGCCTAAGGAGATATGTTTGTTGGAAGTATTTAAGATGCTATTCTGATCAAAGGCGCAAAGCATTCTGCATGCTGTGTCAGCTGCAACTGGCCCTTCCTGTCCCCACGACTCAGCTCACCCTTCCTTTCTACCTTGGGGTCTCCTGGTCCCTCCCGACTTGGGTACCAACTTTTCTTTTCTTATTTTCTTTTTCATTTAATAGAAAGGAGAGATTAAAGAATAAAACATCAGTGGCTCAAATGTATAAAGTAATTTAATATGGTGAGAGCATTAATTATTTTAGCTTAATTGAATTCTGAGGACCCTGCAGTCCTTGCAGCTTGGTAGACAAGGCCTGTTTATTATTTCTCTGTGTAGATTAACAGTAAAGGAAACACAGATAACTTTCAGTTATTTATTGTAAAATAAATGTGTCAATTCATGTGTAAAGCAAGCTGCTCAAAGATAATTGAGCCTTTATATTTTAAGAGGGGAGCTAGGAGTCACGGACTCTTCTCCACCCAGGCTTCCGGAAGTCCTTACAGCTGCTGTCCAGGCCCCTGGCACACTGTCCTCAATGGGCTCCCTGCTCCTGCCCCCGGCTGTGGCTTCAGGGTTCTTCCCAGCTGCTCCGTGTCCTGCTGCTGTCTCCACTGGCCTTGCTGGTCCCTGCCAGTAGCCAGGGAGTAGGTGGCTGTTGATCTTTGGGAGTCTGCTTCTGACTGGCCAGTGTGGCTGAGTCCGTGGGGGTCGCTGTGAGAGCATGCTCCGCAGCCTGGTACATGCAGCCTTTTCTCTCTACCAGAAACTTCTAGAAGCAGGGGCCAGAGATGGGTGGAGACATTGCTCTGTAAATAGGTGAGGTTCCCCCCTGTCCTTAACAGTGTCTCCAGGGTGAGCGTTGACCAGTCATCCATGAAGGTGTGGGCTTTGTCCTGTCCTTTTCTTGGCAAGGTCATTCTGGAGAGGGCTATAAATAATTTGTGATCTTTTCATTGTTTTAAGTGACAGAGCGGCAGTTCTCAACCTTCCTAACGTTGCCACCCTTTAATCCAGTTCCTCGTGTTGTGGTGACACCCCCCTACCCAACCACAAAATTATTTTTGTTACTACTTCATAACTGTGATTTTGCTACCGTTATGAATTGTAATGCAAATGCCTGTTTTTTCCAATGGTCTTAGACAACCCCTGTGAAAGAGTGGTTCAACCTCCAACAAGGCGTGACCCACACAGTTGAGAACTGCCCTGATAAAGGATTAGGAAGGTATGGAGAGGAATTTATAAAGCTCGGCTCCTGGAGGGCCTTCCTTCCTAACTGAACACCTACACTCTTTCCCTTCAGAGGGAGTCCCTCATAGGGAATGTGTGGGGAGACAGTAACCCCGCCCTCAGTGTTGGCATGTTGGCCTGGGTCCTCCTCATTGGTCACCTGCTGTGGCAGAGCAGGTTCCCTGGCAGCTGGTTTCAAGGTCCACCTTCGGATGGGGTGATGGGAAGTGAAGCTTTTGGCTGGAGTTCTGACTCGAGAGTTAGAGGGATGCCTATGCCCACCCATGAAGGTTCTGTGTGTCCCTAGTGATGCCTGCTGTGGCCTCTCTCTGCCTCTGACTCAGCTCAGGCACAAGGTCCATGTACCTAAGCAGACCTGAGTGGGGGATGAGGAGATACAGGATTTGTGGGGACTTGTTTAGGGGAAGGATGGAGAGGCAGGGACTCAGTTGTCTGGGATCAGAAGTTGTGTGGAAAAGAGAGGATATAAGGCTACCCTGCTCCCTGTCCTTCACAGACTCAGTTTCTTCATCTGTGCATACAGCTAAGGATATCTCCGGCCTGAGTGTGGGTACCTGGTGCAGGGTGGGCACAAGTACAATTAGCTTGTGCAGTGCACATACAGGCCCACACGAGGTTTTCCCACCATGGTGCCCTACTCCCCAGACCCACACGCTTCTGGGTGTTTTAGGAACAGCTCCCAGAGAGAGCTGTGGAAGCATCTCAGAACCACTGGGAAGGGGATGGGGACCTTGGTGTCCCCTGGATGAAATCCAAGCACCTTTACTCCAGCCATGAATCACTGCTTTCCCGGCCTCAGTTTCCCCCTGAGCTAACCTTACAGCATCCCACAGGGGACTTAGATGCAGTGAGGCTTAGGATATGCCACCTAGCTCAAGCCAGAGGCAGACAGCCCAGCGGAGGAAAGCATGCACCCGACATAGCAGCGATGGGAAGCCTGCCTTCTCAATCTGGCCCTCTCTGTGACTTCTGCATTCTCCTTAGACTTCCCTTAGATGGCCTCCAGGGGAAATTCACTTTTCATGTTATCACCTTGCCCACACCCAAAAGGAGGCCCACTGGGGAGGAATCTGCTCTCAGCTCTTTCCTTTCTCCCTGAATGAAAAAAAGAAATAATAGCAGGACACTGCTTGTAAGGGGTTGAGGCATTTATTATTGGACATAAGAGAGACAGCAGGCAGAGACAGAGGCATCTGGGGGAATCCAAAGAGAACACGGCCAGATCAAGCTGGGCCATGTGAGGAGCTCTTTCACATGGGAGGGGAAGAACAACAGAGGACGGACCAACCAGGACGGGAGGCCTGGGTCAAGAGACTGGGGTAGCCAAAAATGGTTGAGTTAGATAGAAGCTGCGGGAAGAGAAAGCCCAGCCCAGTCCCCAGGCAGGATAATTTTAGGGTAGAGGGTCAGAGCTGTCAGCCAGGAGGACCCTGTAACAGGTAGGCACTGAGGAGTACTGGGAGAAACTGGTGCCCAGAGTCTACTTTGATATGTTCATAGATACCTCAACCTGTTGTCCTGGGCTTGAGACTTGAACACACCCCAAACCCCAAATGCCAGTTTTCAGAAATATAGGATGGAGTATATTAGTGACAGGAGGTGGCAGATGCCTATCTCGGAGGTGACAGGTAGTTATCCCTATGGTGTCTGTGCTTGCTGTATGTATCTTCATTGGAAACCTGATTTGGGGTGGGGGCGATAGGGAGGCTGGGGAGGACAGGATGAACTGATAGAGCCTTGGTATAGACAGGGGTTTGGCTTATGGCCTCAGAAACCCGCTGCTGGAGGAAGGGGGTCCTGGTGAGCCCCATGATTTACATGCTGCTCTGAGAATATTTGCTGCAGGCTATGTAGAAAATTCAGTGTGAAAAACTAAAAAATTAACCTTGGATGTGAGAGAGAGTAAATAAGGGGCCCGTGCTGGAAGCAGGAGATAACCCCACTTGCAGGACGTCTTAAAACACTTGCATTTGATCTACTTGGAGCTGTTATTTTTTCCCCTCCAAATTGAGATTAGTTAAATCCATGTATATTGTGGTATGGATTATCTCTCTTTACTATTAAATTGTGACAACTAATTATTGGTTCCATCTGCAGTGAGGGACAGCCCCCTGCTCTGTCTGAGGAACGGAACCCTGGGTTAAGGCTGGGGGTTGGGTGAGGGTGGACAGTCCTTGAGGCTCAGGATGGTGTGCTGGGTGGTCCAGATAGAGGCCTAACCTGGTCTTTCTCCTCACTGTGCTCCATCAGTTTCTTGGGTTTTCTCACTTAATTTCCAAACCTCCAAATAGATATTGCTAATCGTGCATTGAAATTCAGGTGTCTAAGGCGTTCAGAAAAGTTTAAGACCTTGCCTGTAGTCACTTAGCAAAAGGGATTCAGGCCTGGTTGGTCTGGCTAGCTTGGGTAGAGGCTTCTTAGGGTGAGGCATTCTGTCATTTGGCTAGCGGACCTGGGGGAGCAGCAGGCAACACCTCTGTACCCCATCTGGGATATCTGAATCCCATGCTGGAGCCTGGATGCAGCCCAAAATCCTCAGGTCTCCCAAAACTTGACCCTTGCATGTGAAGGCTTTGGGAGAGAGGCAGGTGGCTGCTGAGCAAGCTGGGAATGTGAATTTCTATGGGCCTGGGTTAGGAAAAAAATTTTTTTTTCAATCATGAAAATGATTTATTTTATTTTATACTCCTTGTTGCAGTTATTTGTAACTTACAAACATAAACCATTTGTCTTATTCTGTGGAACTGTGGGTTTGAGCAAGCACTGCTTATTTACCTCTGGGAGTCTGGGTCCCCCGAACAACTGCCTGTGTGATCTCGGTCCCTTCCAGGATGGATCATGTACTGTCAACTTTATTTGCTATCATGCGTCTGCACACCCATCCCCTAGACCGGTAGCTGTTGTGTCGGGGTCACTCTAGCCTCAGAGGGGACGCAGGGAGAGCTAGCACTGTCAGCACAGAGTTGGTGCCTTTGCTGAAGTCTCACGGCCCTAAGTCAGGACAGGTGGCATTTTGTTAGCCCTCACTACCTGGCCCTGAGACTTGGGGCCAGTTATTTCCCCTGTGACTGGGGTGAGCTTCTGGACAGCAGGAGACAGAGGCCCTTGAACGGTACAAACCAGAGCAGTGCCATTGACAGATACTCAGTTCTGAGCTGTAGTCCAAAATTTTATTGAATTAAAAAAAAAATTGGTCCCTTAGATGTGTGTCTTTATTTGCTAGGTGGCATACTGGCCTGTTCTTACAGAAGCAGCTTGAGAAAGGAAGAGAGGGGAGAGAGATAGAAGAGAAACTTGGCTCGGAGGGAGAATTTAACCACATTCAGTCTGTTATTGTGTTTTTGTTTGACAGTAGTTAACAGTTGATTTTGAGTTTTTATTTTTTTTGTAATACATATCTATGTATCTGTATCTATATTTATCAATGTGCATGTGTTGGACAGGGTTTGTATTGTTGTTAGCCTTGTGCTTAGCTAGGGAGATGTGTGTGTGTGCCCATGACTATGCAAACAAGACAGCCTGGCCTTTACTCCTGTCCCCCTGGGGTGATCTTTTCACCGGAGGTTGAGGTTTTCATTGCTGGATTTTTAATTTGATGCATGCTTATTGGAGATCGGTATGTGCAGTATGCCACTATTTCCAAGGGTCTTGTCGAGATTAAGCCTGTTTTAATCATATGAACTCATGCAGCAGGAGTTAACTTGAACCCCATTTTACAGGAGGGAAAACAGGCAGAGATGCAGTCCTGTTGGACTCTTGGTTTGGTCTGCTGTCTCCGCCCTCTACATGCTGTAAATCAGCTACTACTTTCGTTTTGTAGGAGAGGCAACTGAGTCATAGGCAGGGTAGGGCCTAAGTCTGCGGGTGGTTCACTGGAACCTGGTTCCTGCCCTCTGCTCCAGAAGGAGTCTTCGCTGGACCATCTCCTCCTCCTCCAGTGGGTTTTTATTGCGTAGGTTCAGGCTTTCTGCTCCTAGCCTGGCAGTGGGCACATTCTGCTAAGGGCCATTCTGAGAGGATGTGGGGCCCGGAGCACAGTGGCTTTCCCTGTTCTCCCTGCCTGCGTTGCCCCAACTGTAGGGTCGTAACCAGCAGATGGCTTCCTGGGTCCGGAGACAGGAGGGTCAGACTGGTGGGCAGTGGGGTCTGAGACCTGGAATGTATGTTTGCTGTGTGACCTTGAATAGGTCCATTCCCTCTCTTCTAAGCTGAAATGTGAGAAGGGGCATTCAGTGGGCCCATCTCAGCCCCTTCTACCCAGTAACCCAGACTTGACTTATGTACACGTGTTGCTGGGGGAGCAGGTTTCTCTGAAGAACTGTTCACTGAAAATGAAAATCATTTGGGGGTGGAGGTGGGATCAGCAGAGTACTGGGAAGGCGGGTTGCTGAGAGGGAAGGGTCAGACCTCCTGGTAAGCCACAGGTCCGGGGTGGCGTCTCTTTGTGGCTTCCCACACAGAATACCTGGATCTCAAGTTCCTACAATCCTATGCAGACCCACGGTAAACTGTTTAGATGTGCCTCCCAGGGCAGGGCAAACTGCCCCCCACCCCCAGTTCAAAACAGCCACACCTAAGGATGTGTGAACATAGCTGTGGTCCATGGGCTAGAGCCAGGGGCCAGTTTCCATGTCTTTGAGGCTGTCAGCGTGGACACAGACTTAAAGGGGCAGGGCAGCCGTGAGTGTAGGGCTCAGCTCTTCAACGCAGAGCCCCGTAAAATGGCTACAGCCCCTGTGCTCAGTTCATGTCCCCAGTGATGACACAAACCAGCCCCAGCTAGCATCCAGCAAGAATAAACCTGCTTCTCCTCGTAATGTCTGAGGGGCCTCCTTTGAGCTTTTCCAAGACAGACTAGATTCCTGGAGAGGGTAGGGGTCGGTTAAGGATGGGTCCTTGAGGTTGGAGACCAGGTCCTGTCCTGAGTTTAGAATGCCAGCAATGGTCTGGATTCTTCTCCCTTAAAAAGAAATGGGACAATTCTCCACTGACCCTTTCCCATCTGCAGCAAGAGGCGGGAAAACCGTTGTGGGGTCCTAGACCAGAACTAAGTTCTTTTTTGGAACCCGAGCTGGGTCTGCCCCACCCCCACCCGAGTTCAAAGCTGGCCAATTAAGAGACCCAAACAGTGCGGTCTTCCCTGCATCATTGGCTTGTAAAACTTTCCCTGCCAACCAGGCAACTTTATTCGCTGGGAAGGGGGGAAAAAAGGCATGTAATTTTCCCGACCTGGCCTTTGCTTTGGGGAAAATGGGAAAGAAAGTAATTTTCATAAACAGAGTCTCTCGAGCCGCAAACGAGGTCCATGCTTTGGGTCGGGGTCTGTAAATTGCAGCGCAGGGGTCTGGAAAGTGGCCCTTGGTTGTGGTAGTGGCCTCTAAGGTTTCAGGGTGTTCTGAGGCCTGAGGCAGGACCTAGGGTGGGGGTGGACATCAACATCTTCCCATTTCTTACCCTGAACCTTCTCAGGCTCTTGCCACAGGCACCACTAACGCAATTTCCCATGCACCCCATGCACCCGGATCATGCAACTTGAATATCGTCTCCTTTCCCGCCTCGCCTCTGGCTATCAGCTGCCCTTCCCCCCACCCGGCCTCCTGCCCTCTCCTAGGCTCCTGGGAGAGGGGACTGGCCCTGCGCTCCTCGGCCTGGTCCACGTGGTGTGCACCTTCAGACCCTGCCTTCTTGGAGGGCACTCCGAAGTTTGTGTCCACTGACACCAATTCACACAGCAGGAGAACACAATGGCCTCCCTTGAAGCGGGCCAAGCACAAGGCGCGATGTGGACACCTACAGCTTGGTGACTGCACCCCGGGCCTCTCTGGCTGCGGTGACCCTCCCTAGGCCCGCCAGGGTCTGTTGGGGGGCCTCCGCCCACGTAGCTTTCAGGCCTTGGGGAGCGTCCTCCTCAGGCTATTCCTGCCCGCCCTCCCCGCGGTGCACGTTGATTGCGCCGTGGGCGGGAGGGCGAGGGGAGCCAGGCCCATGCATAATTCGGGGGCTTAATGGACCAGCTGCCTGCGAGGGGCGAGGGGCGCGGGGCGGGTAGAGGCGCAGCTGACCCTGCCGCCGTCTGGCCTCGCGGGGCAGGCGCGCTCTTTTCTTCCTTGTCGGCTCTGGCCCGGGTCGGAGGAAGGGGTGGGGGCTGGGCGAGCCGAAGGCCACTCTTAGGGGGAGGGTCCGTCCTTCGAGCATCCACTCCTGCAACTTTTGCTTTGGGCTTCCGGGACTGTGCATCTTGACGCAGCCGCCCGGACCCGCTCCTGCAGGAGTTGCAGTGCCGGTTTCCGCAGAGCCGCTGAAGTCCTAGACTCCTTTTTTTTCCCCCCTTTTATGTACCCCTTCCTCCACCACCACCCCCGCCCCCCGCGCACCTTGGCGGCCCCGGCCCAGCCGCAGTCCAGCGAGCATGCCCCTGGCTCCTTGCCAGCCTCTTTCCCGGGCTGCCGGAGCGGGCTGGAGGCGGAGACCCAAGGTCAAGGGCAGGGAGGCCGCCCGCCTTGGGGCCTTTGTGCACGGGCCGCCCCTCCCCCATTGCTCGCCCCTTCTCTGTCTACCGTGCGTGCGCTAAGCCGAGTGACCACAGGCCTGGGGAATTGCATTTCAGAAGCCCCTGGAAGGTGCCAGTGATCTCTTCCCCGAAGCCGGCGAGGGGCAGACCTCCCAGGCTTAATCACTTTTGTACGGAGTCTGGGGCTCCCCGGAGACACACCCCCCCCCCCCCCCCCGCCTTTGGTCGGCCGCTATCTCATAGACGGGATCTTAAGCTCACCTTGGCCTAAGGATCCAGGTGAGACCGGAAGGCCGGGGCCTGAGTTCCCTCCTGCAAGCTTGAGTTCCTGCAGGGCAGCCAGGCCTGCCCCGCAGTGGGAGAGCAGGACCTG
>CM053765.1:9040983-9179932 GCA_028658305.1 Pachyuromys duprasi
GAGTCGGGAGCAAAAGTTTTCTCGGTTGTGTGGGACTGGAACCCTCCGCTGGAGTGGGGCGGAAAGCGTGGACCGATTGGGAATGGAGTCAGCCCCGTCCTCAACCGCTGCTACTTCTCTTAGCAGACCCTTAGAGCGAATTTGTATGCAAATAGTCACCTTGCTAGAATTCCGGTCCTGTGTTTTAAAAATTGGCCTCATTGTTGAAGCTCTCCGGGAGCTGGAAAGGCTGTGGTGGATCTCGGTATTAGCCAATAAGCTCTTAAGAAAACGGTCAAGCATTCTTCTGAGGCTGATACTCCTCAAATTAAAAGTATGTCGCTTGCTTGAGGAAGATGAGTTGTTTGTCTTCCCGGGGACATCTTTTCCAACCTAGGATTGGGCCCAATTCTACGTTCTTCATTATTCAGAAATAGGTCCGAGCTAGACAGAATAAATGCGTTAGAACAGTAGGCAAGGTGCGTTAAAAATTGTGTGTCCACGTGTACTCAGGGTTTGGTCCTGACACGGTGGGCGGCATCTTCTGCCCTTTCTGGGTCCTGTGTCAACAATGCCTTCCTGGCATTTTGAGAGAGTCATTCTTAAAAAAAAAAAAGACACCCCACAGGTTTAGCTAATCCGAACTTCGAGCAACTGGCTTTTCTGGTGGAGTCTGAAGTACTTGTCAATTTATTTGTTGAAAAGCCTTGGGGAGCAGTAAGTTGTTCCTAGGAACGGAAACCGCCAGCCCTGGACAGGAAGGGTTTCTCTCTGCCTGAACTTGCTCCTGGATTTCTGAGACGTCCATTTATGACAGTTCCAACAAGATAGAAACTGCCTTTGGATCTCTGTAAATACTGGTAAAGATCACAATCCTGCTCTCAGAATGGGCTGGGACAAAAAGGCAAGTTCTGTGTTTGATTAATATTTATGTACCTGGGTTCCTTTACGGAATGAAAGATGAAACAGTGTGTGTGTGTGTGTGTGTGTGTGTATGCGTGCGTACGCGTGCGCTCGCACACGCGCTTCCCAGCTCTGCAGTCAGAGAGATGAACATTTAGAGCGTTTGGAAACTAGGTGTGTGACAGGAGGGGGACGCTGGTCCTGCTTTGCTGGAAGGACAAATGTCCTGCCTTAATGGCCACCAAGAAGAAGAAGAGGAAGAAGACCAGCTTACCACTTGTGTTTTCATTTCAGACTCAAAAATGATTTTAAAAATTATGCACGATTCCCCCCACCCCCACATCCCTCCAGGTTTGAGTTAAGGCTTGGGGCTGCATAGTATAAGGGTTTCCTCTGGGGCCTGACCCCGCTCCCTTCCTCAGGTGCCATCCTTTGGGGGAAGGGAGTGTAGATCTTTCATGCCGGGGTGCCAGAGTGACAGAGGACTGCCTGGCTGTGTGCTTCCGTGCCCTGGGCTGTGTCCTCGGGGCACAGGGGGCTTTGCTTGGCTTTGTTCTGGAGCAGAGTGTGGGAGGTGTGCGTGGTCGTGGAGCCCTCCATCAGATCCTGTGGCCGTTCAGCTTCTGGGCTCTGTAGCTGATGGGGTGGAGGAAGCCTGCTGCAGCACCACTGCCCCAGCCAGCATCCTCGCGTTCACAGCGGGAAGTCTCTGCGTTCTGTAGCATCTCCTATAGCATCCTTTCTTCCCTCCCACCCCCACCCTGGGACACCTGCAATCCGCTTAGGCGTTTGATAAATATTTGTTGCTTTTGGAGTGTCAGGTGCCACCTCAGGGCTTAGGCACTGGGTTGAAGCCTGGGGCCTTTGGCACATAGTCTGGCCTATTCTCCAACAGGCCACAGCCAGCCAGTCCCTCCACTGGAGATGTATATATAATGGAGATGTGTCTTTTTTTTTTTTTTTAACTTACCCGTCCCCATCCATACAGGAGGGTGAGCCAGTGGTGGAGCAAAGCTATGGCTGGTTTCATAGACATCATACGAGTGAGACTGTTATTGTTTGGGCCCTGGGGGCGGGGTGACTAATTTGCAAAGAGGAAAGGAATCCAACAGCTGCTTGTATAGGGTGTTGTTTTTAATGCAAAGAGGAATCATTTGGGGGCTTTGGGGAGAGGCTCATGGCACACCTCTAGGAAAGGCCCCTCCCCCACCTCCGTTCACTTTAGAGGCTATTCCCTGTAGCGCCCCTCCCCACCTCCTGCTCCATATTGTTGGGGAATGTCATGTGATTCATTATTTTAATACCTAGTGGTGTTGCTGTTGCTTTTGACCTGAACACCCCAGGAAAGGTCCTCCCCATTCCTAATACTAGAGCTTCTGGCCATGGAAGGGTAGGGAGCAAGTGTGGGGGTGGTGTTGTTGGAGAATAGGATAAGGATTTGGCTTGGGGAAGGATGTATACAGCAGGCAGCTTTTAAATATATAGTCGTGTTCAATGCAGGTGAAGAAGGAACAGTCAAACGGGTGGGGAAATTCTCGGCTTCCTTTTTCTGCCTTCTCTCAAGGCTCATGAAATTAGCATCTGTACTCATTGGTGGCTATGAAGTGGCACCTTCACTAGGGAAATGCAGAACTCCAGTGACCTGCAGGGGGCCAACAGTTTACCTTTTTTGTTGTTGCAATTTTTTATTCAGAGAGGCTTGGTTTCTTTTCCCTCTGCAGATGCTGGGTGACCTGAATTCAAGTTGTAATAATAACCTCTGGCAGGACCCAAAGCCTCCAGGCAAGCCCTGTTCTTTAGGCACACTGACCTGTCTGTGTATTTGCACTGTGTGCCGGCTTGGGACTGGGTTTAGGATGGGGTGTGTGCAGTCTCATCCTCCCTATGGGGACCTTGGCTGAAGCCCTGCTCCACCATCTGAGCCGGAGGGGGTTGGGGACCGCACATAGGCTGGGTCTGTATGGTAATGCAGGCTTGCAGCCAGGTGTGTGGCAGTCTGTAATTGAATACAGACCTGAGTGAGTTCCATGTGGGCGTGCAAGGATGAGCAAGGGAAGTATCGAGGTTCCGGGCTCTTTCTGTGGCTGAACCTGGCATCTCCAAATCTCCCGACTCCATCGAGCCCAAATGGTGTGTGGGAAAGCTAGGGAGCAGCAAAGATCCTAAAAACCCATACATACTGTTTGCACCATCAGGTTCCTGAATCTTTTGTTAGTGGCAGTTCCTTAATTAACCCGAAGATTAGGGCTGCCTTCTTTTGACACGTGCATATATTTTGGGCTAGAATATTCTTGTCCTCAAATCCAACCGGAACCGCTCAGGAGCCTCCCTAGAGAGCTATGGCCTCTTCTCTCCCTCTTGCTCCCCAGCTTTCCTCTTCCTGTTCCCTCCTACCCACCCTTCCCTTAAACCCAAGTAGGCTTGTAGCTGAGTAGAAGACAGGCGTGTTACACACAGCTAAATAAATCATGTTTACGCTTGGCGTTCTTGGTAGTGAAAAAGCTGTTGGCTGTTTCCACTTCCTTATTTCTCAGCATTTGCTTCCTACCTGTTTTTGAGTACATGCCCAGAAATAGTAGTTTTGTCAAATGAGGGGATAATGCCAGCCAGCCTTTCCTGCTGCCAAGGAAGCTGCTGGATTTTGCAAAACAGAGTGACGTTTTTTTAGTGACACTGATTTTTCCCCCCTCAAAGAAATTAGGGTGTAGAATAAGGGGTATTAAAAATGCACGTAGAGAAAGGGAAGAAAAAAAAAAGCATCCTGGCCACTCATGCTCAGGGCTTGTAGCAAGCAGGTTTAGAGAAGAAAGGTCTGGTTTTTTTCTGTTCACGTCTTCCTGGGCAGCAGGCAGCCGTAGGAGGTGCAGAGGCTGTTCTGGGCCCGGAGAGCTGAGTCAAGTTCCTCCTATTCAGTCCCAAGACTTCATTTTGTCAGATTTGGAGATGATTTTTTTTTTTCTTTCTTTCCTTCTGTTCAGTTTTGGGGCTGTTTAGTTCCGGCATCCTCCAGAATAGCACGTGCAGCATTCTTCATCTGAGGTACTAGTTAGGAATCTTACCCTGGACCGGGGTGAGAGCTTGTTGGGACAGACACTGACACGGCGGTCATTGTTCCTGTACAGTGTGAGCTACGCCTTTCACCCGTGATGTTGTTTTGGGGGTATGTGAAAAAGTCACTTTTCATGATGGGTCCTGTCTGCCAGGCAGAGGGCTTCCTGGGTAATCACAGCCAAGCGCAGGCTTGCAAAGTAAAAAAAAAAAAAAATTAAAGAAACTATTTCAAAAACAAGTAAGTGGCAGATAAACACTCCACTCCTGGAAGAAGGTGAGACCTGTTTTCTCTGCAAGATCCCTGCAGGAATTGTGTCCACGGTCTAGCACATCAGCCCTGTTTTGAAAAGATGGCCAGGAAAAGAAATTACAATGAAATCAAAGTGGGCGTGCCCTGATTTTCCACAGTTTCTAATGGGAATACTCTGTAGTGCAGATGATATTTCCATGGAGGACTGTGCTGCCAGCATCTTTAATTACATTAAATAGTGGTATAAACCTCAGCTGAATGTAAACCTCCGGTAGGGCCGCCGCCGCGAGCTCGAGAGATTGACTCGTAAGCATCAGTGTTGCCGCTGTTAACGTGATAACCATCTTTATTAAATTAATCCCAGGAAGTGTTAATTTTTACATATTTTGTTGTGCACACAACCCACCTCACCTCTGGTGTGTTGGAAGATGAAAATGGATTTCATGTAAAAAAAAAAAAAGTAAAAAGGTAAAAAGGTGGTTGTCAGACTGCTTTGGTCCCCCCTTAAAAGGAAATGGATGACTTTTTTTTTTTTTTTTTGCCGTGAAGTGCTACTAGGCTGAAAAGCAGGCTCATAATATATACATTAAATGCCATCTACATACAGAAAACTGAGGTAAAGAGACTACTTGGTTGAAAGTAATTACAGGCCTGCTCAGTTCTTTAGTCAGTGACATTTCAGACTTAGCTTAGAAACATAAAGAGACAGAAAGACCGTGCCCTTATGTGAGGCAAAGCATTCAACCCCAGGAGTTTGTGTTCGCTCAAAAAGGTACAAAGAGTTGAAAATAGGGGAAATCAACTAAATCTAGGGGAGAGCTGGATAAAAAAAATTATAACGGGGGAGATCAGCTGCTTATAATGGTAACACATGCAATAAAAACAAAACATGCATTTAAGAGCTGGCAAGGGGTCCTCTTTTCATATTTGATTTTTTTCCCCCTGAATTTTCTCTTTACCAAGTTTACTTCTGTTCCATCTGAAACAAGAAAGCCTGCCAACCTGGATACTGTGAGTTTCGAGTCTGTCCTGGTGGAGTTCTCTGGCGCCTTCTGCCGAAGGGCAGCAGCGCTGATTTACCTCACCCCGGCTGCTCTGTGGGTGCATTCTCAGTGTGCACCACACGCTGGGCTGTGCTCGCTGCACGAACTCCTGTATTGGTATTGCCTTTTCCTCTCGTTCTTTTTATCGGCCTGTGCTATTTTTGTCTGTAATTCTCCAAGATTCTCACAGTTCAGGCTTGTGTCTCCCTTCTATTTATTCTCTTGTGTTTTCCACAAGCAGAAGCCAAGGTTGGAGCTCTTGGCATCTTCTAGCCATAACGACTTCCTGAACTCAGCAGCTTTCAAACATATTTTGTACAGGATCAGATCTTTAATTTTAAAAATTTATTTATTTATTTGGAGGGGTTTGTTGAGAAAGGGTTTTTCTGTGTGTAGCCCTGGCTGTCCTAGAACTCACTCTGTAGACCAGGCTAGCCTTGAACTCACAGAGATCCGCCTGCTTCTGCTTCCTGAGTGCTGGGATTAAAGGTGTTCTCACTGTTTGCATGGCTCAGGATCAGATTTTTGAAGAGGGGACAAGCTCAGTGTTTTTAGATTATTGGTGTCAGGCCCAGTGGATACTGTTAGGGAGGATAAAGAAGCCCTTATTTTAAAACTCCCAGGAGGCCCTGAATCTGACATTTCATTTCCTGAGTTATTTCTTATTTGTGACGTGAGTTGTTTTCACTATGCCATGTCCTCCCTTCCCCCCTCCCACCCCAACCCTCTGAGCTGTAAGTGAAAGAAAACATGGGGACATAGGTAAGGGCTGTGTGACAGAGATTATCATCTGTCGCTGGAATCTGGTTGTAAGCTTTATCTGTGAAAGAACTGAAGGGTCCTAACCCCTAAGCCTCAGATTCTTCATTCTTGGAATGCAAACAGTGTACTCAGCTGTTGACTTCCATTCCTAAGTGGTATCTTCTCCCACGGACACATGCAGTAAAACCATTTTTTCTGGAGGCAAAACCAAGACAGAGTTTCTGAAGTACTTGACTGACTTGAATTGGGAAGCAGAATCTGGTAAGGGCTGAAGCAACAGTGCAGCTTTTAGCTAAAAGGCCTAACTAAGCTGGGAAGCAGGTTTCCGATGCTAGGCACTGGATATTTTTGTAGGTAAGATTAGAGACTCTGTCAGCTCCAGCTTTGTCCTGATCCCTGTAGACTCCAGGTAGATATGGCTTAACCCCTCCTTGTTCCCTGCACAGATATGTGTGCATTGCTTGTGTGTACTTGCACCTCTAGCCTTTCTGCATTACAAATATACTCACACATATTTTTCTAACTGGCCAAACATGGCCTACCCCTCTGGTGTCATTCCCACAACCCTGAACCCTGGATGGGTGGGCTGTGCCTGCCAAGATCACAGTTGAGGACCTGTTTGCTGCTCTATTGGTGGTTGACTTGCATTCCTGCAGTTCTGAGGGCCCTAGGCTTCCTTAAGAGAGAAGCAAAAGAAGAGGTCCAGTTTCAAATTTCCCCAGCAGGTGCCCAGCTGGGAACTGGAATGGTGAGGCCCAAACAACTGGCCAGCTTCTCCACCTCACCCTGGGTAGATCTAGCATCTTAGTGACGTGTGGGCTGTCCTCCCTCTCTGGCCCTGGAGTCCTTGGAGGCTGTTGGAAGGTTCTGGAGCAGGTGGTGGTGCCTCACCTGTCTTTGGCTTTAGGTACAGGAAGGGGATCTGCTTGCCCCAGGGGGTTTCAGCAGCTCCTAGTTTTGAGGAAGTTAGGATTGACAGCCATTGAAACAGACGCTTGTAGACCTTGGGAAGGCGCACTGCTATGTGCCTGCTTTGATTGCTAGATAAGGCTTCACGAGACGACTGTGCCTTTCCAACGCTGGCAGGAGGTGGAGAACAGGTTCTGGTGTGCCATTGGAGGGCACAACCATTTCTTTGCATCCCTTAACCCTTCCCTGGGATGAAAACAGTGAGTGAAAACAGTGATGCTCTTTGGCAGGTTCAGGAATGCCAGACGAGGGAGGAGCTTGGAGGAAGGCAGCCTGGCTAAGGATACAAAAGATGTGCTGCTTTTGCTTAGGGTGACTGGGCCTTTTCACTCTGGGTGCAGAAAAGACATCCAGCTGTGCACATGGGGCTCAGGAAGAGGCAGTAACAGTAGCTCAGTTAGGAGCAGTTGCCTATGGTCCTCAGGCTGTGGTCAGCCATTTTCTTTCCTGCCCCGGACACCCACAGAGGCCTTCTCTGAGCCAGTCCTGAACAGGGGGGAGATAGCACGGGCTCTTTCACTTGCATCCAGTGTTCAGTCATGCCAGACACCCAGGGTGGGTTTGAACTTTGTTTTTATGTCTCCCATGTGAAGACCTGGAGGGAACTTGTAAACACAGCTTCGAGACCCCATTTCCTGGTGACACCCCATTTCCCTTGTTGCAAAGGACTCACGCACCACCCCACGTCCCTGTCGGCCAGGGACTGAGACAGGAGGGGCACCTGGCTCAGAGTGAGGGTCGAGGAGTAAGAGGTGGGAGTTGGGGAGGACTCAGCCAGCCTCTTCTTGGTGTTTTTATAGGTCAGGCAGTTGCTATGGGGCAGGGAGTCCAGCCACCCTTTCCTTGACTTGCTTTCTGGCGCCTTCTTGGAGGCCTGGCCTGGCCTTCCAGGTTTTCATGGCAATTGGCAATGTTTATTAGAGGCTTGGATTGTCTTTTCTGCTTTGTTTTATCATTACGATTTATTTCTGATAATGAAAGAACAAAAGAATTTACTTGTTGAGCGTTGCTTCCCAGACCTGGGTAGCTTTTGACGGTGAGTGACAGAGAGGGTTCCTTAGAATCATTTCTATTGCTCCTGTGTCAGCTACCTACCCCCTCTCCTCGACAAAAGGAGCAGGAGAGAGACTGGGTGACAGCAGGCCCAGAAGGCCTTGTTGGGTGTTACCCAGGCCTGTCTCCATTAAGGTGGCACTCCACCCCTTTGAAATAGGAAATTGCCAAAGTGGACGTCATTGGCTGCTAATTATATGAATTTTGACTGCAGGGTTATTTTACCAGCTAATACCGTTATTCCATGCTTCCTTGTGAACCCTTGGTGGGGCCGGTACAGTAGGCACTCAGCCTCACAGAAGGCTAGTGGAGTTGGGTGTTGAGGTTCTCCTGCATGGCTTCCCTTACTCTGTCTTTCGGTGTTTAGATCAGGGCCAGAGAGGAAGACCCTGAGATGTACAGACCATAAGCGCCAGCGCCTCCCCTCCCCACATGTCACGGCCCCCCAATTTTCAGGCCTCTGGACTAGCCCAGCAGCCGAATGTTATGGCCTGTGCCTATCTAAGCAGCACCAACACAGGGCCTCCTGCTTTGAGCAGGCTCTGTGCCTTCACCTCCATCTTCTCTCTCTACCAAACCGGAAAAAGAATCTTAATTTCCTGTGGAGCTGGGAGGAGGCGGGCTTGAGTCAGGATGATGATTCTCAAATATGAGCAATGCGTTTGGTTACATGTTATTTTTCTCTACCCCCCCTAATACACAGCATTTTTATCATCCTTAAGACAAAGTAGCTGGCAAAATATTTAAGTGATCAGAAACAAATGTTTTTATTTGCCTGCGTGCGAATTGGGTTATCTGCCTATCTTGTTTACCAAATTTGGGGCTGCCTCTCCCGCACAGTATGTTCGCCTCTTGAATCTTCCCCGTTCCCATTTCCATATTTCTGCGTGCTTGTTCTTTGTTAATCACTTGGCAAGCGCTTATTTGAATATTAAAAATTTCTTTAATCATCAAACGCAGGAGCACAGCCTCATGAATATTCATATTCCCCCCTCCTCAGACTGGATTCTAGTTCATTACCCTGCAGTAAAAGCCAAACAGCCATCAATCGCCCTCATTACTGGCTCTGGCGTTTTGATTGGCTGCCTGCTGCCCATAGCTTTTTTTTTTTTTTTTAAATTTCCCTTCTCCTATGAGCTGTCTTATACCTGCCAACAACTTAAAAAAAATCAACAATGAAAGAATAAATTTCTCTGGTTGAAAACAACTTAGCAAACTTGTCGAACAGCGCCTTGTAGCTTGCTGGGCCCTCCCTGGACACCAGAACCACACATCTCCCTCCTCAGCCCTCCTGGTCCATCACAGCCCCATCCGAAAAAACAAAAACAAAAACAAACCCAAAACAGGAAAAAGGGGGGTTAGGAAAGAGATAGAATTAAATAAATAAAAAAAGAGAAACTTGAGCTGAGAGATGAATATTTGTCAAGAGAGTTGACGTAAGTTTCATTTGCATAATGACTTTGTACTTCTGCATTAATAAAATTTGCATATGAAGCCATGTTAATTACTCCTGATCATGCTTTTTGCATTCATGCATAGTAATTTTCTCCGACTTGTGAGAATTAATGTCTTGGCACGAGGGGGGGGGCGGAGGAAGGGGCGCGGGGACTGTCAGGTTCCCTCGCCAGAGTTCCTCGCTCGCACGCGCTGGCGAGGCTGTCTGTCTCCTTCTTTGATCTCTGACTCATTTCTGCACTATCAGTAGGAGTTCTCGCCTTAAAAAAAATGTATCCGTTGAAAGGCACCAGTAGGGAGAAAAATAGACCTCTCTGTACAGTGTGTGCCAGGCCACCTCTCGGGCTAGGAACATGGAATCTGCCACCTCCCGGTGGCAGAGCAGCGGCCGGGAGGACGCTGCACCGGGAAGGCTGGATTTCCTCAATCCGGGCTGGGCGATTCCAGGCATTTTGTGTGTCTACACGCTCTTGGTGGTGGGCGTGTCGTTGCTTAGTGCGCATGTGCAGGGCATGGAGCCCAGCATCTGCAGCGAATGCTTGCAAGAGGGGTGGGCTTCAGGTCCCCTCCAAGTACCTCACCCCCAGGAAGGTATTAACAGTGACCTCGTCCTATGTGTGAATTTTAGCAAACATACCAGAGGCCGGTTTTGGAGACTTTTTGGATATTCTTTCGTAGGTGGCACAACCAAGAAGGCAGTCTGACCTTGACTTTAGAGTCAATGTAGCCCCGCCCCATTGGAAAGCGTTAGCCTTACACATGGCATAATATAAGTATATTATATAAGCATATAAGCATAATATACTTTAAAATTTTTTTCTTTCTCTCTAAAATGTACTTTTATGATAAAAAAAATGCTGAGCCAACTAGGTTTTAGAATTAATCTGCTCGGCTCCTACAAGAAGCTGAGGCGGCGGCGGCATCTCCCTGCCTCATACCTTGATGTGCATGGGTCTTTTTGGACCGGCTTAGCCTGCAAAAGAAACTGCTTTTTTTTTTTTTTAAGAAAATTAAAAATCGCATTGCGCATGCTATTATTGTGTCTGTGTGCATGTGGTGACTGTGTGCGGTAGCACACTGGTGGGTCTCTGAGGACAGTTTTGTGGCTTAGTCTTACCTGCTGAACCGTTTCACTTGTCCATATCTTCTGTTCGTTATTGTGGAAGTGCTGGGAATGGAACCCACGACCTCATGCCTGCCAGGAAAGCACCCCATCACTGAACTCCAGCCCACAGAGCTCTTTTAAAAGAGTGTCCTGTAGAGACCTACAGGCAGCCTTCCCCACTGGGGCTGATGCTTTGAGAAAGATGTCAAAGGAAGGTGCAGAAAGTTCCGGGTCTGGAAGTGAATGAGTGCTGTAAGGACAGCAGTGGCCATGTTTACTAGGTGGCTGGCACTGGCTGGCACTGGCTGCACGTTGCCCTGACAAACCCTCTAAAAGACACGGAGACTGAGACACATGCTAAGAAAGGGCCGAGGAGGAATTTGAACCCATTTTTCTGTCTCTTTCTGACTCCCTGCCAGTCTTTCTGTCTTGTCTCTAGTGCTACCACTTCCGTAGGCTGGCAACTTTCTGTGTGTCAGGTGCCAGGCCCCTTAACACATCTCAGGAGCTGTCTGCATTCTAGAGCCAAGGCCAACATCCCTCCCAGTAGACGTCTGAGACTGGGAAGTGGCCAGGGACAGGCCCAGGGACATGGTCCTCACCTTTGATTTTCTTTTAAATTCAGATTCACATGTTGTGAAACAGATTTTAATTTGTCCCGTTTGTGGCTTTGGGTTTATGAATAATGTTGCATAGCCATCACTGCTGTTTAATTTGTCACACCCCCAAAAGACCACATAACCCATTGGTCCTCAGCCTCCACTGCCCCCAAGCCCCTGGTAATTACTACTCAGTCTCCATGGATTCGCCTGCCCAGGAGTTCACCATGTAATTGTGGCATGGTGGCTTCTCACTCAGCTTTTCCAGGAGCTGGGTTGCAGGTGCCTCTGTGTACAAAGCTCTGAGGTCAGCTGTGTCTAGAGGGGACTTCCTGTGGGGCAGAGATTACTCCAAAAGTCCCATAGGGACCCCATGGCCTCCTGTCCTTGGAGCAGGTGGACTTCAACAAGGTCATCATGCCTGATGAGGCCCCTGCGGCCACCTGTCTAGCCAGAGTGTTACTGCCTGGCGTGGATGTGTGGCTTCATCTTGGCAAACCCTGGCTCAGCCTTCTAGAAGACCGTTTCCTTTCTGATCCCATTTGAGTCAGCTCTGAGGAGGTCCTGTCGGCATCTCCACCATGATAAGTGGTGCTGGCTAAGTTACGGCCCTCTGCAGAATCCAGAAGCCTTTTGCTTTTACTAATGGATGGGCTGAGGTTAAAGGTGCTCAGTCTTCCTCTATCCTCCCCCCCCCCCCCTCAGGATACAGGATACCCAGGTCCCTCTGCCTCGGCTGCAGCCATAGAGGGGAAACAGCATAGCCAGGCTTTGGAGGTACTGGTGTGTTCATGTCCCAGAGTGCTGCTCGGGCCTCAGTTTTCCCCTGTGGAGTGGGAAGTGGCCCACCCTGGTAAGCTCGGTGGCTGTCTTATGCTTAGTGCAAATTTACTGTGATGACTTTCAGTCGTCCTAAGGTCTTCATGGTCGAAAAGGGGGACCCACACAGAGATTCGAGGCCATTGGTGGACAGGGTCAAGTACAGTGCCTGATTCAATGGGCTTTGAGGCAAGCACTGGCCTTCTGGGAGAGCTAGGTAATTCTGGCCTCGGATTGTCCTTGCTTGTGGCCCATAGGAAAACTGTGACATGGCTTTCTGCTGTGTTTTTGGTACTGGAGCCATTCTTGGGCTTATTGACCATTCTCTTCTGGGGTTGTGTGCCAGGACAGAGACATGTGGGGACTTGTACGAATATAGCACGGCCTCAGCAGGGTCCAGCGCTGTCAATGCTGGCACAGGCCTCTTGGCTGGACAGCAGCCGTGGCCGAGCTTGGTCCTGTATGTACACATTGGCAGTGGGATTTTGAGGAGGCTCGAAACTGCTTGCTGTTTTCCTGCAGCCGTGGTCTCTGGGTCTGTGCAATGGGTGTCCTGTGTCCTTGTGTTCGGGGGCGGTGTTAGAGAAGACTGACAAGCTCTCGGCTCTCAGTGGGCTTGTGTGGTTCTGTGGCTCTCCTGGCATGAGGGTGTTCCCTGAGGTGGCTCTGGAGTAGGCAGATCCCCACCTGTGCAGATCTGCAGGTGCCATGAGGCGAGGCTGCGGCCTCCTTTGCCGAGCTGGTGGCGCTTAGCTGCCCATCATCTTGTTGATGTTTTCTTGACTCCCCGATGCTGCCCTGCTCAATTATTTACCCAGGGAATTTGGGCTTCTTCACTTGTGGTTTTGGCAAGGGCTTCACACAAATGTTTTGTCCTGGTGGTCTCTTAACCAGTGTAAGATAAACGGCCAAATCAAACGCAGGCCTTGCTGGCGGTGGAGGCTCACTGTGGGGCCTGGTGGAGACGAGGCAGCACCCCTCCTCCCGCCCTGTTCATTGCTGTCAATGGCTGTCAGATGAGGGAGAAGACATTTAGAGAGATCTGAGCCAGGCTAGGTTTTCTTGTATTAGGGAAGAAGGAGGGGGTCAAGGCATCTTGTGAGCTGCTGGGACTTGGGTGCTATTTGCTGGGGTCTGGAGAAAAGCCCCAGGTGATCAGCTAGGCAGGGCGCTCATATGGACAGAGCATTGGGGGTAGACTTGAGGTGGCTCAGGCCTGTCCAAAGGACCTATACTGATATAGCTTCCTACCTCTTTCAAAGAGGGGTCATTCATATTTTGAGAAAACTAATCCTCATTGAAGCCTGCTCTAGTTTGTTCTGAAAGACCACTCTTATGGCAGGCCTTCTGTACGCTAATCCCTGCACTAGGCCCCCAAAGGCAGGGCTCCCCAAAAACTATCTGGCAGCTGTAGGTATATTGCCTGCTAATGTCCTCTGTGCAACCTGACCCCTTCTCCCTTGCCCCTGTGTCCCAGTTGCCATCCCTGTGGGGCTGGTATCCTTGGGGCCAAGTCCTCTTGAAGGCTGTACTATAGCCCTGTGACCCCTCTTGAGCCCCAAGTCCCTTGTACAGTCAGGGCCCAACTGACCAGTCTTTTCTATTGTTTTTTCTCCAGGGCCGTGCAGGCCTGCCCAGCTGCCATCGATGGCCCCCATAGCTGCCTCCTCTTCCCACCCTCCCACATCCGTGATTACTTCACCTCTGCGTGCCCTGGGCGCCCTCCCACCCTGTTTCCCACTGCCTTGCTGTGGTGCACGCCCCATCTCGGGCGACGGGACTCAGGGTGAGGGTCAGATGGAGGCTCCCTTTGGATGCCAGTGTCAGTTGTCAGGTAACAGCCGCTGCGGTGGGGGAGGCGGGCTCCCGGGATGGCGGGCTGTGCCCGGGGCAGAGCTGGGGACCCAAGGTGGGGTCCCAGGGGGGATGTGCAATCCCCACTCGAAAAGCTTTTTGGGGGATGGCAGCGGAAGTGGCAAAGGATGTCAACTGAACTGTAAACCCGTGTTGGTTCCTACGGAGTCAGAGGTCCATCTCCCTCATGCAGCACACGCCACCACCCGCCCCCCTAAAATTCTGAGAGTCTCACTCCCAGAATGCACTGCCCAACCTCCAAATTTCATCTCTCTGGGCTGTTTAGCTAAAGTTTAATTGGATAACACTTAACATCTGAAGGTTTTCTTCTGCCCCTTGCCTCTGCCGCCCTGCCACCCACCCCAGACAAGGGTAGGAGAGGATTCCTGGGTTGTCTGTGCACAGTGCTGGAGCCGTTCAAAATGCTGACTTTCTCTTTGGGACAATATGTTGCCCATTAACTTAGAGGGAAGCAAAAAAACAAAAGTTGTCCCAAAGAAGAGCCTTTAAAAAAAAAGAAAAGAAAAAGAAAAAAACCCTGTGTCCACGGGTAGCGATAAACGTTGTGGGCGTCAGGGGCGGGGGTCTGTAAAGCTGAGTGGCTCTGGGCAGCCCCCGGACCTGCTAACAGTTCCCTCTGCTGCTGTCGGAGGTCAGGGAAGCTCCCCTTACACAGAACATGTGCAGCCAGGCGGAGGCTCGGCTTTCAATGCTCCCCCGGCTCTGTCTCCCCACAAACACAGACTTCTGTGGCCTTGGGTCCCCAAGAGGTTGAGGGGAGAAGGCCCTCCCAGCAGCCTCATGGTGGGGCCTGGTTTGCAACACACTGTGGCTTCGGGAGCCAGGGTGCTGACACAGACTCACGTGGCGAGCAGCTGTGGCCTGGTTTCCGTGGCCGGGGCCAGGAAAGAAGAGGGTGGCTGCAGCTCTGGGGCACACTCAGTCTGTCCCCCCTCCATTGCCAGGCACGTTGCAGGCTTTCTCTTGAGTCAAGCTGTGAAAGGAAAACTATTTTTATTGGGCAAGTTTTCCTTTTCATTGACACTGTCTCCGGGACTTCTCTTATTGGAGCTTTGGCTTTCCACAAGGCCACAAGGAGCTCCTGCCCCGAGGGTGAGACCTCCCTGACCTTCCTGCCAGTGGGGTGGTCTGCAGCCTTCAGCACGGCTATGGCAGGTGGTTATGTTAGTGGATCTGATAGCCAAGACCAGCAGTTCTGGTTCCTTACTGGGTTTTTGTTTTGAGTGCATGAAGCAAAGGCCAAAGTCACCCAGAAGGAAGGAGGCATCCCTTCCTGGCCAACCTGGTTCTCCAAGGTGACCAAGGCTTCACGTGGCTTGGAAGATCTGTTTTGGTGATCTGTGTAAGACCCTGTACACCAAGCTTGGGGTGTCTGCCTGTCTGGGCAGCTGCCCCTTTCTCTGGCTTCCTGTAACTCGTACTGAGGCCTTGCAGTCTTGCAGCCCTGTACCCACTTAGGGGGTGTTGCACTAGCAGAGATAAGAGTGTTTATGGCTGGACTTCGTCAGGTTCTGCATGTAGAAACATGATTTCTTTGTCCCGGGTGCCACTGGGGAAGCTTAACCCTCTGCTGGCCTGTCAGAGTGGAGGTCTGAGTTGTCTCTGTCTTGACTGGGCTTTTCTGGTACCTTTGTGTCTAGTGTAGAGCAGAAGCCTCTCCTGTCCCCATTTTATACATGAGTGGGGGTGGGGGGCAAAGGCTGGGAGGCCATGGCTGAGCCCCTTTGGAGAACTGGGCTTAGTCCTGGGGATTAGTTCATTTAGCTACCCGACCCCTGCCTATGCCCAATGGAGGACAGACAAGGTCTACAGGACGTTGGCAGCCAGAGAAGTCTGTCCTCACACATGCCACTTGCTTTCTTAGTAGCTGTCTGTCATGTGCTAGACATTCACGGGTGTGTGCAAAAGACTTTATCACTTTTCCACCTTATAGGTGAGCCTCAGACCCCTGAGGTCTCACAGCTCAAGTTTGCTCACTCCTTAGTTACCTGTAGGTCCTTTGGCACATAGTAGGGAGGCTCTGTCAGGTATGTGGGTCCCTTCCTTACCTTACAGTGTGGGCTTGGGGACATGCCCTGAGGCTGATGGCAGGGGAGGGAGGGATGCAGAGAGGAAGTGGCTCCCATATGGTACCTGCTTCATCTGCAGTTCATGGAGTTCAGGGCTCTGGCCCATCCTGTCCGTGTGTAGTGTGCTGGGGGTAAAGGGCCGGCACAGTGAGTGCCTGAGCCCTGGGACCTCTCTAGGAGTCAGCTCCTCAGGGACCAGCTGTTTTTCCTCTCCCCATTCTTAGTCCCGTACCCAGGATTGCCATTGTTCTACCTTGTTACCTTAGCCTGTGTCGGGCCATACTGCTGCGCTGTGTTTTCTGATAAATTTTGACACATTCAAGTATCCTCTTCCAGTGGGTTTTGTCCCTTTGGTTCTGTTCCTGGCACTGGGCTGTTTGCTGAAGTGTTTTTAGTGCCTGTTTAATTAGTAGCTGCAGAGGAGGCATAAAATCGCCAGGAACCCTCGAGGAAGGAGGGGCCGTAAAGACTGAACACTGCCGTACTCGCTGCGCTTTGTCCCTTTTCTGATCAGGATGCTTTGAACCTATCTCTTCAAATTAACTCAGGAAGCCTGAGTTTCACACAGGTTAATTGCATGCTCATGAACACACTCTGGGTTATTTATAGAAGGGTGTGATTTCATGGGAGAGAAAACTACCCAGACATGCCCAGGCCCTGCTGGGACCCCTCACCCATGCTTCCCTCAGATGGTTACAGCTGGGAGAAGGGATATGGGAGTCATTTTGTGTGTGTGTGTGTGTGCGCGCGCGTGCGTGTGCATGTGTGTGTGTGTGCGTGTATTTCATAGAGATCCTATGTGGCTTTGAGTCAAGGTGCTCCTGGCAACTGAAAGGTCTTCTCTCAGATTTATCAAGGTGGCTGTGTAATCAAGAGCCATCGCCAATCACCCTGCCCCATGCCATCTAAATACCAGAGGTCTTGAACATGCTATTATCCCTCTTTAAGCCTCAGCTCCCTTTCCTATACCTCCCATGTTATATGTATACATACATATATATATGATATGTATATTCGTATATGAATGTAATATTGCAACACAAGGCTGTTTGAATGGATCTGTGGATTAGAACAGCTTGGGCTACTGTGGGTCTGGGCCCAGCTAGGGTCCTAAGGAAGAATCTGAGGCTACTCAAGACAGTTAAAAGACACTAGGCTCCATTCTATCCTCAGTCCTTTCCTGCTCTGGACATCATGATGACAACGTGGCCTTCAGAACGTTATCAGACAGCCTTGGTGAGTGAAGTATGTAGTATGAAGTGTGTGTGGCCTCACCCACGTCATTCATTCCCAGTCCCCTCTGCTCCTCCATTCTCTCATCTGTGAAATGGGCATAAGGATAAAGGGCACGCACTGTGGTGGGCTGGAGGATTTTTCATGAGGTCATTTAGGGCAGATATTCACAACAATGCTCTGAATTCACAACAAGCCCACAGACGTTATGATTCATATGCAAGCAGAAGGGGTTTCGCAACCTGATGGTGTTGCGTATCTGGCACTGGGTGGGAGCTTCCTTTAAACCACATCCCTGGTTTCCATGCTTAAAAGCATTTAGCCTCTTGGCTGGCTCCATCATGCGCCAGCGTTAGGCGGTGGAACGGGCACGGGGAAACTTCATTGCATATTTAGAAGCTGTAAATGGTCATCAGCCAGAGTGATTAATGCATGTGCTTGGCGAAGTTCAAGGTCTCACACAAGAACACAGAGCATCCAGGCTCAGGGAAGTGGAAGTGTTTGGATTTAATAGAGGGAGTCAGTTGCAGTCATTAGTATATGCTGAAATCACAGGGCAATCTTGTAAAGTTAAATTCAATTTACTTTTCTACTGAAATTGTGCTTGCTGTGTTATTTAACTAGTCTGGGGTTTCTTGGCATGGGTTAAAGGGACAATAAAGATAAAAGAATACCTGTAAGTAAATAGTAGGGTTTAACAGCAGAATCTATCGTTTTCTCCTCCTTCAATTATATCCCAGTGTTCGTTTTGTGTTGGTTTTTATAACCGAAGCCCTCCAATGGGATGCCTCGGATCAGACCACCCTAGCTGCAGAGGCTTGATGCAATTAATACAGTCTGTCTGGAAAGTGGTCTTATTTCTGGAAGTTTTATGTTAATGATATGGTCTGCGCTCTGCACATTTCATACCAGAGTGAAGAGCGAGCTGGAGTTTCTTTCTGGACTGGGTTTGATTAGCGGCAGGGCCTCACTGGGCAGCCAGAGATTGGAAGTCCTCCTTGGCCCCACCAAGGCCAAGGTGGGTGGGGTGTACCCGGTGCTGGGGGCCATGTAAGCCTCCACAGGAAAGGAGGAAGGGGCCATGAGGGTGTAGCAGGGAACTGAGTGTGAGGGAGGTGAGTGTCCGAGCCTCCCGAGAGAGGTGCACACCTGTTAGCCTCTCTGTACTGTAATGCTTTGGGGGGGGTGGCTTTGCTCTCTGAGTTTAGCAGTCCCTGTGTCAATAGGGCTGGCTCAGTGGAATTATTAAAAATTTAGAGCACCCTCCTGGGAATGTAGTTCAGTTGGCAGAATGCTTGCCTAGCATGCACGAAGCTCTGGGCTCATGCACATTGTGTAAAGCAGGTGTAGGCTGCAAGCGTGTCATTCTCTCACAGGAGGATCAGAGGCTCAAGATCATCCTTGGCTACACAAGTTCGTAGGTCAGTCTGGGTTATGTGAGTCCCTGTTTCAGAAGACATTAGTTAGTCATTTGTCCCTTTGCAATGTGTATGTAACAGTGAGCTTGGTGGCTGCACCCTATGACTGGCATTTACAGCATGGCTGACAATTCCTGGGGGGTTGGTTCCTAAGACTGACTCTGGTGTCTGTGTCATCTTGGGGTGGCCCCGCTGTAGCCACTTTCTTCTAGTGTCCTGCCCGACTGGACACATGCCAGTAGAGAACTGCAAGGCCCCTGGACTTCCAGAAGCCTGCCTTCATGTTGGCGGAGGTAGCTGGCTTGACAAAGATTTGGTGGACTCCAGCAAAAGGCCAGTGTCCCTGTAGCTGGCAAAACACACCTTTCAGCACCAACAGAGAATCTGGGCAGCAGGGTCGGGGGAGAGACTGCAGCTAGCCAGTCGGCCGGGCTCACTGGGGTGAAAGGGCTGCCAGCAGGGACGGACGCTGCTGCCCCTAGCATTTCACCCTCTGCAGGCCCTTCAGAAGGCAGAGCTAAATCAAAGAATTCTGTTCAAATCTGTACAAGATGTTGCTGTTTTTCTGTTCTGACAGGAGAGGCATTTGGAAGAGCAGTTTCTTTTTCTTTCTTTCTTCTCTCTCTCTCTCTCTCTCTCTCTCTCTCTTTTTTATAGCTGTCTTAAAAAGGAGTTTGGCTGTTTAGCACAGCTGGTGCTCATTACATTATGGACTGGCAATAAAATAGCATGTGTAATTAATTTTTAATGCGGCGCTGGATGCAGCACTTTCAAGCAGTTAGTGGATGTGAAGATCCAGCGCTGGCTGTGGACATCAGAGACCTCGGAGCCAAGCAGCTACGGGCTCCTTTAAAGCGGATTTGACATTGGCAGAAGAGGCTGATCACCACCCCCCACGTGCAGGCGATCTCATCCAGAAATGAGTTTGCTTTGGGTGACCCGAGGTTCAAACCAGCCCTTGATGAACCAGGGTTAGGGGTCCTGATCTCATCTGACCCTTTGGATATCTAGATGGAGAAAATGAGCCAGGCAGTGAGGAAGACAGCGTAACGCATGAATGGCTGGCAGAACTGACTTGGTGCTAAGTCTCTTGGTTTCTGCCCACTAGACCACACTGCCTCTCTTATCTTTTTGAAACAGCAGCTCTTGTATCCAAGGCTGACCTTGAGCTCACCATATGGAAGGGATGACCTTGATTTTCTGATCCTCCTGCCTTCACTTGGAATGCTGGGATTTCAGGTCCATACTACCATGCCCTGTCTTGCACAGTGCTAAGGATCGAACCCAGGGCTTCATGAATGCTAGACAAGAAGCCTCCCAATAGGCACCACATGACCAGCCTTGCATTCTGACCCACCTCGAGTTCACACTGAGAACTAAGCGAAGGACACCTACCCGAGGGAGATGCTTAAAAACCAGTTTCTGTCCTGCCACCAGCTTTGATGCCCCTTGCACTGGACTTGGCAGCAGCAAACCCTGAATAAGTGATCCTGGGACTCAGACAGAGGGTTTGGCCTCTGCCGTGGGGCCCTCTCCTATGCATTCCCTATGAATGAGACCACCGGTGGGCTTGCCTTCATGACTGCTGTCCAGTCTCTCTGAACTGCAGCATGGACTCTTGTTCAGATTAAGCACTGTGATTCACATGTGCCAGACATGGGACCTCCTTGGTCCCATTCTTTATGCTAATGGGCGTGAATGCATGGCCCTAGGCTGTCCGCTCACCCTCTCTGGACCTCAGTATCATCATTTTGTCAAACAGGTCACAAGTACCCCCTTTGGGAGGGCACCGAGAAGCTTCCAACAGGGTGTGCCAGGGCATGAGGGAACAGGCTAGATGACCTTGGGGAACCGTGATGAGTAGTCTACTAACTCTGTGACAGTTCTCACCTGGAAGTTTTTTAGCACCCATGGAAGGGGAGCAAGGACCATTACTCGAAGCACTTGTAGAACTTGCCGTTGTTATTTGCAAAACCTACTGTGTGTTGTCTCGGCCAGCATTCTACCCTCATCTTTTCTCCAGGAAGACGTAACCCTCATCCCATCCAAGTATCCTCTTCTTAGGGAGACAGGGCCACCTGACCGAGCTCACGAAGCAAAACCCCGCAGTACTAAAGGTGCAGGCTGTGTTCTGCTCGGCCTCCAAGCTGGGCTTCTTCTGCCTGCCCCTCCGCTCTCCTGTTGGGCTGCAGTGGCTTCTGGGACCTACCTAACATGCAGAATGTACTGGAAGGAAACCAGCTGACACCTGGACAGAGTCCTCGAGAGTGTCCCCTAGGTTCTTCGTCTCACTGACTACATTTATGTCTGACCCTGGCCTAGAAATGGGACCCTTGGGTGGGTGAGAACTGGAGTGTGCCAGAGACTCCTGAGGTAGGAGGTTTGTGCTAGCTGGTGCTCCTGTGTCTGTGGTGGGACTGGCAACTTCCAGTGCATGGGACATCAGTGCAGAAACTGGGGCCCAACAAGGCGAGGATATGCAGGGCAGGTCCATAGACAGGCTGCTTCATGCTCTGTACATCCAGTCCCTCAGGGAGAAACTGAGTCTGCCGTTGTGGGACAGGTGGAAAGACGTACCGAATGTTTAATGGTGCAAGGAT
Source organism: Pachyuromys duprasi (assembly GCA_028658305.1). Taxonomy (NCBI): domain Eukaryota; kingdom Metazoa; phylum Chordata; class Mammalia; order Rodentia; family Muridae; genus Pachyuromys; species Pachyuromys duprasi. Next base: position 9,062,167 of record CM053765.1, read on the forward strand.
GTGATCATTGGATTTTTAAAAAAAATTATAGCTATACATAAGAATTACAATTTTGACTTCCCCTCTGCCTCTCCTTTTGCTACAGACTGAACCCAGTGCCTGGAGCTTGCTAAGGTGAATAAAAAAGTTTCCAAATCTATGGCAGGGGCAGAAGGAAAGAGGCTGAGTAGTTGAAACCATGAAATATGGTTTATCCAAACAAATCAAGCCTGGCCAGTTTAATCTGAGCAGTGGTGGGAAGGAGCCATGGGGTCTCTCCGTGTGAGGTCTTCCAGCCCCTATTAGACCTTAGAGGGACCATGTCCTGGCCAGTTCTGCGGCCTTCTCTCTGGACATTATTTCATAAGTGTCACGTTACCTCAGTATGTGGTCGCAGGTGACAGAGCAGCAACCTTGGTCTCCCTTCTCACCCAGGTCCTTATACCTAGCAGTGGCCTTCTGGTCGTGGTTGGGCTGTTGTTTCTGCAGTCCCAGTGTGCATGAGGCCAGGGCCTTCTGAGTTTTGAAATCAGACTCTCCTTGGGGGTTGGCTTCTCCCAGAATGCACAGACGCAGACACTGACATCCAAGATGTGGCATGTCTGATGATGGCTTCCCTTTGTCTGGGGACCACTGTCCTTCTTGCAGTTTCTACCTGGCAGGTGCTAGTAAGGGGAGGCCAGACATGGATCATGGTACTCCTTCGGGTCCCTGTATAATAAGACTGAGTGTGTTTTATCATTCCTGTAGAAGGGGTCAGAGGGCTCTGGTCTTCTCTGAAGAGGTTAATGCAAAACTGAAGTTACTGTCTGAGGAAACCGGCAGATAAAATCGGTTCATAAAACTGGACATTAATTATCTCATTTCTTAATAAGGTGATGACTAGCTGATGGGGTGAGGCCTGCCCCAGTGGGTGTGTGTATGTGCCTTTGACTCAGGTTTAATCTGGACTTAGTTAATTCAGACTTGCTTCTGTCACTCTGAATTTCCTTGTGTTTTTATTAACCAGCTCATTTATTCTGTATTTAATCGTAAAAGAAACCATGGATTGATGCCACAGACTTTTATTTTGTGTTTGAGACGGGCTCTCATGTAGCCCAGGTTAGCCTTAAACTTGCCGCCTCCACCTCCTCAGGGCAAGGATTGTATATGTCTATACCCTGCCCCAAATCGGATTCTGGGGTGCTGGGTTTCAAACACAGGGTCTTCTGCACGACAGACAAGCCCTGTATAGACTGAACCATATTCTCCATCCCTGGCGAATTGAGTGACACAGTTGTTCAAAGGTAGTGCCAAGAAATATTTTTTTATTGTGGATAAAATATATGTAAGATGTATAATTTTGGTAGGTGGCCACTGCTTCTGTTGCAGCTGCTCCTGCTGCTGCTAAATCTAGAGTTTGCTAGGGCACGCTCAACCATGAAGCTACAGCCCTAACGTCATTTTTAACTGCTCTTGTGTATGCACTACAGTTGTGCTAAGTACATGGCCACCATGTGGACACCTCCTTCCATCTCTGGAACGATCTCGTCTCAAACAGAGCTCGTTCTCCTATTAAGCAATAAGTCCATCTTTCCTCCTCCAGCTCCTGGAAACCACTTTCTACCTTCTGTTTCTTTGAATGGCACAGCTCCAGGGCCTTCATTTGGGTGGAATGAACTGTACTCTGTGTGTGTGTGTATGTGTGTGTGTGTTTGTGCGCTTACATGCACATGTGTTCCTACTTTACTCTGCCCATCCACCTGATAGCAGGTGTTGGAATTCCTTCCCATTTTAGGATTGGGTACAGTTCCCTTGTGCAGATGGATTGATTACACTTGCTCTTCCATTCCTCTATCAGTGGGCACCTGGGCAGCTTTCATCTTTGCCTGTTGTCAAGGATACAACTGTGACCCTGGGAGTTCACTGGATCACAGATGACTCGTGTTTAATTTGGAGACAATCACCTGGCTTTCCCACAGAGGCTGCCCCGTTTTCTATCCTTGCCCATGTTGCATGAGGCTCCAGGTGCTGGGTTTTAGAACTAAGAAAGCCATTCTTCAGGAAGATGGGAACTGGCTGAAGGGATCTAGTCAGTGCACCCTGGGTGTGATCTGAGGCCAGGCCTCTCTGACTCAGGCTTAGCCCTGCTTTGGGTCATCTGCTTTAACACGTTGTGAGGGTCCCAGTACCCTAACTCCCCTCACAACAACTTCTCAGGTAGCTCAAAAGAGTTGTTAGCTAAACATTTACCCCGCATGAAGATTTAGGGAAGAAACTTGAGCAAATGGGTGATTTTCATTGACTTGGAGACAACCTGTTAGGAGTACTGTGTTGAGGGTGACACATTGCCCTCTCTGAGACTCAGGGATTTCTGTGTCCCTCAGGACCCTCTTATTGGCCTTGCTTCCTGGACTGGAGTGACCTTGCGACCTTTGTAGACTAGTACAATAATTATGAGAATTCTACAAAGATGGCTGCTCAGGGCTGATGCCTTTTACAAGTGTCCCAGGCCTGGTTGTGGCAAATGAACACAAACTGGGTGTTGAGGAAGCCACAGATTCAAAGTCAAGGTGTTGCGACCCCTTTGGAGGTCAAATGACCCTTTCATAGCCGCCCAGGAAAGCTCATATGTTTACATTACAATTCCTAACAGTTTCAAAGCCACGGTTATGAATTAGCAATAAAAATACTCTTGTGGCTGGGGTGGGGGTTCTCCATAACACAAGGAACTGTATTGAAGGGTTGCAGCATTCAGAAGGTTGAGGACCGCTTGTTTAGAAGCTCTGACTAGGGGTCGGAGGGCTTCCTTGCTTCAGGTAACTCCAGGATCTCCTTGGCCTCTGGCCACGTCACCCTCATCCCTGTCTTAGTGGCCACATGGTGCCTGCTGCAATTTGCTGCCTCCTTTTCTAGACAGTGAGCTAAGGGTACACGTAGACCAACCAGGATGGTCTTGCATCACAATCCTTAATTCTATCCTTTTCCAAATAAGGCCGCACACAGCTTCCACTGATTTAAGCATGGCGGCCCCCTGCATGCTTCCTGCTGTTGGACTGTAGGCCACTCCAGGGCAGGCGCCCCAGTTTGGTTCCTTTGGGGAGATCTGGGGCAGCCCTTGGCACTGTGTGCTGTTCCCCTGCTGGACTCCAGAGTGGGTCCCTGACGAGCTGGCCACAGGAATGTCACATTCTCAGCTGCCTGACACCTCTGGCCAGCCCTTCCCAGGCTCTGTGGCTACATCTGGCCCACCGATCCAACTGGTCTCAAGAGCACAGAGGACAGGGGGTAGGGGCTGGTTTGTCCAAAAGCCTATAATGATTATGAGAAAAAATTAACAGAGTTGAATAGAAGCTAAAAATAGCTGGACACACATTTGCCTATAATCTATTTTTTTTTAAGAAAACATAATTATTTTTGTAAACCAGCTCCGAGAAGCCAGGAGTATTTTTAGCCCATGTCTTCTAGGACGCCAGGCATCATCTTAGGAAGAGCATCTCAGAGCCCACCAGAGTGTAGTGATGTCAGCATGTTGAGTGACAGCCCCCAGGGGGCAGGGAGCAGGCTGGTGGCAGCTGGGGACATCCTGGTTGCGCGTGGACGAGTAGCCATGGCGTCAGCCTATTAGTTGCAGGCTCAGATCTGGGCTGGGCGAGGGGGACCTTGTGGCAACACTGGCCCAGCCTGCTATCTCAGCAGACCTGCAGGAGTGACCGGGGCTGAGGGAAAGTGTTCCAAGCCTTCTTGTTGGGAGCCAAACATTGCTTCATGTCATCTCCCCATTTTTCCCATTGCCTCTGCCAGGGTCGTTGGGCCTGGCACAAGTCTTTGTAATGAAAAGCTATGTGTGTATGTCTGTGTGTGTGTGAGTGTGACTGTGAGTGTATACTGTTAAAGGACAACACCTGGTGGGTCCTATACCCCGGTACTGAGTGTCTCTGGTACAGGCATGTGCTGACGTGGCTTAGCTTTGCAGCCTGCTGTGGCCTTGATGTGAACGTGTCTCTGAAGATAGATTCTCCTTCTAGTGCCTGCTGGGGAGTCCACTGTACCTAGGCCAGGACGTCATGGCCAGTTCAGACTGTGACCACCCATGAGTGTGCACAGTGAGACCAAAGGCTTCCAAGTGGATGGTGGGTTCTCACCCTGCTTGTGACAAGCTGTGACTGTGGATGGGTGAATGAGCCTGCTTCCGCCTCTGAAAAGTGGGAATGGTGCCAACTGAACGTCCCAGTCAGCCATGACAGCAGGATATGTGCTTACCGTGGGGGAGGGGGTTTGCTTCAGCGCTCCTCGCTCTGTTCTGTAAGAAGGACAGCGCCATCGATCCCACTTTGCAGACGAGGAAACTGAGGCACGGCGACTTTTAAAAATGTTCCTGTCGAGTCTTCCCCAGTTGCGATGCTCTCTATGCCTCAAGCGGCAGCTGGCCGCATGTCACTGTTACATTTTATTGTTGTTATAATTGTAATTATCATCCCCGAGATCATTACGGCAGCCGTTTCCTGGGTGGAGATATCCTCTGTTGCTGCTCCAGCCGGCCCTGACTTCTAGCCGTGTTCTTCCTCTCTGGGCATCTCGTCTTTCCTCTCCCAGCTTCTTCTGCTGCCACCTCTCTTCCATTTTGGGTTTGTGCGTTCGAGGTCTCAGAGCCTTTCTGCTCTAATTGAGATAATGAGCGCAGTACCCCACCCCCAGAATCTCTGCACTGAAAGTCAAGTGCAAAGTGGCGGTTTTTATCTGTCGACCTCCCCTTTCCTTCTCTCTTAATACGCATCTCTTTAAGAAGGGATTGGCTGGATGCAAACAGCTAATAACCTATGGATTTATGGAGGCAGTGCGAGCTGGCTTTCTAAGCTTGGATACCTGCAGTCAGCGTCCTGTCTCTTTAAGCTGAGGCTCCGACTTGCCGTGGTATTTTACAGTGCCTGGTTTCATTTATGCTGGAGCCAGACTTACTATGTGAGCGTCGTCCGCATGCTGGAATTAGTCTTAAGCTTGCTTCTGTGGCGTTGCCAAATTCCATGTTTGTGTTTTATTTAGAATTCTTTTCACGGCCAGCCGATTCTGTGCCGGCACACACAGGCACTGTTGCGCCCCATGGAGAAAATAAGCAAGCTTGCGTTTTCTTTGGCAGAGGCCGCGGCCACAATAGACTGTGGTCTCTGAAACATTTTTTAAAAGCTATTTTAACCCATAACAGATGCATAAAGTCGGCTCAGGCATGCCAGTTTTCTTAGTTTTAATTAAAAAATAATTACAGTCTAATGGGATGTTAGTGACACATTTGGATGAATGGTCGGTGACATTATCTGCAACTTATAAATTAGTGCCTCTCCCTTGGCTGGGGCGGGGCTGGGGAAGATTTGGGGAGGGACATTTGCATATCTGTTCTTAATTGGGGGTTGGGGCCTGGGAGGGGAGCTTTGTGGGTTAGAGACTTAGGGGCAGGAACAGAGAGAGACCCTGGTCAGTAGCGTTAAGCCCTAGCATGTGTGACACAGGCATCTGGTAGCATTCTTCTAGCATCACCAAATGGGAAACTCACCTGCAGAGTCCTCACATGGGGGGTGGGGTGCCTGGGGTCCTGCAGGGCCACCAGGCTCCTATGATTCCCTCTCTCCTTCAAGATGACAGGAAGCACCAACTAGAACCTGCTGGGAAGGTCCCGTGGGAAGGAAAAGGGGGAATAGAAAATACAACAGCACACTGCCAGATACAGAGGCTGGTGTGTAGCCCATACACCCTAGCTTCAGATTTTATGGAAACCTTGTCACTCACTGGAGTTCCAGAGAAGGGAGGTGGGCTTGAAGTTTGTGGGTTTGGGGGTCTCTGCAGATACCAGCTGGGAGCAGATGGGTCAGGTTGTTGCATTGCCTCTGCCACTGAGGCAGCTAACCTACGGTGACTGACTCCCGAGGCCTGGTTTCTTATGCTCTCTTCGGGATCTGAGATCAGAGTCGAAGGGACCAGTGTCCTGGGCTCAGCCTTTCCTTGGGTGCTGTGCCTGCTCACCCTGCCCTCCTGAGTGGACCGGTCCCAGACTGTCCCAGGGCACAGCTTGTCTGTGATACCCTACCCTTGGAGATCAGAAGATGATGCACCTTAGCTGTGCCCGTGTGCATGATCATGTAGGCTGCCCCTCTGGGGACTGTTCCGGGGACCCCTGTGCTGTGCTTCATTGCTGGGGTTTCTTCCACAGGCACCACCCATTGTGTTCCCAGGCCACTGGGCCCAGCCAGGACCTGCCCACTGACTTAACAACTCGCTCTTCCTTTCAATAACACTCAGCCACACCCCGAGGCTCTTAACAAGGTCTAGGAGGCAAACTCAGGGTCTTTCTTTTTTGCTTTCAGGCGGTGGTGGCGCTTCCTGTTGTTCTGGAGTGTTTCTTAGACAATGTTTTCCTGAGCCCAAATTCCTCCTGAGTAAAATTAAGTTCTTCTATTAAAAACATGAGTCACACCAGCCCAGATGAGAGTAGTTTTGACGTTCCTCGAATTTTTTTTGGAAGGGAAGCATCACATTCATACTAATCCTTGCAATTATACCTCATCGCTGGGTAATCCGCCAGACGCTTGGTAACCTAGCCTTCTGCCATCGACGTACTTGTCTCTGTGCTGTTGCTAACCTGAGTCTCTTCCTCTGTTCTGGGCTCATCAGATTCCCCATGCATGGTCTTAGGCATCTAATTGCCGTAGATGATTAATGTGTGGTTGATAAGGTTCCGTGTCTGGCTGCTCGTGTGAATTCTAAGGAGATGTGAGTCCAGCTCTGTCTCAGAACTAGGGGGTTGTCCCTCTCCCCCTCACCGGGAGGTTTTCTGCTCAGGTTGGGGGTGGGCCCTAGACATCCCTAATGATTGAGAGAGGGACCTAGGCGGAGAGGTGTCGCTGGGGGTGGGTTTGGACCTGCTTCAGGAAACATAGCCAGGCTGGTGAGGAAGTGGAGAGTATTGTGGCCATGGTATCAACTTTTCTGAGCTGTGTGTTTCTCTTACCTCAGGTCCAAGCTCACCCATTGCTACAGGTCGTGAGTGCTAAGAAAGTTTTCACTGGCCCTGGTCTAGCTTGGCATCACCTCTGTCCTTTCCTTGTGTGTCCCCATTACTGCCAATTGTGGCCTGCTCCATCTGCGGAACCTGGGTATTCGTGCCCCCCATGTCTAGGCCAATGTCTGGCTGTAGTGGACAGTTGCTGGGTGCTTCTTCAGTCCAGGTCAAAGAAGAAACCTGGTGTGACAGACAGCCCAGTTCAGATTCAGTCGGGAGCCCTTTTTCTATGGTGTTGGCTGCTTGCTCTAGTCCTGGAACAAGGGCAAGTCGGCACAGCTGAAGAATGCCGGGCCCTGGAAACGCAGCTGTCAACTGAGTCTAAGCTGTGTCTCAGCAGCTTTTGGTGCAACCTTTTAGTTTTGGAGACTGGGGCTGGGGTGATGCCTTTTGCCTTTATTTCTCTTTATTCAGAGAGCTGCTGCAGCTCACCTGCTGCTCATGTGAGCCTCTGGGGAGCAGGAGGTAGGAGGTTCTGGTGAGCGGCACCTCAGGAAGACAAGCCTGGGTGGAGAGGATGAGCATGTGGAAGTCGGTGACTGTGATAGGAAAGGCTTTGGGTTTGGAATGGGATAGAGTGTGGTTTCTGAGTTTGGAATAACACTTCTTTCTGGGATGTGGGGAGCGGGAGTGGGCAGGGGTTCAAGTTCATTTACTTGTATTAAGCTGAAGTTTCCTCTTTTCACGAATAAGAAGAAAAAGCCCGAGAAAGTGATGAGAAACACAGTCTGGAAAGGCAGTTCGTTTACTCATTAAATCTTCCATAAAATAAACAAGGATTTAGAATGAAGGGCCCAGCTGCAGGGTGTTCTGGAGGGAGGGGACAAAGTCGATGTGAGCATCAGAGTGGGAAATGGACCAGCAGGCCAGGAAGATGTGTTTCTACTCCAGAGGCCAGGTATTGGCTCTGGAAGTAAGAACAATGGTCCTGAGTGTCCAGGAGAGGCGTGTGTGCACATACACATGTGTGTAATCATGTGGCTACACTAGCAGTTTACATGTCAACCTCCAACACTGAACATGCATAGATATGCTTTTATGTATATACACATATAAGCAAGCATGTACACATGAGGGCATGTATGGTAACATGCAGGTGCATGGGTGCACGAATGTATTCATGTGCATGAACATGCAGGTTTAGATACATGCATGCAGATGCATTTGTTAACGTGTGTATGCATACATGTAGGTGTAGATGCACATATGTGCTCACATGCAAGTATGCATGTGTGTTTATATGTGCTTCTACACACATGCACAAAGTGTGTTCATGTGCATTCAGATTCAAGTATAGTCTATGTTTTTACATATCTTCATATGTCTTCATGTATAATATGCACATATGTATGTGGGTATGAGGAATGTCTCTGCCCGCCTTTGAGGACCTGCTGGGACCAGCTGCTGTTGTGTTTCGGGGGTGGGGGATCCAAAGCCACAAATGCACAGAATCAGAAAGAAGTGAGTTGTAGAAAAACACCCAAGTGCACAGCCCTGTTCAGTGGAGGTCAGATGCAGGCTCGGGGTGGGTGTCCATGCCCCTTGATGCTCTCATGGTCCTGCCTGGGGCAGATTGGAGTGGGGAGAGCACTAAGAGCATACAAGATGGGCCTTGGCATGACCCATCTTGGCACCTTTATAGCTGGGTGATGTTTCACTTTCATGTTTCCAGCCTCAGTTTCCTTCCCTGCTAGAAGAAGATGATGGTGTTGCACTAGTCTATGTACTCGCAGTGCTCGGGGTAAGGCTGGCACGTGATAGGCTCCAGTGAGGCAGTATGTGATTGACGTTGTTGTGTGTGTGTGACTGACCTCAATGAATGTGGAGTGAAGATGTCTTTTCCATAACAATCTGATGAGTTGGCAGCAACCCCAAACCTGAGGGATGATGGGAAGGCTGGGACCCTGGGCTTGTCTAGGTTTGGAAACACTTTTGTCAGTGACATTCTTATGCTCCACTGGGAAGGCCTGCCTGCCCTCTGTCTCTCCATCCAGCCAGGGTGAGGCCCTCCCTAAGCAGCGTCACAGTTTTGTTAGGGAGGATCCTGGTCATGGCTGACTTGAGGCTGTATGCTTCTCCATCCTCACTGTGAGCTGCTTGGGCTCATTCGGGAGCCTCTTAGACCCGGACAAAGCTGGGCAGGTACTAGCAGGTGGCGGATGGACAGTGAGATCTCGAGATGGTTCTGTGTGAAGATGTGGACAGTAAGCACCTCTGCAGACAGGACAACTAAGAAAGCTGCATGCTTGCCCTGGGAGTTGGGTGGCTAGCCAACCCGCCTTCCTCTGATGGTTTCAGGCATTCTTTTGGAACAGCTCAACAGCCTTTCTGTTTCTACATTCCTGGCCTCATCTCTCTATTTCTCCTGAAAGGAGTAGGGTGCTGTTGCCAGGGGATACATTTGGGCTGGGTATGTATCAGGGCATTGTCAGGGCAGCTCTCTCCTGCACCGTGGCAGACATTACTAGATGATCACTGTCTTTCCTGACCTGGATAACTGAAGATGGCAGGCAAGCAGGCAGTAGTAATTGCTCATACTGGCCAGGAGTTGGAGCCTCACTCCTGTCCTGGCAGGGCTTTCCTGAATGGAAAGGGGCGCATCAGATAATGGCTTCCCCAGTGAGAGCCAGTGGCCTGTGTTAAAGTCAGACCCCCAGTCTTGCACAGAGCACAGTTTCTTGGTTTTGCCTTTAGAGCTCAGAGAAGGGAAGACCCTAACCTGGAGTCCCAGACTTAGAAGCCGAGAGCATGGCGGACCAGCCAGTCCCTCCCTAGGAGTCTCATATTTCACCAGTGTTCAAAGCCAGGGTCCCCTCCAGGTGGCTCTTGCCTGCTTGGGGAGAAGGCCCTGGCTCACTGAGGCTGAGTCTCCCTTGCCTGGGACCAGGCGCCCAGGCATCTGGCTGATATGCTGGTCTGGCATACTGCCTGTTCTTCTCTTAGGGTCCAGCGTGTTCCCGGGTGCTCTGTTGGAACTGCATCCAGGGTAGCGCCTATCCCCAGACTGCGCTGGCCCTGGCTGCGCCTTGTTCTGTCACATGGCCTCTGTGGTCTCTGTGGGTTTCCACCCCAGGGCCATGGCCTGTTCTCCAGTCACCCAAGAATTCTCTGCTGATGTCAGCAGAGCCTGTGTGTCAACAAGGAGTCTTAGGGTCCACTAGGAACGTGAGATGAGAGACACAGCCAGGAGCCTCCTTTACCGCTGGCGGTTCAGTCATTTCCTCTGAATCCTCTCAGGTTCTGATGAGGTGTGGCTACTTCTGTCTTAGAGACAGGCAAACTGAGGCTTAGCAGGCCAAAGCCCTCCCGAGGGAGCCAGCACTGTGATGCCAGTCCTATCCTCTCGGGCCAGGTTTGCCACAGGGCACATCAGAGTTTCTTTCCACTGCCACCGCTGTGGCCCAGCACTGCTTAGAATGCTTTTGTCCTTTTGGGGCTCCTGTCCCCATGTCTGTCCTGGCTGCAGTCCAGCTGCAGCTATGTATGTGACTGTCTATGAGTTCCTCTTCTAAACTGGCCCTGACTGAGGGCCAGGGACCCTGGTCTCTCTGTCTCTGACATCAACATTGTACCTGGCTTATCAAAGGACTGAATTATGCCTGCTGCTGGGTGGGTGCAGGCCTTCAGGCTCCTTGGATAAGATGGAGGATTGTTGAGGCTCCTCAGTGAGGTGTATAGGTTCCAGAGGCCAGCTCGGTCTCTGCTGTCCTGGTACCCCGTGGTGACGGCTTGCATGGATAAGTACATGCTCTGTGCTCGGTATCTCAGATCTGCTATTAAAGCTGTGATGATGCTGAGGGGACCAGGACTCCGGCCTTCCACTCTGTACCCAGGCTACTCTTCCGGCAGAGTTTACAGGTGGGCCTTTAGAATCCCATCAGCTGTTATTGGGTAGATGAGCTCTGCTCTTTGGGGCTCCTGGATAAGTCCAATGCTCTCCAGCAAGCCTCGGCCCTTGCTCCTGATGATTCTCCAAGAGCAAGCAGAATGCTGTCCCCTGGGAAAACACCCCCGGGCAGCACTCAGCCAGTGCACACCCCAGGGCCTACCAGACCACCTTGTATGGGTGCTCTCATTCATACGATGCTTGCTGCAACGTCTCCTGTTCCTAGCTCTCAGAGTAGGCCGGCCTTGGTGTTGAAGGCCAGTGAGGGGCTGGGTGAGGGAGATAGGTCTTGCCCAGAAGTAGCAAAGGCACTGGGGGTGACTACAGTTAGAGCCTAAAGCTCCCCTAACTCTGTGCAGACTTCCTAGTCTAGAAGATTCTGCAAGGTAAAGGAAGGAAGGAATGAGGGGCTCTTGGCTGGGTGAATTTCCACAGTGGGTATGCACAGGTTTGGTATGGGGAAGCCCAGGAGCTGGGGTAGCCACACTGCTCTATTATGTGAACTAGAACTACTTCTGTAATAAAAAAAGATAGAAGTTTCATGCTTTATGAAGCATTACAGTAATGGGAATGGAGTGGGTTCCAAAACAAAACAAAAAGACGTGATAGTGGGAGGGGCATTTGTCGGCTTAGGAGAGGGGGGAAGAAAGGGTGGAGTTGGGAATAGGACTAGAATGTATTATGTATGTATAAAATTATTGAAGTATGCATTAGTTGTTTTAAAAGAGAGGGAGGGAGCTGGAGCTGGGTCAGTGGTTATGAGCACTGCTTGCCCTTAAGGAGGACCCAGGCTCGATTCCCAGTGCCCATATGGCAACTCACAACTGTCTAGAACTCCAGTTCCAGGGGATCCAGCACCCTCTTCTGGACTTCGCTGGAACTGCATCTATGTGGTGCACAGGCAAAACACCCATACATATGAAATACAAGTAAATATTAAAATGGAAATCAGAGCTTGGTGGAGGACAGCTCAGTCAGTAAAATATCCGACCTGAGTTCTATCCTCAGCACCACGTAAATAAATGTCAGGCACGGCAAGCAGATCACTGAGCCCAGTGCTGAACCTGTGCTCTAGTTTCAGTGAGAGGCACCTCAAAACATAGATTGATTGAGTGTTTGAGAAACACACATACATACACATATGCACACACACACAAACACACTCTTACCCTGACAGCAGTTGAGACACATTGTGAAGTGGAGACCTTGGCTCTCTTGTCCTGCATACCGAGCTTCCTTCTGCTTCTATCACAAAGAGCGAGCAAGTCTGGTGGTCAATGAGGCATCCCCAGGTGAATGCCATTGGCTCAGGCATCCCTTTCCTATGCTTCCTCCTCTCTGGTGAAGTACAGGAGGCCCTCACTGCCTTCCCCCAGGACCCTCTGCATGGTACTGCAGTGAACTTCTTTGTGGATAGAGATGAGGACTGGTGTTTCCTTTGCTTCAGTGGAGGCCAACCGTAGGGCGGGGGAGTTGCTGGTTCTGTGTTCTCACTGAGTTCTCGTACTTCTACCTTCCTGCCCTTGCTTGCTGGCTGGAAGTGGTGTGGCCGGGTTAAGCATCGCTTAGAGTTGGTGCCATGCCTCCCAGGGACAGGAGGTAGTCTTGAGTTTGTGCGGCCCACTTAAGAAAGCCAGGCAGGAAAGAGGGCTTTCATGCCGCTGTCCCACTCCCTAGGTGCTATTCCAGTCAGCCTAGTTGTCAGCTGCACTTGACTGACACCACAGATGGGAAAGAAACACAGCCTTTGGGTGGAGCACAGACTTTAAACGTACAGACCTGTCTAACCTCTTGCCATTGCAAAATGACGTTCTCACAGGCAAAGAGCTTTCCTGGGAGTTGCAAAATTGAGGTATAAGAAACACACATACACACTTGTAAATCTCTCTCTCTCCAGGCTTTCTTTATATAGCCCTGGCTGTCCTGGAACTCACTGCATAGGCTAGGCTGTCCTCAGACACAGATCCATCTGCTTCTGACTCCCAAGTGCCCTGCACAAGTCTTATAATATTTTAAGTTCAGAATTCTGTGTTTGGGTTGGAGGCATTCATAACTCACTACCCTTGATTCCATGTTGCCTTACGGCCTTGGGTTGGACGTGCCTGCTAGAAAATGGACATCCCCAGAGGGAAGACAACTCGGTCGGGGTGTCCTAGGAAGCTGGCCATTAGGGTTTGAGATGTTCTAGACACTCTGCTTTGAAGACCTAGCCCAGGATAAAAGCAGCATCATGACTAGCTTCAGAGTTCCCTTGGCCACCATCAAGGTCCTTGGAGGCTTTCTGGATCTCCTGGGACCCACTCTGTTCCTGCTCTGAGAGGAGCAGCTGGGAAGTAGAATATTATCTACCTGCAGAAGTCACATGACCAGACCCATGGGCAGGCCTAGCACACCTGTCCAAGGATGCCCTTGATGAGGGCAGTGCTACAGGCACTGACCACACATAGTGGGCTTCATCCAGGCTCATTCCAGGAAACTGCTTGCCTAATGTGGCCGTAGGTTGCTAGGTTCCTCACGGCTTTGATATTTTGAACGTGGAATGCCGGCAGTCCTTCCTGCCAGTCATCAGGGACCTACTGGACCTCAGTTCTGTCTAAAGTGTTTTTTATTAATATTATTATTATTTTAGGTCTTTGCCTGTATTTCTAAAGTGTTTCTTTAGTTCTCTGTCTGTATATGGCAGAAAAAGAGAAGCTTTTATACCCTTGTCAGTCTGGGCTGCCTGGTACTAGCCCTGGGAGAGGCATTTATTCAGCTGCCTGATCCAAAGATGGACTCAGCAGACCCATCTGTGCACTCAGACAATAATGAATGAGCACTGAATGGGTGAGTGGACTGCTGTGGCAAGGACTTTCCCTGGATCTTACCAGTACCCAGAACAGAGTGGGTGCTTAGGAAATGCTTGCTCAGTGAATGATTCAGCAAAGAGCCCATCATCCCCATCTTGGTCCTTAGAGTTCCAGTGTATACCCTCTCTCTCATTAACCTCATTGACCCAAGCAGTGGATTCTGCAGTCTCCTGTCTAGACCCACATTATCAGCTGCTGGAAGGCTCTGTGGTTCAGGGACATCTCATCCTGGAAGCTTCTCCGGGCTGAGCTCACAGTGTCCTCTAAGGTCACAGAGGACAAGCCTGTGGAGGCAGTGTAGTGGTTCATCGAGATAACGCCTGGCTGGACTCAGCCTCCTACAGTCCTTGGTGTAGTAGGGGATTCTCTCAGAGTGGGGCAAGCATTGGCCAGTGAGGGTGGAGGGGATAGGACAAGAGCTGGCCCTGCATGAAAACAGCTTCTCAACAGCTGCCCCTTCTTCAGAGAGCTTGGATGGGAGACGCCAGCTTGGTAATATGTTAGAGGCTCTGACCTGCCTTCTTCCGTAACCAGAGCCTCTGCCCAACACTTGGAGAGACTTAAGCATGTTCTAAACCTATCTCATTGTCTTCAGCCTTGAGTTACACTTGGTCAGGAGGCCCAATCGCCCTGTGTCCATGAGTGTTGCTGGACTTGGGTTCCAGTAGCTAAGAGGTGACCTCTCCTTTCTCCTCAGGCCTCTTGAGCTACGTGGGCCTGGAAGAGACTGGCCCTTCCCCTCCTGCCTGGTGAGCCCCTGGCCTTCCCCTGAGTGTCCTCTTAGGCTCCTTCCTAGGGTGCAGCTGTTTATATTGGTGTCTTCCCTGCGCAGGCGTGAGCTGTCCTTTTTACACTGATGTATGCTTTGGGAAGATCACTGAATTAGCACCCATCCCTTCTCTGATGGAAACTCCAGCAGGCGGTCAATAGAGAGGGAAGACCACTGTCTCTCCTTGGATGAATTTACCACAGAGGGAAAAATAGTAAGAATTTCCCCCTGACTTCCCTCCTTGATCAAAGGGATCCCAAGGTGGGATGCTTTGTCCCTGTCAGCCAGACCATGGTTGCAATCACCTAGAAGAGAGATTGAAGTAAGGAGGGAAGACCTACCTATAATTTGAGAGCGCTGTCCTGAGGGCTGGGGTTCTGGGATGAATGAAAACAGGGAAAAGGAGCTGAGAGCAACATTCTTCTCAGTTTGGTGGCAGAATGTGATGTCACCATGCTTTTCTATCGTGGCGGACTGTGTTCCTTTGACTGTGAGCCAAAGTAGACAATTATAACTTTACTTCAACGTGCCAGAAATCTCCCAGTATGAGGAAAGAATCTAATATGCAAGGCTAAGCAAGGGGCTCTGGCATGTGTGATTAAGGCTGCCACTTCTCCCTGGCATCTGCCTGGCACAGTGAGCAGAGTGCTGTGCCAAGCAGCAGCCTGGATGTCAGGAGGTCTGCTGAGAGTCAGAGCCCCACATTCCCGGTGACAGAGCACCATGGAGGAGACACCAAGCACAGAGTTCAAGGGAGGAGTGCCTCCTGAGTCCTGCCATCCGCCAGCGATGCTCATTCTTAGGGTGCCTAGGGCAGAAAGCAGAGGGGAGGTCCAGCTGCCCACCAGCAGCATCTGAGGGCCAAACATAGTGCTCTAGAGCAGCAGTTCTCAACCTGTGGGTTGCGGCCCCTTTCGGCTCGCATATCAGACATTTACATTACGATTCATAACAGTAGCAAGATTACAATTATGAAGTGATGAGGAATTAATCTTACAGTTGGGCATCACCACCACATGGGGAGCTGTATTAAAGGGTCGCAGTGTTAGGAAGCCTGAGAAGCACTGCTCTAGGGTAGGAATGCGTTGCTCATTTACCAGGGAACAACCAGCAATTTCCGGCTATGTGACCCTCAGTCTGTCACTTCACCTCTCTGAGCCCTAGAGGTTCCTCATCTCTCAATGGGCAGGAAACGACTCAGATGGACCATGAGATGGAGAACAGCATTGGTACTGGTGCATTGTACAGCTTGTTGCCAGGCTTGAGTCTAGCTATGTGTACCTGGTGAATGGGAGGGGGCTACTTTCAGACCCTCCTCCTCACTTCCAACACTATTTGTGACAGTTCTTTAGTGACTGGCCAGTGTGATCTCCTGCCTTCTTCAGAGCTAGCCTAGTTTTTGCTTTAGGGTAGAAATCCTTGGCCAGAATTGTTTCTTTCCCTGTAGATGTGTTGGCACAGACCCCTGGCTACCTGCCCAGGTGCTAGGTGTTCGTTGACCTTACCTTGGGGAAACCTAGGGTGGCATGTGTTCCTTCTGGCCTGCCTTTCTCCATGTTCTGCCTTCTTCCTGCCTGTTGGAGGTGGCTGAGCCCATGGCCTTGTCTAGCCATGTTCTGTCTAGGAGAGGCCTGGAAGCCTGTGCTTCACCATTAGTTTAGGTCAACAAGTACTGACCCAGTATGCTCTGTGCCAGCCTTGGAGGCCCCAGATTGGAGGTCAGTGGAGTACAGACCTCACCTTCTAAAAGCTCCAAGCAGCTCATTGGCTGCTTCTGATCTGCTCTATAGGGCATATGGCCCTGGGAGTGAGGAGGGGTCTGCAGGTCAGTATTTGGAGCAGATGTGCAGGGGGCTGGGGCTAGGGCTGTGACTTGAAACACAGGGGCAGCTGGCTACCACCTCATTGCCTTGGCTGTCCTGTGCCTAAGTGGAGGCTTCCTCTCCTGTTCTGGGGTTGCAGGCTCAAACCTTCAGAAGCATGGAGAGCAACATATTGTCTACATCTGTGCTTAGACTCTTGGGTACTACTCATGTCCCCTAGCTTGGGTAGTGGGTCCTGTTCATTAGTACTTAGCAGTTGTGGGGGCTGTGGGGCCGAGCAGAGAGGACCACTGGGTCCACTCTTTTGCCTGACTGCCAGGGAATCTGTTGTCTCTTCAGCTCTGACCAGACCTGGCCTTCAGTGGCCGGACCAAAGGCTCTTTTCCCTGCTGCAGACTCTGATCACATCTAGATTTCTGTATACTCTTTTTGATGAGCCCTTGGGGTTCTCACCCACCTGGCTTCTTGTTAATAACAGTGTTGTTTAAAAAAAGAGACAAGAGTCTCTGTCCGTGGTAGAATTCATTGCCTCCGAAGCTGAGGGGTGGAGAAGTCAGGGGGAGCTGTTACACAAGAAATAGACTGTCGTAGCTTGCAATTTGGGGAAACAGAACTGGCAGGGTTTTTTGTCCCCCCTTTCTTTCCTTCTCAGGCACTTTGTATTATTAAGATGCTCTGTCTTATTGGGGATGCTGGATAATTAATCCTGGGGAGAGGTAAAAGCAAAGCAACAAGCATTCGAAGAATATATTTAAATGAAGAAGTTCCTTAGTGTGGACCAGAAAAACTGCTGCGGGCTGGCGGCATGAGGAAGAGAAAGATCTGTCTGTACGTGTGGAAATGTACTTCCCCTTCAGAAAGTGGGGGTTGTGAACACACAAACACACGTGTGTGCATACACAGACAGACAGACACTCAGACACACAGTGCGTGCATGTGCAAGCACACACACACACACACACACACACATGAGCATCAGGCCAGAACCCTGCTAAGTCTTCTCTCTTTTCAGTAGAAAAGAACCAATTATGCCTTGTGGTCGATTTCCAAAAACCACTTTTGATTGTGTGATTCACTCGCACTGGAGAGCGCTCCCATCCGCCCCTCAGACATGAGGAGGGAGAATAAAACCCCACCAGATATCTGGGTGAGACTCTCAGCGTTGAGATTATTGACAGCAATCATGGTTCTGCGGCTGTTGAAACTTCGCCTCTAATTGAACTAGGAAAGGTAAACCCGGATTCAGGGCTCTGCACGCTATAATTGCAATAATTTAATTTAGCTATTTAACCTGTAATTCAGTGGTATTTATTAAGGAGCATGGGAGAAAATGAGGCCATTAGGAGCCAGAGATGAATACATTGAAATGAAAATGAACACTTCTAACTGCCAGTTGACCCTCGGTTTGTAGCAGTTTTTATTAGGCTGGTCACGGTAATTACCAGGACGTGAATCGGGGAGGAAAAGTGAATAATTCAGTAATGAACATTTTTATTCATTATCTCACATTTCCAGGAAGTGGAAAGTATTGGGAAAGTACCCAGCCATGCTCTTTCTGTTTGTTTTTCAAAACACGATTGTTTGTGGACAAAGCATTGTTTTGTGACTTGGGAGCCTGAGCGAGGTGTATAGGCGTGTCACTGGGGCTGGCGTGCCTGTGGAGTGCACCCTGAGAGATGGCGACGTGTCTGGCAGGGACGAGGAGAGGCCACCTCCTCCTGGCCCTGGATGGGCAATGTTTTTCCACAGCAATTCATAGCCCAGTGGGAAAAGTGTCCTAATGTACTGATCCCTGGTAGGGGAGGATGGGATCCTTGGGGCCTTGGGGTGGGTGTCTTGAGCTGTGCATTGGAGCTGGAAGCATGTGACAAGAGCACTCAGTAACATTGTCTTAGGGATGCTACCTCCAGGACACCCGTGAAGACTAACCATAGAGGCACACCAGGACATGCAAACACCTGCGATAATGGGACACCGGAAGGGAGTAGATTCCTGTAGGAAGGGAAGAGAGCAAGCAAGCCTGGGAAGGGCCATTGCACAGCAATTAAAGAAGATGACACCACAGGCATTTCCAGGGATGGGGCAAATGGCACGAGGGACAAGAATGAATTCACACCCTGCGATGTGAGGGTGTAGCTGGTGTAGGACAGACACCAGAGAAACAGTGGCCCCTGGTTCTAACAGAATGTACCCCAGCGTTTACATTCTCTCCTGTACCCTCGTCTGTATCTTTTACATTTCCTTCAAGACAGACTTGACCTTTGAAAAACAGAAAACTCAGTGACCCCCCCTCCAACCCCGGGAGTTTCAGTGACTTTTGCTGATGGGAAAAGAAAGTTCCTGGCTGGGCACCCTGTGCCAGCAGCCTGTGCCAAGCCTGTGGTTTCATTAGCTCTGCCTTGCTCTTCCCAGAAAACCATTCTACCCTTAGATGTAATGGGGATGTGCTCAAGATACTGGTGTCAGCAGTGATTGATCGATTCCCAACACCGCTCCACACCCCTGGGTCCTGGGGGGCATCTTCTGTTTATTGGTGTTATTTCCATCCCCTGCTGGGGCCTCCAATGGGAAGGCAGGAGCTCAGGGCCCCTAGACCCCCATATCCTAGGGTAGGGGATGTGTGGGAGATGATTCTCTGAGGATGGCTCCCTTCACCCCGCTGGTACCCCACCATCTGTTCTCCAGCTGTGGTCACTGACCGCTCAGGCCGATGTAGTAATAATGGTCCTATTTTGGGCATGTGGCGGGGCCTCTCTCCATGTTACCAGGGCAGCCTCACTAGACATGCAGGTGCTCTCCTCCCCTCCCCCCAGCAAGCTCTTCATTTCCTTCCTGAACGCCCCTTGACACCTCCTGACACCCAGAGGGGCTACAGTCTTGCCACATAGAGAAAAAAAATTATTCTCTTTCCAATTTTCAATTTCTCATCTTCGCTCATTTTCTTTATTAGGTGCACTATGGATATTAGAGGGGAAGAAAATGACATTTCTGCCATGAATTCAAAAGCGTGGGACCCTGCTTTGCATAGTAGCTTACGCTGATTGGCAGGAAGGACCGATGGGTCTCTAGCCTCCAGAGTTCCTGACGCTGTGTGTCCTATGCCCAGGAACCCTTTTCTTCCCATGTGCCTGCTCCTTGCTCCTGGTCCTGTGTCCCCAGCCTTCAGTCTAGACAGTGCTTTAAAGTTGGGCCGCGGTGAGCAAAGACTGGATTGTGCACCCAAGGATCCAAGGAGCAGGGAGGCAGAAAGGCAGGTCCAAGGCCTCTGGCTCTGGTTTGGGACCTCAGTTCTTCCAACTGTGAACCAAAAACAAACAAGCAAGCAAGCAAACAAACAAAAAGGGTAAGGAAACTGGCAGTTATGAGAGTACATCCTTGGTATAGAAGAAATACTTGAGTGATGAACTTCCAGCCTAAGCTTCAATGGCATCACAGTTAGTGTGGTGGGATCTCTTCTATGAGGGGTAGAGCCTGAACACCCCCAAAACACCCAGCACGTGTGATACCAAAGCAAGCAGAGGGTGTTGGGTTTCTGGGGTCCCTGAGAAGCATCATAATTTTTCAGAGTTTCAGGTGTATACTCTGACCATCTTTAGGGCTCAGTTTTACTTTGTAGAGTTTTGAGACCTCTTCATGTCTCCCTACTCCCCACCTCACTGGGCACCCACATATGCTCTGCCTAGGCAGGGACTTTCCTGGAGTGCTGCTGTATGCTTCCAGCCACTTTGAGGGTGGCCACTTGTCTGTTGCTATAGCCGGGGAGGCCCGGAATGGTCAGGAAAGGAGGGTGAGGCTGTAGAGCGAGGCTGTTCTAGAAAGACAGTGTCCTGGGCCTATCAACGGCAAGCTCTCTGGGAGCCAGCTTTCAGCGATGGCATTTGGGGAAGACAAGGAGCTGCCGCTGGCAGAACAGGCCCACCCTCTTGGTGTGGATCGGAGGGTAGAGGTGTTTAAACATTGCCCCCTGCCCTGCTTTGTAGGACCCAGAGAAGGTATTTGCAGCCGGTAGCAGTGATGCAAAGAACGAGGCCATCCTCACTCGCCCCTGTAGAGGAACTTGGGAACCTTCCTTCCCCCTGGTTGCCTGGTTACAAGCTCATCTGTCACATGTTCCCAGAGAAGGGGGCTTGGCTGGGGAGATGCGGCAGGCGGTGGGGGGTGCTGGGAGATAGTGTCTGCTGTGGGAATCAATGAATGCCTTCGATCATATCACATCCCATTTATATTACGCCGGACAGCCCCACTGCCCAGCTGCCCTCTCAGAGGCTCAGACCGCTGGGGCTTTTTTGATGCATGAATGAAGACTGGGAAGTGGGCCAGGACTTGGCTCCTGGGCTTCTTCATCATTTATTAGCTTCTAGTTTTAATTGTTTCTCGACTCCTTTCCAGATATTTATCTAGGAGGAATTGTCAGTCCTTGCTGCGTGGCACAGACGTGCAGGGCGGGTGCCGACTGCAGCATTTTAACAGCATCTCGGATGAGTCTGGCAGGAATTGCTTGAGCACCTACTGTGTGCTGTGCAGAGATAGAGTTTCAGGGATGAGTGGGCAGACTCCTGCCCACAGGAGACCGGTTTTCCTGGGGGTGCAGACAAAGGGGTTTGTGTTATGTTTTGAGTGCCTCTGTGGCAGAGGTCCTGAGATGGAGTGACCTGTGTGGCCTCTGAAAGCTCATCTTATGTCTTGGGGTGTTGTGTTTTTAGACTGGAATCCAGAGTGGCTGAGCCCCACATGGGATTGCTAAAAACACTCTGAACTGCTCAGTAAGCCTGAGGAGGGCAGAGTATTGTTGAGGGTGTTGAACAGGGCCAGGGTAGGATGCTGGAAGTGCCTCTGTCCTCCGAGTCCCAGCAACCGTGGGAGACGGAAGTATGATGGAATGCACCCCAGATAAAGTTGGGGTGCCATTTAAGGCCCTTTCCTTTCTCCCTGTGAACTGAACTATATGCCAGAGTGCACACCGTTGGTGCCTGTGGTGGGTTTGCTGAGCAGGACTCATAAGTGTAAGTCAGGGAGCCCAGGCTGGCTCACTCAGCACAGAGAGCATCACCTGGGTTTTCTTCAGGAGACACAGGCCCTTCTTTCACCTCAGTGGAGCAGTACTCTAGGGCCTGAGACCCAGACCCACCACCTTGGAAGCCATTTTGCATTAGATAGTGTCAGTTTTTCTTTCTGTGCCCTCTAGGGAGAGACTCTGAGCCAAGGCCAAGTAGAGTGGGAAAGGCGGGTCTTTCTCCTGCTAGCAGCTCTTCCCCTGCCAGTGGGTTCTAAACAAGCTGCCCTCTTGTGCTCTGGCTCCACCCTATCCCTTGGGAGCCATGGTAAGATGGGATTGGCATGTGAACATGATGAGGTGCCCATCCTCATGTCTGGCTGTTAGCCTCCTTCTTGGGCTATTGCCATGGAAGCTAGTATGTCCCTCTGTTAAAGGCTAGCATTTGGAATATCATCCAGTTCTGGGCCTGACTGCCTCATTCCCTTCTCTAAGACTTGTACCCAGAAACCCTTTGAATCTTTTATCATTATTATTATTTTCTCTCCAAGGCTCTTTTATAGACAAGGAATTTCACAACTGGGGGCAGACTGAGAGAAGTTCGGTGTCTTGCCCAGGTCACTCAGCTGTGGTGTTCTTTGCCTGGCGTACAGGTCACATGGGCTGGGGTTCTAAGAGGCTCAGACGGCAGAACTAGGATGATGACGTGCCACCATCACCAGTCTGTCTTACCAGGCCAGTGCAGGGAAACTAGAGGGTCAAGCCTGCATCTAACCCAAGGCTGAGTATCCATACAGGGAAGACAGATCCCCGGGCATGCAGACTTTGCTTCTGTTCCACCATGTCTGGGAGAACCATCGTGAGCCCCAAATGCATCAGTTCTCACAAACCCCCTATATTTTGGGACTGTGAGATTCCTGGTTTGCTTTGGGGCCATGCTGATGGGCAGAGACCATCCTGCATTCAGTGCATAAAGTTGCATCGACCTGCGTGAGGGCCAGTGAAACAGCTGCATCCGTGGCATAAAGAGAGATTTGGAGTGATGGAAGGAGAGAGAAGCCCACTGGCTTCTTGGACAGTTGGTTCAAGTCCAGTCTGGCTTGGGAGACAGAGAGCCCTTCCTGGAATTTGAAGCCAAGTTATTTAAAAGAAAGTAATAACCAGCAATGAGCATGTGATGCCAACCATTAAGGCCTTTTCCCATGGACTGGCACATCATCTGCTAGCAGTGGGCTCTGAAGATCTATGTGTGCCCCATTGTCCCTTCCACCATGGACACTTGTTCCAATTGTCCCTGGTTTGGCCACAACCATTCACTTTACATATGTGGAAAAGAAGTATTTTTTACAGTGCATAAATGGATTGGGGGAGGTTACCCCTCTGCTGCCGGAATCTGAGTTCCCCAGCTCATTGTGCCAAGCAGTGGTTATTATTTCCCCCAGAATAATGTCCTTTTTTTTTTTTTTTACTTGCTTTTAACATTCTGCCCTTGGCATCTGTTCCAGGCATTGTGGACGAACGAAGACTGTGTTCTGACAATGGGTTAAAGCAAGCTCTTATTGAAAAGCATTCTCTACTTAATTACGTTTCCTTCTTCTGGAAGCTATTTTAATTTTTTTTTTATAATCACATGTTAATTGTGTATTAGCGGGGCCTTTCTGATTAGTTGAAAACATAATGAAACCTTTGTAAACAACACAGAGAGAGAAAGAAAAGGGAATGTGTGAAACAGCCGGTAGTGACGAGCCAGCTCTGAGAGGCCCAAATAGCTACATTTCTTGATGCTGCTGAGGGATGGAGATTGTACCTGCAAGTCCCGCCGCCTTTGATTGGCAGCCCCCAGTTGCTGTGCCAGGTGGGACCAAGAGATCAGTGATAGAGGCGTTTGCTCATGAGTAGTTGTGAGAGAACTTGTAGTGCTGTCTTGTTGGTTTGCATTCACTCATTCATTCATTCACTCACTCACACTTAATCATTCACCCAGTCAATCAGTAATTTACTCACTCTTAATTCTCTTAGTCACTCATTCATTTACTAACAATCACTTATTCAGTCGTTCACTCCTTGGCAGCCTTACCGTGCAGGAGCCGTGTCTGCAGAGCACTGACTGGGTGCTCTCTTCTCACGTGCCTTTCCGGCATCTTCCTTTACATCTTCAATACAGGCATTAGTCACATAATGGCTGAGGGGACTGGAGCTCACTGATTCAAAATCAGCTAAGGAGAGGAAGCTTGAGAGCCAGGTCTGTCCACCCCACGTGAATGGGGACCCTGGCATCTGTCTGAGTAGCACGATGCTATAAGGAGCCAGTGAGGGTGGGCCTGTATGTGCGTGTGTGTCAGGAGGGAGATGAGAGAAAGCGTGTATGCCTGTGGCCAGAAAGTTTACTGGTATTGTTTTGTTTTCCGCTTTTGATGGGAGACTCTTTCTGGACAGAAGGCCTGAGCCTAAGTTTCTGTTGTGGTGAGCTGGCCCCAGAGCTCTGCTCTGTTCCCCATTTAAAGGGCTGGGCTCACGGGCGTTTTGCAGTTCCCAGGCTGTTATTAGGGAAGCGTGGCTGGGGCGCATCAAATGAAAGTGCTACTGTGTGTGCGAGCCAGGTTCACCGTGCGCGCTCCAAGGAAATGCTGCCAAGACAGTCTTATGAACAGGCGCCAAGCAAAACACGCGCGCTCCGTCCAGAGGAGCCAGCTCACTTCTGCAAATAGAGGAAAAATTGACTTTCTGATTTGGAGTGTTTTTACAACTAAGAAGAATCACTTCAGTGATTGTTCTAAAAATAGCCCAGAAGCAGCATACTCTCGAAGGCCCCAGGATCGTGAACGTCCCTTAATTGTGCTTTTTATGTAATCTCTCTAGATCATTTTTTTAATCACTTATGCTTGCGTGGTCATCCCCCCACCTCCCCGTATGTAACAGAAATTCGTGAGTGGTCTACGCAGCAGAAACTGTATTTTTATCTCTTCGACTTCAGGAAGTGTATTTGGGTTTTCATCTCATGCAGCAGCCGCTGCAGCTGAGCTGCCAAATCTAGGGCAGCCTCTGCCGCCCTGCCTCAGTGGTCTCAGCTCCGGAGGGAGGCGTGCCTCACACACAGGCCTGCTTGGTGGCGGGCCGGGCAAGGGTGCTGATGGTGGGACAGGATCTCGGCCTGCTTGTACTTTTCAAGCTGCCATCACCTTTCCAAGGCGTGGAGGCTCGGAGGCCACCATCAGCTCTGAGATTTGTTGCCAAGAGGGAAATGCTGTGGTCTTCTCTGCTCTGTCTCCGTCGCTGTCCCTCCTAACCTTTCCTTCCCGTCTCTCTCCTCCTCGTCCCTGTTTTCACTTTTCTTCTGTAGTCTGTTCTGCTAGGTGTGTGGCCCAGTATCCCAACTTAAAGAGGCCAGCCCAGGACTGCTCACCCTCTGGGTCGCACACTTGGGGCTGGGTCACTCTAATATGTGTGGGAAGAAGGTTCTATGCATCGTCATGGCCTCCCAGACCTTTGCCCAAGAGATGCCAGAAGCTTCCCCTCCATTCCTTCTTGTTGTGACAATCAAAATGTCTCCTGACAAAGGTCCCTACAAGGGTGAGCCTAAGAACTGGTGGTCTAGCCTGTTTCCCAAGAAGAGAACATGGCCCAGGAATGTGAAGACCTGTTTGTTTTGTAGCAAAATGGCAACAGGAGAAAATCTTGGAGACCAAGATTGACTTCCTGTGTCAGATTTTTACCTCCAAAGTTATATTTTAACATGTAAACATGATTGACCCCTGGTTTAAGGGTGACTTTGATGTGCCCCATGTGGGTAGCAGGGGTCCCGGGTGGCAAGCTGGCTGTCACAGGCATCACCTGACAAACTTGTGTGGTCCGTAGGCCAGGCATCTGCAATCAAGCTGGCTTTCTCTACAGGCTCCCTCATTCTGAGCCCCTAAGCTGATTCTGGGAGAATTGTGGGGTTTTTTTGGGGGGGGGTGGGAGGACAAAGTTTCTTTAACCCAGGCCACACTAGAACTTACTATGCAGCCTAGACTAGCCCTCCTGCCTCCCAGGCGCTGGGATTACAGTGACGAGCCACCATGCCTGGCTCCGACAGCCGTATTACTGAGTAGACTCTTGAGGAATTTGCCAGCGACTCTGGAATGTTCTCGGGAACTTGCTTGGTTTTGTCATCTCTCCTTTCTTTCCTGCCTCCTTCCCCACTCTCCTTTTCCTTCTCTACTTCCCTTCTTCTTTGGAGATTCCCCCCTCCCCCCATTCTTAGGAGTCAGACTCAGTCTGCGCCCAGGCAAAGCCTGTTCTAATGACCCATGCTGTAACCATTTCCAAGAATCATGTTCTGTGTCTTTAAATTGATTCATCACTGTGAGGCCGGATAGGGCCAGGTGTCAGGTGTCTTCCTTCCACAGTGGACTCATCTTCAAGAAATCAAGAATTGGGTTGGGGTGGGGGAGGTCAGTGGGTTTTGTGCCCAGCTTCTTTGGAACGCCATGTGACTACACAAGAGTGATTTCCTGGGCCTCGCCAACACTCTGGCTTCCACTGGCTGCTCAGCCAGCTGGCCAGCCAGCCAGCCCGAGGCTCTGCAGACGTGTGGAATCCGCAGGATCCCACCTCCTGGGGGCTGAGCTTTATGGTTTCCGGTTCTCTGATACAGCGTCCAGGTCCAGGGATCTTCTGGCCTCAGACCCTACAGTTCTAGGCTGTGGTTCCTCCACCTTACCCCTTCCAACCTCCTCCTGGGTTGTCACTGGGCCAACCCTCCTGGCTGCTCATGCACACTACCCCCTGTCCTAGGGTGGTGGGCAGGATGCTGGGAAGACCAGTTGGCACAGCTGGTGTGGGTCACAGGTCATAGATCCTGGGCTACCCAGCCACCATGGTGGCGGTGTTGGCGTCCATCCGGGTCTTCTGATTTTCTCATTGCTCATCTGGGCACCCGGAAACTCAGTGCTGTAGGGCTGGCTGGTGAGGATGACCACAGCCCGGCTGCCGGCAGAGGGCTGGAGGAAGCTTGGCACGGCGGCAGAGGGAAAGCTGTGCAGAAGAGCCGCAGGTTTTTCATATGGAAATGTGAAATAATGGGGTGATTAAATAGAGCTGTATATTAAAGTACATCTGACATCAGAATTACCATAATGTGCTGTAGCCTTAGGCTGAGTACTTTATTTGCCATCTGCGTCGGCCCAAAATCCCCCGGGGAAGCGCTAAAATATTCTGAATAAACTCGGCTCCAGTTCTTATTGAGAGTAAAATACCATTTGTGGCACGTCGTATTGATTCGTCTTAATTGTGGTGCAAAAAAAGAGCAGTCACTGGCTGATGACTTTTGTGCTCGGTGACAAGCTGGCTGGAGTTACGCTTACACGGTAGCTGGTTAACCTGGGTAGCTGGCGGCCGGGACCAGGTGGGCACCTGGGCTGCAGCAAAGAGCTACAACACCGTCTCTGTCCCTGCCCCAGGCTGTGGGCACAGCTGGGGCTCTCTGCCAAACTGCTCCTGGGGGAAGGGAATATGGAGGGGGGGGAGGTAGAGGAAATTCATGCTGTCCTCCTCTGCAGCCCCCATCCGTGTCTCCCCCCCCCCCCCCCAGCCTGTCACCTCCTCAGCCACACAGCAGCACTGACACCAGCTCCGTGGACAGGAGCCGCCTACTGCCTCAGCTTCCATCTGGGGTTATAGAGACATGCCGCATACCGCATACCGAAGGAAACAGAACTGAAGGGGGGTAGGACACCTACCCCAGCAAAGCCAAGCGTAGCTGGTCCCTGCTTAGTGGCTGTGGAATGCGGTGTGTGAATCAGCCCTTGGGAGGGGAGCGGGGGTGGGAGCGGGGCTGGCAGTGCTCGAAAAATGCATTAAAGATAAAAGAGTCGTCAGGGGGTAAGCACTCTGATCCGCACGGTGTGCCCCCCCATTCGTAAGGTCCAGTTTTTACCCTATAATTGCCTATCATTATACACAATTTAAATATTCAAACAGTCTCCACAAACCCTGGGCTAGCATGTTTTTATTACAAATTCAGAACAAGGGAATAACCTTTAACTTCAGAGACAAATGAGACAAATTTACAAGTGCATATCTGCTGTTTTCTTGCGCTTTATCAATCCCCGTGGACCGGAACACTTTCGCTATAACACCACTCAGAACAATATACATATATTACGACTTGTTTGTAGTGTGTCGGTAATGAGTCCCCTCTGCATTAGCTAACCTATATAACTCGGCGTAGAGGCTCTCCATAACGTCAATTATCTCCTCAGAGCTAAACGTACACTCCATTAAAAGCAGATTTACTGCCCTGGCCATACTTCTTGGGGTAGAAAGTGGAGATTTTTGAGGATTTAAGGAAAGGAAGGAAGGATGCAGTTTCTTTCCTGCAAAGGAAGTCACGGTACAAGAGACAGACCTGTGTCACCTAGAAGGGAAGGAACCTGGCTGGGGTGAGACTCAGTTGCCATGTGAGAGCTCAAGGTACATAGGTGGGTACCCACACACCTGTGGAGGCTCCTCGCCTTTCCTATTAGTCTCCTAAAATCACTGCATTTTAGCCATTAAGCGATAAGAATGGTTTGCTTGTTTCTGACAAATTCTCTCTGTGCAATCCCTGCTCCAGAGCTCTGGAGAAACCCACTCTGGGCTGGGGTGGTGTGGAGTGACACAGTCACTCAGGTGAATTTGTCCATCAGCACCTCAGATCTCTCAGGCAGAGCCTGGGGAGACGGCAGAGTGGTGAAGCTCTTGCTGGGAAGCCTGAGGACCGGCCTTCGATCCGTAGAACCCATGCAAAAAACCCCATCTTAAAACAAAACAAATCCAAGATGAATGGCTCCCGAGCAATAGCATCCTAGGTTGTCCTCCAGCCTGTGAGCACACACAGACCAGCTCTCCCCTACATACTTGCAGGTGCTTATACAAGAACACTCGAGCACATATCCACACACATAAAGAGAAACCCACTGAAGAAGTATGGGTGTGGTTCAGAGAGGCCTCCAACGTGCACATTTCAAGGGATCTGACTACACAGAAGAATGAGGTTATTTCCCTGTGAACTTGAAGATTTCGTGGGAGGGCCGGGCTCTGCGGGCGACCGTCTATACTTGCTGATCACCGGTGCCTTTTGCATCCTGTCCTCTCCACTCTTCATGTCTCTGACAAATACCCCGGTTTTCACCCTGCTCCGATCAGACTCTCGGTCAGCTATTTCTTTGTTTTGGAGCTGGGTGGCTGTTGCTCTGACCCTGCACACCTGGTCTGACCACAAAATTGAACGGTTGAAATAAAGACTGTTTTGGGACATGTGGGGTGCGTGGTGCCTGCAGCCGAGACCACCCCTGGTCCTGAAGGTGTGGATTCACGGTTCTCAGCTACCAAATGAGAGGTTTGCTGTGATAACCGTCATGCTTGAGAGACTGAGAGCCACCTCCTACATTAGACGTCTTCACAGATTGGTTTGAAGTTTCGTTTTTGTTGTAGCTTCAACATTTGGGAAGGTGGAGGGGGCATTCAGTTGGAAACTGTCTAAGGGCGTCACCTGCATTCTTTGCTGTAGTGAGATTGAGCTGGACAACAAAAGCTCTTGTCTCTAATAGGCCTTGAGTATGGACTTGGAAAAAATTATTTTTCTTTGATTTTTATTTATCCAACTAAGTTACTTTTTCTCCCCACACATTTTCAGTCCCTCCTCAGATAGGCTCTAAACACTTCCTAGGGTTCTGTCTTCCGTGTTTCCCTCTTTGCATTGAGGGGCTCATCCCCACTTCTGTGACTTGTTTTCCTCTGTTAGCTTGTCCTTTCTCTCTCTTCTAAAGTCAGCATTAGTGTGCTCGCAGAGGGTCTTCCCCAGGGCTCCCAAGTGGCCAGTACTCACCCTCCTTTAAAGGCCACTGGCTTGAACAAACCCTTGCTAGAAATCCCATAATCACCAGTGCCTTGCTGGACTGCAGGCTCCATGAAAGCAGTCCTTCATGTCCTGATGCTCAGTGGTCCTGCTCTCAGTGCTTTCCCTGTCTGTGGAGAATAGGGAGAAGGAGGTGACAACATGAAGATGAAGGGGCCTGGGGAGGTGCTGGCCCCCTTTGCATAAAGGTACAGTTTCTGGATTTCCAGACATGGTGTGACCCCGGAGACAAAACTCCTGGGAACATTCAGCATTTAGTTTAGTTAGGGAGGCTGAGTGCGTGGGTGAAGCCAGCCCTCTATCCAAGGCAAAACTAGATTCTGGTCCATGGCTGTGGCATCACCTCTTCTGCGACAGGCCTAGCTGTGTCCTTTATCATGGCTGCCTGTCCTGCACCTAGGAGTGCTCTCAGAGTCTCTCTTGCCTGTCAGTCGTCTCCCCTGACCTCTACACCTCTGGTTCCTTCATGTCTGACTTGAATATCACCTCCAGCCCCAGCTCCAAGCTTTCTGCTTCTTCCCTTGGTACTTCTGAATCCACTCATAGCTTTGGGACTAATGCTTAACTGGCCACCATGCCCCATACCCCAACCTGTGGCCTCCTGGAGGGGAGGGAAGCGAGACTCACTGACATTTCCAGTAAGGCTTAGCTGTTGGGGGACTGTGTGGCAGTTGGTTTGCCGCTGTGGTGAAGGTGATAGGTACAGAGCTTTTTCTCCCAGGGTGAGTTAACACCTGGTTGGTGAAGCCACATGGTCATCTGTGTTACACTGATCCCACATGGGGAGGGGAGAGAATAAGATTTTCTCAATGTCACACCTTCTTCCCCCATCACAGGGGCAAGTCCAATGACTGTTGCCTGGTCTGGGTCACCTTCAGGGCCAGTGACAGTACAGTTGGCACTTCTTTTGTGGCAGGGGTAGCTAGCTGTGAGTAAAGACACAGAGTGAGTCCAGGTCGGACAAATCTGAGTACGATTCCCAGCTTTTCCAGGTAACGAGCTGTGGGAATTGGGCGGGGGGGGGGGCTGTGAGGAGATTTGATTTCCTTTTCCTAAGGAGTTTCAATCAAAACTCTTCTTCATATGGTTCAGAGGTAACAAGGCCAAGGTCAAAGAATGATGATCCAGCATGGTACCCACCATAAGGTGGGCCTGACAACGTGTGGCAACATGGGTGGGGAGCAGAACACAGGTATTCTGTGACACGTGGTGATGACACTTTCTGTGGCACCATCCTTGGGAAAATATATAGGTGAACATGGTGACATGACATATGAAGGGTGTGCATTTCCTGTCCTGTGTCACCTGCTGTGTTCCCAGGAAGTACAGGATAGGGAACCCCATCTTGGGCAGTTTACCTTGAGCCTCCTTGATGTCCAGCAACCTGACCGCACTGTCAGGTCTGACAAAGGAATCACAGGCTATAGCAAACGATGGCAGGGCCACAGGGAACAGACATCAAAGCACACCTATGAGACTCACCACCATGGGGACTGCAGCTTCAACACTCGGCAAGATAAGCTTGGAACCCAGCCAAAAGATGGAGTCTGAATAGATAGTCCAAGGCCAGTCATGCACCTACACTGCCTTTGTTTTCTTCTGTACATTGTCACGGTGTGCAGTTCTGGGGATGTAAGACAGAAGCCGGTATAATGCAGGTTCTAATCTTCAGTGCAGCCATGCCCTTGGATCTTCAGTCAGTACCCTACATTTTTTCTCAGCATCACTCATACAACCCCAGGTTTGTGTGTGTGTGGTTGAGTGGGGTGGGGCATAGAACTGCATGTGTTAGAGGCCAGGGGACAGCCTCAGATGGGATCCACTTGTCAAAACTTTCTTGAGGAGCCTAGAAATGGCCAAGCAGGCTGGTCTCACTGGCAAAAGGGCTTCTGGGATCTCAGCACTGAGATTGCTAATGGGTGTCATCGGGCCTGGATCTTTTTTTTTTTTTTTTTTTTTTTTGGTAACATGAGTTCTGGAAATTGAACTCTGATCTTTTGAGGCAAGTACTGAGCTGACTGGGCTGTCTCCCCAGTTCCATCGCTCACGCTTTCCACTTAAATACTCCAGCTCCCCTGGACTGTGAGCTGTGTGTATCCAGCTGCCAGAGAAGTATCAAGCGCATACGGGGTATCCAGCCAGTGAGCTAAGGTTCAGGCCATTGTTCTCAGCCGACGTAAAGAACTTACAGGTTCACTGAGTCCTGTCTGTTCTGGTTCCCACTGCGTGAGCTCTCGTGTGCTGGGGACCAACAGACAGCGAAAGAAGCCCAAGCTCCCTGTATTTGCTCAAGGCTCTCTGATGCACGGACCCCAGAGAGAACTGCAAGGTTTGCAGGGAGAGCAGATGGGTAGATGGGTATGTCTGTTAGATTGAGGCCAGCTGAGTGTGTCACCAAGTGTCAACCGTCATGCATAGCCCCACGGCCACTGTCACAGCCTTGTGTGGCCCACTTGCGGATCTACTCTGTTCTCATAAGCTAATAGGCATCAAATCACTTACCACAATTCTAGCCCAAAGCAACACATCTTGACTTTTTTGTTGTTGTTGTTCACATGTAAGCTGAGGTGGAAGGTACAGCACCAAGGTATGCATGCCCACCTCCATCCTAAGCCCCCGAGCCTCAAACACTTCTCATCTTAACAGCGTGCCCCACAGACCCTGCCACTTGCCAGCTGTGGGACATCAGGCAGATCCCCTCATCTCTTCCGGTCCTCAGTGTCCTCATCTGTAAAATGGCAATGAGAGCAGGTTGCACTTCCGGAGCTGTGGGGGTGTTGCATGAAGTCTCTAGAGTACTTGGCTCATTCCTGCTCACAGTGTAGATTTCCTCCTGTCTGCTGGTGCCTCTGTCATTCCTCAGCTCTGCTTTCTGTCTCCCAGGGCTGAGGTCTGATGGGGTGAATTGGGAACCAGCAGGTTGCTTATGGATTCGTAGATGACTAGTTGACTTTTTTCTCTCTGACATCATGAAAAACTTTGGGGGTGGTGCTGGGAGATTTGGAGGTTGGACCCAGGGCTTCATGTATGTTAGGCAAGTGCTTTATCAGTGGAACATTAGAATACACCTCCAGCCCAGGGAGCAGTTTTTATTTTATTTTAAAATCTATTTATTTTATTTTCTGTGTATCGGTGTTTTTCCTGCCTGTATGTCTGTGCAGCAAATGCAAGGAGGCATCAGATCTCCTGGAACTGGAGTTACAGACAGTTGTGAGCTGCCATGTGGGTGCTGGGAATTGAACCAGGGTCCTATGAAAGAGCAATCAGTGTTCTTAGCCACTGAGTCATCTCTCCAGCCCCATGGTGGGGGAGCAGTTTTTAAATGAACACAAGATCTAAAAAGAACTCTTAGCAGTTGTAGGTGTGTGTGTGTGTAGGTGTGTGTGTGTGTGTGTGTGTGTGTGTGTGTATGAAGGGTTGAGGCAGAACCAGCCTTCTGTGAGATACCCAGAGGTACCAATTCCTGTCAAGGCTCAACCATCTCAGCGTCATGTGGTCCCATCCCTGTGCCCTCCAAGCAGCGTATACTACTCAGTATGCTCTCCGGCTCTGTAAAATGACTCCCTTGCTCCACCCCTAGGGTGAAGGTCTGTGGTAGACCTAACAGGAGACTGTCCAAGGCCAGTTGGCGCCCTTCCCTGAGAGAACACTGTCATTGTGAAACTGCCCTCTCCTCATGCAGAAAGGGCGACAGACCCTATGGTTGCCAGGTGTTGTGTCCAGGGAGGCCCCTGGGGTCCTGTACAGGGCTTGGGAGGATGGTGAGGGTGCAGCCCTGCCACTTCCTTGACTGGGTGACTTTGACTCTCTAAATTGCATGTCCTCGTGATCATGGTCTTCGCCTGGCTTCCCTCAGAGGCTCTGGTGAACAAGGCTGACATGAGCTGAGGCAGCGAAATCGCCAAGCGAGCTGTGCAGGCTTTGTGGTTTCCCGAGGAGCCCAGGAGGCCTGGACCAGTTCCCCTGATTGGACAGAAGTGACCTTCAACATTTGCCATTTTTGAGGCAAGCTACATTATGATTCGTCCACACCTTAAACCAAAGAGCATCTGTATACCACCTATAGCCATGTGCAAGGATGGGCGACAAACCCCACAATGTGTAATGCCTACTTCCATGCCACACGTGTACAGCACTGAGCAGCTTACCAAGGCGGGACCTCACAGGGCTATTTCTTCTGTTTTGGTGACTAGGTATCAAGGCTCAGAAAGGTTACTGAAATCACTTGTTTGACTGCGCCTTCTAGTGAACCAGGCCAGAGGGTTTGGTGATGCCCCGATATGTGTGTGTTTCTTGTCAGAGAAGATCTGGGGTAGGAGTCCACATTTGAAAATGCTGAGAACATTGGTAGCTGCTCAAACAAAGAGGGCTCAGTGTGTGCTCCAAAGATCTATGAAAATAAGGACAGAGGAAGCAAGGGACGGCACGGCGGGGGCCTGGGTTCCGAACTGCCCAGTGTGATTTAGTGAGACAAATGCAGCTGACATTGCTAGGTCTGCAGGCCAGGACTGAGGCTTCTGAAGTAATCTGGATCCAGCACTTGGGATCTTTAGCAGCATCCGCAGCCATAGCAGCAACAACAGTGTGAGACCAGTGGATCCTGCCCCAGCCACCTCCTATTGCAGGACATCCACCGGAGCACCTGTGTGCAGGTAGCTGTGAGTTTGAGGAGGAGGTGGCAGTGAGGAAAAGTTTGGGATGAACTGAGGCCAGCCCTGAGTCAGAAGCAACCTGCTGTCTGAGGCTCTTTTGCCACGTCTAAAAGCGGCCATCTGTGTCTGTGCTGTGTCTATAAAATCCTCATTCAATTCTTGAATAGAAAGATGTTCCAAGTGGCTCGTCAAAGACTCTTTGACATTGTTCGGTTCTTAAAAGTGAGCACCCCCATGCTCGGGGCTATTTGCAGGCAAGAGACAGCCATGAGGTCATCATATGGAAATGATCATTTTATTTTAAAAAAGAAGGGGTTGGCTAGGGAGAGAGTTATCTAAGGAGAGCTTCAAGCATTGGGAGATTTATTTTCCCCTGTCAGGTACTAGGATGGCTGCTTCCTGTAGTGAGTGAATCCTGGAGTTCTATAGAGGGACATTTAGGCACTGTGGTAAAGATAGCTCTGACTCTGAGGTGACAAGTGGCCCTGAAATCTGACTTGACGAATAATCAGCCCTTGTTCTCCTCACAGTTAACTACGGAGGTGGCATCTTAAGAAACATCTGAGTTCTAGAACATGCAGCCATGGGCTTCCTTGTCACTGCTTTTTAAAATTGCTATTATTAATTTAATCAGTTATTTTGGCTACCTAGTTACCTAGTTTGCTTTAGACTTCTGTATTTGTTGGGTAGCCACATTACTTGCTCGATAACCATAGAACAGTTTAGAAAAATGTGTGGCCACCAGATAAAGAGACAGGAAGTGCTTCAGAGCTACTCAAGGAAATGGAGATCCTGAGACAAGATGGCCCTCTGCTTAAGAACAAGCAAGACATCAGCAGCCTAGCACCATAAATCCATTACTCAGAGTGGCTGGGCCCCGGCGAAGGGTACAGAACATCCATTAATTTTATATGTGACCTCCTAGGACATGCTGCTTCATTTTTGTTAGTAGCTGAAATAGCTCTAGTGTCCTCCTACACATATACACACATGCAAACACACCTGTATACATGAACACGCCTGAAGAGGACTTGTATTTACCTTATGACATGTGTGTACATGCACACACACACACACACACACACACACACACACACACACACACAATGAGGAGGAGTCTAAATCTGCCTTCCAGCCAGCTCTTCAGGAGCTGTCTGGGGCAAGGCACCCTGTCCCCCAGGCACATTAGCTAATAACCTGAGGAAAGGGGTAGGGATCGGGGTGGGGGGCAGCTTCTCTGTTAGCTTCAGGCTCTGATCATGGGCATCGTGGCTACCCAGGCCTTGTGAAACCAGGCTAAGACAGAAGAGCCCCTTTAGGGGTCCTGTGCTGAGTACAGACCAGTCCAGACAGGCTGAGACCCCTAAAGCAAGCAATAGCTGCTGTTCTGGGCTGCTCAGTTGGTTGGTTGGTTTTTGTTTTGTTTCGCTGGAGGGTCTGGTATGGAAGATTGTACCAAGGGCCTCACATATGCTGGGTAAGCACTCTACCATTGAGCTGTACCCTCAGTTCTGTGACAGTTTAAAAGATGGAATGAGGTCTGGAGAGATGGCCTTCTGTAAAGACATGCCAGGCAGGTTTGAGTACCAGAGTTCAATCCCTAGAAAACACATAAACCCCAAGGAGCGGTGTCATTTCCTTATATCATCAGTGCTAGAGTTGGGAGTGGGAAGATTATCTTCAGGGCACACCAGCCAGCCAGTCTAGCCTGTCTGTGAGCCCCAGGTCCCAGTGACAGACCCTGTCTCAAGAAAGATAAGATGATGCTCAATAAGGAATTATACCTGGGATTGTCCCCTAGCGTCCACACACATGTACACACACACACACACACACACAGGCACACCTGCATACATGAACATGCATGTACAGTGGAACTTTCATAGTCCTTTTATTTCTGTCCTCTCTGCTTTACTGCCTTCCTCACCGAACCCACAGATGGCAGTCTCGGGGGATAGTGGGATAACTTCTGGCTTGCAGAAGCATGTTTCGGATTCCAGTTGCTGCTTGTCCTGGGCCTGCTGGTGCAGTGTTCCAAGGGAATCTCAATGCTGCCTCACAACAGTGCTTTTCTGTGGGCTCTGGCCCGCTGGCAAACCTAACTTAGAAAGGCGCACATTGGAAACTGAGGCCGAGGTGGCCTTCAGAACACATACACTGTGAGAGGTGCAGCCTCCTAGGAAGTGTCACTAACTGGTGGGAAGCGAAGATGCCGTCTGCCCAGGATCATAGAAGTGCCAGGTTAGGCTGGTAGCACAGCAAAGATGGCGGCTTGTCAGGTCCAGTCCCACAGCCTCATCTGCTGTGGGGTATGGTAACAATGTTCATGTTCGGCTTTGCCGGGGAGTTTGAAGCTACTGACTTAGTGTCAGCATTAATAGCTTTTTGATACAGGCACGTTTAAACGGGGGGGAGGGGCTTTTCAAGACTGAGGTTGTCATGCCCTGTGCCAGGGCTGGAATAAGAGGCCTGTTCCGAGACGCTACATGTAATGATGGCAGACAGGCCTGTCTTGATCCTTAAAAGCATTAGGAAGGTTCTGGCAGGCAGAGTGTGGCCTCACGTCAAGGTCAATGGCTCCAGACAAGAGGTTCAGCCTCCATCTTGCAACTGCTGTGATGACTGACAAGTGTGTGGTGTTTTGGCTCAGGGCCACTCATGTCCACTACTATTTGTTACTGATGTCACCCAAGCCAGTTGTAGCAAATCAACACATGTGGCTGTTCATCCTGACTGCTGTCACATTTGGAGACTGCCTTTCATTCCTTTGTCTTTTGGCAGAAGACCTCAAACTACCCTTTCAGGCTAGAGTCCCACTCCCCACCCCTATCCTGCCTGAGGGTTGTGGAACTGATTTCCACACTCTGTGTGTGTGTGTGTGTGTGTGTGTGGCCATAGGTGAGGGTGGCTGACACAGAGCAGCAGGCTTTTGCGCTGTGTTAGTCTTGCTTCATCTTTTTGGGATTTCTATTAGACAGGATTTTCTGCACAGATGCTGGCCCGTGAAACAGGAATTTCCTGTGGCTAAAATCTCCAGTGTAGGCAAGGTATCGCAGTGCTAGCTGGATGTCTGTCTCTGGCATTGCTGGGAACTGAACTTAAGTCCTCTTTAAGTTTGCCAAGCAATGGAGTTAGTAGTTCCCGATGTGGTGGATTTTTTTTTTTTTAATCCCAGAGGAAACATTTGATGACGTGTCTACTTTTCTGTCCCGCACCACTGGAAGGTGGGAATATTGGCATCTGCTATTCGGAGTCCCTACACCCCCTTCTCAGCCCAGCAATGAATTATGAGGGTGGGGTCTACACATCAACAGTGACTGAGTTAAATCCTGGTGTAGATGGTGTGGGGGTGAGGTTTGGAGTTTGTCACCCTGGCTGTCTGTTACATAATGTAGCCATTGTCACTCTCTCCCTTCTGGTCCCCAAAATGATGAAAACAAGACCGCTTTTAGGGAAGCAGCACTGGGCCTATAAAATGCGCGCTGCTCCAGGGGCACCGAGGCCTGCTCATAGATCTTGGTGTCTACTGCCATTCGGGGATTCTGTGAGGCCTGGCCACTCTTAGGCTGTAAAAGCGACTCCCTGGAGTCCTGGAGCCTCCCCATAGATCCTATTGTTCCCTGCCATCTGGGTGGTCGGGTGAGGCCTGTCTGCCCCCTCGGCTTGCACAAGTGACTCCAAGGATTCCCTGAGCCTCTCATAGTTTTGTCATCTCTGCCGTCCGGGTGGAGGCAGTGAGGCCTGTCCACCCCAGTGGCCGAGCTAGCTTCGCCAAAATTGCTCACGCTCCGCCTTTCTTCTTCATGTTTCCCCAGGTAAAGATGAGCCTTCCAGCTACATTTGCACAACATGCAAGCAGCCCTTCAACAGCGCCTGGTTCCTGCTGCAGCATGCACAGAACACGCACGGCTTCCGCATCTACCTGGAGCCCGGGCCAGCCAGCACCTCGCTCACGCCCAGGCTCACCATCCCGCCGCCGCTTGGGCCGGAGGCCGTGGCCCAGTCCCCACTCATGAATTTCCTGGGGGACAGCAATCCATTCAACCTGCTGCGCATGACGGGCCCCATCCTGCGGGACCACCCAGGCTTCGGCGAGGGCCGCCTGCCGGGGACGCCACCGCTCTTCAGCCCACCTCCACGCCATCACCTGGACCCACACCGCCTCAGTGCAGAGGAGATGGGGCTAGTGGCCCAGCACCCCAGTGCCTTCGACCGAGTCATGCGCCTAAACCCCATGGCCATAGACTCTCCCGCCATGGACTTCTCACGGCGGCTGCGAGAACTGGCGGGCAACAGCTCCACGCCGCCGCCCGTATCCCCAGGCCGTGGCAACCCTATGCACCGGCTGCTGAACCCTTTCCAGCCCAGCCCCAAGTCCCCATTCCTCAGCACGCCACCGCTGCCACCCATGCCCGCGGGCACGCCGCCACCGCAGCCACCTGCCAAGAGCAAGTCCTGTGAGTTCTGCGGCAAAACCTTCAAATTCCAGAGCAATCTCATCGTGCACCGGCGCAGCCACACGGGCGAGAAACCCTACAAGTGCCAGCTGTGTGACCACGCGTGCTCGCAGGCGAGCAAGCTCAAGCGCCACATGAAGACGCACATGCACAAGGCGGGCTCGCTGGCCGGCCGCTCAGACGACGGGCTGTCGGCCGCCAGCTCCCCCGAGCCGGGGACCAGCGAGCTGCCCGGCGACCTTAAAGCTGCCGACGGCGACTTCCGCCACCACGAGAGTGACCCATCACTGGGCCCGGAGCCCGAGGACGACGAGGACGAGGAGGAGGAAGAGGAGGAGCTGCTGCTGGAGAACGAGAGCCGGCCCGAGTCGAGCTTCAGCATGGACTCGGAGCTGGGCCGAGGCCGTGAGAACGGGGGCGGCGTGCCGCCGGGTGTGGCAGGCGCTGGGGCCACGGCCGCAGCGCTGGCGGATGAGAAGGCGCTGGCCCTGGGCAAAGTGATGGAGGATGCAGGGCTGGGCGCGCTGCCGCAGTACGGGGAGAAGCGCGGCGCCTTCCTCAAGCGTGCTGGCGACACGGGCGACGCGGGAGCTGGCGGCTGCGGGGACACGGGTGCCCCTGGCGCGGTGAACGGGCGAGGTGGGGCCTTCGCCCCAGGCGCAGAGCCCTTCCCTGCACTCTTCCCACGGAAGCCCGCGCCGCTGCCCAGCCCAGGGCTCGGTGGGCCCGCGCTGCACGCGGCCAAGCGCATCAAGGTGGAGAAGGACCTGGAACTGCCCCCTGCTGCCCTCATCCCCTCCGAGAACGTGTACTCGCAGTGGCTCGTGGGTTACGCAGCGTCGCGCCACTTCATGAAGGACCCTTTCCTGGGCTTCACGGACGCGCGCCAGTCCCCCTTCGCCACGTCGTCGGAGCACTCCTCGGAGAACGGCAGCCTGCGCTTCTCCACGCCACCCGGGGACCTGCTGGACGGCGGGCTGTCGGGCCGCAGCGGCACGGCCAGCGGGGGCAGCACGCCTCACCTGGGGGGCCCGGGGCCCGGACGGCCGAGCTCCAAGGAGGGCCGCCGCAGCGACACGTGCGAGTACTGCGGCAAGGTCTTCAAGAACTGCAGCAACCTGACGGTGCACCGCAGGAGCCACACCGGAGAGCGGCCTTACAAGTGCGAGCTGTGCAACTACGCGTGCGCGCAGAGCAGCAAGCTCACGCGCCACATGAAGACGCACGGGCAGATCGGCAAGGAGGTGTACCGTTGCGACATCTGCCAGATGCCCTTCAGCGTCTACAGCACCCTGGAGAAACACATGAAAAAGTGGCACGGTGAACACTTGCTGACTAATGACGTCAAAATCGAGCAGGCCGAGAGGAGCTAAGCGTGTGCGTGCGTGCGTGGGGGGGATACTGTGTGCAACTGTACAGCGTGACCATCGCCAACCATCGCCAACGGGACCTGGTGACCGGACTGGCCTCTGTGTCCCCGGGGCCCAGGGAGGCGGCAGTCCAACCTAACCTGTGTCTGCGAAGTCCTACGGAAACCTGAGGGTTGATTAAGGCAGTAAAAATTAAAAAAAGAAAAAAAAAATTGTGGAGCCTTTTAACTGTGCAATAATTTCTGTATTTATTGGGTTTTGTAATTTTTTTTGGCATGTACGTACAGGTACTTATTATTATTATTATTTCTGTTTAAATTCCTTTAAAAGATTTTGTTGGGTATCCATCCCTTCATTTTTAATAACCCAGTAGTCTGAGCAATGACTCGCAAGTGATGTAGAGGGAAGCTATCTTTTAAATTATAATTTTTGTGTGTTGGGGGGGTGCTGCTTTTTTGAAATTTAAGCTAAGCATGTGTAATTTCTTGTCAAGAAGCCAACACTTACATGACTTTTAAAGTTGTTTGCCTTTTCATCATTTACTTTTGTCCTGAAATAAAATGTGGCATGTGGGGTTCTTTATTTGGGGGTGGGGTGGGGAGTGGCTTTCAAAAGCATTTTTTTTCTGGGAGGTGGATGTACAGCGGATTACAATCTTTAAAATTGTAGCACTTTGTTTTAGCATCGGATTGGAGAGGTAGCGCTGATGTCCTCCTGAGCCGCAGAAACGTTCTCTGTGTGGAATTCAGCTTTCATACTTACGGAAGGAAAACTTGGAGGGGAATGTGGCAGGCGAGCCTCAACCCGACTCGGGAGAAACTTTTCCAGGGTGACTCTAGAAACAGGCCCCAGCATCCTGCGATTATGCGTTACTAGGAGATACTGTCCTTTTCTGGGGAGCTTGGTGTATCCTGGGAAACTGTCTCTGCCCTTTGCTGTAGATTTGGCTGCATGAAATGGGCTGAGGGTACCTACTGGGTAGACAGTGGTGGCCTGCAGTGGCAGGAAGGAAGAGACTCACGATGATCTTGCAGGCTTCTCCTGGCATGATGGCTTCTCTCTTTTCAGCCCCCAGCCTACAGATAAGTCCCAGGTATCCATTGCTACAGTGGTGATTGCCCGTGTCCCAAGCGGACAACTGGCCCTGTTGGTGGGACTAGGGAAGTTAGTGCTAACCGCACTGTAGGGCAGGGAATCTTGTCTGTTCTCTCTTCCTGGAGGAGTGGGGAAGAGTTCCGCCCAAGGTGCCCCACGCTGCTTCCATTTTTGTCTTTCGTTTTTTTTCCTTCCTCCAATTAGTTGGGACATGCTATACATTGGACTTGTTGGGATTTGATGTTTGAATTCTGTTGACCCGCACTTTAAAGCTTTTGTTTGCATTTAAATTAAATGGCTTCTAAACAAGAAATTGCAGCATATTCTTATCTTCGGCCCAGAGGTGGGTTAGACTGTAAGGGACAGCTGAGACTGAGTGTCAGTATTGCTAAGCGTGGCATTCACAATACTGGCACTATAAAGAACAAAATTAAATAATTTATTGGACAGTTTCTCTACTGCCATTCAATTTGATGTGCGTGCCTTGAAAACTGATCTTCCTATTTGAGTCTCTTGAGACAAATGCAAAACTCTTTTTTTTTTTTGAGATGAAAAGACTTTTTAAAAAGCAAACAAGAAAAGTACATTCTTTTAGAAACAAAGCCACATTTACTTTAAATTAAAAAAAAATCCTGGTTGAAGATAGAGGACTTGAAAATGCCATAAGACCCAATCAAATGAAGAAATAAACCCAGCACAGCCCTGGACATCCATTAGCAGAATTGTTTTCGGCCCCCCCTTTTTTGGGACAGCGCTGCTTAGCTGTGGAGTGGAGGTGATTTACTGCTGAATTAAAACTCAAGTGACACAAGCCGATATCGTTGAATGAAAAAACAAACAACAAAACAATTCAGGAACAATGGCTAATTTTTTTTCTAAATTTAAATTTAGTGCACTCTGTCTTAAAAATACGTTTACAGTATTGGATACATACAAGGGTAAAATAAATCGTGTGTATGTGTGTTGGAGCGATCTTTTTATTTTATTTTCAAAGTTTGCATAATAGGTTATACAGAAATGCCACAATGGCTACGTGTACATTGTTTTCTTTTGGTGACGGGGTTTTAGTAATACATTATATATATATATTGAAATTTCTTGATTACTGTCAAAGTGGACCAGTATTTGTAATAATTGAGAATGCCTGGGCATTTTACAAAATGAGAAAGAAAAAAAAAAGTCTTTTTTCTTTTCCTTGAAACCGTTACAGTAAGTTTTAAATGGTGGGTCTATAAAATCTGTTCTGTCACAGTAACTGTACAGTCGGAGTTTTAGTAAATTTTTTTCTGCCTTGGGTGTTGAATTTTTATTTCGAAAACAAAATGTATAGAAACTTGTATTTGGGGATTAAAGGGGGATTGCTACAATGTGTAGAAAAAGTATGTAGAAAAAAGTGCTTAATATTGTTACTGCTTTGCAGAAGAAAAAAAATCACATTTCTGACCTGTACTTATTTTTCTCCCCCCACCTCCCTCTGGAATGGATATATTGGTCGGTTCATATGATGTAGGCTCTCGCTGTATTTTTACTGGAGCTTGTAATTTTTTAACTGTAAGCTTGTCCTTTTAAAGGGATTTAATGTACCTTTTTGTTAGTGAATTTGGAAATAAAAAGAAAAAAAAACAAAAACAAACAGGCTGCCATAATATATTTTTTTAATTTGGCAGGATAAAATATTGCAAAAAAACAAAACAAAACAAAAAAATCCCACCCACATTTGTATGTTAAGTCCTCTTGTACAGGAGGAAAAAAAAATGGTTGTTTGACAACCTTCAAGAACAAAAAGACACAAAAGGAAATAGTCAAATGCTTTGGTTCACAAGTCATTTTAGTTGTATATACTCTGTCAGAATTGGCCTACTCAAAGAACTGTTGGCTCTGGGCTTTGATTTGAATGCCCGAACTTTGCATCAGGCCTCCTTGGTGTGGTGGCAGCAGACGTGATGGGAAGCGCTTTTTCGTGTTGAGTGGGGAAAGAGAGCCCTTCCTCCAAGAGGCCATCCCTAAGATGGTAGTGGAGACAGAGAAAGCGAGGGTTACCTTCTCTGCTATGGTTACTGTGGCTGCCCCCACCACCCCCTGGCCAACCTCAGGAGCAGAGAGAATCGACAGCTGCTTTTGTCCTTGAGCAAAGTTTCTGGAAGGAGCAGCTGGGCCCAGGGGAGCCTCTGCCACTGAGGCTGGTGCAGGTGGGACTGAGGAGAGCCTGAACACGGGTCCTTCTGTTCCATGGAGAGTATCTGCTCGCTTTCCCTTTCTGCTTTGCTGCTTTCTCTGCAAATCCATCGGTTTCAGAACGGCGCGGGCCTGGGATGAAGGAATTCTGTGCCTTTCCATCTGTGTTTCTGCCCTACCCTCTTCCAGTCTTTGCCTATCCTGTATCTGTTCATTCCATCTTTAATTTTCTTCCCCCTCTTTGTCCTTTCTCCCCGAGAACCGCCTCCCCCACCCCCTTTTTAAAGCCAAGTAGCTTTAAGAACATAAAATGGTTGTTTATTGGATGAGGGAATAATATACTTTTCACAAATACCTATATCAGGAAGCCATTTTTTTTAATTTTCAGGAAATGTAAGAAATCATCATTTCAGGTTATGAAAGCATGATCATGCATCTTTCCGGGCAGGTCCTTCCTAAGTGCAGATTCTGTCTCACTGTCTCTCATTTGACACTTGCCTTTGCACAGTTAAAGGACGGGGCCTAGGGGGAGGTTGCTCCTAGGTCTCGGTGTCCCACATGCCTGCCCTTTTGCTACCCTGCCCCTCTGCTGCCCCGTTAGCTGCCTGGGAGCCTGAGGTTCTCCTGTGCTTGTAAAAGCTAGCCAGTGCTCACCAGCTCACCAGAATGCCAGGACTAAGCCATCCTAAAGCACAAGGACCGTGTGCCTCTGTCCTGCAGAGAGAAGAGAATTGCACTTCTCTTATCAGAGCGAAAAGCAACCAAACAATGACCTACCCGAAGCAGGCCACCAGCCAAAGGGCTCTAGCGTGGGTGACCCAGCCGACCTCAGGTCGGGTTCCACACTGCCACAACTTTACCCAAAGTTGCCCCCCCCATTGGAACCTGCCATTTGCCATTGGAGGGTCATCATGGGAGGGGGAAAGGAGAGAGGATTACTCTAAGCAAAATGTGAACCCCGAGGTGAACAGCCTTCCACCTGGCCCTTCCGTCCGAGGTTTTGTTGAATGCAGGCAAATCCGTGATTTTGGTGCTCTCTGTGTCTGCCCTGCATAGCAAAGGCGCATTGATTTCAGCTGTTTGCTTTTGTACTGGCAAGGCGAAATATTTTTATTACCTTTTCTATTACTTATCGTATGAGCTTTTGTTGTTTGCCTAGAGGGTTTGTCTCTTACAACAAGTTTGGAGCTATTTATTAT
The DNA here is from genome assembly GCA_028658305.1 of Pachyuromys duprasi. Taxonomy (NCBI): domain Eukaryota; kingdom Metazoa; phylum Chordata; class Mammalia; order Rodentia; family Muridae; genus Pachyuromys; species Pachyuromys duprasi. The sequence goes on from CM053765.1 coordinate 9,106,323, forward strand.
TGCTTGGTATTTGTGCTCTGTTTAAAAACAGGCACTTGTTTTTTTTAATTATGGATAAAATGTTGAGATGACAAGAGGTCATTTCAATATGGCTTAGTAAAATATTTATTGTTCCTTTTCTTCTCTGTACAAGATTTTGGGCCTCTTTTTTTCCCCCTTAATGTCACAATGTTGAGTTCAGCATGTGTCTGCCATTTCATTTGTACGCTTGTTCAAAACCAAGTTTGTTCTGGTTTCAAGTTATGAAAATAAATTGGGACATTTAACTTGATCTCCAAACCTTGTCCTTTTCTGTGTCTTTTAAAGGTGGGGAATGGACAGCTTCTTTCTAAGAGGGAATTGAAGGTCTTTCTCCTTTCTGACTCACACCTTAAGTCCATGGCCAGGAGGAGAGAAAATGCTTCTGGGAAGCAGTGATGTTTGGAAAGGTTCTTGGTCCTGGCTGTACACTATGTGTGCACATACTGAGACTGTCTCAAAAACAAACAACAAAATAAGAACAGAAAGAAGAAAATGGCTACAAAAGTAGTTTAAGATTGCCCCAAATAATTTTGATCTCGATGGACATGGGATTATGACATGGCTGTCATAATCCTGATTCAGTCACAGTCTAGCATTTTGCAGTGGGTTTAGTTTAGCTTCCAAATCCTGAGTTCAGTGCAGTTCTGGATTGAACCATGTAAAACGACTCATTTTTGTTTTACCTGAAAAAAAATACATATACATACATATAGGAGCTTCACTGGTTGTGGTCTGTATACTCAACATTCTGAAGCAAGAGAATGTTTAAGACCAACCTGGCTTCAATAATGGGTTCTAGGCCAGCTTGGAGTACATAGCAAGATAATGTATGAGAGAAATAAAGAGAAAGAGGGGAGGAGAAGAAGGAAGGGAGGGGGAAGGTAAGGAAGACAGGTAGGAAGGAGAAGCATAAGGCAGGCAGGCATGAGCACTCAGAACTGGAAATCAGGGTCCAGGGGGTCCCTGCAAGCTGTTCTTGGCTTTCCAGGTGCACCTCCTACCGGTCACACAGGAGGACTCTTCCGTTCTTCCCTTGCACAGGTGTTAACAGACTGGAAGAAACTCTCTGGGGTTCACCAAAGCCAAGCCTCACACAGTGAAAGAGCCTTTAACTTGGCTCTCAGAGCAGCTGGAGAGAAGGATGCAGGGTTCTGTAGGCTTCGAGGTATGTCTGCATGAGTGAACTTATGCTTTTACAATGCCACGTGACCAAGGGCCAGGGCCCACCTGAGCTACATAGGAAGAAGGAAGGGTTCCCCTGGGTTCTGAACCTTTTCTATTCCTAAGTTTCCTGATCTCAAAGGGACAAGAGAATTTCACCTGAAGTGGGGAGACAGTTCTTCTTTAAGCCAGGGAAACAAATGCTTAGGTTGTGTCACAGAAATTGCTTAGTGAGTAAGTTAACTGGTGTTCAGGAATAACTGGCTTGCATGAACAAACTGAGGGCCATGGGGCAAAGTAGGGCAATAGAAGGGCTTGATGCAGATCTTACAAGTTTCCTTGATAACTGGCTTTATGATCTCAGGTCAGTCCCGTTCCTCTGCTGGGTTTCTGTTTCCTTTAGCTGCATAGCAAAGGGCTAAGGCAACAGGACAGAACCATTTTGCTTTCAGACAGAAAGACTCTAAAGGTGATACCAGCTACTTGGGCTCCAAAACCTGAGAGTCAGAAAGAGCCTCAAGCACAGAACATCTGGGTTGCTGGTTGACATCTTCAGTTCTCCTCCATGATATAAATCAGGAGGTCTCTGCAGTTTCTAACCATCCCATTGTGGTTTGGGACATCTCTGAAGTTCCTGGACACCTCTAGCCACCCCATTCTGAGCTGCAAGGTCCAGCAATTAAAATGAGAAACTTCTCCTTGTCTGCTTTGGAGATAAAACTAGATGAATGGGACTTTTTATGTTAATGTGATGGAAATACATAATGAATCTCATGTAACCTTCAAGCCGGGGAGGATGAAAACGCTGACTCTGTGCAGGTGACGCCTTAGCCACTAATTGCCTGCCCTGAATAGTCTTCAAAACGGCTCTATCCGATTCTGATTGCGGAACATCTAGGAAGCTCAAAAGATGTCAAAACAGGCTCAACCTGGAAACCAATTTAATTCCCAAAGCAAGGACAGAGCTGGATGTCATAGTGAGAACACAAGGAGGTCTCTGGCTTGTCTTTTGCTGTCAGGAAGAGAAGCAGGACAAGTGGAATTTTTAGGACTAGGTAATATGGGCAGTGAAGGGGTAAAAAGGAGGGAGAAACAGATCAGCCAGGTGGCAGGAGGGTTGGGGAAATCGTGGTATTCCCTCAAAGATAACTGAAGACTCAACAGGAAGATGAGGACAAGTGAGGCTCTTACAGAGGGCTTGAGGGAGACATTTCATGGCAGTTAAAAAAGAACAGTCAAGTTCATAGAGAAGCAGAATCCTAGAGTTGGCTGGAATCCTTTAGGATATTTATAGATAATGTAGGAATAGGACCCCCCTCCCAAACCTCAGTCCAATCACTGATTCATAAATACGCTCACACATGGAGGTAATCACCCACCCAAACATTCATCCACTACCCAGTCTAGTCACCCATCCGTCCATTCACCCACCTACCCAAGTCCATTCACCACCCTACAAGTTTGTTCGCTTCATAAATGTTGAAGACCCATGCTCATTGTGTCAGGCACTGATGGGAGTTAGAGGCAAATATATTCTCCTTGCCTTTCTTTTTAAATAATTTATTTATTTTTATTTTATGTGCATTGGTATTTTGCCTACTAGAGGATGTGTCAGATCCCTGAAACTGGCATTACAGATAGTTATGAGCTGCCATTGTGAGTGCTGGGAATTGAACTCTGGTCCTCTGGAAGAGCAGCTGATGCTCCTACCTGCTGAGCCATCTCTCCAGCTGTTCTCTTTGCCATTCTGTATGCACTACTTTAGCCCTATTTTATTTAGAATCCCTTAAAGCCTCACCTCCCTTCCAACCCCTGACCCTTGGTAGATAAGAAAGAAGATTAGAAGGGACAAAGGACAGGCAACCTCTTCAGACTTGGTTCTGGCTGGTCACGGCTATCCGATTCTTTGGGAAAATACCAGCCTCACTTGTCAATATATCTAGCAGACCAGCAACAGCAAACTGGCAAACTCAGCAGGGCCAGCAAGTGGTCTTCTTTCTCCCCCATTTTCCTCCTTGAAGTCCCTCTCTCTCTGAACATTCCCCAAAGTGTCCTCTGGAAATGTCCTCTCAAAGTGTCCTTCCTGTCTCTGGGCTCTAGGATTTTACCCTCTCAGAGTCCTTAGAGCTAAACTATCTCCAGCTGGCAAAGGCCACGGCCCTCTCTGAGCCACACGAGGCTCTTATCAGCTGTGGGTATACTATGGCGGTTCTATATCCCACACTTGGGATTAAAACAAGAACATATTAACATAACATAACTGAGTTATTAAAGAAACCGAAACTTCCACCACACCTTTCAAGAATTTATATTCAGTGGGCAGAACAGGTTATCCATATATCCATTCACCTAAGTACCCATCCATCATATACTCATTTGCTCCTTTCACTCTATTGAGTTCCCACAAGCTGGCCCACACTTCCAGACCTGGCAATGCACTCCCTGCCATGGAGGCACTTCATTGTAGCTGGAAAGGCTGTGAGGGAACAGGTAATTAGGGCTTGGTGTGATGACCAATAGGCTTCAGTGGGAAGCTGGAGCATGTGTCAGCTATAGGTATGTCTCCCTTTACTGTGGTTTATTTTCCAGACCACAGTGAAAATTATTTTGAATTTTTGTAATCTCTTATAGTTAAAAAATAGGAAATGCCTGGTTTAAGACACAGTATAGTTTATGATCGGGGGTCCTGTCTAAAATGAGGAGAGGGGCTTTTACCTGCTCAAATCCCTGTTGTGTAGCTCTTGGGCCAGGCTATGGAAGATGTTTTGACTCAAAATGCACTGGAGATGGCAGTCTCCAAAGGCTTGGCTAGTATCTCAGCCAAAGAATGAGATCTGTAGTAAGGACAGCCTTACCCTGCCTCTTCCACTATTATCAACAAGATTTTGCCATGTGCCTAATCCGAGTCCTGTGCAGCATGGAGGTGAATGCAAAACTGCTGGGTTGAAAGTGAACCTCAGAAACCAAACGGTAGTGAGCAGATGTCATGTCCCAAGCACCTTCTACCCTGGGCATGGCCCCACCCTTTGCCTATGTTGGGAGAGCGATTGAGAGTTTGGTTTTATCATTTGTATCATGTACCAACCACACGACCCTCTTCTTCTGGGAAGGCTCTGGGCTGGTGTGTATTAAGAGCCTAAATGATATTCTGAGTGTTTGATCTGGTTATGTCATTCTTGGAAATGATTAGTGATTCCCAGACAAAGGAGAAAGTTAGGTGCCTGAATGGTCACTTCACCATTTTTTCAAATATTTTATTAATAATTGGTGTCTGTCCTTAACCCACACGGCTGTGAGCAGGCCAGCTAGGAGACATATAACACACACACACACACACACACAAAGTGTCAAAACACCAGAGACTAAAAGATAAAGTAAATGTGCCCATTCATGAAAATAGAACTGTATACTTAAACCATAAGTTGAATATAAGCTTCCTGGCAGCCAAAGGGAAAAAAGAAATATAAACATGGTCTTTATTATGCCTGAAGAAAGAACACTTATTATTCATGACATGTGTGATGGCAAAGTTTTATAAGCAGCTTCCTGGTTTGGTAACAAAAGAGTAAATAAATGCAGAAGAGCTTAAGACATATTTACATCCACCTGGAAGGAGGGAACTGGAGTGGTAACACGGAAACTCTACAGAGTAATATTAGCTGTTAAAAGGCTAGAAAAGGGGACAGGAGAGAGGGCTGAGTAGTTAAGAGCACACACAACTCTCGCAGAAGGACTGAGTTCAGTTCCCAGAACCCATGTTGAGGGATTCACAACTGCCTATGACTCTAGCTCTTTGGCATCCAATGCCCTCAGGCACTGCACGCACCCATTTACACACCTACACACAGACATACATGACACACAATTAAAGGTAAAATAAATATTTCGAACGTAAAAGGCTAGAGAACATTTGGGTGCTGTGATTGCAAGCTTCCCAGTTTAAGGTGTGGACATAGATTGGACACAGATGTAGAAGAAAGCCACCCCTCAGGAAGTTTCTCCCATTATTGGTGGACAGTCAGCAAATGCCTTCCCCTCCTCTACCTGTCACAGTAGGAATCATCCAGTCTTTCCCCCTTAATCTCTGAAATGACTTCTCTTCTAGAAAATTGTTCTGAGGCAATTGCAATCTAGTCAAAGATGCAGCCATATATTTGTTCACTGAAGCTGTCCAAGAGGAGGACAGGATGGTGGCTTGTACTCAAATTTAAAAAAAAAATTCTGGTTTAAGCTCTCTTTGGGTATAGGTGACAAACTACCAGAATCTGCCACTGCATTGGGTAGGTGTGCTGGGTAGGTTTTGTCATTGTTTGTTTTTGCCAACTTGACACAACTAGGGTCACCCGGAAAGGAACACTTCAATTGAGAGAATGCTTCCTTCCATCTCATTGGCTTGCAGACAAGACTGTCAGGCATTTTCTTGATTCAAGGTTTATGTGGGAGGACCCAGCCCACTCTGGGTGTTGCCATCCCTGGGCTGGTGGTCTTATGGTCTATAAGAAAGCAGGCTGAAGAAGCCATGAGGAGCAAGCCAGTAAGCAGCATTTGTCTGTGGCCTTTGCTTCAGTTCCTGCCTCCAGGTTCCTAACCCAGCTCTCCTTCAGGATGGACTACAAGCTGTAAGAAAAAATAAACCCTTTCCTCCCAGATTGCTTTTGGTATGGTGTTTATCACAGCAACTGAAATCGAGATGAGATGGTGTGGGAGTGAAGGAGAGAGGCAGCAGGATAAATAGCCGGCTAGGGACCCAGGAGAAGCCTGGAGACAACAGGAAGCCAGGGAAGGGCTTCCAGAGTCCCCTCTGACTCAGGAAGCTGGAGAGGCTGTGTAGTCCAAGGCGGTCACAAACATCCTCTGCAGGCTTGCTTGGGGAATTCAGGAGTCTACCTGCCAAGCAACAGCACATGGGGCCTGCTAACAGTGGCATGCTATCCTGAGTTATCACTGTGTCCTGGTCTTGCAGCCTGTGAGCTCAGGTTATGCAACCTGGTTGTGCCTCGGTTTCCTCATTTGTACAACGGGAAAATGACACCCATAGGGATTGGAGGAAGCTCCAGATTGCATAATCTTTGCTCCATCCACACTAGCATCTAAAACAAGGCTCACTGCTCACTGTTAGGGTTTTTAAAAAAAATTTTTATTTTTTAATTTTTTTATCTGCTGCTGCTAGGTCATTCCAGAAGAATTCTTGTCATCCCGCACGCAGTTCTTTTGACTGTGAGAACAAGAAGAAAGCTTGCAGTGCGGGGAACATAGAAGTTCCACCGCCTTGCTTAGTGCATTCCATCGCCCACGATCCCCTTGGAGGGTTTTCTCTCCTGAGGACTCCCATCGATCTGACTCCTTCCTTTGTAATTTCAGACTGTGTGCTCATCTTTGCAGACTCCTCCCTAGTGCATCTGCAGTGTCCCGGCTGCGAGAACGGCCTTAGAAGCTTCAGTGACTTTCACGGGTGGGCGTCTGGGGCTGCCAAGGGACGTGAGCTGGGAGGGAAGACTTGTGATTGAATGTGAAGTGTCCCTAGTGGGGTCACTGGGGTGCAAATACAATATGGCCAGCTGCCATGCCTTCTCGACCTCGATGGGCCATGTTCTGAGGAGCCAAAAAATAAAAAGAACCCTTCTCCTGGAAGCTGCTTCTTGTCAATTCTTTGATCACAGCAACAAAAGAATAACAATACAGGAAGAGACAGTCTGTGTAGACCCCATGCATTCATGGTCCCAAAGTTTTAGTTCCCTAATAGGGTCGAATGGGGCAGCATTCCCCCTCAACTGCCTTCTGATGAACTGCCTCCTGCCCTGATTTTGATGATGGATTAATTCTAAAGAGCCAAGCCGTGTCATTGGGGTTCCATATGTACAGCCACACATGGACATTAGAACTCCATGACCCTACTTGCCTTTCTGGATTTAAAACCCTTAAGCTGGGGAGTCCATTCTTAGTATTCTGGCTTTCATTTCTCCAGCTTTCATGTATTCTAGAGTTCATGAGTTGAATACATGCACACAGATGTATTGTTTTATATATATATATATATATATACATATATGTGTGTGTGTGTGTGTGCGCGCGCATTTGTGTATGATACACCACTCATAGATAATGCATTTATATTTGCTATAAAGACATTCTTATATAAATAAAACAGGATAGTAAGTATTTGGAACATTTTATCCTTCTATAAGTCTGTCAGGGACTGGGAGGACTTAGCAATGAGGAATAAATATCCCCTTAATACCTTGTTGTTTCAATTTGTATTTGAACTCACATAACTAACTTCAGTTCACATTTTGCCACCACTGTCAGGAAGCTCAGTGTTAAATTTAATATTCAATCAAAATATCAGAAATGTTCATTTTGGGTTTTAAAATTTCCTCTTTCTATATTCTTTTTGATGCAGCATTTTGATAAGATTATTCTCTATGTAATTTTATTGCAACCTCATGAATATTGAAGACACTCTTATAAAGAGCTATTAATAAATAAAGAGGTGATGCCCAGTGCCCCCACAGAGCCTTCCAGGATGCTGTCCATGCTGTCTGCTCCCATCCAGGCTCCTGCTGCATTTGCCATCTGAACCTGTGGCTGTAGTAGGTCACAGCTCTGACATGGTAAAATGGTGCTATTCCCACACTCTGTGCGTTGTTCTTCGTGTTCTTAAGACCTGGGGAACATGATAGCCGACATACCCAAACTGTGGTCCGTGGACCACATGTGGCTGGGGAGAGCTATGAACTCAGCTCAGCACAGAATCGTAAACTGACTTGCCGGTTTACGAGATTTGCTTTTGGTAACATGATCACGTGCTTCTCAAGTGTGAACATTAATGTTAAATGTTAGACGCATCTGTGGGGAAGGAGCTGGAGTTGATTTATTTTGTGTGTGTATGATGTGGGGAATGGGTAGTGCACACATGCACACATGTGTGTGGGTACGCACGCCTGTGCATGCTCACAGAGCAGACATGTTGGAGGTCCTGCTTATCCCACCATCCACCTTATTCCCTCAAGACTGGATCTCTCACTGAACACGAAGCTAGGCATATGAGCAGCAATCCTACAGTCCCCTTTCCCCACAGTGCTGGGTTATAGCTGTCTGTGTGGAGTCATGCCCATTTGTGTTTCTTGGTTCTGGGATCCATGTGCTCTTGCTTCCGCAGCAAGCACTCTTAAGCACTGAGCTATCATTCCAGCCCCAGCAAAAAGAAATTTAAAGTTGAGTGACCCTGACTTTCAGCAGGAATCTTATCTTCGTATTTTGCCTGCTAGCTAAGTAAATGAGGCCGGACGCTCTCTGCCTCTGTCTCCCTGCGTGCAATGTGGGACAAGGATGTCTGCAGGACTCCTGTGAGAATCAGACAAGTGGAGATAGGGAAGATGGTATACGGAAAGTACCCAACAACACCCCGATGGCTTTTCTTTTTTTGTTAGTCCTAGAGGGTTCCCAGCTTGCTCCAGGCAGCCACATTCTCCCTTGTTTCAAACACACACACACACACACACACACACACACACACACACACACACACACAGTAGAGGACCAGAGGAGCTGCTGCTGTCCTTGGTGTCTGTAGCCATCCCTCATGTGTCCCTTCAAGGAGCCTCTCCTGGAAGAGGGATACCCTAATCCCTGACAGCTGGGTAGGGGTTGGCAGGCATGTGGGGAGGAGACCAAGGGGCCACCTTTAGAGGTCACTGCCAGTCTGTCTGCTTGTTCCTCAGTCTCTGAGGGTTGGAAGACCTGGAGTTAGGAGTCATATCTGTGTGGTGTCTCCCTTTCATTCCCTGCCCTCTCTCCCTTCACTCTTTTACTCCAGTTAACCTGGCTAGACCTCTTTAATTAGTTCACAACCTCGGTTTTAGCCTGGTCTCCCTGGTGCTTTCTGGGCTTCTCCTGCAGCTCTGACCCTATCTCTTCCAGATCCTCTCTGCCTCCTCCATCTGGGTTGCCTGCTTCTGAGATTCTTGTACGCTGTCAGCAGCCTGAGCCTCCCTGTACTCCAACTCTGGTCATTTCCAGAACCCGAGGAAAGGTCATGCTCTTTTCCAGAGGCCCTGCTGCCATTGGAAGAAAGCCCACAGGTGTCCTGAATATGTAAGACCAGAACACTGAATTCATCCTTCAGTTCTCACACTTGAACTAGAGGGGTCGTCTGTGAAATTGGTGAAAATGTAGACTCCTGGCTTCCCTGCTCAGAATGTAAAGGCCCACTGTGAAGTTTTTGTATCTTCAAGCATGAATTCTGCAAGCTTCTGAGGCAAGGGATTTTTCAGGGCCATGAGCAAGAAGCCCTATGTGAGTCCAATACACACTAGTCTTCAGGATCCATCTGTCCTAGCCTATGGCCTAGTTAGCATGGATCCTTTCACTCTTGTCCACAGCTTTTTCTGAGGCCTGGCTCCCAGGAGAGAGACTAGAGAAAGGGAGTGGAGGGAGGTAGTGGGTGGGCCCCGGACTCAGGTCAAGGGCAGTTGTAATGTAGGGAGTGAAGCTTGGAACTCCTCAGCCCGTCATCGACTCCCAGCTCTGTTGTTCTGTCCCCTGGGTGACCTTGACATGTCCCCTTACCTCTTGGTCTGTCCCTTTCTCTCAGAATTCATCAAGGGGACAAGCTGTCTGTGTGGTGCAGTAGGCATGACAGCGCACATGATAAACCATACTGAAGAGTTCATGCCTTTGAACTAGCAGCAGAAAACGATGAAGTGCTAAAGCGTCAGAGTGATGGTGGTTCCCACCCTTCTCCCCCCATCCCCAACTCTCTCTCCCCACATTTGCCACGAGCCACTCCTCAGGGGAATCCCCACAGGCTTCGCCTCACTGACTCCATCCTCTGGAAAAGCCTTTCCCTTCCCATTCAACTCCTGCCCCTGTTGACCAACACTAAACTCTGCCTGGATCCTGCCCTCCCCTTCCCCCTCCCCCCACTCAGGCTTTGTGATGCTTTCCCATCAAGGTGTCTATGATGGTTTCAATAGGAATGGTCCTCACAGGCTGTCTGAATGCTTGGCCCATAGGGAGGTGTGACCTTGTTGGTGAAAGTGCGTCACTGTAGAGGTAGGCTTTGAGGTCTCCTATGCTTAAATTGGGCCCTGCATGGCAGTTTCCTGCTGCAGATCAAAATGCAGAAATCTCAGCTCCTTCTCCAGCACCATGTCTGCCTGTGTGCCACCATGAAGATAGTGGGCTAAACCTCTGAAACTATAAGCCAGCTTCGATGAAAGATTTTTTTGTTTGTAAGAGTTGCCATGATCATGGTGTCTCTTCACAGCAATGGAAATCCTAACTAAGGCAGCACCCTGCAGCTTTTAGCACAACAGGCCCTGGAGGGCCTGTGAGTCTCAGGTGCTCTCCTGTGCCTGAGCAGGAACACCTGCCCAAGGGGTAACATACCAGGAGAATCAGGTCTTCTGGTAGCTAGACCCTACTACTGAAGCAGCAGAGTATCTGCAGCAACAGGGGGTTAGCGCCCCAGAGCCTGCACTGGGTGCCTGGGGCCTTACTGTGGGACATACCTTTTCTCAGATGACCTTAGGTTACAGAACTCTGGGGGTTCATGCCTGTTTCCACTCTGATGCCACCAAGCCCCCCCGCCCCCAGTCTCTGTGAACATTCTGTGCCCTGGTTTCCTCACCTGCAAACTGGTTAATAATAGGACCTACCTGCTTTGGCTGTTGAGATAACTAAAGAAGACACTGTGGGTGAAGAGTGGAGCCTGTTGCACACAGAGAACATTCAGTGAGCCTGAGTGTATTGGTCAGGGCATATCAGCTAGCGGTGGAAAAAAGTGGTCCTCATATCCCCACAGCCTGGCCCAGTAGAGGTTTCTTCTTTGCTAATTTGCAATCCAATGTAGTGGTTAGGGGGCAGTCCTTCATGTGGTGGGTCAGTGGCTCCTTCCACTTTGTCCAATATGGAAGCCATTGGCAACAATTTATATTGAATTTTGTTAAAAGTCAACACAGTTAAACCTTCAGCTCTCCGGTGGCTCTTGCTGCTTGTCAAGTGTTCCACAGTATGGCTCTGGCTGTCACAGGCAGCACAGACATGGCATGCTTCTGTCATCACAGGAAGCTCTTGGATAGTACTGACTGAGAGTCCTCAGCCTTGAGCCATTCATAACGGAAGACAACAGGGGTCCTCTCATGGACCAGGCTTGGGAGACATGACTTACTTCTGTCCCTGTCTGATTGACCAGGAGGCTTGGTCCCCACCTTAGTGTCTGGAACCCTGTAGAAGGCTTCATCTTGGGACTGAATCCTTCCTGCTGGACTCAGAGTGCCCCAACCTATCCCACAGCTCCCCCTCAGCCCGAAGTCCTTCTCATCTCTTCCATATTGAGTGTGTCAGGACACCAGTCACTGGAATTCCCCCAAACCTCTCAGAAGTCAGGGAGGCTTGAAGCTTCTAGCCATCCTCCGCTCATATCTCATTGGCCATTCTCGAACCAGTCCTTTGGCTGAAAGACGCCTACAAACCAATTGCCCATGGCTGCTGCTCAAGTCCAAAGGGTGGGAGAAGTATTAGGTGTAGAGCCCAAGGCACACAATAGTGTCTTGCCCCATGTGTGTCATTCTGCTAGGGACAGGATGAGCATGTTTGACCTCAGAGTGGGAATCCAGAGACCTGTATTCAATCCCACCTGCAAGCAAACAAGTGTGAGTACCTGGCTTGTCAGAGAAGGTCTGGACCACGCTGTTAGGACACTTCACTGACTTGCTCAGAGGCTAGAAGTCTGCCCCATAGTCTTACAGCCACTACTGGGTTAAAGTCAGGCTGCAGTTTGGGCTTCGGTGTTTCTCACATTACTGGATAGCTCAGACTGTCCAAAGGGCAGGAAGGAGCCTGGCCTGCTCACAGTTTTCTCCTTCTTATTCATCCCAAGTTCCCTGGTCCCCCTGCCTCTGCTCTACCCAGCCATATAGCACTCACTTCTGCTCTCCTCCACCTGGGCTGAGGTATTCTGGTTTTTTTTTTTTTTTAATTTTTTTCATACTATTCCCCAATAACACACGCAGAGTGCATTATTTATTTATTTATTTAGTCAGAGGCGCCCAAGCATTCAGCAGTTACCAATGATCAAGAGTACATTTTGCAAACAAGTAATAAATTTTAACAGCAATTTGTCCATGAATTGTGGCCTTTGGATGATATATTTGATTTTCCCCCAGAAGCTGAACTTCTTTGTCATCTAGGTTTGATTCATATTTTAATTTTTTTAAAAGCAAATGGTGTGTATAACACATTGCAACATTGAGCTGATTGCAAATGCTATTTGGGTTGCAGTCAATATTTTTAATTTATGCCGTTCAAGATACACAGGGAGCCCCCGGCCCACTCTGCTAACAGCTGCGAATCCACACATCTCTGCCCCTGACATTTTATACTCTGTAGTTTTCTTAATGTTGTATAGATTTTTTTAAAGAGGAAGAATAATTTATGCCAATGCCTTTTAATGATGCACCTTTACCCAAAGATAAAACGCGTCCCCACTACCCTTGCGCCCACCCTTTTGGCCTGAGTTCCGAGGATCACATTTTCTTACGGGAAAAAAAGCTGCCATCTCTTTGCACCCCACAACTGGTGCATTACTTTGTGTTAATCACCTCAGGAAGGGAGAGTGGCTCAGATGCAATCATCTTTGTTTGTTAACACACCCCGGCTGCAGCCACACTCCCCATAAATAAAACATAACCGAGATTACAATGTCATGTTTGCCGTGACTCCAGACCTCGGGAGCTGCTCTAGCAGAATTCACAAAGCGTCTCTCGGCAGCCAAGCTCCTTGGAGATGCGGGGTGGTCAGAGTGGCTGCTCAGCTTCAACCATCCTCGTCCCCACCATCCTGGCTGCGTCTGTGAGCCTCAGTATCTTTCTGCTAGGAAGGATGGCAAAACTGAGAGATGTAGTCTATGAAAAAGAACCCTCAAGAATAAAAGACAATCCATAAAGAATAGGTAATGTGTAAAAAACTGCCATTGTAAAGGAGTGCCATGGGTGTTAAATACATAGACAGAAGTATCCTCATTACCACAGGAGCATTAGCGAAATGCAAATAGTAAGCAGACAGACAAATCACTGGCCACTGATAGCTGATGTTAGGAAACTGACAGTAACGGGCTCTGAGGAGGGTGAGAAGCAACAGGAGCATCCAAGGGTTGCCAGGGCAATGCAAAATGGCAGGGTTCTAGAAAATAGCTTGGCAGATTCTTAGGAAGTAAACCATACCTTTGCCAGCAGTTGCATTCCTTAGCATTTGCTGAAGGGAAATAAAGGCAAACGTTTTTTATTCAAAAATAGTCAACAACACAGAACAAAGCCGCAGTCCTGAGGACAGTCCAAATGTTCACCCAGAGTTAATGTATAAGAGGATGGACTACTAGTCAGCCTTGAGAAGCGAGGGATCCTTTACCCTCGAGGAGCACGGACCGCTTTCAAGGGCACTAACGTTACATGAAAGATGCTCACATTATTGGATTCTTACAGAATTCTGATGAGGGCAAAGTCACATGCTGCCAAGTAGATAGAGCAGGGGACCTAGGGGCCTTCTGGAGGAGATGGGAATGTGTTCTGTGGTGAATATAATGGTGGCTACAGGACTGAATACACTTCACAAAACTTTCCAACTTTGTGCACTTAAACTTGGTGAATTTCAGCCAGCTGTGCTGGGACACGCCTGTGATCCCAGCACTCAGAGAGGCAGAAGCAGGCAGATGTCCGTGACTTAGAGGCCAGCTTGGTCTACATGGCAAATCCAGGACAGCTAAGATTACACAGAGAAACCCTGTCTCGAAAAACAAACACACAAAACAAAATTGGTAAATTTCACTGAATACAGTTGCCGAAGGTGGTTGCCCACAAGAACACCTAGGTGTCCTAGGAAAGTAGGAGGGTCCATCTGGGAGAAGCAACCATCTGCAATAGTCCATGAGACTTTCACCTCTCTAGAATTCATGCCACATTCTGATCACACGGCTGCAAGAACTTGATACCTGGGAGCAATCCCTGGCATTTCTGCTGCCATGTGCCTCCTCAACAGGAGCTGTCATTGTCACGCACCCATCCGTACCTTCTCCCACCTCCCCAGCTACCCCAACTTATTTTAGAGTTCTTCCCTGTTTCTTTCTGCAGCCACACCCACTTTGTTGGATAGGTGGAGTCACCTGTGAAATGTCTGTCATTAGCAAGTGTGCAGAGTCCATCCTGCCCCTGCTCGGGAGGTGCATCTGTGACCTCTGGCCTCTGTGACCTCTAGCCCTACGGTGAGTCTCAAGCATATTCAGGGTCAGGGAGGACTCCCACTTGGATACCATAGGGGCTCTTTGAGATTCACAGTGAGACACGGAAATCTCTTAGATGTTCTCATGTCTAGCAACAACAACAAAACCGGAACTAGAGAAGGATGTGTGTGCAAGAGTGAAAGGAGAGGACGCACACCACTGCACCACCTCACCTGAGGACAGCATTCTACAAGCCCAGATTCTTCTTCCCTGGGCCCAGTAGGCGGACGAATCAAGCTTATAGTTTAGATATCTGGGCACAGAAGACAAGCTTGAAAAGGAAGGGGCGTCAGGGTTGAAGGATGCTTTAGAAGTCCAGTCCATGGTAGGTGGGAAGCAGACTTGTCCCCGTGCCTAAGTGTGTGCCTGGTTACCATGATCTGGGGAGAGTGACAGAGGGTTAGGGGCTGTAGGACAGGTTCTGACTGCAGAGGACCCATGGGCCGGGGAGACCCTTACACAGATTCATCCCCTGCTGGGAATATCACCTCTGTGTCCCTACCCTATACAGTGATTTACCCTGATGCCACAGTTTATCATCAAAGGCAGTCAGAGCAGGAGCAGATGCAGAAGCCATGGAAGGGCGCTTCCCATTGGCTTGGTCCCCCATGGCTTGCTCAGCCTGCTTTCTTATAGAACCTGTGACTACCAGCCCAGGCATCATCACTCCCAGTAGGCTGGACCTTCCTCCATCAATCACAAATTCTAAAAATGCCCTAGGCTTGCTTGCCTATGGCCCAATCTTATGGAGGCTTTCCTTTTCTTGTCTTGTCTTTTCTTTTCTTTTCTTTTTCCAGTTGAGTTCCTTTCTCTCAGATGACTTCAGCTTGTGTCACGTTGACATCAAACTAACCAGGACACTTCCCAAGTTGGATCTGGTTGTGGGGCTTATCACGGAGACAGAGAGCAAACTGGATGCTTTGCCTTTTCTGCTGTGTGCAGACGCGGCTGATGTGGGTGGAAACCAACAACAACGTCATTCTAAAAGCTTACCCATCTGTGGGTTTTCTCAGTTAAGGGACACCAGAGGGTCAGGGTTTATTTCCAGGGACTGTGACCCCCTGACTCTGGAGTCCTTTAGTGTAGTGAACCCTGTCTCGTTTGTAGCCAGACGTTTAAACACTGGACACTCACAGATCTTCTGACATTTCCATCAACACCAGGTTAAGGCCCTCCCTCCCCACCTCCAGCACACACACATGGCAGTCTGCTTAGGAATTGTTTGGGGATGGTGACAGAATTAAACTCCAATAGGTCTGGACCGAAGAGGACTTTATTGTTTGTAGTAAGCCTTCAAGCCCAGCTGCTGCGGAGCCTCAAGTGATGCTGTGGAAGTGTTTGCATCTCGAATCTCATGGGTCCATTGGCCTCCATGTGGCTTCATCTGGCAGGTAAGATGGTTCTGGCATCTCGGAGACATTCCTCAAAAAAATTTTCGAGCTTAGCAGGAGCCCGACTGTCCTTGTCTGGCTCCTCTGTCCATCTCAGACAAGCTGCTGTGGCTAGGGTGGGGTACTCTGACTGACAGCTTGGCTCCTGTGATGGGTGGGAGACAGGATCTGACTGTCTTACCAGTACCATATGGAGTTGGAACACCCTCCAAGGAAGCAGAAGAGTGGGCAGAGAGGGAGTGTGATAGTCACATAGTACCAGCTCACAGCTATCACTGCTTACACCGAAGGCCTGGGTAAACCTTACTGGTGCTGAGAGGCAAGATCAAGAGGTCCTGATGGAGCCTGACACTGGGCCAGAGGTGGAGTGTGGTTAGGCACGAGGCCAGGCCCCGAGGAAGTCTCTGAGGACCCCATGCACGGCTGGTTGTTCAAGCATAGCATACCGCTAGACAGGGGCTCAGGCCTATAGTCATGGGTCACGTTGCAGAGCTATGGGCAAAGGCTGGGTGGTCTCAAAATGCTCTGGTTAAGAGTAAGGAACTAGGGACTAGTCCAGTCACTTAGAGACAAAAGGAGTCCTTAGGTGTTCAAAGCTGAATTATGTGACAGGGTAGGAAGTAACTGTACTGGGCTGTATTTGGATAGTGGCCTAGATGTTCAGAGAGAGGGTCTGGCAGCCCATGCTGTGAGTCTCCACTGGCAAGCCACTCATGGCACCTCCAGTCCTCAGCTGTCCATGAATCATGCCATACTTTAGACTCCACTAAGGGGTGCCCTCAGGTGCTCAGGGAGAATAGGCCAACCTGTAGGCTCTAGGAGTTTCACTGGGGTCACAGAAGGTATCTCCAAGTCTTTCCTACACTCCAGGGACCACACAGGGAGACCCACACTTGCAGCCCGGCCCTGGACCCAGGCCTGTCTGGGAGCCCACAACTCCCACTTCTCCACCCCTGTGGAGCTTATCTTCCCCAGCTGCAAGCAGAGAAGGGGGCCTGGGTAGGACCCCGAGTCCCTGGGTGGGAAATTATGCCACTTTCTGTCTGCCTAATCAAAAGCACGCACTGGGGAAGGGAGGAGAAGGCAATTTCGTGATTGGTTTCAATTAAAGATTTGCTACTATTTGATTAAGATGTATTATTGATTTGGGATTGTTCCAAGCTAGCCTAGGCCTGCTTCCTGAGGGGGAGGGGTTTGGGAATTGATTGGCGCCAGGCAGGCTGGGAGCTGTGGGGGCCAGCTGCATCCCGCCTTGCTTTCCTTTGCAAAGTCTAGTGTGACCATGTCCCAGCTCTGGTCAAAGCCCTGTCACTGACTTGAGTGGGAACCTTCCTGATTCAGCATGGCCATGGATACCTTCTGTGTGTCCAGCTCTGGCCTCCCTATCCTGGCTTCTTCATTATTCTGCCCCGTCTGTGGTCTGTGCTCCATCCGTCTCCATCCTTTCCTGAGAAATACCTTTGTGGGATGTCTTTGCTATGCATTTCCTTGCTTGCTATGTAGGTCAAGTCCAGCCCTGTCCCTGCTCCCTTGTGGAGGCCCTGGTGTTCCCCAGACAGCCTGTGTGTGGCCTCTGTTCTCCGAGGCCCGGATGTAGCCATGCCGATGGAATTCCAGGCAGTGGGCAGGCCATGTTTCCTAAGTGAGAGCTAAGGCCTTCATAGCCTTGGGCACTGTGGCAGAGGGGACAGAGGGCTGCTTGGGTAGGAGGGCCTGATCCCAGCTGGCTGGACCACCCACCGGCTTGTGCTGATCCCTGGAGCTCAGCTTGGCCCTGCACATGGTCCTACTCCACTCTGAGCCAGTGTCATTTGATGCTCATTTTCTCATGCCAAAAGCAGCGAACTGGTGGAATGTTGTTGCTCCAACAACGGGTATGAACTCAGGTGACCAATGAGAGTGGTGTTTTCCGAATTCAAAGCTGTGTCCTGGCTCTGTCCACTAGAAGCAAACACAGGAGCTCATCTGTGGTGTACAGTTCTCCACCTGTGTCCTGTTCATGGATGGTGTACGTGCTGTGGTTCTAGAACAATGTCTGGTGCTAAAAAGCAGAGCCTGGCCTCTCGGTTCCTGTGTTTCTGCCACCCCTCAGGTAAGTAGGGACTCTGGTGAGGCTTTAGCCATCTTCCCCCAACACTGGGCAACTGCCCGTGGTCCACCAGGTGTCTGGCCCTCTGGCAACCTGTGGTGGCAGGAGGGAGCAGGTCTCCAGGACAATTGTGGGTTCTGGCTTATAGATGGTTTCTTTCAGAACCCTCCAGGAGATGTCTGAGAGTTGGAGGTTCCTGTAAAGCCACAGAGGAGCCACCCTGAGTATTCATTTTCACTTTCCCAATGGTATTACTCAGCCAGGCTCCATGGGCTGTTAGCCCCAGCCTTCCCATAGACCATACACCTCTCTTTACACAAAGTATCTGCAGGTCACATCAGGGCTCTGGGATGTGACTTCATTCTGTCAGATGTCCACATTTCAGCCCTGGGGTCTTTGCCTGTCTCACCCTAACAGGCTGCTGGCTGCTTTCTGGGCTCTCTCCCGAACCTTTCAGCCTAACTGTTGTCTCATGTTTACCTGCCTGATTAATATTTGACAGCCCCGCCCCCAATCCTGGAGACCGGAAACATCACAGGACATATTTTAGGCTCCACTGTATACCCAGCACACTGCTCTGAGCCTGCAAGAAGCAGGCGCTTCACCAACAGCCAAGAAGCAAACACTTTGAACTTCCTCCTCACCCTTCCCTTCAGCTCCAGTTCCCATAGTCTTCAGCATCGGTCAGAACAGTTTGAGAGCTTGACCAACGCCTTTCAGGAAAGTGGCTCCTTGTCTCTTTTACCCTCTCCCCACTGCCAGGTCCAAGGTTAAGATTAAGGGCCTTGATCTAAATGCCTGGGGTTCCCTTTAGCCCCCAGGCACTGCTTATTTTAGAGAAATCCCAGAGCAGAGGCCTCAGCTGGCAGAGCGGCGTCACTACACAGAGGCTTTCTTGGAAAGCTAGGCCTCACCTCTGCCTGATGGCACCGCATGCACCCTTCATCCTCACACTCTACTCTGACCCCAAACCTCAGTCGTTTCTGTGAACCTCACTGGGTGCTGAATCTAGAGAAGACACCCCTCAGGTCTTACAGCAGACAGGCTCCCCTGATGTCATTTGGCCAAGCTGCTTTTGCCTACAGGTGAACAAATGGGGTGGGGCCTGGGAGCACAGCTGGTGAAGAGGAGGAAGAACTCAGCCCAAGCCGTTCCGGGCTCTGGGCCTGTGGGAGGATGTTCTGTGCTTGAGCAGCAGTGCCCAGGTGTTTGTGGTCCGGGCATGACGGTACGTTGTAAAGGTCACTCAGCTGGGGCCTCTCTAGGTGGTCTGTCCATCTGGCTCTGCTCAGTGTGGTGTGACTCACAGACAAGGTTATGGATCCCCACTGGCTCCAGATACATATGGTGATAATACCCAATGGACTTTTAATCCGGGGACTTACTGGAAGTGGCCCGTGGGTAGGCAGAATCCGACCAAATCACATCTCTGAAGACATCAACAGGGGTTAGATAGCAGGCCAGCCCTACTAAGGGACCAGGGAGGTTTAAGGAAACTGCTCCAGGCCTGTCAGGGTCGGCTTTTGCCCCTTTGGCTTAGACCACTGGCCTGGGTCTATGCTTCCACTTTACTTAGCGTTGTGCCCTGAAGCCTCCTTAGGAAGTCCTCTCCTCTTAGTCCTGTGTACAGCAGACAGGAGGCTAGGAGACTGAGTGTGACTCAGCCCCTCCCTCTCACCCCTGCAGGCACCAGGCCTTCAGTGTGGAGTCTTGCTTTCTGCACTCTCAAATCAAAAGTGTATAAACCCTCTCTTTTACAGAAGGGTGCATTTCTTTGATTTCTTGCTGGAAGTTCTGCTTGGAAACACAATCCCACTGAGCACAAACAGGGCTGTGTCACTCACTTTCTGTGTAACTTTGAAATGTTCCCCCAGGAACAGCAGCCCAGGAGTAGTTTAGGGCCTATACTGTTTTATTACTCCATGTTCAACACTGGCAGAGCTGCTAAGCACTGTGTAAACTGTACCCAGATGTGAATGTCCTGGGCAACAACTGGTCCTGGAGAACAGAAGAGTAAGTATTGGAGTGCGTGTCAGGTGGGCTCCCAGGGGAAGGAGAGGGATGGGAGGGAAGATGCAGGACACCTGGAAGACAGGATGTTTTGTAGACACGAGAGCGTGCCTGGCTCCGGTTGGGAGGTGGCGGCCTGACAGCTGGGTGTCCTGACCTGATTGAGATCACGTGGAATCTTGCTGGGCTCCTCCTGGGAGCTGCTGTCCTAGTTTGTCTGTGGGCTTCCCTTGCCACCTCCTCTGGCTCCGGCTTCCTTCCAAGAAGTCTTCTCTGTAAGAAGGTGGCCCTGGCTCTCTTGTCTTCACCCAGAGAGGAAACTGTCATTCCTGAAACAGGGCCTCGTAAACCTGCAGCAGACACGGGACAGAGGGTGGGCTGGGAGGCTATGCCGCTGACAGGAAGATCTGCTTTCCCTAGAGAGAAGCGACTTCATAGGAGACCAGGAATATGTGCCCAGGGGAAAAGAGTCTTCAACTCAGCTGCCATCTGTGGTGATGGCAAGGCCGCTGCCAGTGTCTTACCTTGTTCTCGGTATGAACATGCTCTTATGGCAGAAATGTGACAAGTCCCTTTTCTTTCCTAAGAACATCTAATGCGGATCCAATCAGAATCAAGGCAGGGGCTTCCAGACATGGAACCACTTTAGGAAGAAACAGAGGACTGCTTTGCTTCCTTTGATGCGCTACCCCCCTCAACCTGCAGCCCCTGCCTCCCCCAGTGCCTTCTGACTATGGCTCCTTTTTTTTGGTTCTTTCTACAGAGTTCCAGCTCTGGCTGGAACAAGGGAGGGAGCTATGGGTGCTTCAGGGCTCTGTCCTCTGCCATCTTAAAAAGAAGGGAAGAAGAAAACACCCCTTAGTGTAAAGAGCCCTGGGCTGGGCTCATCTCAAGGTGGCCCGGTAGTGTGGAGAGGGCTGCCTGAAGCGTCACCTTGTTCGGACTGTTTAGTTTATATATTTCCAGGAAAAAGAAGTGGAGGTGGGGACTGCTTTGGGTTTGAAGCCAAGAAGATGAAGCAGTCTGCTACCCTGAAGGATTTGGACATGGCCTCTGTGTCTCCATCTTAGGAGTAAGTGCAGGGCTCCAGACTCTCAGGGTCCAGAGCATCACAAGGACTCATGACAGACAGCCGGGCAACAAGCTGTGATGTCAGCGGAGCTGCCCCATGCTCCTGCCCAGGCCATTTCCCCATGCCTGCTCAGCCCTCTCATATCTCTACTGACTATCACATGCTTATCGGTTGTGGTGGCTGGGCCACCTGACAGTCCCAGACTAAGACTGGAAAGGGAAGCTGGCTGTTCCTGATGTTGCCTCTGATCTCTGTCCGCCTGGTCTCAGGCTACCTACCCAGCCAAGGGAAGCTTGAGTTGGCTTCCTCCCAGAGCATATCAATTGCAGCCCCCCGAGCATGTGCTAAGCCCTTCCTAGCCGCTTCCGCAGCAGCTCTGCAGCCTCCGCCTGCATGCTTCACACAACGGGGAGCTCATGGCTTTCCCAGGCAGCCAACGACATACTTAGTTCATAGTGTCACAGTATCCCATCTGTAAATTTATATATGCTTTAAATATTTTAAAGATTCACGATGTAAGCTATGTACTGTTATAAACTATATGTGCACATATATAAATTTACATGTATTATATAAATTATTAAATGCACATCATATAGAACACATGAGCTATGTTAACATGTTATGTACTCTTATTTATGCTGTATACATATGCTATATTAACATATATATCATATATATCATAACTTTACATGTTGAACCTTATTAGCTGTTTGTCTCTAGAAAAATTATTTAGCTTTTCTGTGCTTAGAAAACTGTATCTGATATATTAAATATAACATAAGCTTTTCTTTAAAATACTTGTAGAGATTTTTTATAATGTTTACTTTAAGTAAAAATATTTGTTCATTTTATGTATTTCATTTTGTTCTTTTGAGATGGGGGTGGGGAGTGTGTATCTCACTCTGGAGTCTAAGCTGGTCTTGAACTCATGATCCTCCTGCCTTTAGCCTCCTGAGCATTGGACTACAGGCGTGTGCCACCACACTCCGAGTGGCACTTACGAAGCGAGAAGCAATTGAGACCATGTTCATCAGCTGCCACTGTTGCCTTCTCAGCATACAGTGATGCTGGAAACCTTGTCTCCTCCCTCGCACCCCATCTGCAACCCAGGTACTCACGTGCGTGCCACCTGCTCTTTCCTAGTTTGTGGCTATTTAATTTTGCCAATTTTGTAGGCAAAGAAGGGCCTCTCTGTTCCACCGCAAAGGCTTTATTTCTAGAACTGTCTATCAGCTTATCCTGCTGCCAAACGGGTTCTAGCCTCGCTCTTTCTGCAGAAGAGGGACTGAGAGCAACTGGGAGCCAGTTTGGCACTGAGGAAGCCCAGTGATAAGGACAATCTGGGCATCCAGGAGCCAGGAGGCTGAGCTGGGACAGGAAAGCAGGGCGGGGACAGAGGTGGGCTCACTCCTGTCCCCACAGCCCACCCTGCAGCAGCTTCTGGCCCCTGAATTCTGCTTTGTGCCTCTGTTATGTGCATTACCTCAGTGGTCCTCCTGAGACTCTGCTGAGACTTTTTACAGAGTGTGAAACTGTCTCCCAGAGGTCAGAGGCCAGTGATCTCCCGCAGCCAGAGGCTGGGTAGGTGGAGCCTGGCTCTAATGCTGAGGCTGTCACCCTCGGGCCCTTGTGTGGTCAGAGGAAGAAAGGCTTTTGAGGGAAGCTCCTCCAGGGAAGGGGAACTGAAGAGATGAGGGCAGGAAACTAGGGGTGAACAGGGGAGTCTGAAGCTGGAGAGGAGGAAGACTCAGGGGGAAAGCCACTAAAGCTGCTGCCTTGAAGACTGACAGGCAGACTCAGGAGTGGGTGGGGCTCTACAGGAATAGAGGGAAAGGATGAAAAGGTGAGGCCAGGGGCAGAGGTCAGAGCCAGGGGGCTTTCTGTCCCCTTAAGGGACCGCAACTTGTATATGTGGTGACCTATACAAGAGAGGTTGTGAGTTAAAGTCAGACCTGGAGGCAGCTGAAGTTCCAGGCCCTGCATGGGTGGGGCCTGTCTAGTTCCAGGCCATGGGCAGGGACCTGTCTCAACAGGACCTGGGTGCCCTGGGTGCTGGATGCTCAATCTAACCAGACCAGAAAAATCAGCCACATAGCCATCTGGGAAGAAGGGGACAGAGGGACCTTTTTCAGGCAACCCTCTGTGCACAGATTTAACTCAGATCTAACAGCTGGCCCACCATGCTAAAGGCTCGGCTCTCTTCACTGCCCCTCAGCTGAAATCTACACCTCAGGGGCTGTGGTTCTGACTGCTCCTTTACCTGCCTAGCTCTTAGGGATGTGGAGAACAGCAGGTACTTCCCACAGAGTCATGGAATGGTTTCTATTCAAAAGGATAACACCAATAATATGCTCTACAGGCTGGCCGAAGGAACCTAGCCTGCATTGGGTCATCCAGCCCACCCCACCCCAGAGGCATCCTCCTTGGTGACAGTCTGAGCTCCACTTTATGGGCCCTACAGCTTGGTCCCACTATGCAGTCCAACGTGATGGACCCCAAAGAAGTTGCATTGCATTGCAGGATGCATTCAGCAGGGGCTAGGGTACCAACTTCATCATTATACAGATAATTTCATCCTCCGCAATTTTCTCCAGTGTGGCTTTATTTCTTGGGCATAAAACAGCTATGGGAGGCTTGGGACTTTTCTGCCTATTGTGTTTAGGGATAGACAAGCTGGGGGAAAATTTTGGTGGGAATTCACTCAGGAAAAGTATTTCTTCGGTGTGTCTCATTCTCAGCAGCACTGTTCCACAGAGAAGCCATGTGGTACAAAGCACCCCTGCCCCAGCTCACACACATCCGCTGCACATGATTTAAGCACACGTATGTACAAGCACACACGATGTGAGAGAGAAAATACACATCATTTTTTTTCCCACAGGCTGTAGGAGGAGCCTAGCAGTACAAGCTTTCTGTTGATCTTGGAACAGGCTGGAGTTAGCAAATTACCCCTCCCTGGAGCAGCCTGGGCATTCCTGGCCTGTGTGCTGGGAAGAAAGGGGTGAAGGATTAGTTTTCTATCCTCTGATGGGGCAGCGGAGAGGCAAGTCGTGGCGGTGAGCGAGTGAGTGCTTGCGTGCATTTGTCCCGCAAGTTGGGTGGCTGGGTTTGGCAGGGCTCTACAGCGGCTGCGACTCATCTTTGGAGGTCTTTGTTGATGGTTTCTACACCAAGGAAGCGTGCTTTGGTGTAGACTTTGCAAACTTTATTCTCCTTTTTGTGCTGATCACAGTCCCGAGGCAATCTGCCAGAGATGGGGACCCTCCATCTACCCCAGCAGAAAAGCAACCCCACCCCCCGTTAAAGTCAGGCTAGAATATCCAAGAGGGACTGACCCTGTGTCAGCTGCCACCTCAGTGGAAGCAATGACATGAAGCACATAGACCTTGTCTCTGGACTTTCCGAACAGAGGCAGAGGCAGGGAACTCCAGCACTGGCTGCCTTCGATGGTACCCCTGACTCTCTGCCCACACCAGCTGTGAAATCTGGACCAGCTCCTCAGTTCTTAGTGTCTGTTTCATCCTCTGTAGAGCAAGGGTGGTAATGACGAATTAAGTTCGTCATGAATGAAGGATGACAGGGCTTTGCAGGGTACTAAATGGGAAATATGGGAAAGGGTCTGCTCTATGCTGAATCTAAGCCAGCCTTGGTTCTTAATACAGCACAACACAGCACTGTGCTCTGTGTTATAGCCTCTCTGGGAATTTTCCCTGTGAGATACTGTGAAAGGGCTTTCTGTATCATTCCTGGGTGTTGACCAGGTACTGAATGAATATGGGCCAGAACCTGATGAAGCCAGTGAGCTCCTCAGTGGGTCAGGGAGTCACTGCCTGAGGGTCACTCACCACCCTTGCCTAGGAGTTTGGAGCAGAGGCTGGCCAATGGCCAATGGTCTTTTGATGATCACTGGGTTTTATGTAAACAGGAGGTGGGGTGGGGTGCACACCTCTAGGTGGTAGTGTGGTGGGGTGCTCCTCAAGGTGAGAACTAACAGGCTCATTCGCATTTGAAACAGATGGTCTTCCAGCACCCTGAGCAGCATGGTGGCATGTGCAAGGATGTGGGAGACAGGGCCTACTAACTGAATTTGTAAGCGGTGTGACAGTAATATGCTTATGTAAAACAGTGGACCAAAAATACAGACTAAGAAAACCCAAAGGCCGCACAATTAGTAATAGAGAGCAAACATGCTATTTTCCCTCATTTTTTTCTCTCTTGACATTGCCATGGAGGGTTTCCTCTCATTCATCAGAGGCGAGAGCCTGCTGACAGTCTCCAGGAGCTTGGCTAGCTCTGGGGTGGGCTGAGGGTGGTGCCAGGGGCCAGGGACTCCCTTGCACCACGCCTGGCTCTCCGCCTGACTTGCTGGATTTGAACTCTGGCTGTCTGGGCTAAATCTAGCCTATGCAGGGAATTACAGCACTCTGCCCGTCCAGCTATGCCCTCGAGTGTTCTAGAAGTCAGGCACTCTAGCCCGGTGGGTGAGGAGCTCTTGGCAGAACTAGAATTTTCTGTGTGGAGCCTCCAGCTTTTTCCTGGCTTACCTTCTCCCTGACTTTAGTCTATCCATGTGTGCTCTGGGGCAGGCTTTGCCTGTTGTGTGGACGGTGCCTGCCTCCTGCTTGAGTTTCTAGGCCCTGTTTGTTTTCCTCTGCTTTGGGAGTTCATGGTGTGCACATCTGCTAGAAGCCCTTGCAAAGGAGTCTTGGGGACACTTGGCCACAGCCCAGAAGGCAGCCATTCTACTCGAATGAAAGGTTCTGAATTTAGAGCTGCTCACTGCCCCTACCGCAAGTCTCTGCCACTTTCTCCAGGCAACAGCCACATGGGCCCCCTGCAACAGGGTGGAATGCCTAGAAAGATACAGAACTATTAGCTATGGGGCCTAGGGGATGCCTGGTCCCTTCCTGAAGGTGGTACTATGGAAGAGCATCAGCTTTCTCTGAGCTGAGGATTCCTGTTCCTTGCCCAAGGCAATGAGGTGCTGAAAGTCAAGGACAGTGGGGATAGGAGAGTGAGAATGAATGTTTGTTTCATACCTGATACATGCACAGCACTGTGCTAAATCATGCTGATTTGAAGCAAAACAATGAGCCAGCCAGCAAACTGACCAACTATTAACCAACATAACATCCAACTAACCAACTAACCAATATAATGACCAAGTGACTAACCAAACAACCAGTCTATTGGACAGATTACTAACCAGCCTACTAACCAGCAAATAAACTAACCAACCCACAAACCAACTATCCAAGCAACCAATTAACCAACTCAGTAACCAGCCAACTATCAACAAACAAAACTGTCCAATTAGCCAACCAGCTTAACTAACTAATCAACCGACGAACTTACCCACCAATCTGTCAGTTAGTGAATGGGCCAGTGAACCAATTTACCAATAACCAATCAATCAGCTAACTTGTTCACCCATCCATGAAATATCTGATGGGTTGGTTGTCTGGCTTGTCAGCTGGCTGAATAGCAGACATCTCCTTTGCTGAGGAGAGAGATGGAGGAACCCCACTGCACAGGTGGGGTGGCCCTCTAGAAATGGCAAAGATGAGATGACACTTTCTAGAGAGGAGCTGAGGGAAGAATGGAGGTGCTCACCAACACCAGTGAGATGGTTCTCTTGGAAGGGGCAGAGAGAGAAAATCATGACATGTTAGGTAACTGGAGATAGCTTATACTATTTCTTCCCAGCCAGTGCATCTTAAAGGGACAGAGACAGGATGAAGGGCCTGTGACTTAGCGATTAACCAACCAGCTCCGAGCGTCAGGTGACACACCATGAACCAAATGAAGGTGAGGAGGTAGCTTCAATTTGACCTGAGTGACCTTGACAGGTCCAACCCTTCCTGAGCCAGGATCTCCCGCCAGCAGGGTGAGGTGTGGTCCTTCATTCCACGGTTGTCCCCTTGGTGCTAAGGGTTAGGTTGACTCTCTCTCCTTGAAACTCAGGTCACCCAGACCTGGCCTCTGCAGAATTCCTCTTTTGGTGGAGAGAAAAGAGAATAACACTGTAGAGCAAAAGTGCCATGTGTGCCATCTCTGAAAATTCCCAGTTAGCGAGGCACTAACACAGGGCATTTGCTTAGTGTTTATT
Organism: Pachyuromys duprasi; assembly: GCA_028658305.1. NCBI lineage: Eukaryota > Metazoa > Chordata > Mammalia > Rodentia > Muridae > Pachyuromys > Pachyuromys duprasi. The sequence continues at coordinate 9,133,455 of CM053765.1, forward strand.
GAGAAAACACTGATTCCAGTTGCTATGATGTAGATGTGGCTTGTCTCCATCAAAGCTCCCATTGCAATATGGCCGTCAGGTTTGGGAGCTCATGGGTCTAATCCCAGCATTTGGGAAACTGGGGCAGGAGGATATGAGTTCCAGGCTGTCTGGGGATACACGGACCCATCTTGAAACGAGGAGAGACCGAGTTGTCAGTGTTGTCATGCAGGGAGATGGGAGAACTGAAAGGGTCACCATGTTTCTCTGACACCAGGCCACTTCTCTTGAATGTGGGTGTGAGAGTCAATATTGGCTGTTAGGCTGGTGAGATCTGGCGCCACATGGGAGACAAACCGCTAGTTCAGTCTGTGAGGAAGCGTCTAGGTTGGGTTACTGGAGGCAGGAAGATACACCTTAGTTGCAGCTGGCATCACTCCTCGGCCTAAGGTCGCAGACTGTATAGAAGAGAGGAGACAAACTGAGCACAGGGACTCTTATCTCTCAGCTTCCTGAGTACAGGTGCGGTGCACCCATGCCTTTCACACTAAAGTGGACAGTATTCCCTCAGATTGTCCGCCAAAAGAAATCCTTCCACCCTGAAGCTGTTGTTTTTGTTTTTTGTTGTTGTTGTTGGGCTCTTTGTCATGGCGGTGCAGAGAGCATGCACTCTTTTTATTTAATTTTTATTAATTGCAGTTTATTCACTTTGTATCCCAGCTGTAGCTTCCTTCCCCATCCCCTCCCACTCCCACCTTTCTTCCCTCCTCTCCTATGCCCTTCTCCCAGTCCAGTGATAGGGGAGGACTTCCTTCCCTTCCATCTGACCCTTGTCTATCAGGTCTCATCAGGACTGGCTTCATTTTCTTCCCCTGTGGATTGGTAAGGCTGCTCCCCCCTCAGGTAGAGGTGATCAAAGAACCAGTCACTGAGTTCATGTCAGAGACAGTCCCTGTTCCCATTACTAGACACCCACTTGGAGACTGAGATGCCATGGGATACATCTATGAAAGGGTTCTAGGTTATCTCCACGCCTAGTCCTTGTTTGGAGAATCAGTCTCACAAGGACGTTTGCTCAACCATGTTCATAGCAGCTTTATTTGTAATAGCCAGAAGCTGGAAACAGCCGAGATGTCCTTCAGTTGAGGAATGGATACAGAAATTGTGGTACATTTACATAATGGAATACTACTCAGCAATTAAAAACAAGGAAATCATGAAATTTGCATGCAAATGGTGGGAAAGATCATCCTGAATGAGGTATCCCAGAAGCAGAAAGACACACATGGTATATACTCACTTGTAAGTGGATATTAGACATATAATATAGGATAATCATACTAAAATTTGTCCACCTAAGGAAGTTAATCAAGGAGGACCCTGGGTAAGATGCTCAATCTTCATTCACAAAGGCGAACAGGACAGACAACAGAAGAGAGTGAAAACAATGAACAGGACAGGAGCCTACCACAGAGAGCCTTTGAAAGACTCTACCCAGCAGGGTATTAAAACAGATGCTGAAACTCATAGCCAAATTTTGGATAGAGTGCAGGGAATCTGATGAAAGAAGGGGGAGAAAGAAAGATTTGCAGGGGACAGGAGCTCCACAAGGAGAGCAACAGAACCAAGAACTCTGGGCCCAGGGGTCTTTTGTGAGACACATTCTTACAGCATGCACATCCTACCGTCTTCCCCACTCTCCTCCAGGTAGAGGCTCAAGCTTCCGCTTCCTGCCTGGAACTGAAGCTGCATGAGAGGCTCCCCTGACCCGGAACTGAAGCTATGAACTGCTGAGCAAATGATGCGCAACACCGTCCACCTGCAAATGCTTCAGCCAAACTCGGTTTCCTTTCTGTGTTATCCACTCTCACGTTTCTTTCTAGCTACAGAAAACAGACCAGGATACTGCATCCTGGGATGCAGTCTCTGCATCCTAGGAAACCTAGGTGGGTTTCATTCATGTGCAGAGTACACACATACGGGCAGCCAAGTACCTGGCAGGGCAACAAACCTGTTGGAGGCTGTGGCTGAGTGGATTTACAGCCAGACAGCTGAATTTCCCAAGGACCAGGGTCGCACATGTGGAGTCTGTGTTTTCACCCCATTTCAATAGTACATAACCTTCTGCAGGGAGATGTTCATTAATATTGGCTGGATGCCTGAGTGCTATATGGGACTCCTTTAGACTCAGGCTCTGGAAAAATTTGATTTTTATGAAAATTACCCATTTTTTAACATTTAAAATGTTATCGAGCCATGTGGCCACTGCTGTCTTGGGCAGAAAACATCTTGGATGAATTTGCATTTTTAATTCTTGGCATTTTTATTTTGCTTTGGTTCCCAAAGTGTTTTTTTTTCTTTCTTGGAAAAAAAATTAAAGAAAGAAGGCAGCTCATAGCAGGTCAGGAGTGCCAAGCGAACATAATCGTAGTGGTAATGTGTGTTCCCTCACTGCTGATTGCACCAAATTTAACTATGTACTCCCCAAGTGGAGCCTGCCCGCCGCTCTCCAAACCCATCTCTTCCCCAGGGTAGCTGCTGGGAGCTAGATTCTGACCAGTGCATGGGTGTAGCACCTTGGGCCCGGTCCTATGTGACAGATCGATTCCTTGTGCTCTCTGGTCATCTGTTCCACTGTTGAGCACTTGGGCTCTTTGCATGACTGGAGGAATTAGGACAAATGGTTTCAGAGTGACATAGGGCTTTCCAGAACAGTGGGCCATGTCCTACATGGGGAAACTGAGGCTGAGAGAAGGAAATAAGAATAGAGTTCTCTTGAATGTCCAGTAGTTAGAAAGAAAGATAGGAAGAAAGGAAGGAAGGAAGGAAGGAAGGAAGGAAGGAAGGAAGGAAGGAGGAAAAAAACCTATCAGGGCCGAGCAGCAGAGAAGCTGGAAAATGGCTGTGTCCTAATCTTGAGTGTGGGCCAGTCAAAAGCAGAAAGTTCTCCCACAGGGTATGTGCTTGGCAAGAACCAGTGTAAGCGTCCAGGCCGCCTGGGTGGTTTCACCTCACTTTACAGTTTAGGGCGCTGAGGTTCAGCTCTGCCTCACATCGGCATATGCTGTAGACTGGAATGCTGGTACACCCAGGATGGACGGCAGATAGCCTCCGATCACTGGGGCCTGTGGGTGACTAGGCAGACAGGAGGCCTCCCTGCTTGTAAATGGTATTTTGGTGAGAGAAACACAAATAACAAACAAACCAATGAGGAGGACAACCTCAGAGTCAACCAGTACATAGAGATGAGGAAAACGGAGGAGAAAATAGAGGAGGACGGGACTAGATGAGCCCACTGAAAAGGTTTCAGAAACCAGCCAGTGACAACGGACCGAACCCAGCCTCACTGGCTTCTGTCATTGCTTGCGGTGTGGACACAAGCAAGTTCCCCAGACTCTCCGTGCTCCCATTTCCACATCTGTATATATGGAACGGCGATGGTATATAGCACGTAAGGTGGTTGTGCAGAAGAAGGCACACATATGACATGTGTGATGGATGCCTCCCTTAGCCACATGCCTGACAGAATACCTCTTGGTGTGCTTCGGGTGCTAGCCGGCACCCAGTGCCAGTGCACAGACCGCACGTTGCGTCAACTCCTCTCTGCCTCCAGCGACTCCATGGGGCCAGTCGGCCTGCTTTACAGAGTGAGGAAGCCACATTTGAATTCGTTAAAAAAACAAAACAAAACAAAAAAACAAGAAAAACAACAAAAGCCCCAAACCAAACAAACACTGTGCGGCATAGAACACGTTGCTTCCTCAGCCAGCGCCTTCCACAATATGGTGGAAAGCTTGGCCACAGATGGCGTGCTTGGTACCAGCCCTGTTTTCTAAATAGCGGGCTCCTGGGTGCAAATGGCATTGCTCAGACACATGGTGCTGCCTGGCTCCCGGGAAGCTTCCTCAAGAGCCCCCTCAAGAGCTGGCCCACAGCCCCAGGCCCGGCTCTCTCCCTCCAGATGGTGGCCATCAGAATCTTCCAGAAGGTGGGAGATAGGTGCTGATATTCGGGGTAAGCCCTCCTCCTGCCAATACCCCCCACCCTCCTTAAGACTTGCACAAGCCCCCTAGCAGTGTGCATGAGTACCTGTGGGGACCCTGAGATGACATCGCATCTCTAGTCACAGATGACGCTGGGACTTGAACCTGGGATGTGGTCTTGAGGCTCCAGTTCCTTTCAGGAAAAGTGTGCCTTCTTGGGAGAAGTACTGAGTGCCCTGTCAAAGGCAGGAAGGGGCCTTGGAAAGCAAGATGGCCATCTGCCCCCAGCAAAGCCTCACTTCTGATGCTTCCTGTCTGAGACAGCCCACCTGGTTCAGCAGCTTACCCTTGGACCCCAAGTTTCAGCTCTCTCTTTCTCTCTCCCTGCTCTCTGTGTATATGTATACATGCACACATGAGACCAGAGGCATTTCAGGTGTCTTCCTCAATTTTTATTTTTTATAAAGATGATCTCTCACCAAATTGGAAGGTCATCCACTTGGCCAGCTAGCCTCAGAGAACCACTTGACTCCCCATCCCTAACACCGGCTTACAGATAACATGCGGCTGTGGGTTTCTTTTTGCTTATTTTCCACATGGATGTAAGGGATTAGACTCAGATCTGCAGGTTTCTATGGCAAGGATTGACTGAGTCATCTACCCACTTGCCAATAGCCAGTGCTTATTTTATAGGACAGAGGTCGTATGCACAGAGCAGGACCTGAGAACAGTGCCTGCAAGGAGTGTACAAGATGAACCCAGACCTAAAGCTGAGTTTTTATTACCCTCTGCCCTGGCTCCTTTGTAAAATGCTATGGGATGATTTTTTCCCCTCTGAACTAGTCTTCTGTGGTCCTAACATTTTAGATCATTGCTGTACTTATTCGTAAGTCTAATAAGCTAAATTTGAGCCTACGTTCACATATCAAAACCCAACCTTTCAGTTTATGACGTATCCATATAGAATTTATACCATTTGGCCCCAGCAGTTATAAACTCAGTTCTGGTGAAGCCTGACTCACTCTGGAGCCTGGCTTCGCTGGAGCATGCTGTGCTCTAACAGTAGATGTGAAATGTAATAAAAACACACAGGTAAGGCATTGAGTACCTCTACCTCCATGACTTAGGACAAAGGACCTAGGAGTCCAAGGGCAGAGTGGCTAAAACTTACCATGTGGGCTGTTTTTCACCTGAAAATATGGGCCCTTCGGTTGTTGGTTTGGGTCACCTATTGGGTGAGTGGAGTAATCCTGTGAGGACTTGCTTCCATTTCTGAAAAGTGGAGACCCTAAAATCTCTCCAGGTGTTGGCCAGTGGGCTTACCTGGTTTGAGCTTGTTCTGCCACAGCGACCTAGCGACACCCGGCTGTTGACTCTGAGAGGCTCCCTGCCTCACTCCTCGAATCTACTCTTTTGGAAGCTTCTCTCAGTTTTGGCTCCTGAAGACACATTCTTCTGGAAGGCACTGTCTCTCTTTCCACAGTAACCCGATGAATGGCTTTTTAGACAAGAGCTAATGATATCCACGCATGTACAACAGCTGTGGTAGAGAAGACATTCTAGGGTGTCTGTGTTGACAAGTGGGGGGCCTCTGACATGGGCACAACCCTTGGGACCATACCAGGGAGTGGGAAAAACTCAAGATGGGATGTGGTCCAGGGAGCCTAAAGTACAAATACAGCTTGGTACAGAACCCGTGTGTTGACTCAAGAGCCGAATCCTGCAAGGCAGGCACTGATCAGCTGGGGGCAGGTCTTGGTCCCCCTTAGACAGACTGTGGGCCTTTTGGCTTCTGAAGCAGGAGATGTTACATGGAACCACTCCAGGGACCACGCTGAGGGACAGCTGACTCCCTCTTCCAGCCCATCTGCTTCCAGGTGGAGGTGGCATGCAAGCTCAGCAAGTGTGCCCACGGCTCTCTCTCCTGCTCAGTGGTGAAGGTCACAGCCAGGGAGAAAGCCCGTATTTAAAGCTTACAGTGCACTCAAGGATTGAACAGTGCTCCTCATGCCTTTCTCCTTTGAACACTGAGTCGAGTTCTTGGAGGCATGCATCAGAATTACTGACTTTCAGAGGGAACGTGGAGACCCGCAGCCCCCAGTGGGACAATCCATGGCATTACTTAGGAGTCTTGGTACAACAAGGCAAAGGCATCAGGGGCAGGAAAAGGCACAGGACTCTTCCAGTGCTTTTCTGTAGCTACAACAGAACATTCAGATCGAAAGCAACTTGGATCTTGAGGTAGCACTATGGGAAGACCCACTTTTAATAGGGATCTTTGAGTTAGGCCACACCTTCTGCTGGCAGTCCATATAAAGGACATAGAAGAAGGAACCTTGTCCTTTTCACTGGTTTGCTTTAACTCTTGCTAGCAAGTCTATTCCTTCACTGGCTTTGGAGCCTACTTCTTTGGAATTCCAGCATCTATTGAAGACTGGCTGAGACAGAGCCTTGTGGAATGAACAACTACTGGACTCTTAGACCTTCTGTTGGTAGACGGTTATTATTGGATTAGTTGGACCAACAACCTATAAGCCATTCTCTCTCTCCCTTTCCCATCCCCCCCTCACACACACTCATTCATTCATTCTCTAAGTTCTGTTCCCTTGGAGAACCCTGAATAATACACAAGTACACCCGTAGAAGGGGCCCAGCACTTTTTCAGTGCTGGGAAGTGAGTTCACCAAGTCTTACATATAGCAAGTGTGTTACCACTGAGCCTTCTCCTTAGGCCTGACCTGTATCTAATGTTCTGCTTACTTAGCACTGAAATTCATAACCGTTTTAAGTCAGGGACACCATGGCTTCATTTTGTTCTGGTTGCATAGAAGGTGACATACCAGTATGGCTTTAGAATGAGGGCGTGCAGAGCACCTCGGCTGACAGTCCTCTCAAAGACACGCACCAGATGCTCTCCACAGCCTCGATCTTGTCAGCCCAGCACCCCCAATATCCTCTACCATGCACATGCTTTTCCCTTGAATTCCTTCCACACCATTTCTCTACTGGAAGTCATCAGTGGACCTTGATCTTCCTGTGAAGGAGGCCAGAAAAGGAAACACTCACCATGCAGAGAGCTAGATAAATAGTATTTCGGTAACTTTTGCTGTGGCCCCCCCATACCCATAAATGTAAGTCACACAAATGATATCCTGTGTGTCACATATTCTATGAAATGATCAGAGAAAAGTGGCAGTTAAGATTTTTCTAAAAAGTAGAAATAGCTTGGTCTCATGGTGCCTGTAATCCTGATTCTCAAGAGGCAGAGGCAGCTGGATTCCTGCAAGTTTGGGATCAGTCTGGTCTCTATATCAAGTTCCAGAGTCATAAAACAAGAACCCTGAGTCAAACAAACAAACAAACAATGCCCTGTATAAATACATAATGGCAAGATGCTTTCAAATAAAGATAATTATAATGACAAGTACCTGCATTTGAGGTTTAAACAAATAGGCATTGAAATACATGCTGGTTGGTTTCTTTTTTTTTTTTTTTTGTGAACTTGGCACACATCTTGGGTCATCTGGGAAGAAGGAACCTACTTAAGAAAATACTTTCATCTTATTGGCTTGTAGGCAGGTCTGTGGGACATTTTCTTGATTAGTTATTGATATGGGAGGATCCAGTCATTGTGGGTGGTGCCGCCCCTGGACAGGTTGGCATTCTTGAGCTGTGTATGAAAGCAGGCTGAGCAACATTTGAGGAGCAGGCTAGTAAGTAGCATTCCTCCATGGCTTCTGCATCAGTTCTTGCCTTCAGGTTCCTGCTTGAGTTTCCTTCCTGCAAACTGACATAAATCCCTTCCTCTCCAAGTTGGTTCCATGATAGTGTATATCACAGCAATAGACAACAAACTAGGACAAAAACAGAAAGAAAATATAACTGTTTAGTAAAGCCCAAGTATTTAGCCAGACAGAACTGACAGAAGAACAATTGAATTAAAATAGCGAGTCTTCCCAAGTCTATGACAAACCTGAAGACATAAATTGTTAAAGCCATGACTTCTGAGGTGAGGCATGAGGGTCACAGGTTCAAGAGCAGCCTGCGCCTCACAAGGAGACCTTTCTAAAAAAGAGTTCTAAGATATAGTGCAGAGGCAGAGCTGTTGTCTAATGTGCATGGGGCTCTGAGTTCAATCCCTAGTATAAAAAATTGTTAAAGACACAGAAAATTAAAAAAATCAGAACTTAATAAAATTTAAAGTCAAAACAAGGTATTTCTACATGTGAAATAGTTAATATAAGAGAAATAGCAAGTTTGAATGGAACATAGATATGTTGAGTATGGAATTGGAAGCTCTAATAGAGGTGAAACAGGATGGAAGTTGTTGAAGTATAAACAAAATGCAAACAAGAACTCAAGCAGTGTAAGTAGAATACTAAGTTCTTACATAGATGAAGAAAGATAAATAATGGGCAGTGAGGTGATATATAAAATTGTAATAGCTGAGAACTTTACAAAAGACACAAAGATCCACACTTAGTCACCCCTAGTGAAACTGCAGAGTAACACTAGTAAAGAGAAAATCACCAGGACACCAGAGAAAGAAATACATGCTACTTTCAAAAGAACAGCTGTCAGACTGCCAACCAGTTTTTCAAGAACAGCAACACATGCCAAAAAGAAACAGAAATACGTCATTGAAGTTGAGGGAAAATAACTGAATATACGATTCCATTCTAGTCAAACTATGATTTAAAGAGCAAGATAACAAAGATATTTTTAGATAATTAGAACATGGATTAGAAACTATACACATATGTTCCCTAACATAATTATTAAATAAAACACTTAAGCAAGCAAAACATTCCAGAAAGGATGATATAAAATATTAAAATGGAAATATATTAAATGGAATGTCTCAAAGAATAACTTTTAAATAAATAGAAAACAAATGAATATAGACAACTTGGTTAATCAACAAAAGAAATAAAAAAAAGGAAAATGTACAAAAAATGGCAAAAGAGAAGCATGAAAAAATAGAGCCATATACTTTAGTAAGCACAGTAAATATAAACAGGTTAAACTCACAACTAAAAGACAGAGACTTCAGGTTAGATTAAAATCTTATAATTATATGATGACATTTGAAAATTGATGTGTAGCAAAGGATATACAAAATATTTACTAACCAAAAGGTTATTATAGTGCCCTTAATGTTGGATATATTCAATTTAGTATGAAAGCATTACAAGTAATATTTAAATTAGAAAGTTCTGTTTTATAAAAGAATTACCTTCCAAGATAATATTCTAGCCATAAATTTGTACACAAGTGGTAGCTATATAGCTTTAAAATGTAAGGAGCAGTAACATCCTAGATATCAGATGCAACTGATCAAATTTTCAATAATGATGTCTTTGGTGTTATACAGCCTCTCAGAAATGGATTATTTGTGAAAAAAAAAGAGACTACAAAAACAAAAACCCAGCTGGGTATGGTGGCACATGTCTGTAATCCCAGCACTCTGGGAGGCAGAGACAGGCAGATCTCTGTGAGTTAGAGGCCAGCCTAGTCTACAAAGTGAGTCCAGCACAGCCAAGGCTACACAGAGAAGCCCTGTCTCAAAAAACAAAACAAAAAAACCAAACATGAACAAACAAACAAACAAACAAAAAACCCAAATCTAATCTGAAAGAATAAATATAGAAATCTGCTCTTTAGGAACATAAGTTATTCTCAAGTATACATTGATTATTCACAGATAAGTTTAATGTACTTGACCATTAAAAACATTAATGCATATTGCCAATAGTAGTCACTACACAAACCACATCCTTCTACCATACAAGCAGCCTGAAGTACTAACACTAAACAACAGCCCTTCCATGTGCATTAGGAGACAGCAAATATAAAAGAAAACTTTACAGACATTACAGGTTAATGAGAAGATCATTAGGGAAAACAGATACATAAAACCAAGCAAGTCATATATAAAAACATGGGTAATGCAGGTAGATTTCAACTCAGAGGGATATTAATAGTTTCATGTGCATTATTCAGGAAATATTTAAGTGTAGAAAAAATGGTCCAGCCAATTTTCTGATAAGACCTATTTGTGCATGTCACCTTCCTACTGTGTGCATCCATTCCTTGTTTGAAGCTGAGAAAGAGATAAACATGTACCCATATACACAAAGAGAGACAAAGATACATTCATGCATATGGAGAGATAAATATACATACACATACAGAACATACACACATATATAGGGACAAACATACATAGACATACATATACAAAGATACACAGAGACACAGAGAGACACATGGATACAGACACAGAGAGAACTCTTCTTTTTTTCTTCTTGGTTTTGAGATCAGATTTCTCTGTGTAGCCCTGGCTGTCCTGGACCTCACTCTGTAAACCAGGCTGTCCTTGAATTCACAGAGATCCACCTGTCTCTGGAGTGCTGAGATTAAAGACATTGCCACTGCTGCCCAGACTTTCTTAAAAAAATTTTTAAAAACATTTTTTGTGTGTATGGTTATTTTGCTTGAATGTATGTCTGTGTATTGCATGTCTGCCTGGTGCCTGTGGAGTCCAAAGGAGGGCATCAGGTCACCTAAAACTGGAATAACTAACAATTGTGAACCACATGTGGGCGATGGAAACTGAACCTGGGTCCACTGCAATAGCAGCAACTGCTGTTAATGCTGAATCATCTCTCCAGCATCATCCTAACTCTTCAGACCTCTGTTGGTCTTTACCATCTCCTCAGGCCCTGTCTCCAAACACAGTCACATTCAGCTTTAGGGTTTTAGGATATGAACTCAGAGGTCCAGTCTTCAAGGCGATCATCACTTGATGTGTGATTCTGACTCTTTCTTATTAAACTAACAACAAATGAAAAAAAAAAGTTTTCCATAGAGAAAGAGGAACTACACATAGGACAGTCAAGATGAACAATGTGTCTGGCTTCTCTCAGGAACCATCCATGCCAGGTGATACAGAAGAACATCTTCCAAGTATGGAAGGGAAAAACTTGCCCAATCTTGGTTACTTGGAATTTTATATCCCACAAGAAACTTTTCAAAAGGTGAAATAAAGATATTTCCAGGCTGACAAAAACCTTAGACAATTTGTCACCAGCAGACCTGTGCTAACAAGAAAGTGTCAAACCAAGACTTCCATGTGGAAGAGAAATCTTTTTATGCAGAACTCAAGTCTACAGAGTAGGAAGGAGCCAGCCAGAAACAGCAATGCTGCTTATGTGTGCTATTGTGTGATAGACTTTTCCTGGGAGACACAATAAACATGTATATTCACCCCAGATAGAGAGTTCATAGCAGGCCAAAGTAGAGATACTACCAAAGTTCAACTTGGTAAACCAATGAGTTTTGTTGGGGTCACTTACAGGAGCAGAAATGACTCAATGACAGCTGTGGCACCAAAGCCCACCCAAGCATGAATGACAGCTCACAAAGCTAGGAACCTGGAGCACACTGCACAGCCTGCAGGCAGCTCAACAGGTTGCAGAATCCTTTTCCCAGTGTCTCAGTTGCCTCTGCTAGGCAGCTCAGCTGGTTCTGCCTAGGCTGCTTGGCTGGTCTGAGAGTCTCCTTTGCAGCTTGTCTTGTCTGAAGGTCTGAATATGACTCTCAGAGATCTTTACTGCTTACTTTTGGGAGGGGGGAGCCTACTGAATCTGATTAGTTTCAGGGACTTCCTGAAGCATTTGGGTTGCTTATTTTCTGTCTTTTCAGGATGGACTGTTTCAATCATGGAGGAATTTGCTATACAATTCACATTGTTCAGAAAGGAGAATTGGCTGATAAATATCAATCTATGGAGGACTAATAACTATAGAATTAAAATATATAACAAAATATATACAGGACACAGGGAGGAAACTTCAGGTAAGGCGCACATAAGGTTATGCTAAGCTATATGCAGTTTACAGAACCATGCTCCAAGACCTAAGAACACAAATCAATTGGGAAGCTGGAGGTATTGCGCTGATGAAACAAACGCAGCGGGGACATCTTTTATTTGAAATGTTTGGGACTAGAAGTGTCTTGGATTTAAGATGTCATTGGATTCTGCCATATTTGTCTATGTGTGAAGTGTGTCAGATATCTCAAGGTTGTCATGCAAGTCAGAGTAGGAATTTTATGCATGTCTTGGGCAACATTTTAAAAATATTATATAATATTTGAAAAATACCTTTTGCTCATGAAACCAAGTTTCAGACACGGTGTGTCTGTCCTTCTTCCATTCACAGCACTGTACTACCTCTCATGGAGTTGCAGGTTTCTGAAGCATTTTGGATTTTTGGATTAGGGATATTTAACTTGCAGGCGAAATACTCATTAACCCAAATGATGGCAGAGAAGAGGGAGAGCAGAACAAAGAAGAGAGGGGATCAACAGGAAAGAAATCACAAAAGAATGGATTAAAAATTTTTTTTGAGACTCCCAGCTTTCGAATGGATTTCAGTGCAATCACACCTGTGTCAGTCCTAAGTGGGCAGAGCACTCCAGTTGAAAGGCGGTGATCTCAGATGCTTCAAGCGGGAATAAATGGGCGAAAGGGGTCAAAGGATGGACTGGTTACAGCATGAAGGCCAAGAGATGGGGATGGTGCCTGTGCTCTTACCAGAGGAGGAAGCAGAGCATACCTAAGACTTCAAGGTACAAAAATGGATATGTCAGGATGATGAAACAACTCTATGAACTTAATGACACTTCCAACTATGCGAAGAAAAAAATTGGCCACAATAATAAAGAATGAGGGAAGAATGGTTAATTCCGTGTGTATGTGTGTGTGTTTTGGTGTGGAATCTGCTACTATTTAGAAATTAAATGAAACCCTTCAAACAATTTATGGGTCAAAGAGACAATATTTTGAGTGGAAAGAAGGTGAAAAGAAAACATAAAAACACTAAAGTTTAAGGGTATTGGACGAAAAATGCTTTTAAGCATTCCTACTAGAGACAAGACAAAGACTTAAAACCAAAGCCTCAGGACTCCACCTTAAGAATGCAGAACCTGGACATGGGGTTCACTCCTCAAATCCTAGCATTCAGAAGGCTGGGTGAGTCAGGAGCATTAGGCCAACCCAGGTTACAAGCCATATCCCCTCCCCCAAATAAAACAGAACAAGAGTGAAAAACAACCAGAAGGGCAATTTAATTAAAACCCCAAATCAGCAAAAAGAAGGATATCAGAGATGCAGCTGGCAAGGAGGAAAGAGAGACAAAGTTTGTTCCTGGAAAGCCTGGTGTGTTATGAGATCTTTGTATTGACTGATCAAAGAAGTATCTGGGATTGTCCACTAAGTAGGAATTGTCTCTACCTTAGAGCCAGCAGACATTCAAAAGACATAAGACACTATAGAAAGATTAGCCCTGGTTTGTAATTCCTTAGGAGGCGAGGTAGGAGGTTCCCAAGTTCAAGCCTGCTTGTGTACAGGAAACATTCAAGAACTGTTTGATCAACTACTTGAGGCTCTGTCTCAAAATATTGATATCATTAACAGATATGTTAAGGGAGGGAGTTTTTCTAGCACATAAGAGGGCCTGGGTTTGAACCCCACAGGGGTGGGCAGAGCTATTAAAAAACTATCTTGACAATCTTAGTGCCAACAATTAAAATATTTATTTGTATTAAATACGTATATTTTGGCTGCATGTATATGTGTATATTGTGTATGGGCCTGGTGCCTGTGGAGGCCAGAAGAAAGTATCAGATCCCTTGGAACTGTAGTTACAGATGGCCTTCAGCCAACATATGGGTGCTGGGAACCAGACCAGGGTCCTTTGCAAGAACAGCAGGTGCTCTTAACTGCTGAGCCAGCCCTCCAGCCCATCAGTGCCAATAATGTAAATAGCTTATGTGGAATGGACAGGTTCTTTGAAATACGTAAGATGCTAGAATAGATGTAAAGAAATTATAGGTGTCAATAATCAAAATTTCCTGCCTAAATGGTTCAATGGCCAAATTCAATTAAACATTTAAGTGAGAAATACTGACACTAACATGTAAACATTCTCATAAAACAGAAGGGAGCTCTTGCTCTGACAGTGTGATGTGAAAGCACATAAAGAAAATATAAGAAAAGTCCAGAGCAGTTTACTTCATGGATATGGAGGGGAAATTGTTACAGCACACTGTCACGTTGGGAACGTTGCTGAAATACTGTTAATAGGCAGGGCTGTCTTGACCTCTAAAAGCAGTCGACATACTTCACAATATTCCCTATGAAGCCGAGGAACATCACATGATTGTTTTAATAGAAGCAATAAAATCATTTGACAATATTTGACACACATAAAAGAGTAAAGGTAGTAGAAAACTAGGCAGAAAAGGCAAAAAAAAGGAGCACAAAGGCTCCCAAGGAAACATGCATCAATACCATGCTTGACAATGGAAGCATAAGTATTTTCTCTCAAGATCAGTAACTGGATAGGATGGCTTCACTTGGCGAGTCTTTTTACCAACTAGAGGTGCCAGACAATGCAATAAAGCAAGAAAAAGAAGCAAGAGGCACAAAGATTGGAAATGAAGTAAATCATCTTTATCTGGAGATATTGTGAATATGTGCATATAAATGATAATCCCGTCAAAATGACAGGAGGTGAGTACATCTTTTCCTGGTAGTAAGCCAACAGAGAGACTTCACTGTATTTCTGTTACAGTTGTCTCTCAGTATCCACCAGGCATTGGTTCCAGGATCTCTCAGAGATGCCCAAATCTATGCAGTTCGAGTTCCTTGGTGAATGGCTTAGTATTTGCCTATGACTTGCACACATGCTTCTACTTTCTTCAGCCAACTTTCCATTACTAATAGTACCAATAAAACAGAAATGCTCTGTACGTAGGTGCCAGCTAGCTCAATCCTAAGGGATCATGTTAAGGGGGAAATGTCCATTCAGTATGGATCATTTTCTTTACATTTTTGACTGAATTGGCAAATGAAAAGAATGCAATACTTAGGAACAAATTGAATGATGTGTCAAAGCCACAAAATATCACTCAGGGAAATGAATACCCAGATGCATGGAATAATACACTAGAGGTATTATACACCACAGGTAGAGTGGTGTGAACAAGGCAGGCAGTTAAGATGCTGGAAGGCTTCTCTGACAAGACCCTAAGTTTGAGATTCCCAGCTTCCTAAAGTCATATCTGGCAGTCAGACTCTTCCTGAGTGCAGATAAGAGTCAGGTTTTGTTTTCCTCCTCTGGGCTAGGTGCTACTTCAGTACAGCCAACATCTTCCAGGGCCCCCCTAATCTGAAAGTCACACTGCATTGGTTCCCACATCGTTGATGGTTTCTTTGATTTCAAATCAAGAATCCAACTTGGACCAGGAAGTAAAAATACACATTTTTAGAAGTCTTCATGATGGCCCACAGACTCTAACTGGTACCTGAAGACTGAAAAGGGAACAAGCAAGGAGTTAGGGAGATTCTGGGGACCCAGGAGGCAAAGCTACACTGCCTTCATTAGCATCAGCATGTCACCAGTGGGTTAAGCCAGCTCCTAGTACCTTGTGATCTGCATGTCTCTGTAAGGGTCAAGAACATCAGGGAAGCCAGCAAAACTTAACCCCTCCCAACATGTAACTGCAGCCTTCCTCCTCCTCCTCTGCTTCTTCTTTTTCTCCTCCTCCTTTGTCCCTAGCCAGCTTTGCCATCTGCAGTACTATCTTCCAAGGCTGGTGGGAGAGTCCTAAAAGGAAATCAGAGAAGCTTGCCTACAAAAGCCTGGAATCCTGGTATCTCTTTTGTTTTCACCCAAGTCTGTGGCCACTGTCACTCCTCTTTCACACCACGGGTGGATAATAAGCCCTCTCCTCAGCCATCAAACTGCTCTTATACATTTTAATGTGACCTTAGACGGCGCTTTTCAGAAATCAGAGGCCCATCTGACTGCACTTGAGTTTGAATTGAGCTAATGGTATTCACCTCATCTTTAGATGCAAAATTGGAAGATAAAAGACCTTGATGTGGAAAGAAGGGGAGGGGGACGTGAGAGCAGTGGGGGCTGGATGGGTGGCAGGGGCAGGAGGGGGAAGCAGATTAGAGATACTGCTTAAAAAATCGTGTGATTGCACGTTGATAACAAAATGTCTCCTCTTTCTCCAATTCCCCGTGGGCTCCAGGGATGTCCTTAATGCTTTTTAGTTTTAATGATAGAATCTCTTTATTCTTGGACCAAGAAAAAAAATGTTTCTGCATATGTGGCTGGGAGATATGCTGACCTTTATCAAATCTTACTTTAAAAAAAATCAGATGCAACAGTTATTGTAATATAGCAGGTCCACAAGATGAAAAAAAACCGAGAGAGGGAGGAGAGGAGGGAGGGAGTAGTATGTGACATGGCTTAACTTTACTAAAGATGCTATGCTTCCTTTGAAATGACTGGTGGTCTTCTTTCAGGCTTATAGGGGCTCCTGGCTGATGGGGCAGCCTGTCATGATAAGATCAGCAAGAAAAACTTTCTAATTGAGGGCACACTTGGCTCCTGTCTGTGTGTCACTGACTCGGCTTCAGCCCTCATAGGGAGCCAAATACACGAAAAAAGCACCAGTGAGTGTGGCGGGACCAGACTCCTCTTAAGAAAGAAGTCAGGGGGCCCTGCCAGTTGAAGAAAAACAAACCTGTGTCCTCTGGAGGCAGGCTGCCTGGTTCCAGTTTTGACGTGCCCGCTGTCTGTCAGAGGCCATGAGAATGCTCCCCGCCACCAGGACGCAGCTACCCCAGGATGGAGGAGGCCAGGTGGGCCATCCATCAGGAGCACACCTGGGCCGCCTAGAGGAGAGTGCGGCAGGGAGGGGCTGTGGACACCCAGTGGGACCCCAGGGCACCCAGGAGAGGAGATCCGAATTTCGAGTTGCTCAGACAGGACCCAGGCCCCCGGGTGCACCCTTGCAGGGCGTGTTTGTGCAGATTCATCAGAGCAGAAGCTGTGGTGGGTGGGGCTGGGTTAACCTGTGGACTCCACAGCAGTTGCCTGTGTCTAGGGGTTGAGTGCTCAGGGGCTGAAAGTCCTGTGTGTGTGTGTGCGTGTGTGTGTGTGTGTGCGCACGCATGCGCGCCTGTGTGTCCTCTGTGTGTCTGTGTGTGCCTGTGTGTATGTCTATGTTTGTATGCCTACACGTGTGTGCCTACACGTATACCTGTGTATATGTTTGTGTTTGTGTGCCTATGTGTGTGTGTCTCTACCTGTGTGCTTGTGTGTGCACGCTTGTGTGTGTACATCTGTGTGTGTGCCTGTGTGTGTGTGTGTACACATGCATTAATGCTACAGTGATTGATACCTGCTTATCCCAAGCCAAGGCCACACAGGAAATTCTGCAGGAAGTAGTCATCAGAAATCACCCTGGTTGGGTTCAGTCTGTCTGAAGCCATTCAGAGCATGGTCACTCTCAGGAAGGACAGGGGTCCCCAGAGCAGAGTGCCCATGGTGAGAACAAACTATCTTCATATCTTAAACAAAACAAAACAAAACAAAAACTATTAAGGTTCCCAGAGAGACAGATCAATAAGTTCACTGTAGCTCCTGGCATTTGTGTAGTAGAATGTGACAAGTCCACCCAAAGCTGGGATTTACAAGTGTCCAAACTCCACACACACAAGCCGGGCATGGTGGCACACACCTGTAATCCCAGTACTCTGTGAGTTAGAGGCAGGTGGATCTCTGTAAGTTTGAGGCCAGCCTGGTCTACATAGTGAGTCCAGGACAGCCAAGGCTACACAGAGAAACCCTGTCTCAAAAACAACCCCCCCAACCCCCCAAAACAAACTATTCACCCACACTGAGTCCTCTGGACTTACTATATATATATATGTGTGTGTGTATACATACAATGTGTATGTATAATGTATATATATGTATATTTGCATAATTCTCCTTTGGCTTGTGATTTACTTCGACTTCAGAAACCTACAAAAAGATGTGTGGACGTAGAACATGTTTGCAAGTGAATGAATGAGTGACGAGACCACCATCAGAGTGAGCTGAGTGGGACCACAGTGCAGACGAAGGCTGGACTTAGAGTTGGTGAGGGTAAGCCAGACAGAGAGGTGTCCTTAAGTCACAGGCTGAATGCAGGCTCAGCTCTGTGGTGGTTAGAATGGCACGGGTGATCTCATTTGTCCAGAAGTGGCTCAGGGGCAGATGGCTGAGGTGAGGTTCCTTCCTACTGCGAAGGGATGAAGTCTTGGAGGATCACTTGCTGAGAGGCCCTGGGGCAGAGCCAAGCTCAAAGCAGACTCTCAAATTCCGAATTCCAAGTTTCCTGAGTGCTGGGGCATTCCACTGTCCCTTTTGGAGGCCTTGTCCCCAGGGTGCGGCCCTGTGGAAGGACAGGCTGGCTCCCTTCCTGTAAGACACACCTGCAGAGTGCATGGCCTGGCTTGTGCTGGGAATTCTTTTGGTGCAAGGCAGGTTTCCCACCCCCAGGGCCTGGGAACTTTTTTTCCCCATTGCTTACCTTAGGCCTGAGGGGAACTGGTCCTGCCCCTCCCAACCTTGTCCTGACCAGTCCTCCGGCAGTCTTGGAGGGTGGCCACCTGGTCAATCCTTTGGACCAGGGCCACCTTGTTGGAAAAATTCTTCAGGTTGGTAAGTCCCTGCCAGGGCCGCTGAGATCCAGGCCTGAGTTCCCCCAACCTGGTCTGGCTACCTTGGGTGAGGGTGGGGCAGGTGTAGGGTGGGGCTCAGCTGTGTCACCTGCGGGGGCTGGCTTCTCCCACCCCAAGAATGTGCTGACATGCTGTTTGTAGCGTCTCCCCCCACCCCCAAACCTCAAGGGCACTTGCGCAGAAGGACTGAAGACTTGCGTCCCACAGATGACTCCGATTTGGACTTCTGTAACTGTGTAAGGGGAGGACAAATTCTGCTTCTAATCACAGCCCACGCTGAGCTGGGAGAGGCTGGTGTCTTCTTGGGCCTCAGCTTCACTTAGGGTTCAGTTCAGAGGGCACTGAGGCTGTGGGTCTTCAGGGAAGGGTGTATGTGTGTGTGTTTGCGCATGTGCGAGAGCGCTTTTTTTTGTGTGTGTGTGTGTGTCTGTGTCTATGGGTGGGAGGGCAGGCTAGAGGAAGAACAGCCAGGGCCCACAGTAGCCTTGCAGTGTTTGAAGTGACTGCTGCTGGCTCTTGCTTTGCCGTGGAAGAAATGGGCGGTGAGCCATGGCTTATTGTCGGTCACTGGGTGGTGGTCATGCCACAGCCAAGCTGAGTTTCTCCATCCGTCCCACCCCAGGTGGGGTTTCTGCTCTATACACCAGACTGGGGACACAGTGGGAGGAAACAGCCCTTAGAAGGGCCCTCACATGGAAGACATAGGGACTTGAGTAAATGGGTGGGCACATGGGCAGAGTGCCTTATCCTGTGGATCTGATGACCCCCAAAGGTGACTGTCTACTATCCTAGCTCTGGGAACACCCCTCCAAAGTAGGCCCAGAGAGAAGATGTTCTGTATTTTGCCATAAATATTTGGAGTGGAAATCGTCTTTGAAGATAAATGGTTTGGCTAGAAGCAAAGCCCTGCCCTGTGGCGTTGCTCTGAGGGGACTAAGGATGGGAGGGATGAGGAGCAAGTGACAGGAGCCTGGGATGGGGGCTGAAAGGATCTGAGTGATGGGAGGAGACTTGTCAGATCTGGCCCTCAGCAGTTGTGGAAGGAGGCTGGTTCTGGTGGCCTGGGGACTGAGTCTTCTGGGCTGCGGGAAGACAGGCCTTTGGAGTTGTAGCTGAAAGCCACTCTGTACTCCAACCCCAGACAAGTTACGTACTCTCTCAGAGCCTCACTTCCTCTCTGCAAAATGGGAGGCACAATAAACCTCCCAGTGCAGAGGTCGGGTTTAACTAACTTAATACAGAAAGTAATTGAGAGCTCCGTGTGATTTTAAAAACAGTTTTATTGAGAAGTGATTCACATACCACACAATGACCATTACAGTTTACAGTTTAATGGGTTTGGCATTCAGAGACATGTTCAAGCCTCACCACGGTCAATTCCAGAATGCTGTCTTCCATCACCTCCTCAGAAATGCTTTCATATCGACCTCCAGTTTCCTCCTCCCTCCAGTTCCAGGCAACCACTAATCTATGCCGACAGACTTTCCTATTCTCAACTTCTGAAATGCAGGCGTTGTATAATGCACTTCTCTCTTTGTGGCAAGCTTCCTTCATGCAGCGAAATGGATTCAAGGCTCAGCCATGCTGCTGTATTCTGTCCTCCAGACATGGCTTCTTTTATTTATCCGTTCACCAGCCAACTAGTTTTCATGTTAGTTGTGTCTTTTAGTTAACACAGGTACTACAGCCACATGCACCCACATATGGGCTTTCGTGGATGCTGGTTTTTATTTCTCTTTTTAAGAGCAGAATTGTTGGATCTTAGGGTTCCTTCACTAGACTCTACAGCCACTCCATGTTGAATTGTCTAAGGAAATGAGAGGGCTGGGTTCCTGTTGACCTTCTTGCTTGGAATACATGAGGGTTCTCTATGAAGTCTCCAGAATCGATCCTCTGTACCCAGCAACTCCTGACAACCCTACAAAGAAGTCAGCATGTCCTTGCTTCTTCACAGTGATGGTCCGGCTGGAACTCCTGCCTGACTCCTCCGTTAAGGGTCTCTTTCATAGCCAGCCTTTCTTCCTCCTGTTTCTCTTCCTGCAGGAGCCTTTCCCTCCACCTCTGGACCTGGCACATCTGTCTATCACCTGGCCCACCTCTCACAGGCTCTCTAGAAATGCTCCAACCACCCCAAGGGTGACTTACCTGTTGGGTCTCTCACAGCACAAGTATAGGTTGCCATGGAACCTGTGTGGAGAACCAGGCTTCCACTCAGACAGGTCCAGCCTCTGACTCTGTCACTTGTTTGCACACTTTAGTGTCTTACAGTCAGATACTAGATATTTATAGAATTTGGACAGCTGAGAGCAACAGGTTCTCATTCTGGACCTTCACTCTCCTATGGGGAGCTATGGTCAGCATGGCCTGTGTGGTCTCGGAAGTATGTCCTTCATTCTGGTGGCCAAATAGGTGGGTGAAATTTATAATACCTGTGTCATAGAGGTCAAGCTCAGGCATCAAGAACTTCATCTGCTAAGACTTTGTACACCTATAGAAAGAACTTGGGACAAGTAATGCAGGGCTAGCCATAGTCACAAAGTGTAAAGGTCATATTTCCTAAATGTGTCCTTAAAAACAGACTTCTGAGGCAGCATGTGGGACAAGACTGGACTTTCTTCCTCTCCAGGGCCTCTTAAAGACATAGCTGTGCAAAAGAGAAACGAGTAGGAGCCTGCTAGGGATGCTTGTTGGTGCTCTGACTTTAAAGTACTAGAATCAGTCTTGGCCAAGAAAGAGCTATCTTGTTTTAGGATAGCAGTAGAGAGGCCCCTAGAGAACTCCTACCTGGCAGGGGAGACACCTCCACATATGGCTCCTGGCTCTCTATCCAGAGGACCCTTTGGCCTATTGGTCGACCTTCATCTAGTTGACTGAGTGGAGCTCTTGGGTCTTCATGGTTCCACTTCTCCCAAAGTCAATCTGTCACCAGCAGCCTCATAGGAGGCCTTGGTAGGGAAGGAGGAAGCTACCGTTGATAGTTTTACTGCATACAATTGTTTTAACCAAATGTCAGCCATTCAGCAGTGGTTCTTGGATCAGGGGAAGGATTTGCCTTCCTCAACCTGATCCAGGAAGGCCTTGCTGCTTTTCATGGGCTTGAGACATTGAAAGAGACATGGCTATGGTCATGTCAATCATACATACTCATTCAGGACTCCATGCATCCACTCCCCGCACAAAGTAGGCCATTCGATGGCATTACACATCCTCCCAGCATTGTAAGGCTGGTGGCACAGCCTGTACCCCAACTGAGATGGCACTATGTCCTGCTGAGTCTCTCACATTGTGTAAAGTAACAGATAATCAGGCTGTGCCTTGTCTCAAGAGTCTCTCTGTTACAAGCGGTTTCTGACTTCTGAATGCAAACACAGAATCAGGATGACCCTGTACTGATGTACAATACCATCTCTTGAGTACCACCCCTGAGGCACAAGGCTGATAAGCAACTTATAAGGAGTCAAAAAGGCACCAACTTAAAAATTCATCAAAGTAAAGTGAGGCCATATGAGCATATGGGTCTATTAAATCGTATCATGAAAACCAGGCCTGAGAATCAGACATGCCAGGCTGAGGAAAAGGTCCTCATCACCTGGCCCCATTAAGGGGAGAATAGTGGACACTGTGATGAAAGACACACCCACCTGTCCCCTGACCAACCCTATCTCTCTGTGTGTCAAGAGGACAACAGGTAGAGGACTCCCACTAACCCAGAGGCTCAGCTCAGGTCAGTCCTTACTATTGATGTGACTTATTTGAATTGTCCTGGGCCCAGGCCTTCAGACTTCCAGTTACACCCTCACCATCCTGCTCCTTGGTTCTGTGACTCAGCTCTAACTAAGCCCCAACTCCTTAGCCATGCCTCCAAGGATTCTTTTCCTAATTCTCTCAGATTCTCTTTGCATCTCTAACAGCTATCTTGTTGGCCCCATCTAGGCCTCCTTTAACTCTTTGAATTCTCTTCTGCCTCTTTCACCCATTGTAGCCACTGTCTGACCTGCACATATACATCTCCATAAATATTGACCACATGAAGCCGACAGTTGACATTAGCAGTTTAGATTGGAATAAAAGAACCAGTGTTTTCCTCAGCCAGCTATCAGGGGAAACTGAGAATACTTGACAAAGGATTGTAGCCAACAGAACTGACATAGCTTGTGAATTTATTTTTATTCAATAAATTCCAATATACTAGAAAGACACACATATATCCTTTTATGTTTCTGACGTAACATGCTCAAGATAACTTCTATCATCCCCAACAGAAACTCTGTCCCCATTAATGACAGCCATCCTGCCCCTCCTGGTCCTCGGTGGCCAATTCTTTACCAGTCTATCCCCACCCTTCTACCTCTTGATCTTTGGGACTATTAAAAAATAAATCCTTCAGTACACTATGAGCACTGAGCCCAAGGCCTGGGCAATCTCACAGGCTATGGGCCACTTAGGGAAAAGAAGGAAAGGAAGACTCCAGATGAATTATCCCAGCTTTTTGGCTGAGTTAACCAGTTCCTATGGGTGTGGCTTGTCTTGGCAACAGAGACCAGGAGGGAGATTTTCAAGTATCCTTCCCTCTCTTCCTCCCCCTCCCATTTCTTCTCCTTTCCCTCTTTCCTTTTTTATTCTGAGACAGGCTAATACTATGTTCTAGGTTGGCCGCAAACTGTGGCAATCCTCCTGCCTCAGCCTCATGAATGCTGAGGTTGTAAGTATGAACAATCATGCTTGGCAAGGAGGTTTCTTTTGGATATATTTGGATGGGCCTTGTCCTCTTGTCTGTCTTTGGGCTACTCTGTCCCTTCTCCAGTCAGGATATAATCTACTCTCAATACATGGGTTTCAGCAGCACCTGTGGCCCACAACCAGTTCCCCAGTATGGTGAAGTTCTGATGACAGTCAGGTCTAATGTAGGGTGAGAAACAGCTTAGAGGATAGAAGCAGAGGGCTAGCAACTTTTTTGATTTTGTATCTAGGCATAAGCATGGCTAGAAATAAAGAAGAAGGAGATGGTTTTAAATATTAATATCTGGCCCCAAATATCAGGAAACATGAAGCATATGGGACATGGAAATCAGACCTGGATTTGAGGCTTAGTTTTCTGGTCATCGCTAGAGATAGATTCAAAACCTTCATGGCTCAGTTTCCAAGTTGGAAAGAGAAGATAATGGTGTAGGCCGTCAGTCCCTCCCTGCAGCAGGAATGCTATGCCATAGTCCTCTGCAGGGACAGTCTTTTGACTGTGATGGGTGCTCGTAACACCTGGGCACAGCTACTGAGGACTTGCCTTTGGCCACAGGGCACCCCAGAACCAGAAAGTTCCAGCCTGCAGAGCCCCTGTCTGCTGAGGGAAGCTCAGCCAGCTAGGGTGGACAGATTGCCTCCTGCTGCTGTCCTACATGAACATTCTTTCTTCACCTGAAAACTGCTGTCCACCCTACGTAACACTATGTACACGATAAATGAGGCTGTGGCGCTTGTGGCTCATTGTTCTATAATGATGCAGAACAGAGAGATGTGCTTAGTCACCCCATATCCCTGGGGATCCTCTGAGCATCACCAGGCACAGGTGAATTTCCCACCATGCACATGGAACATCAGAAGTCATCATTTGAATATAGCTACTGAAAATAGAGATTTGACCTCTTTCCAGCCTTGTGATAGATTCTCTGGTGAAGACATGACTGTCAGTCAATTATAAGAAGCATTTCTATTGATTAGCAGAGCCCAAGAGCCCCATAGGAAAGGACACTATGCAATGTGACCCAGGCTAGAAGTGCTGTGGTGTTTATCAGCAGCAGCGGCAAGGCTGTGCTCGTCGCTGCAGCAGAGACAGAGCGGCCAGGGAGCCAGGGCCCTTCTTTTGGTTTTAGGTTATTCAGTACAGGCTGTTTTGTTTTGTTTTTTGGTCTGGTTGTTTTTTGTTTTTGCTTACAAAAGATGTATTAAGGGAATGCAAGGTGTAGGATGGGTGCTTGTCAGTGTAAACAAAGTTTTACTGGGCGCAAAAAACAAACAAACATGCAAACAAACTCCTTTTCCGTGAGGTGAACCAATGGGTCTCGGGTAATATCCATGAATTTCAGGATTGAAATCTTTTCTGCAAACTACATTTCCCTCCTCTGCTGAATCATGGCAGTGTCCAGGACACAAAAGGTGCTTGAAATTGTGCTTGATAAAGCTGAGTTTGAGTTCTGGTGTTCTTGAGGTTTGTCCTACAGATGTCGGGGTCCACAGTTAGCGGAAAAGTATGTGCTCTTTAAGGCAGGGACCATGGTGCTAAGACAAATCTGCCCTTCCGTGAATGAGGCTCACTGCCAATGAGTCTCATAGACTCTTCTGCTTAGAGTGACCTTGCCAGGCAGGCCCAGGGTCATTGCTGGTTTCTAGGTCAGAAGGGTGTTGCCTTCTCCCAGAAATCAGAGCAGCTGCCATGCACAGAAGGCAGCCTGCTGAGTAGGCTTCAAGAACCCCAGGACTATCCTTCTCTTCTGCCTACGACCTGGCTTGCCCAGCGCCGGATCTGTTTGTGAAAAATAATTATTTGCTTAAAACACGTGAAGTGCTCCTGTAATTTTAATCGGTTTAATTTAAATTTTAAACGACAGATCTTCAACCTCTAATCACTTTGAAACTGAAGAGCTGTTCAGTAAATGTGAAGAGCGGAGGGGATGGAAATGATTATGTGTAGGACATTTCAGAGAGGAGATAAAGAAAGGAAGGATGGGGAGAAAGAGAGAAAGTGACTCAGACTGGAGTGGGAAACCCTCCCTTGGGCTAAGCTACCATCAGGGCAAGACACAGCCATTTAGAAGAGAAAATGGTACCCACAGCTTAGCATGGCTATAATGATAAATGCCAATTCTAGTTTTATTTTTTAATTGGCTTGAGACTTAGATGCATTGGGAGCTTTGCAGTAACTTATCAGGTTTTCTAACTGTAAAATTCTGATAGCTCTTCTTGGGCAAAAATGTGTATGTGTGTGTGTGTGTATTCCTGCAAGTTAGTCTTAGTCATGTGACTGGTCTGTTAGGTCACTCAGCACTGGCTGTAAAGTCATCTTGATAGTTGGACAGTAGGATGAACCTATGAGTGTTAGTTCAGACATTTGACCTTAGATTACAGAGTTCAAGAGCTAAAAGATCCTGCTGGAGGGTGTGGCTAAGATTCAAGGTTTCAGGGCACTTGTGTTTGTGTGTGCAATTGTGCATGTATGTGTATTTGTAGCCCTGGGACTTTACGCATGTGTATGTGCATGTGGTTGTATCTATTCCGGTACGTATGTGTATGCACAGGAGTGTGAGCATATATGCATGCATGCATACGAGGGTGTGTACCTTAGTGTGTATATGCATGTACATGCATGGATGCACTCTGAACACTGAGAACACCTGGGCCCAGGTAGCAAATCTACTCTGGGTGGTGAAACATGACTTCCATGTGGGAGCAGGGCTTCATGGAACCAGGAATCTCCAGCCTTCAGATTCAGAGCCCCCTGTGTGCTGTGGACAGGCTGGCCAGCTGCAGTGGACAGGCTGTCTGCTGCCAAGGCCCAGTCTCCTCTTCTGCTTCCCTTTTTTTTCTGCATAGGAATGCTGAAAGAGCAAGAGGAAATAGACTTGTCTCTCATGGGCTTTGCTTCCAATTTCACTCCTTACTTTCCTCTGTGAATAATCCTGGGCTGGCTACACAGTGTTCCCAGTATGGGTCTGCTGTTTTGAAGCTAGAAATATATGAATGGGGGCTGGGACTCACTAAGAGGGAGGGAGAGAGGGGAGCTTGGTTAGCTTTTGAGTCCTGGCTTCATTATCCTTGCTCTGGCCCCACAGAGGTCCCCTGTCTTCCCATGCTCTCAGCCTCTAGGTGTCCTCTGGCAGGACACCATCTGCCTTCGCACACTCCATGGAGAGGATGGATTAGATGGATCTTTGTGTCCCTGGCACCTACCAAAAAGCCAGGAGCCGGAGCGTAGCTCAAATTAGAGACTTCTAGAAGGGAAGAAAGCAGTCAGACACAGACCAGACAAACCAGGGTTCTGTTCCAAGCATTGCCTTTTACAGAAGAAGAAGAAGAAAAAGAAGAAGAAGAAGAAGAAGAAGAAGAAGAAGAAGAAGAAGAAGAAGAAGAAGAAGAAGAAGAAGAAGAAGAAGAAGAAGAAGAAATGTATCCACTGTTCAGCCTTCATTTCATATTGTGTAAATGCAATTAGCCCATGTGAACCCAGGATAAGTTACAGGTAGGCTGAGGACCGAACTGTGAGAAGGCAAACACATTGATGCCATTTGGCCACGTCACGGTAGAATTTTCCATTTTAAAGATGTTGTTGTGAAAGAAACTTGAAGGTTACAAGCTGAGTGAAGGAACACACAGTTCTCATGACAGGTGAAGGTGTGAATCCAGGAGTGAGAGATAAGTATTATTTTTCTACCTCAGCATATTATTCTTTCGTTCGTCACTGAGACACACGGGTTTTCCAGACCTGGGCACATTAGTTATACAGTATTGGAATTACACCACTTATGTGAGCACTGACTTCATCAGAGATTCTTGAAAAACCAGGGTGGCATGAACTCTTAATGGCCAAGGCAGATCTTTCTAAAATTCTAGTTTTTATTGAAATCTCACTTTATATGATGGGTTAACACTTCTTGTAAAAAAATCTTTTTTTGTTTAAATCGACATGTTTGCTTTGCCCATTTTTTAAAGAGCATTATTAAAGATCTTCATCTGAGTAGATGTGGGTTGTCTAAGGATGATCCTTTCCAGTGAAAACAGTGTGGGGTGATGAGGTGCCTTGTTGGCATCCCGCTGTGGCACCACTTCCTTTCAGGATGCGGTAGCCATGCTTGTGCCTGGGTCCATGTCATCACACAGAATATCAGGCAACCCACCATCCAGGGAAGAGATTAATACACAATCCAGTCTCCTGGCCTGTTTTATTGAGGAGAGTCAAGTGAAACAGACTTCTTCATTTTCTTTCATGTGAGTGCCTATGACCACCAATGAGGCTTCTTTCCACAGCTGGGATTCAAACTCAGACCCCAGCAGTGTGTGGTTTGCAGTCAGTGAAAATGTCAACAGAGGAAAAGAGGCCCATAACACTTTAGAGGGGCAATAAAAAACAGTTTTGTTCTCGGGAGCTCCACATTTTCATAACTTCCCACCCAGAGATTTTCCTGTTTTTATTTTTGTTAAAACAATTATCGTTAACATAATGATAATTACCATTTATCATTAACATAATAACATGTATGTGTACAGGTATGTGTGTGTGCACCATGGATGCATTTGGACATTAGAGAGCAACTTTGTGGAGTCACTTTTCTTCCTCCTTCGCATGGGTTCTGGGGATCAAAATCCTGTCTCCAGCCTTGTACAACAAGGACCTTTACCTGCTGAGCCTTCTAGCTGGTCCCTGATTTTCCTTTTTTTTTTTTTTTTTAAATTCGTAGACTACCCACAGGGCCTGGGGTACTTTTATTTCCTTCATTTCTTTCACCAGCTGTATTACGGCTTCTAGGCTCTTATGTGTGGCAGCAGTTGATGTCACTGTTTACGTACCGACGTTGGTATGCACTTACCCAAACGTTCACCTTTCAGCCATTTTGCATGCCTTTGTACATTCATTTCCAAACGTCTCCCGGAAAGGTACCCTCCTGCCCCATCTCCTTTAGTGAGGGTTTGCCACTGAGAATTCTCTCAGTCTGAAAATCTATTTCTCTCAGGCTGAAAATGTCTTCACCCTCCCCGCTTCAGTGTTTAAGGAAATCTCTGCTGGGGAATTCCAGGTTCACAAACTGTCTCTGAATGCCTTGTGGATCATATTCTATTGTCTCGCCTTTGAGAAGTCAGGTGGCAGCGTTAGTCTTGCTCTGTTGAAGACTGTCTGGGTTTTTTTTTTTTTTCTTTTCTTTTCTTTCAGATTTTAATGCATTTTTCCTTTGTCTCTTATTTCAGTTGTATAAGTCTAATGTGACTGGAGGCCATTTGCATTCATAAACTATTTCTGAAAAATTTCTACGTATATGTATCACTCTTTTGAGTCCTGTCAGCCATTTTCTCCTTATGTCTCCCCTCTTCCTCACTCTTTATCCTGGTTTCAAGATTCCAGTTTCATAGACATCAGGGTTTCTCACAGTGTCTTAGCATTACAATTGCTTCCTTTCTTTTTCTGTCTTTGAGACTCTCCACATATCATTTGAGACATTTTCTTCTGACCTATCTCTCAGTTTACAGATCATTTCTCCAGCTACATCTGTGCATTAAACCTACCCACTGGGGTTTTGATTTCAGTTACTCAGTCTTCCAGTTGTAGGATTCACATTTGATTAATTTGAATAGGTTCTGGTTCTCAGACATAATTCCCCAGTCTTTTCTTCTGAGCATCTTAGGTTAGTCACTTTTACCGTCTGGGTCAGTTGTTGCCTCCATTGGAAGCCTTGCGGGGAGTTTCCAATGTGCCTTTGTTTTCTACCATCTTATTTTATTTCCTTGTTTGCCTGGTTTTGATTGAATGCTAGAAAAACCCAGGAGGTAAACCAAGGGCCAGGATGGTTATCACTTGTCCAGAGAGGTTTAATGTTTGATCCTG
The DNA here is from genome assembly GCA_028658305.1 of Pachyuromys duprasi. Taxonomy (NCBI): domain Eukaryota; kingdom Metazoa; phylum Chordata; class Mammalia; order Rodentia; family Muridae; genus Pachyuromys; species Pachyuromys duprasi. Next base: position 9,162,595 of record CM053765.1, read on the forward strand.
ATAATAATAACAACAACAATGTCAAATTTTAATCCGCCTAGAGATGACAGCGTCTTGAATTTTCAGTCTCTTTGAAGGACAGCACACTTCTACTATGCCTTTACTTCTAGGGTGCATCCCCTTCACGCTACTTAAAGATGAAATGCATAAAAATTGCTGTGAGTGTTGGAAGAAGACAAATGAAGCCTATACTGCCTCACAGGGCACATGGTGGACAGTTCCCACCAACCAGAAAACAACCAAACCAGTGCTTCAGGTTTCTTCTTCTTATACTTTCCTGGTAGGGAGAGAGGAGCGTCGATGAACGTAGGTAACCTGTGGTGTGAAAATCTTCTGAGTACCAGGAGCAAAAGGATGAAACCAAGCCCCTCTGTTCATTAAGCTTACACAGCGGGAAGACCCACACATAGGGGTATGTGTGTGTACACTCACTTGTGTACCATATAACCATGTGTATGTACGTGTTCACCTCTCATGCGTGTGAATGTGTGTCAGATACTCTTGAGGAGAGTTGGACTAAGGCCTCTGGGTCCTCCAGCTTTTTAAAAAGCTCTTTGTACAGAAGGAAGTACACTGCATTCTAGCTATTGTTCATCTAGAATCTTCTATCACTGTGCACTGCACTCAGCTCTTCCAGAGGCTGTGACATTCCCCGCCAGCCCTGGGCTCCAAGCCTGAGTATATTACTCCTCTTGAGCACAGGACCCTTCCTCCCTTTAGGTTCCTCAGCCTGGGAACTGAGCACCTATGCCTGGTGCTCTTCTTCTAGTCTATTGGGAGTCTGCTCTGTGGGATGAGGGCCCTTCAGTGTGGAAGGCCACTTCTTCCTCGGATTCCCATTGAGAACCACAAACATCTTCACACAAGATTAGCCTTTTCTTATGCATTTATGGATAGAGATGGAAGGTGAGAGGGAAGAGGAAGGGCGGGGGTGGTGGTTGTGAGAGTGAGCATCATTTTATTCTTACTCAGCAAGTCTCAGTTTATGGAGCATACATTTTGTACAGTTAACCAGAGCCTGAGAGAGGATTCAAACCCAGATACGTCTAGATGCTGCAGCTTGGGTGGCCATTCCCACCACCCAAGACAAAGCCCACCTCAGGGAAGTTAGGAAGAGGCCAGAGACTCCATGCGGCAGGACCAAGTGGGCGCCTGGCATTTAAGAACTCATTGTGGTCTGGTGATGTCTTTCTATGACCAGAAAGAAATCTTAGCAGGAAGTGAAAATCTGTTGCCTTGGAGAAGTTTGAGAAGAAATCAGATAGTGTGTAGGCAGGAATTCACGTAGCCCACGTAGCCTCACAAGTCCTATGGTGGGCTCCGAGGCCCTTCTCCCTAAGCATGGAGCACTGGCCTGCCTCATCTAGGCTGATTTCCCCTGCTTCCCCTGAGTGGCTGGGCAGCTGTCACGGACAGACGGCAGTGGGTTGGTATCTTCTCTGGCAAATGCTGTGGCCCTGAGCCTTATCATCTATTTACCGAGATTATGCTCAGAGCAAGGGCTGCACACCCAACAGATTGCTCATCACCCTGAAGGCTGTACTTACCACACTTCTTGGGGTTTGGATCAATGTGAGAGAGAAGAAGAGGGAGGGAGGTTCTCTGTGAAGAAAACTTTTTTTTTTAAATCTGCTTTGTCATTACAGAACATGATTGTGCTGTATTCAGCCCACCATGCAGAATCAATGCTAACAACAACCTTAGCAACAGCCCCTCCTTCATTTCCCCTGCCTGAGGCAGCCCTCATAGCTAACCACTTGGAGTAGGCATGTGTCATGGAACAGGGGAGGGAGGAGACAGCTTCTAGCTCTTCCCTCTACTGCAGGAGCATCCCGATGGCAGGTCTGTTTCCCCAGTGATGATTTGAACTTTGAGCTCTGGTCTCTCACCCCTAATGGGAACCTTGAAGCCAATGGTTCTAATGGTTCTCAACCTTCTTAAAGCTGTGATCCCTTAATAGAGTCCTTCATGTTGTGGTGACCCCTCCCCCCACCGTGAAATTCTTTTCATTGCTGCTTCATAACTGTCATTTTTTGCTACTGTTACGGATCATAATGTAAATATATGACATGCAGGCTATCTGATATGCGACCCTTGTGAAAAGGTCATTTGACTCCAGGGGGGTCAAGGCCCACAGGTTGAGAACTACTGCTCTAAGCTCTCCTGATGGGCTCAGCTGGTCTCAGGCAAGCCATCCTATGATGGTGGTGGTCAGCTGGACCATGCCTCTTTTCTTGTACAAGTTCATCACAGAGACTGCTGGCTATCGGCTGGGATGCCAGGATGGCCAGAACGTCAACACGTGGCTTCCTCACTTGCCTAAGGTGTCTTTACAGCAATTCTCATGACCGACACTCTCGAATCACACCCATGAGTTTTACATCTGCTGTTCTCCGCCTTTAGTCCTCTCTGAGTTCACCCAGGCTCACTGGGGCACAGAGAGTCTCTAGGATGGGGACTTTAGAGAATGTGTTTGGCCATCAGCAGTTGCCGTCTGGGTCCCTGTGAGAATTAATGAAATAATATTGATTGGGAGTGAGCTCTAGGGGAGAATCCAAAAATCACTGGCCCTTTTTCTGATTCGAGAGTCTTCTTCCTCCTTCAAGGTATGTGGGTGGGGCAAGATTTGGTGGCTTCCCTATTCCAGGGCCTGTCCGATGAAAGCATTGGTGCCCTCTGAGGTTTGGTGGTATGCATAGAAAGCTGTGTTGTTGAGGATCTGTCAATTATGGCGTTCTATAAGCAAGCTCAGCCTTCTACGTGGGATGCTTCAAGTTAGGTAAACTACCGTGTATACCAGACTGCAGATCACAAGAGATCTTCCATGGTCCTTTGCTTCTGGTTTACTGAAGAGTTTGTTTGTGGATGGCTCTCATTAGTCACAGCTCAGACAAGAGAAATACTGTGAGAGCCAAAAATGTGGATCGTGTGATATATGGGATGGCACGAGCTCAGAAAATGTGGGCCTGGGTGGTGGCTTTGACATTCACTGGGCACCCAAGGGAAGTCAGGGCGGGGCTCTGAGCATCATTTTTATGTCTGTAAGGATATGACACTGGATGTTCTATGATGGTGGAGAGTTCCCCCTGCCAGGTCATAAAGACTATGCCAGGTCATAAAGACTGGAGCAGTGCCTGGCATAGTCTGCATGGCCTTGATGGGTCCTACCAGACAAAACTGTTATGAGAAAGGGGAGAGAGGGTCAGCATGTGCCTGAGATGGTGAGATCTTTGGCAAAGGTGTATTCTCTTCCAACTTCTAGGAGCCTTGCTAGAGAGCATGAGAGCTCCCCATCCACTCATCAGCTTCTTAGATAAGTTCTCTTTTCCCATGCCAGAGGTCCACACTTGGGGAAGGGGCTGTGATGCTGATGCCTCATTCAGAGCACAGCACTCCACATCCTGCACAGCAGTCTCTCGTGGACTCTGTACTGATCACCGCCTATGACAAAAAACAGAACAGAACAGAACAAAACAAAAACTTCTCTGATGAGGGCTGAGAGATGGGCCTACCCATGGGCAGAAAGATCAGAGTTCAGGGTCAGTGTATTACTGTGTCCATCTAGTAGGATAATAGTATCAGATTCTCTTCCAGGACCTAGGACCTTACCAGCCATTGGGTTTTTATGCTTCCAGGCACTGTTTAGTGTGGAGAAAATCCTACTAAGGCTCTAGTAGGAAACAGGGCATCCTCAGATGCTGCTGTTAGAAGCCAGTGGAATGGATATGACTGTAGAGGGAGAGGATATGGAGGTAGAGTCAGTTATCAGTTCCTTGGCATCCTACCCCTGCACATGGCCCTGTAGGTTATGGGTGGGGTGTAAGGTTTGGCCTGGGAGCCACACGAAACTGGCTTGTCATTTCTGTCACTTATACTGGCTGTGAGACTGTGGTCAGCTGCTCATTTAATCTGTGCCTCATTTTGTTTATCTGTAAAACGGGAACTATGATACCTGACTCCCAGCCCGTCTATATGAAGGGAGTTAGCTGAAGCCTATGTAGCCGAGTGCTGATCCAATAGCACTGGCTGAGAACTGAGTCCTCAGGCGCCACCCCTATGCTAGACTGGGCTAAACAGGTGTTTGGAGAGTGGGGCCTGTCATTTAGGAGAAGTGAGTAGGCATTCTGGCCTGTGCTCGTGTTGTGGAGGCATGGTCTGGGGCAGAGCCCATCTCTGGGAGGGGGCATGATGACATCGTTTGCTGTACAGGGTCTGGGGAAGGGGTGAGCAAACCTGGAACGGCCAGTGGAAGCATGCTAAACATCAGGGCAAGCCATGGGAGACCCCCTCTTGAGGTGTGTTTCAGTTACAACAAGAATTAAGCAGACAAAAGGGGGCTGGCGGGGCCACTAAGTCGATCAGAGGAACAGGAAGGGACCAGGCAGACATGGACTTGCAGGCTGTCACGAGTTAACCTGAGATATCGGGGAGACAGGGGCAAGGGTGTGGGGAGTCGGGCATGTCCTGTCTCCGCCTGCTTTTATGAGTCTCCCACTTTTCAATAACCGTGAAAAAGTGCCCTTTAAATAAACTTCTTTTCAGTTTCCCCACTTACTTTCTCTCAGCTCAAGAGCAAAACGAAGTGATTTCATTCTTACCCAATGTGTTTAGAGGCAGCGCTGGCTTCCAGCTTGGTCCCTCTTGACCATGGCTCCAGTGACCTTCATGATTGGTCCAATGTGCCCACAGCCCGGTGCCCACTGTGCATAGCTTCACACAGAAGTAGAAGTAGACAGGACTCAAACCTGGGCTGTACTGAGTCCAGGCATTCTCCTGCTGCTAGCTGGGGAGGTCCAGTCCTGGAATCTTGTCAGCTGCGGGTCTCACTCCCTCCTTTTCTGTCCCCTCCAGCATCAGCTGCATGAGAGAGGGTTGGCGGTGTGGGAAACACAGGCGTTCCCATCACCTGCCAGCCTTGATGAGGCTAAGTGAATTTCTTTTCTCCTTGATGGACGTAATTAATTTAGAAGAGAAGTTGCGTCGTTGCTGCGGGCGTCAAATGAAAGCGAGAAGGGAAGACTGGCCGCACACCTGGCAAGGGGTTCTTGGGAGGAGGCTGACACTGGAGGCCTGTTGCCCTCAGCGATGTCTCGGTTGGTGTCATCCTCAGCAGTAAGCAAAGCGTTAGCCACGAGGGTAACAGATGTGAGGGGCTGGGCTGTGCAGATGGCCAATACCAGGCAGGTGTGGACATTTCTAGAACTCAGCATTAGGTGCTTGTCACTAAGTGGAACTCAGTTTTCAGGGTCCATGCACATCACCTCGAAGCTTCTCCCTCTCATGTCCAGATTCCTCTGGTGTACTTCCAGTGTCTCTGTTTTACTCTAAGGAAGCTGTTGTTGTCTGAAGGAGGAATGTCCCTAACAGGCTCCTGTATTTGAATGCTTGCTGTTTGGGAAGGTTGCAGAACCTATAGAAGGTGGGTCCTTGCTGGAGGAAGTATGTCACTGGGGGTGGGCTTCGAGGATGCACAGCTCCATGCCACTTCCGGCTCCTTTTCTCTGCTTCCTGCATAGAGGAAAGATAATATAATCAGCCCACTTCCTGCTCCTCCCCCCCCCCCCAGGAAACAACTTCACTGCCTGTGGAGCCACACACCAAAACCAAAGCTCTCTTCCTTACGCTGCTTCTGATCATGGTGCTTTGTCACAGCAGGAAAGGGGCCGATATGGTCCATTTCTTTTTCACAGTTACACCAGATGGTTCTGATCTAGGAAGACTGAGGGATGTGAGCATAGGACTTTTGAGCACAGCTTTAAAAAATTATGGATTTGACATTCATACAACCCTACCCAAGCTATAGCTTCTTTGGCCTTTTCTCCCTCAGTGTGATAAGGGCCTATCATTCTCAGAGGGGGAGGATGGCTGAGGAACACACAGGATCTTGCCTCTAAAACTGTCTGGACTCTGCATTTATAGGTTGCATGGTAGGCTCAACCCCCAGATAGAGGGCCGGCTGGTGAAGTGTGAACACTGGGGTCTTGGGGTGTTCAGTCTGTCAGACGTGAACTCCATCAGCCTCCCTGGTACGTCAGCCCTTCAAGACTCCACCAAGACACCAGTTCTCTGAAGAAGTGCTTCTACTTGTGCTGTGGGAATATCTCCCACTGCACTGAAACAGTTCGTCTACTGTCCTCACTTCCACAGAAGGCACAGTCTTGCTCATTCTTGAAGCTCCAGGGTCCAGGATCCATATATTTTACCTGGTGAGAACATACGAGCAATTTTACATGTGCCAATGGACCTTTGGCTTCCCACCATGCAGTAGACATTTCTTCAAAATGCAAAGTCTTCACTCACCATCTTATGACTGTCTGACAGAGGCGTGGTTCTATAAAGTTTGTCATGTCTTTCTTTTTGCTGTTATATCACTGGAGCGAGCATCTTCATGCTCCTGTTGGTGTAACGAGCTTCTCCAGGTTAACAAGAAAACTGTGAAACTCTGATAGTGAACACTTTGAATGGCTCATTTCAGTAAGATGGCTCACATTCTGCAACTCTATAGGACTTGAAGTTTACCTAACTTGAGGTCAACATCAACTTATAAAACGCAGACTAAAAGAACAAGTGAAGCTCACTTCAGGCACTGAGGGTGACATAAAAGATCAGGCTGACTTGTTGAACCACTCGCTTTGGCAGTGGAAATTTCAACAATATGATAATGAGTTAAAAAATGGGTAATCCTCCTCCTTGGAAGACTGCTGTTGTTAGTTTATTATTATAGAATTTTTGAGACAGGGTCTCACTATGTGTCGCAGGCTGGTCTCAAATTCACAGCCTCACTGCTTTCATCTCCAGAGTGTATGTGTGTGGGTCACTACAGCCTGCTCTGGAATAGTGTTTTGAAGCAAAAATTTCTCACTCACAGTGGAGGAATCTATAGTCTGTTTGCGGCTACCCCTTAAGGACACAGAGTTCTCCTATGTATAGAACACAGCTTCTGTCGGGCTCTAGTGTAGTGTGGAGCAAGCTCCAGGCTGGAGGGCTGGAAGTGGAGCTGTCACTCTTGAACTTGTAGAGTCAGTAGCCACTTGTTCAATGTGGGAGTGTAGAGTGGTAGGGGCAGGTTTCCTAGCTTGTGCACACGTGTCTGTGTGTGCCTGTGTACTTGGTTCTCGTGCTTGTGGCAGGATGAAGGAAAGGTAGGTAGGCACTTGGGATGTCAAAGCAAGAGCCTGGAAGGACTCCAGATCATGAGGGGAGGGGGGTTGGCCCTGCCGTGGCATCCCTGTAGATGTTGGGGTGACTCTTGGGAAAGTTTGGACTTTAGAAGATCTCGTTGGCTGCTGGGTGGTGAGTAGAGTCGGGGAAGCCATCTGTGAAGCTGTCAGAATTCTCTTGGGAAACGTAGAAGCAGGCTCTTATGAGGAGAATTGGATAGAGAGAAGGTGGATGCCATGATTTTAGAATTTTTCAAGTTGCTCCATAGTCTTCTACCAGGGCAGTAAGCCGTCTGCTGTGTCCTCTACAGTACCCAGTGGCTCCTTAAAAGCATGAGGTGCCTCCATCAGCTTGACCCGTTACAAAGCTTACTAATTGCATGCTGGCTAATTGCACAATGCGGTTATCTGCCTAGCGGATGGCCGCCCAAACGTTGCTCCATGGAAGATAATTATGCTGGATAAGTGAATGACTGGAATGCTTACAAGATTCTGTCCCTTGGTCGATTCCCTTTCTCAGAAGACAGCCGCTGTGTGGGGTAAAACAGAAGACAGAAAATATCTCTGGGGCTTGAGCAACATGGTGACAGGCAAGCTTGTGGTGCTTCAGAGAGGAACATGCAAAATATTAAGTTTGGATAAAAAAGAGCATACAACTGTTCTGTCCCTGACGTGCATATGTTCTGCCTGATGATTGGCAGGGCTCAATTCGCTCTTGCCTGCTTCCAGCCTAGCAGAGCTTCTCATTTTCAGCTCGGGCCTGGGCATGCTGTGAAACCCCCGGGAGCTTGGGGGTTAATCCACACATGGTGTCAAGGGCTGTGGCTGGGTCTCAGGGCCTGCTGTATGGCTTTAGGGGCCTATTGTGGAAAGTGTCAGAGGTAAACAAGCTAAAGTAATGGGCTGAGGTGTCATTCTCTGGGACAGGCCCAGTGGAAGGTCAGTGCTGGGTGTACCCAGGGGATGGAGGGCATTCTCTATGCATCAATTGTTATCCTAGTTAGCACCAGCTGTCAACCTGACACAACCTAGAATCATCTGAAAAGAAAGTCTCAGTTGAGTAATGTCTTTATAAGGTTGGTCTGTGGTCATGTCTGTGAGGGATTGTCTTGATTATTAGTAGATGCCAGAGTGCCCATCCCACCATGGGAGGCACCATTCCCTTGGCATGTTGGCCTAGGCTGTGTGAGGAAAGTAGCTGACACAAGCCTGGCTAAACCAGACAGCAGTTATCCTCCACAGCTTTTGCGTTAGGTTCCTGCCCAGACTTCTTTTAGCTATGCACTGTATTCTGAAAGTGCAAGTGGACATAAATCATTTCCTTCGCTAAGTTGCTTTTGTTCATAGAGTTTCATCACAACAACAGAATGAAACTAGTCCACTTGATGAGACCCACTGATTCACCAAGTGAGTGACTGGGTGCCCAGACCACTGAAGGCACAACAGACAGGTGCTGGGAGACAAATGTCTCAGGTGGCACAGTAGCCTTAAGTGATACTTCCTTTTTTGTGTTTCTTAGAAGGCATCTGAGGCTCAGAAGCTCACACACTGTTCTTTGGAACCCACCTCCAACACACAGCAGGAGGCATCCAAAGCTCACTCTCCAGGGTGCAGGGGGCACCTGTCATATTTGGTGGGGGTGGGAGGTATGATCTACAGATAGGGGAGGTTATATGGAGACCATTTCTGTCTCTCTTGGCCCGGCTCTGGGCTCTGCACCTTGTTGGAATTTTCCTGAAGTGGATCTGGCTTCTTAATAAGGTATTATCACCACTAGCTGCCTTTGCCCAGCTCCTTGCCACGGGGACATCCCATTCTAAGACCTTCCTTGCCCTGTGGGTTCCTGTTGTCTCATGGGGTGGGCCTATTGGCATGAATCTCACCAGGCTTTGGTAGAGAAGAACTTTCTGGGTTCTACATCACTGAGAGGAAAGACAATTGAGTGGGCTGTAGACCAGGCTAGAGTCCTGGATAGGGGTGCTGGCCTGCACTGATAACTTCCTACCAGCATGACTTTATTTAAGTTCTGGCTCCTTTGTACTCAGTGCTCCCATGTACAATGGATACACAGTGTATCTTCACTGCAGTAGTTGGTACAGATGAAGCAGGACAATAAACACAGAATGGGTGACACTGTGCCTGTCTTATGGAGTATGGTCTGTCTCAGGCATATTGTCAGGGCTCTTGTCATCATCATGTTGCATGATGTGGACCTTGGTGCTCAGAGATTCCGTGGAGTTTAAGCATGCACTCCCTTTGTCTTACCTCTCTATAGGTATCTGACACCTAGGGGTTCCTGAGTGGAGAAAGAGGAGTCTCAAGATTTTGGGGGCAAGTCTGAGTGTCCACTCCACTGCAGTGTCATGCCCAGGAATCTCTGAGGGTCGGTATCACTAGAGTTTGCTGAACTGTAGCCTGTGCAGGTACAGAGGATGCATGGGTGCAGCTGAGTTCTCACTCGCTTGAAGCCTGAGTGAGTGTGTGCAGCCAGTGACTTTTGATAAGCTGTGGAGAGGACCTTACAACTCTCACTTCCAGCATCTAGGGGTTCCTGTTGTACTGTGGTCCCTACCTTCCCAAGCACAAGACCTTTCTAACACTGCCTCACCCCTGGCCACCTTTCCCCTGTGAATCCCAGTCTTGCAATGCCAGCGGCCTGCTATGGCTCGAGTTCATCTAGTATGCTTGGCTAAATGTTCTCAGCTCCCTTTGAGGCTATGCTAGCTGGTGGGTGGGGCTCAGTGGGTACAGGTTCAGGTCTGCAGTCACTTGTACTCCATTCAGTAGTTGCTCAGGCAAGGCACACAGTGGACTTGGATATCTTTGCTGAGTCATAGTCCTTGTCATGGGGGTCCTTCTGCACTTGTCATACTCAACTCCTACTATACCTGGCACTTAGCCAAACTCAGGATTGATCTTAGGACTAGTGAGTGGCATGTCAGCTTCTCCTGATAGCTCCAGACAAAGAATATTTTTGATTGGGAATCTTTGAGATGAAGGAAGGGGGAGTTCTGTGCGTTCCTGTTGGCATGTTAAGCCTCAAGAACCGAAATGTATAGTTTGAAACTGTTATAGATGACACCACAGAAGGCAAATTGATGTGAAATTTGAGATGAAGAAACTTGAGGGTGAAAAACTCTTCCATTCGAATGCTATGTGTGTCCATGCATATTTTCTGTGTGTGCATCTGTGTTGTGGTAGCTCTGTGAAAGCCTATTCCAGATCCAGGGATGCTATTACCTTGTTTCCAGCCTCCCTTTGCAAGGATGTGTTTAGAAACCACTGGCCAAGAAAGGTACAAAGCCTGTGGTGATTTTGACCACAGTATGTTGGTCTACATGCTCTTCACTCTGGGGTCTGCTCACAGAAGAGCTGCACTTCGGATGCAGGCCCTGGGATACAAGCGCAAGGAGCCTGGTCCTGAAGACTGCAAGTCCAAGGTCTAGGTAGTTGCTTGGGCTGGCAGCTGGCTGATACTTTCTGCCTTGTGATGGGGCGTTGCTTTAAGTCTCTTTCCTTGGCTGTCCTGTCCAATGGCCATTTTTGCTCTCACATAGTTTTCTTTTTTTCTTTATATATATAAATATATATTTAAATTTATTAATTTTTTATTAAGTACAGTTTATTCATTTTGTATCCCAGCTGTAGCCCTCATGCCCTTCCAATCCCACCCTCCCTCCCTCATCTCCTCCCATGTCCCCTCCAAGTCTACTGATAGGCAAAGTCCCTATCAGTTGACCCTAGCCTATCAGGTCTCATCAGGACTGGCTGCATTGTCTTCCTCTGTGGCCTGGTAAGGCTTTTTCCCACTTAGAGGGAGGTGATCAAAGAGCCAGTCACTGAGTTCATGTCAGGGACAGTTCCTGTACCCCTTACTAGGGTACCCACATAGTTTTCTTCTATGCAAATCTATGTGTGGACTACACCATATAAGGCCATCAGCCATAACTGGATTAGGGTCCATCCTGAGGTCATTTTTAACTGAGTTACCTCTGCAAGGCCTCTGTGTATCCAAACAGTTGCATTCTGGGGTCCCTGTGAGGAGATATTCAGGTTGTAACTCCAGAACCCTGAGGACCAGAGGGGCTAGACCATGGGACCTGAGAGGCAGAACCGTGGTACTGAGTCATCTTGGAAGGATCTGGACACTTGGGCAGGAGGCAGGAGGCAGGAGGGCAGGAGGGCAGGGCTGAGCAGAAGCTTAGTGAGCTGTCGGTGTGGGCAGATGTTGGGCATTTTCTGGGCCTCCTCATGCTGAGCTCAGGAAGCACAGCCTACAGGGGAGGCTGCCATTGCCTCATGAGCTTCCAGGAGCAGAAGTGCACAGTGGGCAGGTCTAGCCTGACACTCTGAAGACCATGAAAACCCAGAAGTTAGGGACGAGGTGACACTTAGACTTTGCCAGTTTCCGTCTTACTTTTAGTCATTTTTGTCCTTACTGGACACATACAGATTTGAAGTGTTTCTTTGTGAAGGGACCTTTGTTCCATGGAAGAAAAGCTCACCAACCTTCACTGCATTTTTTAAACCCTCTGGCGCTTGTTTTCTCTACTGTGGGAAGGGGACATGCTGGGAAGGTGACACGGTATAAGAGGCTTTTAGTACTTAATCAATATATCAGCTACAGGAGGAGAGTGAGGGAAGAGGAGAAAGGCAGAAGCAAACACAGAGAAGAAAGGAAAGAGCCAGGTAGAGCTGTGCTGGGAGCAGGACAGCTGGCAAGACCAGGGGGATCCCCCAAGCCCCAAGTCCTCAGGCTTAGGGGTCTACAGCTCATCTTTTTTTCCAACAAGCTTGAGGGAGAGACCAGGAACCAGGAGTAAGCCCTGGGCAACGACAAGGTTACACAGAACGGACGGAGTGGAGCGATGGCCACGGTAAAGCTTTGAGATCAGCAGAGGGCTCCAATTTTTTTTTTTTTTTTTTTGACACTGTCAGCCACGAAGCTCAGGCTTGAGAAACGTACCTTCGAGTTACAGAAAAAGGTTACGCACACAGTAGTCTCATAATGTGCTAACGGTCTATGATTTTGTGTTGGGTGACATTGGAGCTGTGTACCTGGCCTGTGGACTGCAGTTTGGACAGGCCTGCGATTGTTTGTGGTTCTCCCCTCTGTGAGCTGCAGGCACCCAGGTGGCTGGAGACAGCGGGCTATTTCCCTGGTTCACAGTCTCACAGAGATGGCACCTGCAGATGAAGATTCATCCTGTATCTCTGACCCGTTCCCTGAGCTACTCCTGGTTGAAAGAGCCTGGGCCTTGGCTGTTTACCCAGGTACAGGGGCTTCTGTGGCAAGGACCTGCTCTGTCTCTCTTCACTTAGGACTTGACAAGCTTCATGAGGTCCTCAGCATGCAGTTGCTTGGGGCCTGTCTACTTTGTCTCCTTCTACAGAAGGACTCGGGGTGTTGAGAAGTGGGGTCTGGCGTCATAGATGGCCATGCTTACTTGTGCCATGGAGCACCCAAGGCCTAGGCCTGGGGTGTCAGTGACAGGAGGAGGCTTGAGCTGTTCTGACTTCTCCAGGCATCTCCCGGATTCTGGAAAGAAGTGGGCTGAGGTGGATAATGGCGACTGTCAGCCCAATAGGCTCTAGAATCACCCAGGAACAGACCCAAGCTTTGAAGGAGTGTCTAGATTAGATTAGTTGGGGTCGGAGGCAGCCAGAGCGTGGGTGTCACCGTCACATGAGCCGCAGTCCTAGACTGAATATGAAGGAAAAAGAGACACCATGTCCTCTGCTTCCTGACTGCCGGTCCAGGCAGTGTGAGCAGCTGCCTTGGTCTCCTGCTGCTGGGATGGACTGTGCCTGGGGGTGGAGTTGCGTTTGTTGCATGTTTTTGTTGCAATGGCCAAGAGAGCGAACCAGAGCACGGCCTGGGCCTGGGACTGGTAGCTCAGTGACCGGCGGCTCTCTGGAGAGTACTCTTAACCCACAACCCTGGCCCATGTTTGTGGTGTGAACACGGCCAGTTTTGAGACACCAGAAGGTGTTACAGAGTGCGGCCTGGGAGGGCACGGGTATCCACCAGTGCTGTGTGGGAGGGTGTGCTCAGCGTGCATGGGTGGGAGTCATTTTTACTGTTATTGTTGGAGACTTTGGTGAGTTGCCAAGTGTGTACCGGCCAGCATGTCAGAACACAGGAAGAGGGGCTTGCTGATCCCTGCTGAAGTGTTGGTCCCAGCCTTGTCTTCTTTGTTCCAGGCTGGCCTCTTGCCTGACCTTGCCTTGGGCATTGAGCGAGGGATGGTGCCTAAGAGAGGCCAGGGTGACTGATCTCAGGGAGGAGAAAGGAGAGAAGATAGCTGGCAGGTGGCAAGGAAGGAAGAATTTGGGGGGAAGTTCTCTATGCTCTGGAAGACTCCGGGGTAACAAAAGGCTGAATCAGGCCCTGGCAGCTGGGACTAGTGGGATGGGTGTCCTTGCAGGCCCACAGGCACTCCCACCCAGCTGGGCCTGCTCCCACAAAGGCAAGCAACAAGGGGTGGCTGCCGGGAAAACAGGGCTTGAAGGGGTCACATAGGGGAAGGACAATAGCATCAGCCTCTGCTGCACCCATTGGGGATCCTGGCATCTATAGGTAACTCACTGTCCTGCTCAGAGCCTCAGGCGGCTGTCTACAAAGGAGGCGTGACAGTATGCTGTGAGCTTCAGGAAGGGAAGGAGCACGGGGGATGCACTCGGTGTGCGATCCTTTCAGTTTCCTTTGCGCTGCTGCACAGCGAGAACACAGTGGGTGATGGGTCTTAGTCCTCTTCTTGATGCTGCACATTCACACTCAGCGGTTGATGATTTTGATCCATTTTATGTCTCTCCTTGTAAACAGCAACTGCTTTGTGACATTCATTCTGGGTGCTCCTCTAGCCCCAGGGAGAAGTGTTGACAGGGGCCCTTGGCCGGCCCCTTCTGGGAAGACTGGGTGTGTTTCTAGTTGAGGATGGAGTTGCCTCCCCAGCAAGCTGGAGAGCTGTGCCATGAACGTGGGCCGAGGCTTTGGCTGCCTAGGGCTCTGCAGACTGTGGTTCAGAGCAGCCAGGACAAAGCCCCAGTGTGCACGAGCTCACCCTCCTGTCTGCTGCATGAACCTGCCGACCTGGCCCGCCCCAGCCCACGGAGGGCTGGAGCCACTGTTCTGCCTGCCATTGTTCCCACAGTGCGAGGGAGGTCACCTAGGGTGATGCTGCCCAGAGGTGGCCTTTGTGGGTGCAGGTGGTGAGTGAGCACTGGTTGTGGGGACTGGCCGTTCTCTTATCCCAGCCAAGGTCCTGGTGGGAGCTGGTGGGCTCTTTGAGGGTATGTTTGTATGTGCGGATGGAGAGCTAGGTCCCCCTAACCAAGGCTGAATGAACCTGGAAGCTTGTACTCTGAGGGACATCATTGACATTATCTCTGTAGATTTATTAGTGGGAGATGGACATTTGTTTGCCTATTTCTGGGTTTAAAGAAAACAAAGGCTGGGAGAAGGGAACAGCTGGTTACTCTATGATGAAGCTGGGAGGGGATCGTGATTCAGAGTCCTCTGCAACACCAAAAGAGTCATAGGACAAGTTCACCACAAACAGACACCCATCACCTGCCCCCCACCCCCATGTCCTTTCACAAGCTTGGGTTAGTCTTAACGGCAACCAATGGCCTTGATTATTTTCTTGTCTCAAGACGTCTGTAGCTGAGATTCGGAGACAGCAGCCGAGCGAGAAAGTGTTTTTCGGGGAGGGAAGGTGTTGGGGGACACGGAAGCTTTTAAACTTCTGGTTTGCTCCCCAGAAGGCAATAAACAGCCTTTTCCCAGACTTGGGGCTGAGCAGTTTTTTAGTGCCTTGCCTTTTTGATGACAGTTTTGCAAATTGCGGGTAAAGAACCTAAATGTCTAATTAAAGCCTGAAGATGCACGGGAGTTTGAAGCAAATGATTGATGTTCACGGAGGTGCGGCTGTGTGACGGAGGCCGCCTGACAGGGACTGCGAAACCCGTGCGGCAGTGATGGCTTGTTGTGATCCATGTTGTCATTTTTTCATTACTGATTAAAATTAAAAATCTGCTTGGCAAATCCATTGTAAAAATTCCCTTCATGAGCATCGACGGGTACAAATTATTTTGTCAATCGTCTGGCAATCAAAACGGGACTGGAGACGATTTCTAGCCCACTCTCCTATCCCCTCTTCCAGCACGCCGCTGACTTTTCATAACAAAGTTTTAAAAAGCGTAGGTAGCAGTCTTGGCAGCGCTTGAAAAAAAATCAAAAGATTCATCTGTATTTTTTTTTTAATGAAATGTTCTGTTTGTGTGCGCCCCCTTCTGCCCCCCACTGAGAGCGGAGGGGAAGGTTCTTGGAGGGAGAGCCAGACTGCGCTCTGTAATTGTCTAATGCTGTGTAATGACAGGTGTACAACAGTAATAAAAGCCTTTATTAGGATGGAAATCTGTTTTGAGAATGGAAGCGTAAATTGTCTAAAACGGCAGAACAGAAAAGGAGTCTTGCTAGCCCTCAACCCGAGTGGAAGATATTTGCAACCTCTCTGCTGACATGGCTTTCAATTCGGTACTTACATGTCATGTGAAAGATGGGGGAATAAGACAAGGGAGAGTGTGTTTGCGGGGGGGAGCTCTGCATCAGGCCCTGGGAGCTGGTGGTCCTGGGCTCTGGTTTTAGCACTGTGCTGTGTGGCTGTGAAGCAGCCGCATGTCCTCTTGGGCACTAATTTTCTCTTTAAGTGAAGTGATTAGTCCAAAAATCCTTTCCAGTACGCTTGGTGCCATGTTCATTTACCCAGAGTTTGGGAGTCAGCTAGCCTCCCCCCCTCATTCATTTTCTAATGAAGAACATGACTTAGACAAGAACCCAATCCTGGGTTTTGGTCTCAAAGCACTAGGAGGGATCCTGGGCAGTGTAAATGAGCCATGTATCCTAAGAAATACACTCACGTCCCTGAGCCTCTGTCCCCAATATCTGTGGCCAAGGTTCCATGAGCTATCACATGAAGGTCACCTGGTGAAGTGTCTGCGCTGTGATTCTGCACTGAGTCCAGGCTGGAAACATCAGTCAGGGGTTCAAGATCTTTGCTGGCCTTTGTGGAAGAAAGACTCCCATCAGGCAGGTGGTGGTGTCTGTAAGCTCAGCCCCAGGAACCTAATGTAGGAGGTGTCTCAAGTCTAAGACCATCCTGGGCTACACAGCAAGATCCTGTCTTCGACATCACACCAAAACCCCCAAATGAAAGAGTCTTTGTCCGCCTGTTGCTGCCCAGACCCCTGAACCCCAAAGTTCTACAGAGACGTCAGCATGCTTCCAGGCCTCTCCTCATTGGCAATGGAGTGTCCTAAAGGATAAGTGTGTGGTCTTGGGGGCCCGGCAGTGCCCAGGTCTGATGCTGCTAGTGCACACTGAACTTTCAGGAAGATCCCAGGCTGCAAGGAGATGCAAGGTTCCTTGTGTGGTTCTGGGACACAGAGACAGACAGAGCTATGGAAGTGACTTCCGGGAACTTCTTTGAACTCTAACTTAGACCTGAACAATATCTCTCTCTGTTTTCAGATATTTGTCTGTAGTGTATGTACTTTATCCCCCACCCCCTCCATGGCCTCCTTTTTTTTCTCTTTGAAGAAACATAAATTAAAAGTGTCTGGTCTTAACACTAAACCGATTAGAAGAAAAAGTGGGGAAGACCCTAGAACTCATTGGCACAGGAGACTACTTCCTGAATAGAACACCAACAGCACAGGCTCTAAGATCAACAATCAATAAGTGGGACCTCATGAAGCTGAAAAGCTTCTGTAAAGCAAAGGACACTGTCATCCGAACGAATTGGGAAAGGATCATTACCAATCCTACTGCTGACAGAGGGCTAATATCCAGTATATATAAAGAACTCAAGAAGTTAAAAAGCAAGAAACCAAGTAATCCAATTAAAAAATGGGGTATGGAGCTAAAGAGAGAGCTGACTGTAGAGGATTATAGAATGGCAGAAAAACACTTAAAGAAATGCTCAACATCCTTAGCCATCAGGGAGATGCAAATCAAAACGACTCTGAGATTTCACCTTACACCCACCAGATTGGCTAAGATCAAAAATTCTAGTGACAACGCATGCTGGAGAGGTTGTGGAGAAAGAGGAATCCTCCTCCATTGCTGGTGGGAATGCAAACTTGTACAACCACTCTGGAAATCAGTTTGGCGCTTT